>JAJTUV010001187.1:0-690000 GCA_021653895.1 Mastomys natalensis | reverse complement strand
ATGTGTGGTCATGTGTGGGACATGTGTGTCCATGTGTGGTCATGTGTATGTGTGGTCATGTGTATGTGTGTCCATGTGTGGTCATGTGTATCCATGTGTGGTCATGTGTGGCCTGTGTGTGGTTATGTGTGGTCATGTGTGGCCACAAGTGGTCATGTGCAGTCATGCATGTCTGTGTGCATGCTTACATGTTACTTTCAACTAAGCTGGCATTAGAGACTGACATGGAACATTTAGTACAGCCTAGGATCCCAGCTTGGATTTGCACAGGCTGATCATTCCACTAGCCAATGTCATGGACAAATGAGATGTCTTTCTCCTAGGAACCCCCAGGTAACAATGGCTAGACACTTCCCAAGAGCAGTGCTACTCCTTCTGAGGTACAATCCAGCATCAGAAAACAGGATTCTGAACTAACGGATCAGTGTTCATCTTTTAAAGAGTCTTTCCAGACAAGCCCCTAAGAATCTTTCCATGCCTTTGATCCCTGCATTGGGGAGACAGAGGCAGGCAGATCTGAATTTGAGGCTAGCTTGAGCTATAGAGCAAGTTCCAGGACAGCCAGGGCTACACAGAGAAATCCTGTCTTAAAACAAAACGAAGCAAAAAAAGTACTTGGCATCTGATGCCTGCTCAATCAATCACGAAGGCCTCTGAGAGCTGTCACCACGCAGGATTCACCCTCACGTCTGGCCGTTCCTTCTGCAGGTGCAGCCTGTAACTATCAGGATCCTAGTTTCGTTACGTGAGAATACCAACAAAAAGTAAATTAGGAAAGAAAGGATTTCTTTTAGCTCACAATTCCAGGTGACAGCCCAACACTTGAGAAGTCACAGCAGTTGAAGCTCAAGACAGCTGGCCGGGAGCACAGAGCCTCCTGCTGGATTTTACTCTTAGCTTTCTCTTCCTGATACAGACCAGAGCCTAAGCCCTCGCTGGGTCTTCCCACATCAATTAGGGCAATTGAAACAATCTGACATGCACGCCTATAGGCCAACGGATCTCAAGATCTCTTACTGTCCTTTCTAGATGATGCTAGGTCGAATCAAGTGATAAATAAAACTAACCTTCACAAGAGTTGGTTGGGTGGTTGGGTTTGGTTTGGTTTGTTGTTGTTTTTTTTCCTTTGTTTGTTTGTTTGGTTAGTTTACTGGTTGCTTTTTTTTTCTTTAGTAACCATACACTGAGATATTCATAAAGTGAAGATACATTGTGCTTGCTATTCACTCTCAAAGACTTGAGAAGATGAAACATAGGTATGGATGGATGTATATCTATGTGTGCACGTATACAGTGGGTGTAGATCTATGTGCACACAAATAGAGTGGATGTATATCTATGTGTGCACATATACAGTGGGTTATCAGATAAGAAGGATGGGAAAGGGCTGGCAAGGTGGCTCAGCAGGAAAAGCACTTCTTGCTAAGCCTGATCCAATCCTCAGAAACCATAGGCAGAAGGAGAAAACAAACACCCTTAAGTATGTCCTCTGACCACCGTTCCCCCCCACACCGCGATGTACATGCTCACACACTCATACACAAACACTTTATAAAGTAAAAATAAATAAACACATAAGTAAATAAATGATAGTAAAATGTTAACTCCTGTGGAATCCAAATATATGGGAAATCCTCATTTTGTTTTGCATCTTTTCTAAAGTTAAATTTCTATTTTAAGATAATAGTATCTCCATAGACAGTTGCAAAAAAAAAAAAAAAAAAATATACAACACTGTCTCCTGTATGCTTGACCCAATTTCTCCCTACAGTGTTATCTCACGAAACAATAGTGTGGATATCCCAGCCTGGAGACTGGACTGATGCAGTCAGGATGGATGTCGTTTCCATGGCAACATGCTCCTTATAGCCCTCTGATCTAGAACCATCCACATTCGCTGTCCTGATGCCTCACCAACTGCCCTGCTTGCCACATCTGTCATGTTACGGCTGTAAGCTCTTAGGATTGCCCTTCTTGAATTCGTCATAGTTCTGCCGCAATTATTTTCACCTTGTGACTTAAATTTGAATTTCCCGATGCCTAATTTCACATACTATTCTTGTGCTTATTTTCGATCTGTGTATCATCTTCATTCAGATGCCTCTACGCTTACGCACTTATAACTATTTTTTAAATGGCTGAGCTGTGTGGATGTTCTCCAGAAGCATCGGCATTTGAATACTTGGTTCTCCATTGGTGGCTGTTTTGGAAGGGTTAGGAGTGTGCCTTTTGAGAGGTGTGGCCTTGTTGGAGGAGGTGTGGCCTTGAGGTTTAAAAAGCTTCCAGCCACCTGGTGTATACCTGCTCTGCTTCCAGTTTACAGAAAGTTATCCGAGTGCTCAGCTTCTCCAGGGTTTACCTGCTTGCCTGCTGCCATGCTTGGCACCATGATGCTAATGAACACCGGTCCCTCTGGAACCCTAAATCTTAAATAATCCCTTCCTTCACGGGTCTCCTTGGTCATGGTGCTTTACCACAGCAATAGAAAAGTAATGAATATAAGTTTTATTCTTCCTAATGTTACTTGTCTATTGAATACTCCATTACAAATAGTGTTTTCTAGAGGTCCTGTCTTTTCATCTCAACAGGTAATTTTGAAGGAATTATTTTTCATTTTGAAGGGTCCAACACTTTGCTTTGTCCTTCATTGTAGGTGAAGACTAAAACTTTTGCTGTGACATATGTTTAAAGATTTTACTCTATATTCTTCTAAAAGTCTAGAATCCATTTGAGTACTTTGTCCTGAGTTACTAGGCATCGATGGAGACTTTTATTTACTGTGGTTATCTAGTTGTTCTTGTGCCGGGTGTTTAAAAGACTACCTCTGAGAATCAGTTAGGAACCCCGTCTGGATAAACAAAAGGCCTGGAAGCAATCCTTCCATCCTCGCAGCAGGAGGGCCAAGTCAACTGCAAAAGAACAGCTTTTCTCAGATCCACCAGAAGAGGGAGTTTTAAACGCTTCCCTCCTACAGAAACAGGAGAATCTAGAAAGCCATGGGGAGTGGCTTCTTAGAGCTGACGTTACTGAAGCCATAACCTTGTAGGTGGCTTTTGAAACTGATTTTGATCGAACTTGATGACTGGGTTTATGCTAGTCTGAAAACATCACCCAGCTGAAATTTACGAGACACCCTAGCACCGGTGGTTGTGACCTCACTAGTCCTGTGGTGGAACACGTGACTCCGGAGAAGAGAAGATGAGAATTTCCCTTAACTCAAATATTTTCAGTCCCTTCTCTCAAAAGGGGACAGAAACCTGCAAAAGCACTTGGGAAGGTCACTGCAGAGGTGCGGTCAGAAATTCAATTGCAAGATATGGACCCTCCCCTCCCAACACTTCATGACTACAACCTAGGGAGCCTGGAGCATCTCTGGAAAGTACTGCAAAGGGATTCACAATCCAAAGGAAGAAGGGATGGAAGATACTGGGAACTTGAAAACTGATATATACTGATACATTAAAAATTAAACACAGCCCAACTCATAGAAAGACTAATAAAAATAATCTTACACCAAAGACCTATTGACTGGGTCTGTTATTAGCAAATATAATAAACTTGGCTATTTGTTTTTAAAAAGAAGTCAAAATGTCTATTAAAAGAAAATAAAACCAGCTGTCTGGATAGACAAAGGAAACCAGAGCAAGCATTAGAACCAGACTTAAAGATGACACAGATGTTAAACTATCAGACAGAGAATTAAAAATAGCATGATTAACAGGCTCCGGGCTCTAATGGAAGAAGGCGCTAATGAGGACAAGCTGCCCCTTCCTGAGCAAAAGAACAATTAAGGGAAGTAGAGCTCCATGGTCAGAGAGGTAGAAATCTCAAGAAAGAATTAAAAGAAATACATTTTTTAAAAATCTAAATACAAATAACATTAAACCCGGAACTTCCATCCCAGCACTGGGGAGATGGAGATAGGAAGATGAAGAGTTTGAGGCCAGCCTTTGCTACAAAGTAGTTACAAAGCCAATGTGTGCTATCGATGATACTGCCCTTTCCCTCCCTCCAAAGATAATATAACCCATGAAGTGTGTCTTTGATGAATTCACACATAAACTAAATACAGGTTAGGGAGGAAAAGGGTCAACATAAAAATACTGCCCAAATTTAAGTAAAACTAGATAAAATGTGTATGTGTGTGTGTTGTGTGTGTGTACATGTATGTGCATGTATGTGTGTGATACACAAATAATTTAAGAACTGTGGGATAATTTCCAAAGAACCTGACTTTCTTATGTCTTCCATAAGTACCTACCCTCATGCACATGAACATATGTGCATACACAGACATGCACACATATACATATATACATACATACACACATACACATATACACACTCACACACACATACACACACACACATATGCATATATACACAGAATCAAAACAGAGCCTCCAGTGGATTTCTCTCCAAACTTCATATTTAAATTCACAATGTAGATCTGGCTAGCCTGTAACTCACTATGGAAGCCATAGGCACTTGAATTCACAGAGATCGCCCCTTCCTCTACCTCCCGAGTGCTGGAATTAAAGGTGTTCACTATTACACCTGGCAGAACCCATACTTAAATGTTGTGGGTTAAAATGATGCTTTCGGATCCAGTAAAATTCCCCTTCACACCCAGGGAAGTAATAAAAAGTTTCTCAAACAAACAAAGGCTGAAGAGAAGCTGCCCTTCCTGAAAAGAAGAAAAATTTTCAAGGTTAAAGAATCTTACTGAGGAGAGTAAAGGTCTGAGGGAAGGCTGCTCTAAGGAAGGGGACTCAAGGGCAGAACAAAGCAAGGGTAAAGCAAAGCCTCTCCTTCTCTTACTCCTAATTAAGAGATGCCTCGTTTGAAACTGTTACAGTAGCAACTGATAGATGAGCCAACCACAACCACAGAAGTGGAAAGAAACAGCAGCCTACACTGAAAAACATGGCAAGATGTAGAATTTAAAGAACTGGAAGATAGGTGAAGTCACTGGATTTAATTGCATTTAAAACTCTAAGGTGACCAGGAACAATGCAGATAAGAAAACCGTTGATAAGCTCAGGATGGAAGCCAGGTAGCATCACACACCCAGGGCTGCTCCCTGTTGAGGTTCCAGAGTCCTTTGCACATTTAGGATGCAAGTCTGCCATCAGGCGTGTGTCTTGTGTAACACACTCTTCAGCCCATGGCTCCTCTTTGCGTCTCTGTACAAGTGACTTTCACAGAGTAGAAGCATTTCGTTTTAATTAAACCCATCCATCAAGCCTTTCTTACATAAATTGTGCTTTCAACCCCGTGTCTGAGAATTCATCACTGGGCTCAAGACCACAGACGTTTTCTCACATGCCTTTCAGAAATTTTAGATTCTGCAGTTTAAGTGTAAGTGTATTATTGAGTTTTAAAGTGAATTGGGGAGAAAGACGCAAAGTCCGAGCCCTAGTACTTGTCCCCTGTGTAGGCCATCTAACTATTCCCCCACCTCTTGGAGGCTCCTTGACTGTTTCACATAAAAACTGCAATGGTTTACATTGTAACAAGTGCCGTAGGTAAGAGAAAAGTGTGTGGAATCCATCTTCCCCAAATGGGAGTCTTCTAAGGTTCTTTTGTGAGCCTAAAATTATTTCAAAATAGTAGGAAAAGAAAGACGATAGGAATAATCTTAAATTACATGCCAGATGTAAGCAGGCTCAGGTAGGATCCTCTGAGAATTGGGTATACTTAGAGCAACATTATTTTTAATGAGATATTATCATAATCTCCTAAGGATTTTCCAACAAGGTACAATAAAGCAGGTCACTTAAGCAATAAAAGATTTCCATTCTCGAGATTCTGGAGGCCAGAAGCCCACAGTCCTATTCAAACATCTGACCAACCTACTTGGATAATGTGTTGTATCTGAGAGTACCAGTAGGCATTCTAGAGGGCTAGTGTTTTAGTAATGGTTCTAACATGATTATTTTTTGTACATTTTTAATTTTATATTTATAGGGGGGGTTACATAGGGGTGTGTGTGTGTGTGTAGGACAAAAGATGATTTGCAGGAGTCTGTGCTCCCTCCTTCTACCATGTGGGTCCCAAGGATTGAACTCGGGTCCTCAATCTTGGAAGCAAGTGTCCCTAACCACTGAACAACCTCAATGCCCCATTTGAATGCACTTTCCCTATACCATTCACATCTCTTCTTTGGGATGGTAACTGTTCTCATCCTTCATCTGGGAAGAGGGTTCCCTTTTTATTCTGACTGATTCCCATTGTAAATCAATGAGATGTTTGATTTAGAAATATTTTCCAAGCTGGGCAGTGGTGGCGCACGCCTTTAATCCCAGCACTTGGGAGGTAGAGGCAGGCAGATTTCTGAGTTCGAGGCCAGCCTGGTCTACAGAGTGAGTTCCAGGACAGCCAGGCTATACAGAGAAACCCTGTCTCAAAAAAAAAAAAAAAGAAAGAAAATATTATTTTCCCCAATTTGTTCTGTGATTCTCTTTTCCTTCCTTTTTTCCCTTTCTTTCTTTCTTCTTCCTTCCTTCCTTCTTTTCTTTCTTTGTATACTTTGAAGTATGACTGTTCTTTCATGAAATTCCCATGTTTTTAGTGTGTTGTGGTGTGTGGTGTGTGTGTGTAGAGAGAGAGAGAGAGAGAGAGAGAGAGAGAGAGATGTGGGTATCTTGAATGGCCTCCTTAGGCCCATGAATTTGAATGTGTAGTTCCCATTTGGTGGAGCTATATGGAAAAGATTTGGAGACCAGCCTTATTGGTGACGTTTGTGACTGGGGATGGGCTTTGAAATTTCAAAAGATTTGCTATTCCCAGTATTCTCTGCCTCTTGCTTATGGATCCAGATGTGAGGCCCAGCCTTACTCCACCATCATGGACTCCAGCTCTCTGAAACCATAGCCCAATTTATAAGTTGCTTTAGACATACTGTTTTATCACAACAATAAAATACACACACCACACACACACACAGGTAAACAGCACATGCATGTACATACAAGCACATACACACACAAACACCATTTTAAGGGTCATAGTCACAAATATAGGGCTATCCGAGTGTCTGTTTCATATCTCATTACAAAGTTACCTATAACACACACCCATGGCTGATTTCTGATCATGCTGGCTAGAGGTTAATCCCAGTTAATGTCTGTTTTCTTTGGCTCACCAGCAGGAATGGCATTAAAGATGACTACTTAGAATAGCATTAAGCTATTAGTGAGAAGACAGAGATTTTTTTTGCAATGCAAATCCTCTAAGGCTCTCTAACTGAAGTCAGAACTTTAGCACACCAGGGATTTATGGCACTCACTACATCATCTGTTTGAAAACAGATTTCTATGAAGCGATGCAAGCTTCCCCCATCAAGATAATTTGGTTTCGGTCATTGCTGCTTTAGAGAGTGGACAGTTTAACCCTGAAATGGGAAGACACCCGTCATAGTGAATACCTGGACAAAAGCGTGCAGACTTCAAACTTGACTAAGAGTCAGTCTCAGGGGAGACAGTATTATTTAGTTTTTATCTCAACATGATCCACAGACAATGGTTCTAAAACTTTCGGGAATGAAGGTGGGAAACTGAACACAGGGAAGTTGGTGTTTAAGAAACATTTTGAAAATTAGCATTAAGATGTTGAGGGAGATATTTAAAATGGCGGCAATCAATCTTGCTTGTTCTTAATTAGCTGCCATGTTCCCGACTAGTCTAGCCTGAGGCCACATCACCACCACTTGGCTCAGTCCACCCACTCAGGCGGCCAGAGACACTGACCCCGCCACCCACAAGATGCCAGAGTGGGAGAGGGCTCTGCCAATTTTCCATGCTGTCTCCACAAGGCTGGGCTGAGCCCAGACCATCCTGCCATCCACACAGTACCCGGTAGAAATGAGATTCTAATGCTTAAAGATTAATCAAAGGCTTTATATGTTTGATAATGCTCAATAAACAAGATGCCCACACAATTGGAGGTGTTAACCAATTAACTAACCTAGATATAAGTTGTTATCCAGGACTGCTCTCAGTCCATGCATGGTCATCCATGGCTCCTACATCTCTGCCTCCCTCAGCTCCTCCTCTTCCTCTCCTTACTACTCCTCTTCCTCTCCTTACTCCTCCCACCTTTCAAGGACCCCTCATGAGTCACCAGGGAAGACCTTCTTGCAGTCTGTCAGTACTCAAGACTTAGAAGACAGAGAATTAAGCCAAAGTTCCCTTTTTACAAGGGTTATCAAACTCTAACATTAAGAAGACAGTTGACAACCTGTCTTCCCCCTTATCCAGAAAAGGGGGAAGTTATACTCTGCCTGCAAATGAAAACTAGAAAATCTTCCACTAGAAAAACTTTAAAATCAAATGATCAATAATTTATGCGTTAAGACATTTGGCAAAATATATTAATAGAGCATATTTGGCATTGCAAATTTAGGAAAGAGTAGACCTATCTGCGTGTTATTTAGTGTTAGGATGCCCGGGGCACTCCTTCCTTTTCAAATGGCTATTAAAAATTTATAGTTATTGGTTACACTGAACACCACTTTGTAAAGTTTAAATTATCAGAGTAGTTATTTGAGAATACTCTCTGGATTTTGACCTGGAGATGTATTGTCCTAGATGTGTCTTAAAAACATCTGCTTTTCTTCCTCCCTCCATCCATGCTTTCTTCCTGCCTGGCTGGCTTTCTCTGTGGTTCTGAGGTTGAAAACAGAGCCTCCAACACGTTAGGTCAGTGCTTCACTACTGATCTGCTCCTCCAAGCCTAAGCATGTAATCTAAGATTAATTCCTATGTGCTTTCAATTACCTGTCATTGGTAGCTATCGTTAGGACAAATTCCTTCAAGTATTAACTCTAGCCATGCCTCTTGCAGTCAATAAATGTGTAATACTCTACGTGTCTGGTGTTAGGTTACTGTAATTTGCTGAGGGTAGCCTAACACATCCGTGTTATGAACATCTATCTAGCCGTGCAGTAACCTGGTATGGGTAGAGAGAGTGAAGAACAGCTATTGACCTCACCAGTGGAGAAATCAAATGAACCAACCATAAAGAGGACCAAGAAGTCACAGCTATATCCTGCTCTTCCCCTCAGGTCCCTCAGGTCCCCACTACCATCCACCCACTTCTGCTTTCATGCCACAAACCTAAAAGGACCTAAGTCAACATATTTACTGATGAGTTACTCCGGTTAGTCAAGATATCAAACCAGCTCAGGTATCCATCAACAGAAGACCAAATAAAGAAAATGTGCTATACACATACACAGTGTAAGAAAATATTGCCAAAAATAGATATGGAAATTATCACCTTGAACAAAAATAATGCAAGGTCAGAAGAACAAGTATCACATTAATTCTTCTCACACATAAAATATATGCATGTGTGGAGGGGCGTGGAAGAAGGAGGCATATGAGAAGAGATGCAAGTGTCAAGAAGGTGTAGTGGAGGGGACAGGAGAGAATATAGAAGAGAAAGACAGTAGGATATATTATCCTCACATCTCAAGCCTTGATTTAATGCATATATGTATACACACATGTATGGCTATTATCAAGAAACAAATGGGGGGCTATACAGTGTTCAGTGATTCAGAGCACTGGCTGCTTGTCCAGTTTGGTTCCCAGCACCCATATGGCAGCTCACTCTGTAACTTAAGTCCAGGCGATCTGATACCCTCTTCTGACCTCTGAGGGCACCAAGCACACACACAGTGGATATATACACATATAGGTCAAACACATACACTATACTACTACTACTAATAATAATAATAGTAATAATAATAATAATGCTTAAGTGACAATATAAGAAAGACGAAACTTTTCACAGCTGGTGGGAATGTTAGATGGAGTCACCACTGTGGAAGCCAACGTGGAGTTTCCTCAAAATAAATAAGTAAATAAAATAAAAACAGACAAAACCCCACATCTGGAGTGCCTATATTTACAGCAGGCTTAATTGTCCAATTGCAACCATATACATGGAGGTACCAGGGGTTGCTCTGACACATACAGAAAGATTGTACAGCCATCAGTACCCCAGCCTCTCAGTATTCTGGAGTTCAGGGATGCAGGAGAGCTCCTGCTTGAATCAATCAAGTGCACTTACAGTCTTCACGACATTGATTCTGAAAACAACTTTATAAAAAAAAAAATCACTATGTTCACAACTCTTTGTACCTGAGCATTATAAATACAAGGATTGCCTGTCTGCTTTTCACGTCGGAGAAGTTCTGGATTATGATTCCATTTAGTTAATCTGCAAGGAGAAAGGTGGGGTGGCAGCGTGGAGGAGGAACAGCAGGGAGGAGGGTGGGCGGGAGGAGGGCGGGAGGATCAAGGAGTCAAGATCATCTCTGAGTAGACAGGAAGTTAGAAGAAGTCAGTTTACCCTGTCCAAAGTAAAAGGAAGGAAGGAAGGAAGGAAGGAAGGAAGGAAGGAAGGAAGGAAGGAAGGAAGGAAGGAAAAGATAGAGAGGGGAAGGGAGGGGGAGAGCGAGGGAGGAGGGAAGCAGGAGGAGAAGGGGAGGAGAAAGAGGGAAAAGGAGGGGAGACTGAGGAAGGAAGTAGGGAAGAAAGAGACAACAATGTAACAGAAAGATGGAGAGAGGAGAGACAAGGAAAGGGAGAAATGAAAGACAGAAGGGTGCAAAGGAAGAGGGGGAGGAAGAAATGAGAAAGTCAAGGAAAGTAAAAGAATAGCACATTTTCTAGCTCCATCTGACAGACAGCCGCAGACTCTGCAGCCACCACACCCCAGTCTCAGATCCGGGCTTTCCACAGTGTAGCTCAGAGGTACGCTTGGATCTGCTACTCTTGGACCTGAGGTCTCAACATCAATTTAAGTCAAGGTGCGTTTTCAGTGAGTCTGCTTTGAAGCACAGAAAGCTGCTTACACCATTTGTATGAAGAACAGATCTATTGGGAGTCTGCAAAGACACCATAGAAACATGGCCAGGAAGCAACCACAGTGTGACTGGGCATTATTAAAAACCACTTCTCACTTTGCTTATCTGCAGACAGCTTTTGCTCTAATTTTCCAAGTACCCTTTCCCCGCATATTTAATTTATGAGCAGAATACCCTTTCTGTGTTATTTGTGAAAAATGAATACTTGGTGTTTGAAATAGAACCACAAACAAAAAAAAATCTGATTTTCTAATATACACAGCGTTATACCAAATCGATAATGGATTTTGCTATGAAAATATAGGAGAGAAGGCAAGTGGCTTTTTAACACAGATATGAAATCTCTTCAAGTAACTTAAATTAGGAAGAAGAAAAGACATATGAATTAATTTAAATTTACGGTGTCTGGGGCACAGGGATATTTTATAGTTCTTTTAACTCTACCTGGACTCTAGTAAGGAAGCAGAGTGAGAAGAGAAAGACATTCTAGACAAAGCAAGTGGCAGCTCCACTACATCCAAAGAACAAAAAACGTTACTGCATAGGTGAGATAATTGGAACTTCCTTCTAGGTGCTTTATTTATCTCATGTATTGACTGTCTTCAGTATGCAACCATTGGTGGTTCAGATGAGAATGTGCCTTACAGGCTCAGTTGCTTAAACACTTGGTCACCACTTGGTGGTGCTATTTGGATAACTTTAAAAGGTGTGGCCATACTGCAGGAAGTCTGGAGGTGGGTTTTGCGGTTTCAAAAGCCAAATACTGTTCTCAGTTCTCCCTCTCAGCCTCTTACATTGATTCAAGATATAAGCTCTCAGCTCCAGGCCACAGCCATCATGCCTGTGCTCTGATATACACACATATCCCTCCAGAATCAAAGCTGAAACTCTTGCTTTGGTAAGGTGCCTTGGCCACAGTGTTTTATCACAGCAACAGGAAAGTAGCTATGTGGTCACCCTTAACAAACATGAAAAGAAGCCTTCCACTAACAAAGACAAAAAGAAGGCTGCTTTCAAAGTCATGGCCTCCAGATGGAGGGGAAGACAGCTTTGTTTTGTCCTATGATTTTTTTATTCTTGTTATTTATTTTTGCGGTGCTGGAGATCAAATTCAGGATTGACACTCTAGCACTGAACCATAGTACCTACTAAGTGTCTAATACCTACTAAGTGGATCAATCCGCAATTGTTAAAATACCACTACTCCTCAACTTAGGATGTCTTTACTTCCAGATACGTCTGTCATCGTGAGCGTATAATACAGATCACTACTAGTGCTCCAGGTGGGTAGCCCAGGCAAGTCAAAGCATTATCCTTTTGGTCCTCATCTGTAACCTTAGGGCTGGCTGGGAACTGCTGCACTCAGCGTAGCATCATGTATCTTTGGTACTTGCAGGTGACTTTGAGGTTAGGTGAGATCTACAGCTCGCCACTGCCCCTCATCCCAAGAGAGCCTCTAATAGCCCAGAGCTAGCCCAGGAAAGGATCCAGATTCAAAGTTCAAGGGAGAGAGATGTCAAACTCTTCCTGTGCTCAAACTTATATTGTGAGTTTTGCACAAAGCATCTAGATATCTAGAAGCTGGAGAGATGGCTCGCTGGGGTCTCTCAGTCTTGAGTATAAGCCTATGGAGAGATCCATTAAAAACTATACCTTAGGAAACAGGTTGAAACAGCTTGCTTGAGTTATATAATAAATTCTGAAGCTGGACTTAGATTCTAAGCACTCATCCCAAATAAGCTAATTGCTTAATTTATAAATCAGCTGAAATGGGCTGAAGACACAAAAAGGTAAAATAGCTTCCGGGAAGTCACCTAAGAGACTGTCCACATAGCCTCCAGACACAAAGATTCCTGTGCTTCATGTGTCCCAAGATAATGAATCTCTGGAGTGGAAACAGCACTAGTTAAAATTCTCAGAAGACCAACACCAAGAACTGAGTGACAGTTTATTACTGCTGCAAGAAATCCACGGTCACGCAAAGTATGACCTGTGGTGTAAGAGCATGCACCCTTAGCCATGTAAACTGAACTCCATTAGAGAGCAAGTCCTAATCAGAGGACACTTGGTGGCTGGAATTACTCAGCCCAAGAACCGGGATCTTTAACAGGCTGCCTAAAATAGTGTTTTACACCAAGTAGTGTAGTACACAAACATGGAGCCAGCAAGTGGAGCAGGCCAAACCAATCTGCTTTAGTCTCAGTTGAGATGTGTCTGTTGACTCAGGGACTCAGAAGCTGGAGACACTGCCGGGCCACCCAGCCCTAGTGACAGTGATACAGCAGCTCTGATAAAGGACACACTGAGATATCGGTGGACCCAAAGCTCCATGGACGGACAGTTTTGCTCATTTGAAAGTGTTTGAGAAAACATAGTTCACAAGTATGAGCTTCTTTCCTGTAACTCCCTCATGCAGTGGTTTAGCTGGACCCTCGTTTTATAGCAATGGAGTCAGGAGTAGCAACAAAGTAACTAGCTCCACTTCCGCAGCCTTGGAACACTGAGGGGACTGTGTACTGACATTGACTTAAGAACTTAGAACAGACTGAATCCCTACCTACTTCTCTTCATCATCCCCTCCCTTCATCCCTTCCCACACAGAGCCCTTCTTCCATGAAGTGCACAAAGCCTTTGGTTTATATACTGCTGTCTCTGTCTCCATCTTCTCTCTCTCTCCTCCCTCCCTCTCCCTCTCTCCTCCTCTCTCTCTCTTTCTGGGAAGAGGCTGAATTGCTCAGATACCTTATGAAATCACCATTACTAATCTTCTCTTTTATTACATAAAACATGTGAAAGTCCCTCTCAGACATGGCCATGCATCCTGGTGTTGATTTGGTTGGTTAAGCAGGCAGGATTAGCTAACTGCATTTACCTCTGTTCAACTCCACTCAGGCAAACAGGCAATCTCCTGAACTGTTCTGTCAAAAAGAGGTAAACCTATAGCTAATTTCCCCTTTCGTAAAATCTAAGTGGCATAAGGCTTCATATTAAGATTATATTTTCCTTAAATAATTAATGAATTAATTAAAAAATTAAACGGGGTGGGCTAGGCTCACACCTGCCTTGCCTTTTTGTTCCCCTTTCCACTCAGAAGGAGATTATAGTTGCGGGTGTTACGTCGACCACATTGCTATACTGCAGCTGTGGGTAAAAGTCGCATGCTAGGACAAGCACAGTGGCGCTCCGCATAGATACCTGCTTGGAGTCTAGATCTGGGTTGGAATTGTGACACTGCTGTTTCTCTCTTGAGTTTCTTCCTCAGCCCACTTAGAATGTGGGGAAAATAAATGTCTATTTGGCTAATCCTCTTTAGCAGATTTTATGTCTTGTGCACCTGAAAACAATCACAGGTAACAAACTGACTCCTGTTCCAGGGGAAATTATTGACATTATTTTTTCATTCTCTGTGAGCAGTTTGCTATAACTGCCAAGCATATACAGTAAATATTATCACCAACCAAAATTTGTATTGAATAAAGCATGAGGTGAATATTTTGAGCAATTAAAGCAAAGAAAAACAGATGTGCTCACTGTTCCCTCCCCTCCCCCCACCTTGTTTGTGTTTCTCTTTTGCTTGGACTTTTGTTTCTCCTTATGTTTTACAAAATGAATATAAAAGCCATAAAAGATGCATTTAGAATTAAGGGGTTTCCCCATTGATCAGTTATGCAGAACAATGGTGACCTCAAAGGTAGAAACAACCGAGAGAGATTCCTGTTTTTAAACAGCCGTGAATGAAAAGCAAATTGTGTGATCAAGTCTCTGAGATGATCTCACTTGGATTCAAAGAACTGAACCCATTCCTTAAGCTCCGGCTTCATGAGACGAGCGAGCAAGAGGGCTTAAAGGATGACAAATTCGAGTAATTTCTCAGTTTCCTGGAGTTCCAACCATTCCTTCCCAGGCATCCTCGGATCAAAATCAGCCATAGCTATAAATATCATTCATTTATATGTGGTTTTGTTGTGTCTGTCAAGTAACAGTCAGAAAGTCCAGGGTCCGGGAAAGAGAGCAGCATGAGAAACGGTCACTGGGATCTTCACTTTTGAGAAACAGAAAGCCTAGGGGGAAAAATACAAACGCCAACGTCTTCTGAACCGCCGGTGAGAGAGAAACAGTTTAGATTGCTCTGCCGCATAACAAGGCTCAGAGTTTATTGTTTTGCTTGCAGACTGAGGTCTGCAGAAAATAAATATCTCCAGCTGAGGGCATGGGTAGATAATGAACATCCAGAAGTGCAACGACACCCTCGGGTGTTTGGGGAGTCGTCTTATGACAGACAGGAAAGGGGATAAAAGTAGCTGAGGAGAGGTTTTAGCAGAGAGAAAACGAAGAGAGAGGCCATGAGCAGGAGCCAGTGTCTGGGGATGACAGACACCCCAGCCTGTCACCAGGCTTCACCTCTGCAGACTCATTACCAGCAGGACTCGCTTAACTTCTGCTCCAGACACTTCAGCTCCTGGAATATTAAGTAAGGCAAAAAGCAGGAGTGGAGCCGTTCCAGACAAAGCTAGCTACATCCCTCATTCTCCTCAGATCCATCCTCTCTGGGAAACACTGGGGATGCTCACATTCAGGGGAGACTGGTTCACAGTCATAGTAAGCAAATGACTCTTAGGAGCGCTGGCTGCGGAGACGGCTCAATGGTTAGGAGTGCTGGCTGCTTCTTTTAGAAGACCTTAGTTCAGTTCCAGGCACATATATAGCAGCTCACAACTGCCTGTAACTCCATGTGGATTCCATGTGGCTGGCACACACCCACACACACACACACACACAAACACACCTTTAAAGAAATTACCCTTAGTGGACACGAGAGAATCATCATGAAACAACAGCCATGACATTTGGTTTCTTGACTCTTTTATGCATGGGAATTAGGGGTTTATTTTACTTTTTGCTGATTTTGTATGCTATATTGAAGGTTCCCAGAGCTGAAAGTTCCTGCAAAATGGTGAAGCCCCTCCCCTGATGAATCCAGTAGCTTCTCAGTTGCCTGCATCCCCCAAATCTGACATATTCTGTGATCAGTGTCCATCCAGTAACTGGACTTCTGGGCTCTAGGAAAGATGCAGGTCTCTGCAGAGACGTACACAGGCCACAGGATTATCCTCAGGATGTGATGGTCTGAGGAAGGATACACACACACACACACACACACACACACACACACGCAGGTATGAGGAGAAGACTTGGAGCTATACAATAAGGAAGACTGAGGTATGGACAAAGCCTGTGGCTCTGACCGTCGATGACATGGAGAAGACCTGGAGGAGCAAAGCCAAGGCGTGGGCAGCGAGGTGCTCATGGGTCCTCTGATGGAAGGAGAGCATCTGTCTTCAGAGCGCTGTTGATTAAAAGCCAGGCAGGTGAATCCTGTTCCAATCACACGTCCGAACAGCAGCAGGTTAGAGAGAACAAGGAAACACACCCTTTCACTGACTCCATGGGTTTTTATCATTTGACTTATTTGTTTCTTAATGACTCTTTACATTTAATTCTAAACAATCACAAACAAACCTAAAGCCCAGCGTTGACAGCAATAGACATATAATATCTAACTAGAAATGAAGTAGTCTCTTCTTCCTTCCTGCCCCACCCCACCCCCCGCCCTTCTCTCCATTTAGACATATTACTGCTCAGGAAGCCACCTGAGCTCAGTCCTCTGATGAAAATGAAGATGAATGAAAGAGAGAAAAAGTTTGAGGCAGAAACCAAAAAAGTAGGCGAAGGATTAAGTATGCTAATTAGCTTGATTTAATCTTGCTACAGTCTACACAGGTAGCAAGACATTGCTACAAGCTCCATAAATACATGTAATTGTGAATTTTAATTTTTAAAAAAAAGTAAAAATACACACTGGAACCAAATATCTTGATTCCAGTGTGGAAGGAACTAGAAGAAAACAAATTCTTCATCATCGGCTTCTACTTCTTGTTCTGGGTAGGCTCCAAAATAATGCAGCTTATGTTTATAAATATAAATAACTGGCACCTTTTTCAAAATTCAGCTGCAGAGGCAGGCAGGTATGCACGCAAACTCCAGCCCCACAAGAAAATGAGGAAGCAAAGGCCCAGGCAAACTATCCAGCTTTCCTAGATGGAGATGTCCCTCGTCCCTCTTCTCTCGAATATGTGATTACTTATTTACCAAGACTTATGGGAAGAGAGTAGCTGCAGCAAAGTGTTTACACGAAAATCTCTGTTAGTATCAGTCTACCTAAATACACACACGTGGGGGATGTGGGCGTCAACATTGTGAAGGAAATCGTGAGATGCAGAGCGAGGCGCCACAGGCTCCTGAGACTCCTCGAAGAGACCTGATCTGCTGTACACCGCATTAGATCTAAGACGGCTTCCGGAACACCCGTGAGACAGCAAAAAGGAATCAAGGCCAGGGCGGTGGCTACTTCCCCTTCTTCACAGAGTTCAACAATGCCCAACCTCTGAGTTACCTCATCAGGCAGGGCTTTCATTGGAGCACGGTGACAGTGTGGTGAGATATGATTGGCCAAGGATTTGGGGGCTTGGGATTGGCTCAAACACTGTATGTAAGCTTATGCACTGGTTAGTAAATTCAGGTCTGCACCCTGATGCTGGTGTCTAGAGTCTGATTTCATGCGATTTGTCGCAAGACTCTGTCACCTCTCACCACCCCCACCTTGATCCTGTTCACACACACAAACACATACTTGTGTACATGTTATACATATATACCAGGTTTGTAAATGCAGCTGAATGAATAGTTAAGACAGCATTGCAACCATAAAATAAAGTTAGGTAAAAATATGCAATCAAATCAAGCTACTTCAGACATTACTGGACATTGAGAGACAGAGAGAAGAAAAGAGGTTTATCACATATCAATAGAATGCCAGAAAAAAATACTAGAGAAAATGGAAGTACTCCAAGAAAGAAAAACCCTCTTTAAATTCTGCACTTCCAGGATTCAAACTTAAGTGCTAATCAACAAGCATGCTTATTTACAAAACACAGAAACCTCACGTCAAGAGACCATAGGAGAAGTTATCCAATCATCTTATTTTTTATCTTAATGCCCTTAGGATATTTTTTTCAGATAAAACAAGAACATTCTGGCAAAAGAGCATATAGTGTTTGATGCTTCCAGTCAGGCTGAGTTACCCATATGCAAGTAGTCTTTTTCCCCCTCCTTTAGTCCAGTCTGCTGTGACCCTTCTGCCAACAGTTCTCCGGGCTAATTTCCTCCAGTGCTGACAGGAGTACACTGAAGAAATACACACAGACTTCAGCATGAGCCTCCACCAACCACAATTAGGTGGGACAAGAGAATGAAAAACAGTCATGCTATTTTAAATAATGTATCCCCCAAACATGTATCAGTCAGAGGCCATGAGTTCAACCTCTGGGCTGGCATCCCTTGGCATAGATGAGTTGGGATCCATGTTTATTATCATCCTGCAGTGGTATCTCTATGGGGAAAATGGATACAAGAAGCATTCACTTATCACACTTGCCCCTCACACTCCAGGTACCTCATATAAAAGTAATTAGTGAAGAGCCTACTTGGCTACACTGAGGACATGTCTCTTTTCATGGCCTCAATAGGGCTGGTTGGCCCTTCTTGCTATTCTCAAGCCTTTGAGTGTGGAAATCTTGATGTTCCTGATTTCAGCTCGATCCTTACTCAAGGGATAGAAAAGCAGGGAAGATCCATCCAGTTCCAAAGAGACATTCTTACACCTCCCGGCAGTTAGTGGCCTTGCTCATCTTTGTGATTTGGAGAGAAGCTTATAAAGTTCTGAACTAGAGAGAGATCCTATGCCAGGCACTGGCAAAGTATATTGTCCTATGGAGCGTTTAAAACTATACAGCAAAGTAAGAGTCATAAATATCCTCATTTTACGATTAAAACACGTTCAGAAACATGAACCCTTTCCTGAAAGACCTGGTGAGAGAGGGGCTGAGACTAAAGTTAGCTTGCCAGGACCAGTGCCTAGGTCCTTAGGAACTTCAGAGCCATCGGATCCACTAAAGTTAAACCCAGAGTCTCAGGCTCAGAGTGGGACAAAAGGGGTCTGGAGGACACAGCAAGGACCAGGCCAGTAAGAGCACGTGATCCTCAGGGCAGAGAGCTGGTGTTGCCCGGCTCAGCGTTGCTGCTTAATTTTGTTTTCTTCTCTACTTTATGTACTTGATAAAGGTCATTTCCACTCGGATGCCTGTTCAGTGGTGACGTCTTGATTTCGCCACAGTTTCCAACTGGACTGACTAAAGGTCAGGGCAGTGAGTGGAAACATCTGGAACCGGGCTGGATTTAGGTCTCGAGAGTATTTCCTGTTCCACTAATTACTCCTGCTGTTTGTTTTATTGCCTTGATAAGCTGTCACATGAAATTCCTTACATTAGGCCAAAGAATTCAAATACAACTCTATATCCAATCTCGATTCTGCAATAATGAAATGATGATCAAATATCGATGGAATGAAATGCATTAGGAAAGCAGGAGATGTATTTATGTATGAAGAATGCATGGCAGTATTTTCATTACACAGCAAGGTACAAGTGTAACCAGATATGGCACCCACCAAGGACCAGAGAGATAAGCCATTAGCTCCTAGAATCCTCCAGGGAGCATCTCTTATGTTGGCTACTCTTCTTTCATTCATGAGGGTCCTTTCATGATGGTTGCTCTGCCTCTCTGAGTCCTGTCTTTAGTGTAGAACTCATCCCACCATGGCAGCTGAGTGGAAGAAAAATTAGAAATCACATGAATTTGCCCTGACCAATCAGCAACTTCTATTTTGTTAGACTGGCAGTTGGCAAAGATGGAAGAGTCACATGAAACCAATCTGGGGACCTTGGCTACAACCTTTGGGAAACTGGTTGCTAGATAGGATTGTTGAGTAGGTAAGCTGAAGCCACCACAAGACAAACACTGACTTTAAGGAATCCAGCACTCAACAAAAATACAAAGAGTCAGAGAGACAGAGACAGTAATGGTGGATAAACACAATCCTTTTATGCTACTTGCCCTCACAATAAAAATATTTTCAATTTTTTATTAAAAATAGATTCTTTTCTCAAATACAATATATTGTATTTATAGTTTCCCCTCCCTCTACTCCTCCCAGTTTCACTCCACCTCCTCTGCCATCTGGATTATGCCTTTTCTGTCTCATAATATATATATATTAGATAGATGGATGGATGGATGGATGGATAGATAGATAGATAGATAGATAGATAGATAGATAGATAGAAAATTGAAGCTAGACCCTGAAATTCAACAGGAAGAAAGGAGGCCCAAGAGCAAGCCCAAGAGCCAGAGACCCTGCTCATTCTCACATTCAAGAGTCCCATAAAAATACTAAGCTTAAAAGCTGTACTATATTCACAGAGGACCTGTTGCCTGGTGCAGACCCGTGTAGGCCCTGTACTTGCTGCTTCGGTCTCTGTGAGTTCTCATTGCTCCACAGATTAACATTAACCATGTACTGCGAGCCACTTTAGTTATTAGAGTCAGGGTGTTATGGCTTAGTTGTCAAAAGCCTTCTGTAGGCTCCTGTATTTGAACACTCAGTCACCAGTGATGATCCTGCGTTATGAGACTGTAGAAAACCTTAAGGGGTTAGTGCTTCGCTGGAAGAAGTGGGCTATTGGAAGGTAGCCCACTTGAGGTCTATGCTCTAGCCTGAATTCCTGTCTACTCCCTATTCTCCTGATGGCAGATGCAACATGACCAGTCGTGTCACGTACCTCCCATCATGCCTGCCCCTTGAGTCAAAACAAGCCATTCCTGAAGCTGTTGCATTTGTCTGTGGACCAATGGCTCCTCTCAGACCTCAACTTCCCAAGAACTGGAAAGCATAGCATCTGTGGCCTGGTGAAGGAAGATTTTAAGAACACAATGGGGGTCAAATGAAGGGTCTTTAATTAACTTCCTCCTGTCAAGGGAACCAGGGCTAAGGGATGTGGTGATGAAGACAGAATGAGAGAGCTGCCTGTCAGTGAATACATGGGGGCTTGATCATAGCGGGGCTGCAGGAACCAGGCTCTCTGAATTTCAGTGGCCTCAGGCAATGGTAGCATGCAGCCTGCTCTCCCACCATTCCTAATTAGCAGTAAGGCAAAAATGCAACAAAATAATGCCATGTCTTTGTTGAGAAAACCACACCATTTTCCCGTTACTCTTAGAAGATGTAAAATGTACTTGACCCTGCCTATCAGATCAAGTTCTGAATCACAGTTAGCTGCCCCCACCCGCATCCTCCAGCTCTCCCACTGCCCCTGAGGCTCTGTTCTCCAACTTTCTCAATTTCCTAACACATCATGTTCCTTCTAGCCTTAAATCTGATTTATGTTGGGCTTTCTCAGTCTTTATTTCTCTTTAGCAGTGTTTCACCTGGGTGATTTCAACTCACCTCCCCCCCCCCCCCCGCCACAATGATACAACAATTCAGTCTACTTAGACATTGACTTCAGCTCTCCCACAGTACTCTAGACCTCTCTCACATTTTTGTTTAACATCCTGGGTACTCCTTGACAACATTTCTTGTCATCTTTAATGTATAATTTTTCTTTAAATATTGGTCTCTCCTCTAGTCTGAATTGTTGTCTTGGGGACTTTGTAAACAAGTTGATAGTACTGACATGTGGGTGCTCAACAAATTTCTTCCAATAATTGGTAAAGATATGAAAACATCTAGAAAAGTAATTTGTTCTTAGAACCAAAAAGATAAACAAACAAAACAACAACAACAACAAACCCAACCTCTTGTGAAGAGACACTGTGACCAAGGCAACTCTTACAAAAGAAAGAATTTAATAGGGGCTTGATTACAGTTTGAGTTTCAGAGGTTTAGTCTATTATCACTATAGTAGAGAGCATGGTGGCAACACAGGCAGACAGGGTGCTGGAGAAGAGACTGAGAGTTCTATATCCTAATCCACAGACAATAGGAAGAGAAACAAAGTCCATCCCCAAAGACACACTTCCTCCAACAAGGCCATGCCTACTCCAACAAGGCCACATCTCCTAATCCTTCTAATCCCTTCAACATTTCCACTCCTTTGTGACTAATCACTCAAATCTATCAGCCTAGGAAGGTCATTCTTATTCAACCACCACATACTTCCATTCATATTTTACTGTCTGTGATGTCTCAGGGTCATTTAAATCGCTATAACAGAGTACTATAAACAGTAGCATTTACTTCTCATAGGTTAAAAGACTGAGAGAGGTCCAAAATCATGAGTTCATGACTGGTGACACCCACCTCCTAGGTCACAAATAGCTGTCTTCTATTGAGTCCCCACAGGGTAGAAAAACCACAGAGTTATCTGGGTTTTTTTACAAGAGAACACTAGTCACAATAATATGGAATTCACCCTTATGACTCAATAGTTCTCAACAGCCTCACCTTCAAATATTAAAACATGAAGCATGAGCTTTCAACCTATTAATTTTGACAGTATATGAGTATCCAGTCTAACTGGAACCCTAAGAATTACTATGCATCAAAAGGCAAACTGTTTACACCACTGGTGAGTATATAGACATCCGAATCTGTATTTCTACAGATATACCACACATACATGGATAGCTTTCTGTAATATGTGAGCATCATAGGTAGCAGCAGCAAATGCACTTCTTGCTATGGCCTATGCTCAAATGCTTGGGGAGCATCTTCTTCTGTTTCTTTCTGAATGATGAGAACTCAGCAGCATCTGATTCTTGCCTAGCAATGTGGTCCCCAACTCTATGCCGTTACAACACTTTAAAGCATCACTGATTAGCACTCTGTCTTTTATTTTCATCATTCATTACCCAAGATGATTGAAGTATAAGCCATTAATAGCAAAAGGAGGGTGAATGTAACATGTAGTTTTTGTTATGCTGCTCTGTGCTCTGTTCTTCTGTATTCTCAGCTAGATGCATGTGCACACCCACCCAGGAACCATTCCAGATTAGCTGTGGATGAAATACACACACACACACACACACACACACACACACACACACACAAACTTATTTTTAATACGCCTTTAGCTCAATGACCAGGTACATCTAAGCCTTCCTTGGCTAGCATGCCCTTTTTATCACTCCCAGCTCAACACCTCTAAATCTGCCCTCAGCTTAGTTGCTTTTCTAATCTCCCACCTGCTACCTCAGGCCCCATTGGGGAAGCAGTCAATGGCCACTTCATCTGAGATCTCATATGTCTGGTGTCTCTCTCTTCCTCTGAAGCATGGCAAATTTTCTTTCCTCCTCCTGTGTCTGCTAGCCTGCCTACAGGAATCTGGAAGTCCCCCTCTTCCACCCAGCCATTGGCAGATAGCATCTTTATTGATTGATCAAGAACCAATTGGAGAATAGGACCTTCAACATTCATTCCTGATCAGAGCAACAGAATCACCCCCTACAGGTGAGTTAAATAACAGTATAAAAATGGAGACATTTATTTAGAGTAGAATTCTTGTTGAAATATCATGTGAAATATAGTAATGGAAGGTAGTTATTTCCAGAAAAACACTGGACAACCTCAAAGCCAATGTGTCCAGTTTGTATAGACACCATTACAATTGATACATAAGTAGAGATATGAGTGTAAAAATATAGAATAGTGGACAATGCCCTACTTGTCTGAGAGTATCTTCCTGTTTCACAAAATCATAACCCAACTTGCAACTTGAAGCTCCTGAGTTACAAATCTATTTGGAGATTTGAATGCTTTAAGTTTCTAATCTTTTCTGCAAAGTATAAATGTATCAGTATATACATGTATATATAGTATTCATACAAACCTAACCTGAATGCCTTTGTATACAAATCTCAAACTATAGAGACCTGTATTCCCATATCTGTACATCTCTTATGTTTCAAATGTCCATGCACACATGGACAATCATGGACTCTTTCTCCTTAGCCCTCAGGGAGAGGCCATCACAGAGAAAACAGTTCATAGTTTAGCAGGTAAATAAATGTTACTTGGAAGTTCAAGAAGCAAGTACCCTTAGGTGAGGTTTGTGGTGAGCAAAAGTGGGATTATAAATGAAAGGAGAACAAAACTCTGTGCTTGAAATCCCTAGAGCCCCATCTCCTACTTTGGACCAGTCATATTTCTGTAGTCTTCAAAAGCCATTATTCTAGAATCTTCCAGACCTTCATTCATAACTTTATCTGGACCCTGATCAGACGTCAACACATAATGGAAGTGAGTGAAAACTGGCAGTGTAGAAGAAAGAATTTTCTATGAATAGCTGCCCGAACTTAAATGGCTTCCTTAACGTTACCATAAGGGACATAGGCAATGCAGATCAGCTAGGCTGCCCCAGACCTCCCTTTCTGACGCACAGTCCATGCCTGCAGTCAAGATACAGCGAGAGATCACCATTCTGCAGCTTTTGGCTGTACAGGAGAAGCCAACGAGAGACTGCTTTTGTTGTTCACTGTAATATTTATTTATGATTATCCTTATGTATCCCTTTCTCTCCATATGGTCACATCTCACAGGATGAATTTGCTACGTTTTGTAAATAATGCCACATGGGGTCATGAAGCCTTTCCTAATCTATGATACACCTGCTCAAGTATGCTTAAGATGACAAGAGTAGCGATAAAAAAATATCATGTGGATCTGAACTTTTAAATTCTTCCCAGTCACAAGCTCTTTTTTTCCCATTAATCTACTTATTTATTCACTTTACCTCCTGGTTGCAGCTCCCCCTCTCTTCCTAGTACTCCCTCATACAGCACCCCCTTCCCCTCCACATTCTCCTCTGAGAAAGGGGAACCCACCCTGGATATCAACCCACCCTGGCATATCAAGTCATTGCAGGACTAGGCACATCATCTCCCATTGAGATTAGACAAGGCAGCCCAGTTAGGGAAACAGGATCCACAGGCTGGCAATAGAGTCAGGAATAGTACACACACACACACACACACACACACACACACACCCTCCACTTGTTGGAGGACCCAATAAAGACCAAGTTGCAGATCTGCTATATATGTGGTGGGTTAGGGGGGTGCTCCAGCCCATGTAAACTTCTTTGGTTAGTGGTTCAGTCTTTGAGATCCCACAGTGGTCCTGGCTAGTTGCTCTATTGGTCTTCTTGTGGAGTCCCTATCCATTTGGGTTCCTCAAGGCTTCTCCCAACTCTTTCACAAGATTCCCCACGCTCCATCCAATTTTTGGTTGTGGGTCTCTGCATCTGTTTCAGTCAGTGCTGGGTGGAGCCTCTCAGAGGGCAGTTATGCTAGACTCCTGTCTGGAAGCATAACAGAGCAATTGGCTCCTGCCCATGGGATAGGTGTCAAGTTGAGCTAGTCATTGGTTGGCCATTCCTTCAGTATCTGCTCCATCTTTGTTCTGCAAGCTTTTTGTCTGAGAAATTTTACACAAAAATAAGAATACACATCCAAACACTTACTAGTAGTAAATTACAAAATAATTCATTTTAAAAACAAATCTTTGAGATATATATAGATATATAGATATAAAAGTGTCTCATTTACTAATGACAGAAGTAAATTTTCAAGCATAAATGGATGTGCTTAATTTTATAGTTATAAGAGATGGTGCTAAATTTGTACATTACTGAGATGGGTATGATTCTTTATGTTAAATGTTATATCCTGGCTGAATGTTTGATACTTCATCTCAGAGATCATCTTCAACAGTTGTGAGAACACCACATTGCATAAGTATGTAGCACCAAATCATAGAAATAGTTCCAGGGTCATTTCAGATATAATGCAAATTCTGACCTAATCCCAAGCAAAATTAATTCAATGATTTAAAAAATTAAATTTATTGATTTATACGTATGAGTGTTTTGTCCACATATATGTTTGTTCACTCCATGTGTGCCTGGTGCCTGCAGAGGTCAGAAGAGGGAATTGGCTCCCCTGAAACTGGGGTTAAAGACAGTTGTGAGACACCGTTACTGGGAACAGAACCCAGGTTCTCTGCAATAGCAACGTGTACATGCTCTGAACCACTGAGCCATCTCTCTACCCCTAATGACTTAAAAAAAAAAAAGTCAACAAACAAAAATTTTCAAAACTAAACATTCCCAAACAACATAATCTAAGTTGCAATTATTGATGATCCATGATAAGGAATAATACTGAGAAAAATATTTAAAATCTTTATCCTCTGTAATTCAACCATTGTGCTTGGATAAGAACAGAAAACATCCTATAAAAAGCCTGCAGTATAATCCCTGCAGTTCATAATGTTGCAGTTCCAAATCTGAGCTGAAGCATTTGGGGCCGCCTTTGTTGGTCCATGGCATGAGGGCATGCACTGGAAAAATGTCATGCTGTGTGCTCAGAACCAACGCTGAAGTGGAGTCCCGTTGAGCAGCACAGGAGCGCACTGTCTGAAAGCCTCTGAGTTTTTCATGCATACCACTTTGAGTTAATACTTGCTCTTTGTGTATTGTTCAGAAAACATTTACTGCTGCCGTTGGTTTTTCAGCCCCGTATGGTTTTACAACCCAGTGTAAAAACCTGAGGTCCATAGATTAAGTTTAATTTAACAACCTGATGGATACAACCAATGAGTCGGTTATCATTCTCTACATGTAGCATCTCTAGATTATGGGAATGCTGGGGAATTTCCATCAACTTCCCATTATTTCTTAGTTTTTATACTAGAACTCAATACTGAATTTGACCTTTATGTCTACCATTCTTTAGCTATGTGACCACTGTAATGAACATTCCCAGGGACTCCCATATAGAAGACCAGTGACAGCCCAAAGTATGAGTTCACCAAAGTCTGATTTCTGGAGTCATAAGGTCAATGGTTTTACTTATGGAACTTAGGCAAACACTTACTTGTAGGAGTCTGGGTGACCTCAAAGCAGCTTCACCAATGAAAAACCTGAGTGTCATGTACGTAGACATATTTCCTACCTTTCCATTAACTTTCAGTACTCAATATACTCTGGTACCTCCCAAGACACAAGACCATGTGCAATCTAAGCAGAATTACAGAAAACTGGCCCAAAAGGTGAGGGATAGAATACCTGGAATCTTAGGAGAGGGTCCAATGACCCTCTGTAACCCATTTGAAGGTCTCTTGAGAGTACAACAATGGCTGTTAGGCTCAGAGGTCAGTGTCGTGTAGTGGACCATATACTACTTAGTGACTTCTCTGAACTTCAAAGCCATCAACAGCCATGTCTCCTATCAGACAAAGTTTTGAGCACAGCACATATGGAGATTATCTAGGATATCAGGAAGGCAAGGACTCCAATGGAAAGAGTTGTAACGTCTGCTACTGCAGTGGGCTAGAGAAGGAGAAACAGTACAAGTGTGTGGACCAGTCATGTTGGAGAGCTGCGCTGCTCAAGGGCTGTTTCCACCATGTCCTGAGAAGCAGTGAGTGAGGGATACTATCCAGGCTGGGAAATTCTCAGAACATCTGGCCTGATGCGTGTCACACATGAAGAGCTGAGCTTCTGACAGAGGTGGAAATCAAAGTAGCAATAAACTCTCAATATAGGAGACCGTTTGGAAACACAAAACAACCCTAGAGATTTGGACATGAGACTGAGAGCATGTGTCTCAGGAAACAATTAAAGAAACTTCAAAAAGCATGCTATACATGCTGTGATGTGTGAAATCCCCCCAAAGAGTAAGGTAGTAAGAAGGAAAAATGTTGGGCTTCACATTTGCACTCCTTTTAAACTGAGCCAACATCACTTTTGCACACTATAATTGATAGTTAAAAGTGTCCAGTTGATACAACCAAGAAAAATCTGGAAGTGCTCGCTTGCTTGTTCCAGTTGGTCTTCCTGACGTGTTTGTGGGAACTGGGACAAATAAGTTAAATGATTAATAAAACCCTGCCCACTGTGAGCAGAGCCATTCCCTATACAAGGCAGGCATCCTGGACCATCTGAAAGTGGAGAAACTTGCTAAGCACAAGCAAGCAAGTAGCCACGACTGCATTCATTTCTCTCTGCTTTGGATTGTGGAATAGCCTCCCTCGTGTGGAACAGAGCAAGCCTTTTAAACAGCACACACTCAAACACTGTTCCTCTAATGTCTCATCTTGTCTATGAGTCTAAACTTAATGCTGCTGTTTCTGTGGGCTAGAAGCACTAAGATTCAAGTTCATAGAAATGAACACTATATGCATTTGCTGGGCACCTACCAAGTATAAGACTACATGCTAGGCATGAATAAACACAGCTGTCTTAGTCCGTGTTCTCCTGCGGCGAAGAGACATGATGACCAAGGTATCTTTTACGAAAGGATTTAGGTGAGGCTCGCTAACAGTTTCAGAAGTTGAATTCATTGTCAGCGTGGTAGAGTGCAGGACAGCATGCAGGCAGATAGGATGCTGGAGAAGTAGCTGAGACTTGTACATCCTAGGCTTCAGGAGAAGAAAGGACCACTGGGCCTGGTTTGTACTTCTAAAACCTCAAAGCCCGCCCCCAGCGACACACTACCTCCAATAAGGTCACGCCTACCCCAACAAGGCCGCACCTCCTAATCCTTCTAAATAGTGGCACTCCCTGATAACTAAACATTAAAATGTATGAGCCTGCAGAGGCCCTTCTCACTCAAACCCCCACAACAGAACTTCTTGCATTAATGGAGATCTTTAAAGACATGCTTTTTTAAAAACATCTGGTATGTTGGGAGAGGGTCATGCCTTCTCTACTGTCTTCACAAATATCACGAAAACAGTTCAGCCATGTGCCAAAAAAAAAACAAGAATAGCATTAAATAATTCAAGAAGTCCATTGCTTAGTTGCACTTTCAGCGAAATTTTACCAAGCGCAATATTAAGCAATCTGTTATGAAAGTTTATCTTCTCAACATTAAAACCAAATGAGCAAGAACGTTACGTAAATTGCTTGTGTATTTGTTAAGAGTAAAAGTTGATATTTGAATCTAATTCTACTCAGAATGTGGACATCTGTAAGCGATTTGGCTCATTTATTAGTTTCTCAGAAACAATTCAAACTTTATTCCTATACTAATTTAAAACACAGAAAAATAATAAACTTATCTTAAAGCAAAACCCACAATGGAAAAAAATTTATTTAAAATCAAAACATCCAATGACTTTATTATTTCAGTGAATTCTTTGAACTTACTTGGGATTTTCTACATCATGGGAGCCGATTTCCATAGGAAAGCCAGCAGTCTCAACTAACCTAACCCTGAAATTGCTCAGACACTGAGCCACCAACCTGGCAGCATACACCAGCTGATATGAGGCCCCCGGCACATATACAGCAAAGGACTGCCAGGTCTTGACTCAATGAGAGAAGATGCACCTAACCCTCAAGAGACTTGAGGCCCCAAGGAGGTTGGGGGGTGGGGATTGGGGTGGAGGTGGGGGTGGGATATGCTCTTGGAGACAGGGGGTTGGAATGTGGAACAGTCAGAGGGTGGACCTGGAGGGGAATAAAGACTGGACTGTACAAAAAGAATAAAAATAGATAGATAGATAGATAGATAGATAGATAGATAGATAGATAGATTAGATTAGATTAGATTAGATTAGATTAGATTAGATTAGATTAGATTAGATTAGATAGGAAACAATGGGGACAGGGCAAGAGAGATGCTTAGTGGCTTTTCAGTCCTGAGGACCTGAGTCCTGGTCTCAGCAGCCATGTCACAAGGTAACTCCCATCACCTGTGACTCCCCAGCTTCAAAGGATCCAATGCAGTCCACTGGTCTCTGTCTGCTCTCATTCACGTGTGACACACGCATATGCGTGCATTCATGCATACACACAAGTTTAAAATCTTGTAGAAAAGGAACGATGGTGGTTACAAGAAGCACGTAGTTGAGCACATCGCTTGCTTGTAGCCAGGACGAGAAACCAGAATATGTCCCCTCAATCATTCTCTCAAGAATTCAGAAAAATCAAAGCAGGGACCACATGGCAGGAGGATCGGGGATTCAGTCAGAAGCTCTTGAGTCTCTAACACCTTTTATTTCTCTGGAGAAGCCATGGGATGCAGTGATTATCCTGGAAATAAAGAATGGTGGGTTCACTCCACAGACTCAGTGAGGCGATTTCATCTCATCTACAAAACTGTGTGGGCCGCTGTACCAAGGCTTAATGCTGTTTCTTGGTACATAAAGGATTCAATATAGTTGGCCTTCATTTTTACCTAGAATGATCTATCGCTTTTATAGTAACTCCTTTGCAAGATTTAGGCCTCCCTGAGAGCAACTAAAAGGAGGGAAGAGAGTACATTCTGGTAGAAATGGCTACCATACAAAAAGCTCAAGCTACCTTTAAAAAAATCTACTCCCATCTTGGGGGCTGGAAAAATGTCTCAGTGCTAAAAGCTTTTTTTTTTTTTAATCTTCCAGAGAACCTGGGTTCGGTCCCTAGCACCCACCTCTATCTTTAACTCTAGTTCCTGAGAATCTGTTTTCTTCTTCTGGTCTATACTGGCAGTATACACACATGGCGCCCAGATAATCATACAGGTAAAACAACTTATACACATAAGAGGAAAATAAATAAATCTTTAGTGTCACATGGTACACTACATCTGTAGTCTCGGCACCTGAGAAGCAGAGGCAGGGGGATCGCTGTGAGTGACAGACCAATCTTGTCTACATAGTGAGTTCCAGGTCACTATGTAGCTGACCAAAGCTACATAATGAGACCCTGTCTCAAGAAGAAAAAAAAAAAAAATCCAGTCTTCCATACCAAAATACCAAAACAATCCCCAGACACAAATGAAGACATATGTCTGAACAGATTTATAATTAATTTATAATCAAATTCATTACTATTTGGCATCCGAGATTTATAATCACTCTATAATCAAATTCATTACTCTTTGGCATCTGAGATTTATAATCAATTTATCATCAAATTTATTACTATTTGGCATCCTGTCTCCTCTACCCAAATGTCTCTCAGACTCCTCCCAACCGTCTTCCTGATCAGTATTAGTGAGAATACTCATTGCTCAAGGGAACTACAACTTAGTACGCATGTTGTGTTTCTCATGATCACATGGGTGGAGAGAGATGGAGGAGGGGCTCTCATGGTTGAGGCTGCACACTCGAAGTTCCACTGGACCCTCGGACATGCCTCGACTGTAGTCACACACACGTGCTCTGCGAATGCCCGGAAGACTGTAATCACACAACAGTCTCTCTCTTTGACTTTGTCTCTTTCCTTTCATTGTCTAAGCCACATCTACTCTCCTTAATTTCTTGGGTTTTGTTTCAATTAATTAAAGCACGGGGATCCCTAAGCACATTTAATCTCGTAATTATGAAATCTCGTAATTTACTAAATCTCTGAGCACACAGCTCTGCTGAGCAGCTGCACGGCAAGAACTGCTATGGCAGCCTCCCTGTTCCCCAACAATGGCTCCGCCCAGAGACCCCAAGACTCCTCATAAGCGTCCCCGTTTCAGGAGCTTACCTGCAGAAAGATGAAGGGGTCTTGCGGTCTCTCAGCTGCTAAGCTTTCACGTTGAGAAGCTAACCTATGCACGAAGTGGAAAAACTCCCTCCTGGGATTATACTTTGAGACTATCCTTCTTCCCTGCCGCCTCCATTCTCATACAGGAGACAGTTCCAAACAGCAGCTTCAGAATATTTAGAAAGCACATGAGACGTCCTCACAGAACATTTCAGATGCCAGCAAACAGATCTATGCAAGGCAATGTCTAAACGAGCAACTGGGGCTTGACCATTGCTTTCTGTCCCCCTTCCCCACTCACCCCATGAGTAACCCCATGCCCCAGGTTACCCCTCAGAGGATTATTTCCAACAGCCTTGGATGAATTAACAAACACCCATGGCACCTCGCACCCAAGGTCACTGAGGAGGCAGGTCAGCTACATCAGATGTTGGTTCAAGAGAATCCACTTGTGTGGGGCCGCAAAGAGATGATTTGTTCTCCCCGGTAGAGTACTGGGTTCGAGATAGCTGGGGACCCAACAGGGACATGCCTGTCAGGGTCAGCACCATATCTCCTCATGCTCCCGGATTCCAGACTGTTCCCACATGTGGCCTAAATCCCCATTAGCCTGCATCTTGCAGACACGTTTGGCTCAGAGTAACTCCTCCCAGAGAGGTTTGCTAACATCCAGGTAGAGGGCATGACTAACAGATTTCCATATTCATAAGATTTAAAGGCCAGGAGGCATAGCTAATTAAGTTATCCCTTCCCAGTCCTTCCTCTTTCCCCCTCCCCTATTTAAGCCAGCTCTCCCCTGGCTTTCACGGGGGCACACATGTCCAACTACCACGCCGTGAACAATAAACTACTCCTTGAAAACCCAGTCCACGTGTCTTCTGAGGTCTGCCGGCCGCCAAGCTTCCAGCCTTTTGGAACGTCAGACTTTCTTGTGTATGTTGGACCTGCCAGCAGTAAAGCCCCAGGACTCTGCTGCCCGCTGGTCCGCCGGTTGCTGCCCCGCGGGGTGCGGGGCACCCTCCCACCCCTCACGCGTGTTTTGTCCCACACACTTGGGCTTTGAACACAAGACTTCTTATGTCTGCTTGGCTTAACTTTTTAAATTTTATTTTGCATTTTCATAACTGACAGTATTTATTTTTATTTATGTTATATAACATAATGTTCTGACATATGTATTATAGAATGGCTGCCAAACCAATTAGGCTTGTTATAGTGAGCATACAAACCCCCTCTCAACAATTTTTAAATATGCCTATATACTCCGTGATATAAACTTACCACATCTTCCTAGCTGAAGGTTTGACCATTTAGTCAGTCTTCCCACCCCTGGCCTCTAGTAACTATGATTTTGCTTTTTCTATGATTTCTATCTATTAAGATTCCATTCATAATTGATATTATAAATGATGTCCCTCTGGTCCTAGTTTCTTGTATTTAACATAGTATCCTCTAGGTTTCGCCCTGCTGGAAGAGAGCATCCAATCCCTTGTTGCTGGGGTTACAGGCACTTGTGAGTTACCCAATGAGGTTGCTGGGAACCAAAATTAGGTCTTCTGTAAGAGTGGCCAGGGCTCTTAACACTGGAGACATCTCTCCAGTCTTGGGATTTATTTTTATATCTCAACATTATTTAATTGTGTATATAGACACAACGGATCGCTTTTATCCATTCATCCACTGACAGACACTTAAATCGATTCCTGAATCTTGGCTAATGGGGCTACCACTTCAGTCAACATGGGAGTTATGGTTTCATCCACACACTGATATGTGTAGCCTGTGGATATGCTCCAAGAAGCAAGATTACCAGATGAAACAGAAGGTCTACGGAGAGGACCTCCAAACTGTTTCAGCAATTGACTGCATCGCTTGAGCAGCTCTGCCACAGACCTATGTGCCAAACACTGCTCCAAGAGCAGCCATGCAACCCAGCAAAATTGTTTCCTGCAGAACTGTTGTGAGTTCTCACTGATTCGTGCATCTCGTAAGACACCATGAGGATGGAAAAGCTACTCAACAGAGAACCTGTGTGCCAGCGTGGGCATTTCCAACCGCGTGTACGGAAAAGCAGAAAGGCTGAACTTTGAAGAGAAAAAGAATAACTTACAAATATGGACGTGCATGGGGCTGGGATCTCATTCACTCATGAGGGATGAAGGAAATAACTTTTAGTCATTGATTTCATAGTTTCCCATTCCAGCCTCTCTAATCTGTGCATACTCCCTCCCTCCGAGACCCAAAATAACTACAGACTCAGAGACAGCGGACACACACACACAACACTTCATGTTCCCACACACTCTCAAGAAACAGGCACTCCCGTTTTCTCAAACGTTATCAAGTCTCATTAAGTCTCTATCACTTAGAACCAAAAACATGCCGAAAATGTGAATGAAAATTGTGATAAAAATAACAATCTCAACATTCCTGTGATATTAATTCAAAATGATACATAAAAAAAAAAAAACCCAATGTCTCATAATTTATTTAATAACTTAGGTTAGCCAGGCACCCTGCGGAGCCTGTTTCGGTCAAGGGAACAGTGATTGCCTCTCAAGGGACAATGTAGGGTGGATTGAGAGTCACCAGGTGATGTGGAGTCCTGGACAACAGATCAGGGTAACTCAAGGCCGAGCCAAGTGAATAAAACATTTGAAATTGACTGACTAATGCAAATTAATCATGAATCCCATGGCTCAAATCCCCATGGAATTCTGTGCGTGCATGCGTGCGTGCGTGCGTGCGTGCGTGCCTGCGTGCCTGCGTAGTTTATAAGGGGCAGCTTGTACCTTGGGAGAGGTACAGGTATGATTTCTCAGCTCCAACTGCCAACTATATTAGGTATACTGAAGTATACTTTCATTTAGTATACTTTCATTCACTAAAAGGTTTATGTCACTGAGGGAGTCTAAATTTATCTAGCAGGTCGTGACCTAACATCATCGAAGTTAACTAGTGTCTTTGCAGGCACTGTGCTTGCTCTGTGGAGTGATGGATCGGACCGCTGCTATCGATGCTTCCTAGTGGCAGCCACACGGATTCCAGAGCATTGATTGACAATCCTAAGGCTTCTGGCTGTGCAATGGGCATGCCTTTCGCGGGGCTGCCATAAAGCCTTAGATAAAACTTTTGGACTTCCTGGGGAGGCTCCTAGAGCAGAGCAGCCGCTCACCCAGTGAGCCTCTCTCATATTCTGCCCCCTTAAGAGTGCATGCCCTATTCACTGGGGCATTTTACAATCCAGTGAAGATATTTTCCCATTGCCTCCTGCTCATACATTTGAATCCACTTGTTTATTTTGCTTGTGACTTATTAAGAGCTACACGCGTGCATTTTTGTGTGAACATACACTTCTATTGCTATGGATTCTGTTATGGAAACCTGACTAAGCTGTGCTCAGTCAAAACGCCTTTTCTCAGCTCGACCTGCAAGACCAAATTCTCTTTGTTTGGAAATCTTTTTATACAGACCTAAACTCCTACCCTGCCAAATCCTGCAGTCTTAACAGTAGGCCTTGACAAGGTCAGGGAGTCCTGAAGATTAAGTGGCAATGAGTGGCCTTTTTCTGCCTGTCTAACAACGCCCCCCACCACCCATTATTGATGTCAATACCCATAGGACACCTCATCAGCAAAGGTCCAGATAGGTGAACACACACCACGGAGGATGAAAGGGCCACACCTGGAGCCACGGTGCTGTGGAAAGGGGCAAGGCTCATATTTGGCCCAGGTTGCCCTCTGGACTTACAAAACTGACCTTGGGGTGAAACTCCCAAATATAGAAAACACATAATTTTAAGAGGGTAACCTTACGCTGTTAGAGATGACCGTGGGACGCGCATGCTCAGTTTCCATGCCTGTATCACTCTCTGTGTGGTTATTCTGCAAACCAGATGTGAGGTCACGGGCCAGCTGCACTCCGGCAGTCTCCTGTTTTACACTGAAGCATATCCCCTAATTAGTATGACGGTTCCGCTTGCTGGAGGATATTTTCTACACTAAACCAGTTGTCCTCTTTTCAAACTGCCACTCCGAAGCGCGTTTGCTTTCGCTTTTCTGCATTGGCTATTTTCTTTTTCTCCCCAGGTTGTTTAAAAAAACAACTCATTTCTCGAGTCGGGCACAGTCACACACGTACTTGCGATTTGCACCCTTTCTGCTGACAAGCAGTGCATGGGAATGCACCGCCTGGCATTCTGCATTCATCTGGTCACTCTTGCGTAATCTCAGCTGCCTTCTGAAGAGTAGAACCCGCGAGCCACAGGAAGAGCAGGGAGATCGCCAGTGGACAGGTTTATCTGAAAATAACCAAGCTTTCTGCAGACTTCCTGGATCCCTTCCCACTAAGTCTATTACTATAGAAATAGAAAGCAGCTATACTCTTATTTTCATTCAGATATGGCTTATGTTTGCATCAAAAGACAAACAAAAGAGAGTTCCACACAGACCATACAATGCCTGCCTTGCTCTAGCAAATCTTTGAACATTATTAAATGTTGTTTGGAACCAGCAAGATGGCTTCGTGCCATGGTTCTCAACCTGTGGGTCGCGACCCTTTCGGGGGGGGGTGTATATCAGAAAACCCTGCAAATCAGATGTTTATATTATGATTCAAAATAGTAGCAAAATTACAGTTATAAAGCAACAATGAAATAATTTAGTTGTGGTTTGCCACAACACGAGGAATTGTCTTAAATGATCACAGCATTAAGAAGGTTGAGGACCGCTGCCTTAGTGGATAAAGGGGCTTGCTGCCAAATTTAACAATGTGGGGAGCTACCTTGTAGAAGAGGAAAACAGATCCCCCCAAGTTGTTCTTTTTTTCACATATGCATGGTTTTATACACACACAGACAGACAGACACACACACACACATGCACACACACACACACACATGACAAATGAATAAACAAAACCTGATATTTAATTCAAAGTGACATCTAATTAAACAAAGCCCCATCATACTATAGAAAAAGGTTCCAAGGTAGATCACAATTAAAAGTCCCTGTCAGGCTCCATGAAAGTTGCCGTCTGGGGTATAACTGGAAGTAGTCTCAACTATGAATAGAAAGTTGATATCAGACACGAGCAAAATGAAAACACACTGCAAACAATGACCATGTTTCCCACATCCTGCTCATGGACCTCATGCTGTAAAGTAATACACAGCAAGCAGATACAAATGCCAATGGTACTTCAACTCTCTTTGCAGTGGTTCTAACCTTCCTAATGCTGTGTGCCCTTAGCACCGTTCCTCATGCTGTGGTGACACCTCAACCATAACATTATTTGGTTGCTACTTCATAACTACAATTTTGCTACTGTTATGACTGTTAGAATGTTCTGGCCCATTCTGCTGCTCTAGTCTGCGGGTCAGGGTCTAGCAAGAGAGAGAGAGAGGGGATTGAGGGGCAAGAGATGCAAAGAATGGAGGCAAGACAGAGGGTCTGATCAAGTCTCTCCCATTTATTGAAAGGAAATCTTGGGTATTTATACCCTTTACCACGTGTCTTGCCCTCGTGGACAAGCACAACTGAAGGCACTGTGTCATGTGCCTTGCAGAGTGGATACCACATGCGCCTAGCTAGCAGCGTGGAGACTACATGCACCTTGCAGCTGGGGGCGCCAAACAGCAAACAAGATATGTGAGAAAAACAAGATGTTTATCAGAGTGTGCTCAGCTATTGTGGGCTGTTGAAAACAAGTCTCTTGTCAGGGTATATGGCTCGAGATGACTGCAAAGATGATAGCCGCTCTCTGCTAGGAGTCAGCTCCCAACAAATCATAATGTAAATATCTGGTATACAGATAGATGGTCTCAGGTGACCCCTGTGTAAGAGTTTTGGATTCCCAATGGTGTTGCAAACCACAGGTTCAGAACCGCTGTTCCAGGAAGTCTTCCTTCAATCAACTCTTTGAATAATCTGAGAGTTGGGTAGGAATAGTATGTGTTTCAAAGTCAAGAAATTAGACCAACAAATGGAACTTAGAATCAATCTAGCAATGAGACAGGAAATTATAGCACCTCCATTTCCAGGTTATATATGGCTCTGGGAAGCTCTAGCCTGCACACAAGGAAGGGTTCGAACCTTCTTGTTATTGTTGTTCAAGAAAGATGAGCAACTTTCACAGTGTCTAGTGAGAGACAGACAGTGCATCCTCTGTAATATATTACTACAACAGCCCTACTAAGTGGTGACTGAATAAACAGTTGTCTTCAGTATGAACATATGTAAGAAACCAAGGGAAAATTTGGTTTCAGAAAACTATCACTAGGAAATTGTGAAAATGATGTTTAAAAAAAAATCTATAATTGGGTACTGGAAAGATGGATGAGGAGTTAAGAAAGCTTGCTACTCTTGGAGAGGATCAGAGCACAGTCAGTTCCTGGGACCTATATCAAGTGGCTCACAACCACCCTTCAGCTATGGGAGATGATGCCCTCTTGTGGCCTCTGAGAGTACTTGCACACACATTTACATAACCACACAAAGATACACATAAACATAATTAAAACTAAATATTTAAGATATTAAAATTGGCTCATAGAGCATGTATCTGTTAAACTATTAAAATGTTGGCTTTCAAAGACACAAAGCAGCTTCAAATTCGCTTCACTGAAGGCCAAAAACCATGGCAGAGAGGAATGAATGAATAAGAAGCAAATATTTCTGTAATGTCTTGTTTCTCTGGAGGTTATGAAGAATTGGGCTGGGTAAAAAAAGCCCAGGGGGTAAAGTAAAAACAAGGAGACAACCATTACAAACACCTACACGGTGGTGTGCATTTGTAATCTCGGCATTGGGGAAGAGGAGACAGGCAGATCACTGGCATTTCCTGGCTACCAGCCCAGCCTACTGAGCCAGTTCCAGGCCAATGAAGGGCCCTATCTCAAAAAAAAAAAAAAAAAAAGGTGGATGACATCTGGAAAAGATTCCCAATGCTGTGCTTTGCCTACTACTCTAAGATGTGCTCCCCCCAACACACACACACACCAACACATACAGTTTAGATAATGGACTACGTTCTTTGGATAGCAAATGGTATCCTCTGTACTTTTCTCTACTTTAAATAGTTTACATATAAAATATACATGACTATATGATATTTCTATGCCCATATAATATAATTGCATATTTTTGCAAAAAAATAGTATAGGTAGTATATAAAGATATCATGTACATTTATACATATATTGAATATGTGTGTATATGTGTGTGTATGTGTGTGTGTGCATGCGTGTGTGTTGGTTTACATATGTATATATATACATATGCATATATGTGTTATATGCATACATATATATATGTAAATTTTAAATCTGTGTGGTGTGGGTTAAGGGGCCGCAGTGGAGGAGTCCTGGAGGCTTCCAGGCAGCGGGTCCCACATACAGGAGAAAGTCTAAGGTTCCAAAAGCTGGAAGCTTTGGCAACAGCAGGCCCCAATGATAACAAGGAAGTCCTTGGTTCCAAAAGGGTTTATTTTCATGGCGGGTGGTGGATGGATCTGGATGTATCCCCCCACCCCAAACTCAGGGCAGACCTGAGTTAAATAGGGAGGGAGAAAGGGGGAGGTTCTGGGGAAGGTTTAATTGGCTCTGCCCTCTGGCCTTCATTAGTATGTAAATCTCTCTAGAGCCTGAGGCCTGTGGTCACACCCTCTACCAGTGCTCTTTGGGAGGGGCTATAATGGCCAACGTGACTGAACAATGTAGGTCCATGGGGATTAGACTGCTTGTTAGGACCCTGGGTTCTGGGACGTGGCTGAACTCCTGCCATTTCTCCCTTGGATTCTCGGAGTTCCAGGCCCATGCCCAGCCAAGAACCAAGATACCCTTATGCAGTCCCACAGTGTGGTACTTTATAGGATATTTAATATTAAAAATATGTAAGATTTTCCATTCAAATATATGAAAGCTTCCAGAATACAGCACACAGGCCATATCCACAGATGTAATATATTATCATTATAAAGGTGATAACACACTTCCCCATCACAATCGAGGCATCCGGCGTGGTGTTCTACTCATTATCACCTGCTCTTACATGTTAAGGAATGGTCAGCACAGCTACCCAGTCAACACACTCAACACACTCAGCTTACACACTCAACGGAATGCTTTATGTAATGGGACATGCACAGCTTTAAGGATGCATATTTACCCGTGTTTAATTGTGGTTAGGACTGAGGTGTAAAGCATCATCAAAGAGAGTAAACGAAGCATTCACAAGAAGCGTCAATGAACAGATTCCCTGAGAAGGTCATTCTGAGCACTGCACCCCAGTTTCAATCACAGACAGGAATCCCATTTCCACTGTGGACCAGGGGAACAAACATCATTCTGAGGGCTTCACCTGCTTAAGTCTGTCTCTTCTGCCACAGCTCCATGGATGAGGTACTGTTAGCAAACAGCCACTGGCCAAGCCTCACAGCCAGGAAGAGCCTAAAGCAACATCTGGGCACTAGTTTTTAAAACAAAATACAAGTTTTCTCTCGCCCCTCCAACAACTCTGAAAGGCTCCCGGGTTCCATAGAAAAATACTGCACCCCATCATGAGACCCCTGTGGTATCTGGAGGTATAAGCCCTTGGACTTCTGCAAGGCTGTTTTCCAAGAATTCCAATTAGCATGGAAAATTCTCCCATAGGCAAAAAACACTGGAGTGTGAATCAGACCCTCAGGTTCACCCCTTGTTGGCAATATCCCACAAAGCAATCAATCACTCTGACCTGTGTAGACTTTCTTTATATGGGATGAGAGATAAAGATGCCAAAGCCACCCTTTGTCCATGCAGCCAGAGTGCTTATGTCCCCTGAACACTCAGATGGAGTGCTCAGAATTTAAAACCCCAGCTTCTGAAACAAAGCAAAGCAAAACAAAACAAAACAAAATCTGGCCAGTTTAGAACCAGATTTGGTGCACCCTTTGGTTCTTCTAGGATTCCACAGAACATTGCTCAAAGTCATCTCAGACTGAGCAAACTCCTTGATAGAAGCAAGGAAGGAAGCAGGGAGGGAAGGAAGGATGGCAGGGGTTGGGGTGGGGGAAGCCCCTGGTAGGTGGACAGAGTTCAGGAACAGTGGTTGTTACTCAGGGTTCAGAATCCTGTGAGTGATCTTGTGGCCATAGGACATTGTTCCATCTTAGAAACTGGGCCCTCATGGAGGGCCTTGGCCTTCTGTCTTCTCTCTCAGCCTCATGTCTTCTCTCTCAGCCTCATGTCTTCTCTCTCAGCCTCATGTCTTCTCTCTCAGCCTCATGTCTTCTCTCTCAGCCTCATGTCTTCTCTCTCAGCCTTATGTCTTCTCTCTCAGTCTCATGTCTTCTCTCTCAGCCTCCTGTCTTCTCTCTCAGCCTCCTGTCTTCTCTCTCAGCCTCCTGTCTTCTCTCTAAGCTCTTCTGTCTTCTCTCTCAGCCTCCTCTAATCTCTCTCAGCCTCCTGTCTTCTCTCTCAGACCTTTTGTCTTGTTGGCCTCCAGTTGTTTCCTCTGCTATTACTGTGTGCACTTCTACTGCTCTGGGGTTTATGGGACACCAGGATGGTCTTCACTTCTTTGTACCTCATATTCATGGAATATAGAGATGATTATTGTTAGATTATCCTGCAGTGATACAGGAGAACATTCAGAATAATCTCCATTGTTACTTCCAGCTCACCTATGCCGAATTACCCAGCATGTATACTGGTGGGCTCAGAGTTCTGTTACTAGAATTCTCTTCACAGCCTTCTCTGTCTATGCCAGTGAATCATTAAAGGACAAATGTTCACCATTTAGAAGAAACAAAGGGCTGGGGAGGTACTCAGTCGAAAAAGAACCTACACCCCAGCGCCCACATAAAAAGCTAGATGGGGCTCCATCCCTATGCTGGTAAAGTAGAAACAGACAGATCTCTGGGCTTCACTGGGTAGTCTAGCCTAGTGGGAGAGCACTAGCTCAGGTAGAGTCTTGTCCCAAGACAAACGGTGGACAGTTCCTAAGAAAAGACAACCCTTCATCTGGCCTCTGAAGACATGTGCACACATATCCACACGCACCCCTCCATACAACACACATAAACATACTCTCCTCACCCCTCACATACACATACACATACAGAAAAAGAAAAAGCACACAAAATTTATTCCATAGGCTATGGTAACTTTGGATAATTTCTGCTCTAATCCCTTAAACACTTTTTCATTAACACAGGAACCAAGGTATCTGTTTGTGGTTTGTATATGCTTGGCCTAGGGAGTGGCACTATTAGGAGGTGTGGCCTTGTTGGAGTAGATGTGTCACTGTGGGTGTGGACTTTAAGATCCTCATCCTAGCTGCCTAGAATGCCGAATTCTGCTAGTAGCCTTCAAATGAAGATGTAGAACTCTCAGCTCCTCCTGCACCATGCCTGCCTGGATGCTGCCATGCTCCCACCTTGATAAAAATGGACTGAACCTCTGAACCTGTAAGCCAGCCCCAATTAAATGTTGTCCTTATAAGAGTTGCCTTGGTCATGGTGTCTGCTCATAGCAGTAAAACCCTAACTAAGACACTGTTTCTCTCAGTTGAACCAGGAAACTGCCAACCATGGCTCGTTTCACTTTTCTGAGATTTGGTCAGTCTTTTCCCAGGGCAAAGCTGATCCACATGACCTGCCCGGAGTCCTAGGCTTTCCGCAGGCTGAGCAGGTAAGAAATCAAGGGCAGGGGAGAGGATAAAACTCAACAATTGTATGGTACAACAATTGTATGGGCTGACAGAAGCCCCAGTTGTTTTCTAATGTTCAAAACATCTGAATGATGGTCAGATCTGTGCAACAATGGTCACACTGGATACTTGGCTTGCCATAGTCCTTTGGGTCAAGTTTCCAGAGAAAGATAAAGTCCAGAGCCTTCATGCCAAGATTCTAGATGCCAGGGTAAGAAGCCCCATCTGTACCTCTCTATTGAAGAGGTGATATGTGGCAACGGAGAAAGTGGGCAGTTTGTTTGCTGCAAGGGATTGATTGAGCTGGCATGAACATATAGAGCCTCTGAGTTCGTTCCATATGACTGGCACATGCTGTAATGCTGTTTTACATTCACTAGAACACAATAGCACCAGGAATAAATTGTGCATACCTGACAGTGTCTTTCAGAGGAGCATGGAGTGAGTCATGGGAGCAAAATGCAGGTGCTGAAAATAGCCACCATAATGGAAACAAGACAGTCTGTCTGTCTTGGAAGAACTATTAAAAACACCATATGTTATTTATGTTTTTGAATGGTGTATTTTTAAAATTGTGTCAGCTAAAGGTGTTTTCTTCATTTGGATGATACAAGAAGCCTCACACTAGAGTGACTCACTGAGTCAAAGATATCAAAGGATGGGAAAATTATAACGCTGGGGTCTAATTTTACAGTTCTCATTCCAACGGTTCACCCTGGAGTATACACATGAGCAGAAGGAAATTGGTAAAGGACTTGGAACCATGTTTGAGACTTTGAGGTGCAACCATTTTCTTTAATTGTTTGAGTCTTGAAATAAATGTGAGCTGATAATATCCTTAAGGAGGCTGAGGAAAAGGATCTTGTCTGAACCTTAAAGAAAAGGCAATGCTGTGTACATCTGGGATTTTACTTGAATTCTGGATGGCATAGCAATGATCTTGAGACAGAAAGGAGGGAAGGGAGAGAGAGAGAGGAAGAGAGACAGAAGAGAGAGAGAGAGAGAGAGAGAAGAGAGAGCAGAGACACAGAGACAGAGATACAGAGAGCCTTCTCTTTAATTTCATAAGTAAAAGAAAGCCTTGTTCAAACAGGTTTGGGAATAGATGTGAAGGGTTACTTAGCCTGGTCTGGACCACACACCAGGTGTAACAAAGCAGGGAAACCATAGATTAAAAAGCAAAATTTTGCTTCTAGAGGCTTGGGAGGGGAAGCTGTGCTCACTTAGAGCTGGGTCAAGACAGCTGAGCTCTTTGTGGGTGCTGTAAAGTCACAGAACGTTTTATCAACTCTATGTCAGAGAAACAGAGAGAGAGAGGCAGAGACAGAGACAAATGGAGACACAGAGAGAGAGAGAGCTATAGTGTGGTATGCCCTGGCTTCTGGGATGAGGAGAAATGAACTAGAGTGTCCGTGTTCTAACCAAGTCCTATCACAGTAGATCTTAGAGACACGATCGACCATCAAAATGAAATCAAAGGATTAATTTGCTACTTTTTTCTAAACCACATTGTGTATATATATATTTTTTAATTTACTGTGTGACTGGAAGTGTGGCTGGGTTTAAATGCATGAATCAAGCTTCCAGATGCTAGCTTTATTTGATTTGTTCTTTCTGACTGTTACAAGTGGAGCTCACAGGCTGAGCCACCACCATGGAACAGCGAACTGAACAAGCTGGTGCCCTCTGAGTCTCTGCGTTAACATGGACAGAGATTAACTATACCACTTAGCACCAAGGTGGAGGAGGGATTCCTCTTCCATTAAAGTACTCTTGCATTACGTCTTTGAGAACTTCCTACAATGTGTTTATATCACTCCCATTTCTCCCTCCAACTCCTCCCAGATACAATCCCCCCTCAACTCTGTGTCCTTTTTAAAAATTCACTATTTAAGAACCCACTGACTGCAGTCTGTGCTATCCATAGACTTCTGGATGTGGGACCATCCACTGGTGTGAGCAACCTAAGAGGAGCCATACACTCAAATAAAACCGACTTTTCAGCCTTCCAAAGCTATCAACTTCCCTTACTTCCTCATTTAGGGGCGGAGGCTTGTGAGCATCTTCCCCTCTATGCTACAACATTAACTGGCTTGACCCTGTTTTGATCTTGTGCAGGCGACCACAGCTCCAGTGAGGTCATGACTACTGTACCTCATCATGTCCAAAGACACTACTTAGCTCTAGTTCGTCTCAAGTTCTGGCTCTTAAAATGTTTCTGCCCCATCTTCCAGGACAGTTCTTGAGCCCTGAGGTGGAGGGTCACACATACATCCCAGTTCTGCTGAACACCCTACTGACATTTATTCTCTGAACTCGGGCCAGTTATGGATTCTAACATCTTTTTATTAAAGGCTTTATTAGTTTTGTTTATGTCTGTATTGTGTGCATGTGCATGTGAGGCCTGCGGTGGCCAGAAGAGGGCTCCAGATGCCCGGAGCTGGAATTACAGGTGACCTGACACAGATGCTAAGAACTGATCTTAGGTCCCCTGCTCTTAAACCACTGAGCCTTCATACCAGCCCCAGCTCCTGACATGATGTTAAGAACGATTAAATTCAAGCACTAATTTTTTTTTTTTTAGCAGAAGAAATCAAAATGTTCATAGTCCCCAATGCTCTGACAACACATGCGTGCATGCACGTGCGTGTGTACACGTGCCCACACACACACACACACACACACACACAGAGAGGAATACAGACTGGTTTTCAGAAGTTATTCAGTAAAGAATGAACAGGGATTTTTTGTTTTGTGTTTTCCCCCCTGGACCTTATCTATATGCCTGTGCTGCAGCCAATTTGCCATTGCTGGGAGAGAGCCAAGGACGGGTGGACACTACATGGATACTAAGGTAAATCACATCTCAGCCCTACTGAGGAAAACAGCAAGAGTGAGGCTATTCTTGGGTAGCATGGGTGTCCCGAGGCCAGCATGGACCTCCACCTCAGAAGATCTGCATTCTAAATGAACCTCTTGACACTGAACAAGCTTTATCAAGTATGGCGAGCAGCCTGTACTATGGAGATGTGGAAACGTCAGGTTTGGCACTGGTCATTTCCTCTCTGGAAATGAGACAGTAAAAACGCAGTGCTGTGTCTGTTAGAGAGAATTAGGAATAGAGATACTAGCCAATGTCCTTGCCCTTGTCATCTTGACTGCTTAAGTCAAGAGAACCTAACCTTTATCTTCCTAGTGAGGATTAGATGCTTCTCTCACTAAACCATAAGATCCGTACCTCACAGTCATAACACATTCTGAAGGTCATTTGCTCAAGACCCTCGGACGGTCATTGGTTTGTCCTTTACACAGATCAACCCTCCTGCAACTCCTCTGGGAAGCTCGTAATAAGTTACAATTCCTGCACAACACAGCATCAGCTTACGTTCACACCCATGCCCGACAGTTTTAGGGAAAGGGGCTTCAAACATTAAAACTACCTTCCAGAAACCTCAGCGTTCAGGATAGTCTCCCTCCAGGTGAATATCAGGTTGTGAGCACCTGGCTCAGGCTATTGTTCTGAAGACTTTAATGAAGATAAATACTGTTGGCATCTGGGTGCAGGACTCAATTGTAAGAATGAGCCATGCTGGTGCAAGCCAAGCACCAGACTGTACACCACGTAGTGTGTTTGCTTATGAAATGCCTCAGCCTCCTCTCAATGAGGCCTTAAGAGAGGGAAGCCTCCTGTGTAGTTGGCATCTGTAGTCCTAAACAGTAGAATAAAATAAATGGAACCCTGGAGCCTCTGCATAATGTATGTATGCATGCTAGAGAGAAAACTCAACCATTAAACTACAGCCTCTCCGAACATGATGTCACAAGTCAGATCCCATTAAAGGAAATGGAAGATGGATGTTTGCTCCAGGCAGCTGGAAGGAGTCAGAAAGAAAATACATTATAAATCTTCCCACTGCGTGCCTAAATTGTAAAGGACGCCCTTCAGCATCACCCAGACTCCTTCCAACCAGTAACTTTTCCCCAACAAAGACATTCCAAGCAGTTGGTAAATATAAAATATGGATGATCTGATTAGCAGAGGGAGACCGGTCCATGTGACGTTGTTCCTTCGTCTAAACCCTAGCTTAGTGTTCAGGAGGACAGTACACTGAGCATCACCACAGTGGACTCGGAATCTGACAAGGCCAAGTGGACAGGAAGAGTTCAGAGTTCAAAAAGAAACTCACGTGAGCAGCCCTAGCAAACACCTCCTTTGCTTTTGGAGTGGGGAGTCCTTGTGTTGTTTCTTGGAGCCAGGATTGATTGTGTGAGAACAATGGCTCTTTATTCAGGCTCCTGTCTGAGTGTTCTTGCCACCATGGGTAATCTGTAGTTAGCAAGGGTTGTATTAGAAAGAGTTGTCTTTGATTAAACTTAAGAATAGCACTGGGCGGGTCATCGGGCACAACCTCATGGGCACACAGACAGAAAGCACACATCCTGAGCAACAGGGTGTATGGAGAAGCAGAGGCGTTGGGCAGGGCAGGAAGGATCTCCAGCCTCATGGATAAAGGAAGAAAATCCTCTTTGGACAAGAACCAAGTGTCCCAAATCGAAGCTAGTGAATCATTTAAAAATTGTTGCTAAATGTCTTTTGTACATTATACACACTGGCATCTGCACACATCTGTCAGACAGACACAGCATATGGCTTTGCTTCCAGGAGTGCACTGCAATGATGTATAGCACTGAGTAGCTGTGGTAGATTCGAGGGGAAAGAAGCACAAAAGTGGATCCAGAGGGGAATGGAAAAGAACAAATGTCACTCACCTTAGATAAAGCACCAAGATAGACCAGAGAAACTGATACACTCAAGGCTAGCCTAGTGAATCAGTGCTAACTTGGATCCTATGAGAGTATGCATGAGGGGTTACCTACAAGATGCTGAGGACTCAAATTGTCAATGGCAACATGAATGACAGATCACAAAAGCTGAATCTCTGGAGCTCTCTGCCCAACTTGCATGCATCCAGACCAGCCAGAGAGTCTCCCTTCCCCATTAATTATTACTTGTATCACCTTTGGGAGATGTCTTGTTAACCTTGTAAGTTTGAGAAACTTCCAAAGACTTGTAAGTTGGTTGGTTGGTTGGTTTCTTGAGACTTGTAAGTTTCACTTATTTCCTGGGCCTTATGAGTTTCCTTCCTAGAGGGTCCGTTTCTATTTAGATTACCTACAGAGTGAGTGAATAAAGGAACAGATAGAGAAAAGAAGTATGCAGAGAAAGGTCCTGATGAAAAATGAAAAGGTGTCTGGAGACTTTATTCAGTGGTGATTGGCAGGCCCCCAAATAAGAAGCCCATGGGGGAATGGCTTCCATGTTGAATTGCAGAGGTGTTGCCCAGAGGTTACAGTGGAACATTAGTGTTGTAACCATCCTCAGACCCTAGGCCTGCCCTGCTAAGGTGGAAGGTGAAACTCTGCATTATAGATTTTCACGTCCTGCTGATTATGATGATTTTCTGGACGCCAGCCTTCATATTTTAGAATGACCATTATAGGAGGAGATCCTGATGGACTAAATTTGCCAATATCTTACAGTTTAACCCACTAGGTCTAGAAGTATCAGAAAACAATAATATTAAAATATCAACCAGTTCTCAGGACTTGCTAGGTGTATCTAATGACATGGCCAATCAGAAAAAAAAAAAAAAAAAAAAAAAGCAAAACCAGAAAACCATAACTTTTGGAAATCACTTATGTAAGCAGGATTGGGATAGTGGTACAAGACAGAAGAAAACAAAGGTGTTTCGAATCCTGTGCAGACCTATCCACTTCGGAGTCTTTATCCATGTTGGGAAAGTCTCTGAGGATATTCAGACTCAGCAAGAAAAAGCGTGGTGGCTGGAGGACTTGCCCATCAAAACATAAACTCTTGTCACAGGAGGGTCAGGATCACAATGCATTTGGTAAGAATGTTGTGACTCCGGGTAGCTACCACAATGATAAACACATCACCAAAGGTAAGGAAACCAAAACCCCTAGTGCCAGAGAGGCCGGTGGCTTGCATAGTGTGCCATGGAGTTATAAAGAACTCCAGAAGATCCTAAGTTGTTTAATATTCCGGCCATCATCGGCATGGCGTGTGCCGTCAAGCCCTATTGCCTGCTACATTGATGTCTTGGTCAATTTACTATACAGATGGAGAGCCTGGCTAAATACTCAGAACTGCAGATGGTCCATTAGGAGGACTCTAGCAATTTATGAAAGTCTGACCCAACCACGCTGCCCAAAAACATGATCTCATGAGGAAAAATGGTTACCAAGAATATTTCCAAGTCATCAGTGTGATGAGAAAAATTCCTAACCCACTAATGAACCTGTCTCCCCTCCTACTGCAGCATCTGTAACTGCAGAAAGAGTTGGAGCCAGAAAAGGAAAAGGAATCAGAAAGCTCCCCTACAGAAACAAAAGGCAAACTGATGGCTAACTGTGAGTCTGTGACTAACCAAACTCCTAGCCATTGTTTACAAAACAATTAAGTATACATAAATTAACATGTAGAGAGACAGAGAGAGAGAGAGAAAGAAAGACAGAGAAGACAAAAATAGTGAAGATCATATTTTGTTATCCACATTTGTCAATAAACAGGTTTGCTTTGGTATAGCTGAACCTTAGGGTTTTTTTTTTTTTATACCCAATTTGTATTGTTGTTTTTATGGGGGCAGACCCATAATTCACAATCTGAGAAATGTCACTCCTTTAGAAGCCCTTGCTAAACTTATTCACTGGAAAACTTGAATGTTGCTTTAGTATTTGAGTGGACGATCAACAGCGGGCAATTTAAAATGCTGCAATTGGCAATCATGTTAATACTGACATCATAAGGCAGGAGACTTACCTGGTACAGCCCACCAACTACAGAGCCATTAGTAACAGCTGGCCATTAGCAAAGAAATCACAGCCGTGGATCTCATAATTGTATGTTATTTAGCCAACTTATTCGTTTTAATAGTATAGGCTGAAATCCTTTTGCCAACTATTTTATTGCAATCTCCAACCACATCCATGTTGGCCATCTGTTTTAATAATGGAATCTGACACTTTTTTTAAAGTTTGATATTTATTTTTGTTAACTTACACTTGAGAGCAATCAACCCTCAGCGCACATGCTTATCTAATAATGTGTCCCAATATTTCCATTGATTGATCTCCAACATTCTGGTTTATGGTTCCCCAAAGTGACAATTTACCATTAAAAACACACACACACACACACACACACACACAAAATTTGTTGAAAGTTTGTCTCTGAATGTGATCCTTTGCTAGGCCAACACCATCTGTCGTGACTGGTAGTTCTTCAGCTACATCTCTGTGTTCTGTATTTAGTAGAAAAGATGGTATCAGTTTATTAACAATAATTAAGTGACTCTGAATTTCAAGATCACCAAAGTGTGGCCCACAGAGCAAACTGACCAATGGTATGTTTCTATAGGATCAAAACCAAATTATATTATTGGTACACTTAAATGCTTAAAAAAAAAAAAAAAAACTAAAATACAGAAATATCACCTAATATGTGAAAAGTGATTTTAGCAGCTATGCATCTGCTGGGAGAAGGCCAACCTCGGTCATTTATCAGCTGCCTGGGTCTGCTCTGTGCAGCTGCAGTAAACTGAATCTCGTAGGAGAAAGCACAAGGCTTACAAAGCCAAAGTTTGCTGCCTCCTCACACCCTGCCCCTCTGACGACTTTAATGTTACAGACATGTCTTGAATTTTCCCATTACAAGGATCTTTGTTAGGTTTTTGTTACTGCAGTAAAACACTGACCAAAAACAACTTGAGGAAAAGAGGAATTTTTTGGCTTACATGTCCTGATCATATTTCCATCAAGGGGTGTTGCAGGAGGCATTAGAAAAGAAGCGAGTAGCTGGCTTCTCCTGGCTTAGCCACCATATTCCGCACTAATGCCAGCACCAGCGGCTGTCTCAGTGGCGCCGGCCAGGGCTCCGGAGTCGTTGGAGTGACTGCTGCCTCCGCCCACATCCATGCCTGGCCCCTACGCCAACCCCGCTGCCTCCAGGATGCTAGGTTAGTTCCATACAATAACTGCCATCCTCGTCGTTAGATATCACAATACCCATTAACCAGGTAAATCAAAACTCTAATGCTTGTAGTTAACCAAACAGATTTATATATCCTCAAATACTCAAATACCAAGATGTCCACACAATTTAGACAAGTTATCCCAGTTATCCTAACCTTTAGATTTCATATCTACCTATTCTACTTGAAGTTACGCGAGTCCACGTCCACTGCCATTTTGCTCTCTCTTGTGTTTCCGCGTCTCCTTCTCTGCCATCCTTAGCTCTGCCTCCCTTTTCCCTGTCCAATCACAGGCCTCCAACTGCAAATAGATTGCACAGTGAAATTTCTGCCACAAAGGGAAGTCAATGCAGGGACTCAAACAGGGCAGGAACCTGGAGACAGGACCTGTCACAGATGCCATGGAGGAATGCCGTGTACTGGCTTGCTCCCTATGGTTGTACAGTCTGCTTTCTTATACTGCTCAGATCTACCTGGCCAGAGGTGGCACCTCCCACAAGGGCTGAGCCTTCCCCACAATTCCCCAGTCACGTCTACAAGACACCCTCACGGAGCCAATTCCTCAGCTGAGGTTCCTAGGTGACCCTAGTATGTGTAATGTCGGCAGAAAGTAATGAGTACAGAAGGTGTGTGCACGGTACTTCCAGCTTAAAGATGAGATTTCTGGTTGAAGATGGCAAGAAGAGAACGAAGATTGAAAGGCCCTGAGGCTATGTGGGGTCTTGTCATGCCCTGAGTTCATGCTTCGCTTCCTGACAATTGCTTTTCTATGCAGCATGTGCCCTCTTTCTGTTTCTTAGCCAGCATTAAGGCACTGAAACCCTTAGTCTATCTAAACATATTCCTTTAGATCATGAAACTCCTAACATGCTTTAGCCATGCCCTTTCCTATAAGCCTAGACAGTCAACATATGTTAATGTTATCTCTCCTTACAGTGGCTGAGTGGTTATGAGCTTTATAAAAACTTAATTTGTTTTCATTCTATGTGGATGAGTATATCTCTCTGAACTACACGCATGCAATACCTGTGAAGGTTTGAAGAGGCATTGAATTCCCTAGAACTGGAGCTGCAGAGGTAGCTTCATAGTTCCTCTGTAAGAGCAGTCAGGGCTCTCCATTGCCACATCACAGTGTGGTAGAGGCGCACATTTGTAACTCGAGAGCAGAGGAGAGGCAGATCGATACAGGTTCCTGACAGGACAGCCTAGTTACCTCAGGGAGTTCTGAGCCAGTGAGAAAGACCATGTCTCAAAACACATGAAGTCTAGAACCTCAGAAACAATCTGGAGGTTGATCTCTGGCCTCCACATGTATATTGTGGTGGTATGAATATGCTTATCCCAGGGAGTGGCACTATCAGGAGGTGTGGCCTTGTTGGAAGAAGTATGTTGTTGTGGGCATGGGCTTTAAGACACTTGTCCTAGCTGATTGAAGCCAGTCTTAGCCGCCTTCAGATGAAAATGTAGAACTCTCAGCTCCTCTTGCCCTGTGCCAGACTATGGAAAAAGAAGCTGTGGAGTTGAAGTTGCCTTCGAGACCCAAATATGCTCAAGATGACAGAGCCATGGGATACCTTCTGTGGAAAGCTGCTAACAGGGAGTGGAACCAGCCCAAGAGAAGTAAGTTTGTTGTAGTCATCAAAGACGAAAGGAGCTGGAGACCTAAAGGGTACTTTGACATCAGACCAGGAGATGCAGAGTTTGGAGTTTGCCAGGCGTTTTCTGCCTTGCTTTGGTTCGGTATTTCCTCACCATGGTGATTTGGAATGGTCGTGTATATTTTGTATGATGCTGGAGGTATGTGATTTGTGTTTTGATTTTCATTTCTTAAGGGATTATAGTTTAGAGATTGCATGACTCTCAGAAGAGACTTTGAACTTTGGAATTTTAATATTGTTGAGACTGTTTAGATTATGGGACTTTTGGAGTTGGACTAAGTGTATTTTGCATTATGCTATGGCTAGGTATGGCCCCATAGACTCATGTGTTTGAATAAGCCTATGGGGGCCAGGAAGTGGAATGGTGATGGTTTGAATTTGCTTAACCCAGGGAGTGGCACTGTTAGGAGGTGTGGCCTTGTTGGAGGAAGTGTGTCACTGTGGGGGTGGGCAATGAGACTCTCCTCCTAACCACATGGGAGCCAGTCTTCTCCTATTTGCCTTCAGAACAAGATGTAGAACTCTCAGCTCCTCCAGTGCCATGTCTGCCTGCCTGGACGCTGCCATCCTTCCTGCTATGATGATAATGGACTGAATCTCTGAACCTGTAAGCCAGTCCCAATTAAATGTTGTCCTTATAAGAGTTGCTTGGTCGTGGTGTCTCTTCACAGCAGTAAAATCCTAACTAAGACAATTATGCACACATATACACATATACACATATACATACATGCGTGTGCATACAGACACATTGTGTAAAAGCAGATAAGGATGACTCTTGAGTGACATCAGCCTTTTCTTGGTGGCCATTTGCACACAGCTGATACTGTAACACGGGCATTCGATTTTCCCACCCACAGCTAGCCTGTGACCTTGGACATGCTGGCCATGAAGGAGTCGAACAGGAAACTGAGAAATACTCCTGGCGCTCTCTCTCTCTCTCTCTCTCTCCTCTCTCTCTCTCTCTCTCTCTCTGTCTCTCCCCAAAAGGACAAATCTCTATGTCTAAATCTCTGTGCGTTCTTTCCTGGAAGGAACCAATGTCACTTACAGAAAGTTTCAAAGTTTCTAAATTACGTGTCCATCTTGCTAAAGTTAGCTATGCTGAAATTTAGCAGTGAGGGAAACGCCTCTTCATGCTGTGCTAGGTGAGTGGTGGGATTTTACAGATTACGTTGTAGGGACTGGAGAGGTGGCTTAGCACTTGCTGCTACCCTTCCAGAGGAACAAATCTCCTGGACAGCCTGTGACCCAGAGCAAGTTTCTATAAGCATAGAGAAGCCTGAAGAGTCCTGTGAGTGAGAGGGAGACAACCCAGGACAGCCACTGCAGCATCCAAGAAAGCTTTCTGAACAGAGCAGGCACGACATGTTCAAAGTTCTCTTTATAGTGTTTAACTGTTTTGAAATTATAATTATATTACCTACCTTTTCCCTTCCTTCCTTCAAGACCTCCAGCCCCTTCCATGTACCCCAACCCCTGGTCTTTCTCAAATTCACAGGCTCTTTTTTTTCTTTGATTGCTATGACATGGATACATGTTATATCATGGACATTCTAACACGGAACAGGGAAAGCTCACAGGGCATATGCCATAGACGAAAAACTATGGGCCACTAGGGAATGCTGAGAGTGGGGAAAATATTACTCCCCAGGGAAGAGTCCCCTGACGTGTTTATCCAGTACCAAGTGGTCAGCTCATATTGTCTCCATTAGCTAGTGACAGAGCACAGCCAGTTTGGCTGGAAATGGGGGGGGGGGGAGTGCCAGCCTGTTTCCAGGATGTGGATAGAAGCAGGAAACCAATTATGCTGGCTGCTATGTAGAAACAGTCCCCTGCACGTTTCTCACTTGAACAGTGGCACAGACAACTGATAACTGGATAGCACTTCGGAAGAATTTTAATTTCTCTCAAATGTCTTCATGTGTCTCGTCTCCAGTAATTGGAATATTGAATGATTGATCATATTTATAAATTATTCTGTGGTGGTGGAGCTTTCAGAAGTCATTTCTGCAGTGTATTGCCATTTGGGGGCTCATCACAAATTACTAATGCATTATCACCGCTCGGTGGTGGCTGCTTCTTCCCCAAGCTCCAACAAAACTCATGTAAGCAACATGTGCACAATCTCCCATTGACGCCAGGAGACCCATCCCAGGGAGGAAACCAATGTGAAAACGGAAGACAATTCAGAAAGAAGCAACTTCAAAATAATTCAATTAATGTTTACCATTTGCCTTCTGGACTCAGGCGGCTTTGCTGATATGTAAACTTACACAAATAAGCAGACCCATCTAGGCCCAGGGGAGTGCACCGTATCTCCGGGGCCACCCTAGAGCCAGTGAGGTGTGCTGCCATGGTCAGATATTTGGAAACAGAATGCACGTATCTATTGCAGCTGATCTCCAATTATCTGCTCTAGTGGGAAGGATAATCACCTCTCATGTTATATTCTAATTTATATCTTTACACACTGTCCGGCTTAACTGTGGGGAGCTTGGGGTAAGAGAAGAAAATCATCCAAAGGTTAAAAATACAACAACACATATTTAGTGGCAACATCTGAAGCTTCCCTCTCCACTGTAAAGGATGGCTCTTGCTTGTGTCTGCTGGGCCTCGTCGCTCTTCTGCTGGCTGTCACATCCACTTCTCATTGGTCCATCTTCCCTCACTTCCTTCCTTCTTTGCAAATAGCTCAGCTTCAATCTCCCCTTGCCATGCTCAACTCCTGTGATAGCTCCAATGGACCCCAGGGCATTTTCATCCCTAAAGCTTGCAGTGCAGAAGATAATAGGTGGAAAAAGAGCCAAGAGAAGCAACTCAGGTCAGTGAGAACAGGTTCTGACATTGTTCCTTTACACACTACTTAGGGACACCATGGAGTTTAAGATGTGGATGAATGACCAAGGACTCATGAGGGCAATTCACAATTGGAATGACAAGAGGAACAAGTGAATGATAATCAACCAGGATCAGTAATTGTGGACAAAGGCATCACTGGTAGCTTGTCTGAAATAGCTAATACTTCCTGTGTCTTCCTGTTGCCATTGGTTTCCATTGGTTTCCATGCTCTTGGTATCTTATTTAGGGAATTAAAATAAGCACACTCAGGTGTGCAAAGCTGAAGAAAATGTTATTCAAAGAAGAGTGACAGTGTAGGTCAGAAATGAATGCACTGTCAGGAGTGAGGACAAGTACCGAAATGAAGTGACTCCAGGAACCCACTTATTGTTTGAGGTTTGCTTTTAATGACGTTCAAAAGCAGAGGGTGTCTGGTCATTAAAGGAAGGCTTATGGGCAGTTTTGTCTTTTACTTGATAGGCTTGTAAGTCTTTTTTAAGCCTTTGCTCTTGTATACGTCTCTTCCCATGCTACAATTGAGAGGAGACATCTATACACCCAGTTGTTTATAGGAATAAGAGGGTAAATAGGGAATAGATCCTAAATGTTCACTCAGAAGACAAAGTGTGCATTATTGTACACTTACCCAAAACCAATCTAGCCAAGTTTAGTACTCCTGCTCACACGTAATTGGAGTGTAATTGAATAGATTCTGTCTATATTTGATGATGTAACTGAAAGGAGAAATGTATTCCATTGTTTGGAGAGGGATGTGCATGCAGCTGGATGTAGGTGGAGGTCCTTGGCTGAAAATGCATTGTTAGAGGGGTGCACATAGCCCAAGCCAAGCAGAGTCCCAGGTTGCTAAGCTATTCCTTATGCTTGCCTGCCCTCAGCTTTACCCATATCCCATTTGCATTTTTACTGCTACAAATGACCACAAACACAGTGGCTTTAAAACCACATGCATTTATTGTCCCATAGACTTGTAGGTCAACATTCTCACTGGGCTTCAAAGCTGACATGATTACATCATGGGATTCACCCTGATAATCCAAAATAATCTCTTTATCTTCAAATTAGATCCTTAGCAACCTAATTGCATCTTCAAAGTCCTTTTTAACCATATAAATACCTTCTCCAAGACAAAGCAGTGCTGGAGCTCAGAGGAGCTCCCTCTTACACACCTACCACAGTTATTCAACTCAGAAGAATATGAGGGCAAGTGAAGTTCCAGCTAGCAGGTCAGTAGTGCACAGTGAAATAGACAAAGACACGGAGCAAAGGGCACCAACTCTCACCTGAGTTACTTTTCACCAAATGCTGAGATGCAGTTCCTTGTGTGAAGAGAAATATGGTAAATGGGTTAGAGAAGACCTAAAGGGTATGTGTTCACAAACTTTTACTCCAAGGGGGAGGTGTTGCCTACAGTAATCCATCCAAGTGGAAGACGACCAGCAGCAAGAAGATAAGTGAGGGAAAGGGACCCTCCAAAATGTCTTCAACTGGACATGAGGCAACTAAAAGAAGCCAAAACCAAGACATTGCCTTGGGGTTGTCTTAGTTAGAGTTTTACTGCTGTGAACAGACACCATGACCAAGACAACTCTTATAAGGACAACATTTAATTGGGGTTGGCTTACAGGTTCGGAGGTTCAGTCCATTATCATCAAGGCAAGAGCATGGAAGCATCCAGGCAGGCATGGTGCAGGAGGAGCTGAGAGTTCTACATCTTCATCTGAAGGCTGCTAGCAGAATTCTGCATTCCAGGCAGCTAGGATGATGTTTTCTAAAGCCCACATCCAATGACACACCTACTCCAACAAGGCCACACTTACTCCAATAGGCCACACGTTTTAATAGTGCTACTCCATGGGCTGAGCATATAAAACCATCACAGAGGTTCTATTGCTGTGATGAATCACCATGACCAAAAGCAAGTTGGAGAGGAAAGGTATATTTCATGACACTGCTCATCTCAAAGGAAGTCCAGACAGGAACTCAAACAGGGCAGAAACCTAAAGACAGGAGCTGATGCAGAGGCCATGGAGGAGGGCTGCTTATTTGTTTGCTCATCATGGCTTGTTCAGCCTGATTTCTCATAGACCTAGGCAAGCCCCCACGCCCAGGGGTGGAACCATGCACAATTGGATGAGCCCTCCACTGTCAATCACTAGTTGAGAAAATGTCCTACAGATTTGCCTACAACCTGATTCATGGAGGAATTTTCTCAATTAAGGTTCCCTCCTCTCTGATGATTGTTGACCTGATGACCTTGAGTCAACTTTACATGAAACTCACCAGTAGAGACATATTTATTTTGTTGTTTCAATTTCCAGACTGTCTAAAAAGAGAAGAAGATAAGCTGAAGGAGAAAGAAGAAGAGAAGGAAGGGAAAGCAAAGAAGAAAGGCAAGGAAGAAGGGTAGGAAGGAGAGAGGAAGGCTAGAAAGAAGGAAGGGAGAGACAAAGGGGTATTGAAGAGTGTTTCTTTTCTGAATGGACTCTGAACTAAATACTAACATTTGTCAGGGAAACTAGTAACGGGAAACATTTAGAGCATCCTTTCTGTGGCAGAACCATCGGAATCAATCCATACACCTCATTGAACTAATGCTGTCAGGTCTCCATTGCTTTCACTATTACCAGGTAACACCACTGAGTGTAGAGACAGCTGACACACTTCTCTGAAATGTCAGGCTAGCCCAGTGGCAAAAGCATCATGACCCAGCAGCACAGCTTAGGTCTCAAGATCCAAAGTACTCCAGCTTTTTCTCCTCTCTAGAAAACAGCCTCCAAGCTGTACATGGGCTCTTGGAGTTGTAATGATGGAAGTAACCAGAGGCCACAGAAAGAATGAGAGCAGCCACGGCCTCTTGAGGCAAACAGAGCTAAGAAATGGAACAAAGATTCAACAGAGGGAGTGGTTTTGTTTTTGATTTTTCAAACATAAGGAAAATACAGACTAGTCATAGGCCCTGTACTGGTTGGTTTAGTGTCAACTTGACACAAGCTGGAGTTATCACAGAGAAAGGAGCCTCCCTTGAGGAAATACCTCCATGGGATCCAGTCGTAAGGCGTTTTCTCAATTAGTGATCAAGGTTGGGAGGGCCCATTGTGGGTGGTGCCATCCCTGGGCTGGTAGTCTTAGGTTCTATAAGAAAGCAAGCTGAGCAAGGCAGGGGAAGCAAGCCAGTAAGTAACATCCCTCCATGGCCTCTGCATCAGCTCCTGCTTCCTGACCTGCTTGAGTTCTAGTCCTGACTTCCTTTGGTAATGAAGAGCAAATGTGGACGTGTAAGCTGAATAAACCCTTTCCTCCCCAACTTGCTTCTAGGTCATGATGTTTTGTGCAGAAATAGAAACCCTGACTAAGACAAGCCCCCTAAGCAAAGTCTGCTCTTATACAGAATGGAAGTCAGAGGCCCAAGTATTTGCATTCAGCATCTTCAGATATGTCTCGAGTTTTAGTCTAGTTTTTCAGAGTTGACTTTGTTGAAAGGCTTTGAAACTGGGAATGTAAAGTTTATAAATTATGAAATAGAGAAAAATAAACCAAATGACTGTGGCTTAGTCTTGTTTTTAGAATAACCTTGGACAGTTCTGGAAACTTCTGCAAAACTTGTGAACCCATGATCTATGGTGTGGAGATTCCTAGAAAAGAGGAACCCTTCCTCCTTTTGTCATACTGTTTGCAAGATCCTGGAAATCCACCTTGCCCCGAGTTATGTCTATATTTGAATCCTCAAAAACATATGATTCCATCACACTACATGTGATCTGAAGATAAACCACATGTGTACACTGGTAAGTCAAGGCACACTAAAGGACAGAAAAAAGAAATATAAGTTTAAGGCTTTGAGAAAGAGGAGGTGGCCTCAAAGACTTAGGAGAGGCAAGAACTGTGATTCTTCCCAAGAAGATTCAGGAAAAACAATCCTGTGAATGCCTTAATTCTACATTTGACTTCTTAACAAAACACATCTATGGTTTGCTTAAGTCATTAAGTTAATGGTTTGCCTTTTTTATAACAGTTGTAACAAACTAATGCAATAGTACATGCCCAAATTGCCCAGTGTGTCCTGTGCCAGCTATGCAAGCCATCCACTTTAAGTTGATTATCCTAGCAATGTGGGGGTGGGGGGGTGGGAGGCGTATCTTTGCATCAACAGACCATCTCTGTGACAAAGAAGAAATACAAAGGGGAACACAGAGCCAAGCCCTGTCTCCCTATGCTGTCTCTCTCTTTACAACTGAGATTCTCATGAAGATCCAGGAATTGTCAACAAGACAACAGAGATTCTAGAACTTGGCCTCACTGACTGGACATCTGTGACGGTTTCTATACCTTTGCTTCTTATTTATGCAAGCCTAGATTGGTAGCAACATAAGTCCAATTGGGTACGGACTTGCGCAAAGGATATAATAGGAAATTAACATTTTACTATGATGCATTGAGCACACCAGCATGTACAGCATCTGCTCTCTGAACACTCATTGTCTGCACCAAGTCTCAGAACCTACGTCATCAAGTGGATGCCAACCATCATAGCCAGGGACTTAAGCACCATTAAGCTTAAGGACCCATTTTGCCAGCAGTTCTACTGTGGTTTACAACATCTTCCTGAGCCTCCCTGTCTTAAACCATCTTCTCTCCATCTTGGAGACTTATTTAGACACTTTGTCCCTGTCTCCAATTTATGGTACCCTCCTAACTGAAGTTATAGCAACAAGTTCCACTCTAGCTGGGGGAACCCTGATTCCAGCAACAGCTGACAAAGAACGTGTAACTTTCTCACCAAGACAAGTATTCTTTCCTGGTGGCTCTATTATGCTCTCACGAACTCTAAGATAAAATGGTAGGTAACTGCTCAAAGCTAACCATTGAACTGATCACAGGGTCCCCAATGGAGGAGTTAGACAGAAGACTGAAGGAACTGAAGGGGCTTGTGGCCCCATGGGGAGAGCGACAACACCAACCAACCAGAGCTCCCAGGATCTAAACCGCTAGCCTGGGTACACACATGGAGGGACCCATGGCTCCAGCTGTATATGTAGGGGACAATGGCCTTGTCAGTCATCGGTGGGAGAGGAGGTCCTTGGTCCTGTGAAAGCTGGATACCCCAGTGTGGGGGAATTCAAGGGCGGGCAGGCAGGAGTGGGTGGATGGGTGGGGCACACCTTCATAGAAGCAGGAAGAGGGGGAATGGGATAGGGGGTTCTGGGGACAGGGAATGGGGAAAGAGGATAACATCTGAAATGTAAATAAATAAAATATCTAATAAAAAAAAGAGACTTACTTAAAAAAAAAAAATAGGTAACAATGTGACCCAGGAGGTTCTACAATGGCACGCCATCCCTTGGCTCATCTCTCTGATAGATTGTGTTACCCTATTAAGGTAACTGGATACAAAGTCATTTATGCCAGGCTTAGGTTGCTGCTCCTTCTTTTCTATGAAAACTGGTCCTAACCCTTGCTTTATGTGAGGAGAAATGATAGACTTAAAAATCCCAAACACTTCTGCAGTGAAAAACGCAAAGAGGCTACAACTGAACTGAAGTAGAGGACAATACCACAAGCTTGAAGTTGCAAATGAAAACATAGCTCATGGCATCAGGGGTAAGGGACGGAGATAGCCAATAACCAGAGAGTTACCATCTCTGTTAGCTGGAGCAGATCAAAGCTGTGACTCACCTTTTCTTTGAATCTCACTGACTTGTTCACAGTTGAAGTGATAAGAAGAGCTAAGCAATTTAAAAGCAATGAGGTTATCTGTTGATAGGACCTGGGAGGCTATCACTGGGCAAACCTGATGGTTACCCAAAAGTTCATTCTCAAAAGAAGAAAGACTGTGGGGACCCCAGCTGCTGCGGCTGTCCACGACTGGCCATATTACCATGGGCTCCGCATCTGCAAAGATAATTAAACCATAATTAAGTGTCTGTCCCACGTCAAGCAATGAATCATGCAATTTAAGCAGCCTTCTCTTGGGATTGGTCAGCCACGTGTCCTGAGGAAGGGACAACTTCGGATTGATTTTGTTTCACTGTGTAAACATGGAAATGAAACAATCCATTAGAGAGGCAAACTAGAGAAGCGCGAGGCCTGCTCCGCCTCAGACACGCTCTAAATGAAATTTTCATTGCATGCTCTGCTTGTATAACTTGGAAATAAAGGCTGGAGGGAAATGTCCCTGGAAAGATGGAGCATAGAGTTCCTGGTGGGGTTCAGGTGGGGGGAGAGTGAGCTTTAGAATAAGCTCTTAAGTCCTCAAAACTTGAAAAAGCAGAGAAGTAGCCTATCATAACTGTCCCACCTGCCAACATGTGTATGTGTGCTTGCATGCACATGCACATGAATGTGTGTGTGTGCGCGCGCTCAGCGCATGTGCCCACATGCATGCCTATGTCTGCATGTGTGTGTGCATGTGCGTGTGAGTGTATGTTTGTGTGCTCACTTGCGCACGTCTGTATTATAGACACACAGGCCCATAAGGGGTTTTATTCTTTCTGCCATGGACAGTGCCTGGTTATGGAATCTCAACATCCCTTTCCTGAGTTGAACATTTGGTTCACACGTCACAGATCTCGGTCTTAAATTCTGCTCTCGCTAGCCTTGAAACTTGAGTGTTTATTGAAAGAATAAGGTAGAGATTACAAAAGACACTGAAAAGCAGGAAGTAGTTTCTGGCTTGGAATCTCAGACTCAGCACAATCTTTTCCACAGGCTATTTTCCTAGTTTCTGGGCCAATGCCCCTCTTGGGAAGGGCCCTCTATTCACCCTCTCTAACTTAATCTAACCTTTTCTCCAATGCCTGTCCTTCCCCACTCATTACACATGGACCCAGTACACACACGTGTTTACTCACTCACTGTCTCTCATTCCTGAAGTCAGGAGCTTGTATGGTTCACATTTGTCAACTGTAAATTATGACCTTGGGCTGAAAATCAGTCACTTACCAAAACTAATGCAAGTTATGGAAGACTCAGCATCCAAAATCGAGCCCATTTGAATTAAGGCTTGGATTCTTCATATCTGAATCACAAAAGAGACAAAGGCCTTCCCTTTATGATTACACTTCCAGTAAATGGTCAAGAAAAAGTGTAGATCTAAATTCAACAATCATCTTGTAGTTCCTCTTGTCCTTTAGATGAGTAGGTGACCAGAGAGTTGGTAGATAATACATAGATAGACGATGGACAGGTAGGTGATACATAGATAGATGATAGATAGATAATAGATAGATATAGATAGATAGATAGATAGATAGATAGATAAATAGATAGAAGATAGAGTATATATTAGGTCGATGGATTATAGATAGATGACTGGGTAAGATGAATGGGTAAATGTTTAAACAGATTTGTACATAGAGGACAAATAAGTTAAATATGTACTAGGTAGGTAGATGTGTGGATTAGTGGATTATTGCAAATAGATGGATAGATTAATATGACAGGGAGGTAGATCTATAACAGATATTAGATAAATGTATATAAATCATGGATATTATAGATGGATAAGGAGATAATAGATGAATGGGTTATAAAATTATTGAAGAAAATTTAGATAATAAGAAAGAAGATAGATAATAGATGGATGTGGTATCTGGGTGAATAGATAGATGGATGGTTCCCTGGATAGATGGTGATAGATAAGAAGTAGGTAGATATAATTACAGACAGACATAATAATCTATTTTGGGGTCATTTCCCAGCTTTCACCATCTGCCCATATAAAGCCTTAATGAATGACATTTGATTGTCATCAAGTTTTTGAATGTCTATTACAAGTACCTCTCACCTGTCCTCAGACCTAGTCAGAAGCACATATTCTATGTAATTGACAAGCAATATGGACTAACAAATCCATTGACTAACTTTCTGGTACTCTTAAGGACTACCATGTTAAAGGAGAAAGATGAGGGGGTTCTTTTTAATTTTTTAAGCTTTGGTCCATAAAACCCAATCAGATGCATCCTTCCCCTCTAACACCTCCAACAGGATGGCATGATCACCATGGCCAAGTTGCCATATAGCACTAAGAGCCAAGCTGCCACTCAGGTGATTTCCTGGTGGTTCCTGGTACTCTACACTGTGAAAGAAGCTCCTTGGCTTTCAATAATTATAGAAATGATCCCCAAAGAAAAGAATTTCAAAAGTTGAGTTTCAAATAGGATCTAGGAAAGCAGTGTTGGTTGGTGTTTAAATAGTCAAGGCCCTGAGCAAAAGAAAGGGCCTTCCAACTTTAATAAATGTAAAAGTATGTCCAAATTCAGACTAAAATATCACTTAAGACCAATAAACTCTGGAATCTGACCTACGTGCTTAATGCCCTGCACTCACCAATACTCCAGAGCATCCATTGAATTCTCTAAGTGGGTAGATGGCATGCTAAGTGTTTGTTCCAAGTCACAAATAAAGAACAACAACAAAGACAAGAGAAAACTTCGGGAGGTGATGGGTAAGTGCTGGCTGAGGGTACAGACAGTCCCCATGGGTGTGTTTTATCTCCAAAGATAGCTACATCGAGCTGTAATCTCCATACCACCCAGCCCTTTATGACTCCCCAAAAGCCCAAAGAGAATCAGAACCATAAAACCATCCTGCTAGTGAGAACTGTATTGTTATGAACTTTTCATGATGCTAAACCTGCTGCTGCTGTTGATGAAGAAACTGGTGTTGCTGAAGAAGAAGATAAAGAGGAGGAAAGAGGAGGTGAAGGGGAGGAGGAAGAGGAAGAACGAGAACAATGAGGAGAAGGAGAAAAGGAGGAGGAGGAGGAGGAGGAGGGGATGAAGAGGAAAGGAGGAAAGAAGAAGAAGAAGAAGAAGAAGAAGAAGAAGAAAGAAGAAGAAGAAGAAGAAGAAGAAGAAGAAGAAGAAGAAGAAGAACAAGAACAAGAAGAACAAGAAGAACAAGAAGAAGAAACAAGAAAGAAGAAGAACAAGAAGAAACAAGAAGAAGAAACAAGAAGAAGAACAAGAAGAACAAGAAGAAGAACAAGAACAAGAAAACAAGAAGAACAAGAACAAGAACAAGAAGAACAAGAACAAGAACAAGAACAAGAAGAACAAGAACAAAGAACAAGAACAAGAAGAACAAGAACAAGAAGAACAAGAACAAGAAGAAGATGAAGAGGTAGGAGGAGGAAATGAAGAGGAAGAGGAAGAGGAAGAAGAACCTGCTGTGCTGATGCTGATGCACTGAGCCAACAATCATAACAAAGCAGTCAGTATGTCAGCATCTATTTACCAGGAACTAGTCTAGGTAACGCCCTTGCATTTTTGCATTAAATAGTTACATGTACTCAACAAGATTGTTGTGATTTTGTCTTGTGTTTAACAGAGAAGGAGACTGAGACTTAGGGATGTTGAGAAATCCCCAAATTCACATAACTAAACATTGTAAATCAAACCACCTCAGGCTTTAGACTTCTCCAGCTCTGTTTCTATGCCAAATTCAGTTACTCATGGCTTGGAAGTGAATTTGGGATTATTCTGTATCAACAAGATGAAATCTCATAAATAAACCATAGATGTCTAAAATTAGTGAGACAGATATATTGATATGCTGACCTAGTGAGATGGTAGGAGCAGACATCTTACTCAGCTGTTTAGAAGCTGGGTTCTATAATCTGCCAGCATCTAGTTAAATCTAGGTCAAACTTTTTCTTTACTTTGCAAACCCTTGTAGACATACCTAGAAGAGGTCACTGTGAGTCAGACTCCTACATAACTTCTCCTTCTGAGTTAAAGGCAGATGTGGGGATTTCCCTTCTAATCAACAGACTATTAAACAGAAGTGATGGATATGTAAAATAAGTTCATATACCTCCCTTAGAACAGCATCTGGACCATTTTTGCTTGTTTAGACAGTCCTCCTTAGGAAGCCAATCTGTAACCCCTGACTTCCCTTGCTCAGCCTCCAGTACCGGGGTTCCCCTCCCCAAAGCCATTGCATTAGGAGCTCTTACTATTCATACTGAAGAAATAAGCACCTGACTGGGGATCTATGGGGGGAGGGCTACATCACAGAACTGTGGTAGTAATTTTAAAACCTGGAGCAACCTGGGCCAAAAGCCAACAAGAAAATGAATCCCCTAGGCAAAACCCCTAAACAAAAGCAGATTCCACTTTAAACACGAGTGAGCTGAGATTTGGATTGGTCCCCAGTAAAGCTTTATAAAAGAGCACAGTCCCTCGGGTCCCTTTGGTTGGCACTTCTTGAGTCCCTGGGGCAGGGCAGACAGTAAAGCGTTCGTGCTAAATAGGAAGCTGAAAATCATGTATTTAAAGTTTGTCTCGCTTGTAATAAGTGGTTATGCAACAATAGAAAATAACACAATCCTATTTGAGGCCTGGAGTGTTGACATAAGTAAGACACAACGCGTATATTGTATATATAACATAATCTATAGTTGATATGTAATCAAAAGTCTGTGTGGCCACATGGTTATATATGAAAATCATTAAAATAACCTAAGGGATATAAACGGGGGTGGTTTTCATATTATGGATTTTTGTATCAACGCGGGGAAAAGGAAAATGCTCTTTAATGTGAATACTTTGTTCTTTATTGGGTTTATTTTATGAGATTTATCCTGATTTTATGCCCCCTTATAGAGGCCGGAAAAGCATGTCCGGGCCTTCCTGGGGGCGGAGTTAACGACACTGTGGCCACCAAGCCGGGAAGGGTCTGATTTCCAGTCCCCTGGGGAAAGAGCGCAAGGACCTCTTTAACCCCCCTTTTTAAGCTGTCTCCCCCATCCCTTTAATTTTTAAATTAAAAACATTTGTAAGTTTTTAGCTTTAGTTTATCACCCGCAGCTCACCATCCCAAATCCCAGTATGCAACTCATGATACTGGGCAGTGGGACAGTTCTGATATAGAACCAGAAAAGTCTTCAAGATCATTATGGGGCTTAGTGTTGCACAGGGAAAGCAATAACTCCATAAACAAACAGCAAAAGGACTAAGTGGCTGAATCCAGGCCTCTAGGTTTACACATGGTGGATACCTATATAACCTTGGGCAAGTTATGAGGGACCAGAGTATGGTGAGAGCATCTCATGACAGGCAAGACATGAGATACTATTCGTTCACATCTTGATGGATCAGCAAGTGTGATTCTAGCATGGTTAGAGTCCTCGAGGCTGGCTTAGTAACCCAACCTCCAATTAGCCAGGCTTCTAGCCATACCTCATCTACCAAACAGGAAGTTACTGATTCAGACCAATTAACAGCCATTAAACACTATGACAGCTAGGATCACAATGAAGAGCATACAAAAAGAGATCTGGACTTCTATCTAATCTAGGGGTTCAATCTAGCAGTTGTCAACTACTGACCATCTCCAGTTGCTATAAAAATAAGCTATGAATATTTGTGAAGCGCTTAGATCAGTGTATAGCATGTAATTATGATGATTGATAAAATAAGCAGTTATAATTATTGTCATTATTCTTTAATATCAACATATTTGTTTGTATATACACATACATATTTATATATAAAGCTTCCACATGCTGGACTGAGTATAAGGAGAAAATGAATAATTTATGTAAAATATTAGAAATATACAGAAATCATTCCATAGGCTGTATCTATCATGATTATTATTATTGCTAGTGAAGTGGCCTGCCAAAGGCCCAGAGCAAGACATTAGCAGACTTGAGCTGCAGATTACTACCATGTGACTTCTCCCTTCTCAGACCCGAAAAGCTACTCCATAATTGTTTGATTTGCCAAGTACCTCCTCTTTTCAGCCTTGAGATGAGCAGCCATGTTTTACCTAAGCCCTGGATGGATTTCTTTCTTACCAGGGTCTCAGCACCAAAATCCACCGAGGACATTCATGCTTACCCAGGACACAAACATGCTAGATTCTGGTGGTATTATTGGCAGCCTCTTATATCAGCATCCATGTAATTATTGTCCATTTAAATGAGTACTTATTCAATATTACGTAGCTATAGCCACTGGGTCAGTCAGAAATGAGGCCCTCATGAGATTGGGTCTGTCAGTCTTCTCTGTGGAGGAGACTCACAGGAGCTCATGAGGCTCACACAGCCTTCATGAGTCCCACAAGAAGCCCTCCCCTCTCTGAGATGATACTGGATATAAATGAGTGGTTCCAATGAGCTTCAGCCTAGGTTATGTTTCACTCTGTGTTGATTTTCATGACATGCTCATCCTGGATTAGGACTTTCAGGGGTGTGACTGTTGGTAAGTTGCCCAGAGGATCACACAGTGGTTTAGTTATGCTGGTTAATTTCCGTTTGATATAACCTAGAGTGACCAGAAATAAGAATTTTGGGGAATTATCTTCATCAGGTTGGCCTGTGTGCATGTCTGAGGAGGGTTGACTTGATTGTTAATTGATGTGGTAAGACCCAGCCCACTGTGGGCGGCACGATTCACTAGGACCGGGGTCGTGAACTATGTAAGCAATGGGAGAGCTACCTGAGTACAAACAGGCAAATAGGCAAGGAGGGCAGCTTGAATTTATTCTCTCCCTTCTTTTGACTATAGATGGCACTCTTTAATTCACTGCCTTGACTTCCCAGAATAACAGACTATAGCCTGGAATTGCAGCATATAAAACCTTCCATTCCCTGCTCAGCTTTTTGGCTGGGTATTTCAGCAGAGATGAAATTAAAACAGCTCCTTGAGAAGAAGCAGACATTTCTCTCTATATCCCTAGGAAGTTTCCCAACAGCACCTTACAGCCGCAACCTCCCACAAGTTAAGCAAAGCCTCCGCTACTACCCTCTGCTTTCTCTTGGCTTCTTACTGTGATAGCACCAGCCACACTTGCAAGCGCCTTTATGTTTGTCTAACTCTCTTCCATACTATTTCCCTGGAAAATATATGTCAGCCACAGCAAAGAAAGGTTTTGCTTACTCAACGATGGGTCATCGGCATGTGGCACACACAGTCTTGGACAAATATTCAAGTCCCTGTCTTCAATGTCTGCAGAGGTCAATCCACCAACCCATGCGACGATATAGATGCCCTTCAAAAGTAATGTGCCAAGGGCTCAAGAGATTGCTCAGTCAGTAAGGTGCTTGCCGTGTAAACATGAAGACCTGAGTCTGACTCACCAAAACCCACCAAAAAGCTATCAGAGGCAGCACATGTCTATAGTCCTCATCTGGGGAGACAGAGACGGGAGAGCTCTGGATGTCACTGGCTAGTCAGCATGATTAAATTGACAGATTCCACATTCAGTGAGACCTTGTTTCATGGATACTACTGAAGAAAGACATCTGACATTGGCCTCTGGCCTCCACAAATGCACAATACACAAACATGCATGAGTGTGTATACAACACACACACACACACACACCTACACACATACATACAAATCAATACGTACGCACAAACAAACAGCAGCCACCAAGTACAGGAGGAGAAGCACAAAAGGCCATCTATACAGCAATTCAGTATGAGTGAAATGTCCCAATAGGCAAATGCAGAGAGGAAGACAGCCAAGCAGTGCTTGTTTAACTGGAGATGGATTTAACTGGAGGTATGGATCACAAACAGGCTCAAGAGATCTTGAGTATAAAGGCAATGATCTAAGTGTGGATTCTGGCAATAGCTACACTGGTCTATAGATTCATTATCTATAGATTTATCTAGGTCTATAGATTTCCCACTGAGACTGAGTTTGACAGTGTGTGTGGATCACACTTCAGCAAAGCACCGTGGAGGAAACAGATCTTCTGAACAAACTGCCTTATCATTTACTGTATTTCTGCAGCAAGGACAGTGAACAGCAAGTCCACAATTCTTTAAAAGCATAAAATAAGCAATGTCTCTCTCTGGTGAGAAAGCACACCTCTGAGGAATGACCATGTTATCTCAGCTGCTTGGTTACAAGGATGACGTCAGTAAAGGGAGAAGCCATGAGGAGTGGGATACCCTGGGCTGAGAAGCAATAAACTTGCAGTCTAGTGGAAAAGGTGAACAAGGAGGGGACGCCCATGAAGCTGAGCTCAGACTGCACCCAGGATGGCTCGAGGGACAGCCATGGGGGCCTTTCACTGTTTACCTGTTTAAGGAACACAACCAGTGACTTCAGGGGGAAAGTAGATTGGAGTAGGCAATTGGGTAAAGAGTAGAGTACGGGGACATGGGGGCATGGTCCTCCTCAGATAGACTGTAAGTTCAAAGTCAGCCTGTGTGTGTGTGCTCCCTGTGTTTGTGCACATACATGTGGAGGTACACAGACATATGTGGCATACATATGTGGAGAACAGAGGTCTGTCTTTTCTCAGTTGCTCTCCACTTTAGTTCAGGGTGGGGGTGGGCCTCTTCTTTATCTGGAGCTCACAGCTTCTCTAGACTCACTGGACACTGAGCCCCATGGACCCTCTTGCTCTGCTTGTCCAGGCTCAGGTCACAGCACCCAGCTTTTACATGGATTCCTCGAGCTGAACGCAGGTCCTCGTGCCTGTACGGTAAGCAGTTTACTGACTGAGCCGTCTCCCAGCCCTGAGACCCAACCATTAACAAGTATAAGTCACAGAGACAGACCACCAAGTGTGGGCACTGTGTGTGCTCCCCCCACACAGCGCTCTCCTGACACAGCCGTGCACACTGGCCGACACTGGCTCTGTCACCCATGTCATGTTAAAGGTAAGGATTCTGCCTTTGTCTTGTGTGGACGGGGAAGGGCTGGCTGACTCTTCACATTGCCTTTATCTCGAACTCAGAATTTGCTTCTCATCTTCTCTGGCCTTTCCTGGGGGCTCCCTGGTGTCCTCTCCTCCCTGGCTCACCACATCTCCCATGATTCCTATGGGCAGAAGAGGTCAGAATGAAGCAAGAAATTGGCACACTCGAGGACAGCGCTGTGAGACTCTGTGAGGAGCTGAGTGGGGAGGAGGGCACGGGCTCATTAAGTTGCTTCCAGAAGGGGCCAGAACAGGGCCTGGGCAAGCAGACGGGAAAGGGAAGGAAGGATAAAGGAGACGATCATTTTCAAAAGCATGAGCCACTGTGACTGCGCAGCTGGGCTTGACAACGTTCTCCTAATGAACTGAATGTATCCCCCACTGACATTTCAGAGCGAGAAAATCGGTACAGGAGCGCCATATTTGAGACCAAAGAAATGGGTCGTTTGAAAGCCTGCCTCTCGGGCTGCAGAGACAAGGTGGCTTAGTCCATCATGTGCCTGCCACGCACGCAGGAGGTCCTGAATTTGATCCTCCGAACCCTGTCATGGAAGCTGGGCAAGGTGGCTCATCCCCAAAACCCTGGCTGGGGCTCACAGGCAGCCAGGTCCTTAGTGAGTGAGAGATCTTGTCTCAAAAACTAAAATAGCCAGACCCAAAAGAACAATAGCATACATAGGTCTTCCTCTGGCCTGCACAAGCAGATGTAGCCACACATACATTCTCACAAAAGCAAGTGTGTGCACACACACACACACACACACACACACCAAAAACTAAATAAAGATATATAGATGGAGAGAGAGAGAGAGAGAGAGAGAGAGAGAGAGAGAGAGAGAGAGAGAGACCAGACCAGACCTGTCTCTGGTCTGGACCGGACTGCTTTCTCTCACCTTCCTTTATCCCATCTCACCCTGACTCTATACCTGGCTGAAATTCTTGTGGTGAAGCCATTCTCCTCTGGGTGTGTGCTTTGGGGCTAAGCACCTCCAGATGGACAGTTTTGAAAAATAAATCTTTAAAAAACTGCTCCACGCTGTATTTCTCACAAACAAGGTTGCGTTGCGGGAGTGGATCTAAGTCCATGTATCTCGGGAAGCTGGAAGAAGCAAACACGGCTTCTTTTCCTTCCCTCGGTCTTGATGGAGCTCTTTGGCCATCTAGTAACCCGTGCTTTCTCTTGTGCTCTTTCTCCGCGGCTCTGCCTAGAGAGGATACCTAGGATAATACAGCTGCTCCTCTGTGTGTACAGTTTGCATTGCAACTGTAACGGGAATAAATATTACGGGCTTGGTACGGCAGCAACTGCAGTGAACATCGTAAGATAAATTTAAAGGAGGAAAACTATGTAAGCCCCCTTCCCCTTTATTAGCTATAAAGGCAAGCTTAGGCAGAGATCAGAGTCTGGCCAATATCCTTCAACAAAGTTTCCAAGGCCCTCTCTGTTTTCCAATGAAAACAGCGCCACCTGGTGGACACTGTCTTTACTTGCGATTTTTTTTTTTTTTTTTTTTTTTTTCCTAAACACCCAGAAGAGGGAACTTTTAAAACTCACCTTGACCCCAGAGGTCAGCTGTGGACAGCCAGAGGACTACAGATAATGGAAAGAGCTCAGATTTCAAATTACTCGCTGACCTTTTGAGTTCCTAATATATAGCTGGCTGCCAGGAGACCGAGTCTCTTGCAAACCCTTTGCTTTTCCCATAACTCTAGTCTTCCCTGGACGTGGCCTACAGGAACACCTAACTTCTCCCCGCTGTTGACTTGGATTTTTGCCTGTTATTTAGCACCAGGTGATTTGCTCACCTCATCGGAAGATCACTGGGGCAGCAAAGGAACACAGCATCCTCTTTTTTGTGATTCTCATGGGTAATGTGATGTCCTCACAGTCCTTACCTTGCACACTAGCCTGCACCCCAACTCTGCTCAGGATGAGCTGCTTGCAAGGATACACAGACAGAGCTCAGGTCAGGTCCTATTAGCTCAGTGTATACTGAAGAACCCTGAACCCAATGTGTCAAACTGACAAACTCACTCCCTAACCCACCTATCTAGAAACAGAACACTGGCAGGTTGGTGTAGACCCAACTTCCATTTTGACTTTTAGAGTCAGAGATTAGCCATTGAGAGTTATTTCATTGAAGCAAATTACAAGACTAATGAAAGTTTAAACTCTTTTTGACCTAAAACTGTAGCCCTTTGGAAGTAAGTCCTCTCTGAAAAAGGAGATATCCAGAGTGGCTGAAAAATTTTCATAGCCTAAAAATTCCACAGAATGAGGAAAACGTGCTGGATCTCAAGAGACTATGGGAAAATGAACGAGTTAGCTCAGTAGTGACAAGGAGCAGCTCCTCAGAGCTCCAGTCAAGGATTCTGCGGGGCCTCAGTATGAGCCAGATGAGGGAAGGAGCCTGGTAGTAGCTGAGATAAGTTGATCTACCAACTCAGCCACATGGGGCCCAGAGGAGAGTTGGATTTATCTGGAAGAGAAGACAGAAATGTAATGCCTGGTTTGATTGAGGGTCAAGACTAAGAGTTACACCGATTTTTCCATTTGAGAAGCTTCTGGAAACCCACTGTCTTCTCACTGGAAACCCTGTCCTCTCACTGGAAACCCACTGTCCTCTCACTGGAAACCCACTGTCCTCTCACTGGAAACTCACTTGTCCTCTACTGGAAACCCTGTCCTCTCACTGGAGACCCAATGTCCATCTAACTGAAACCACTGTCCTCTAACTGGAAACCCTGTCCTCTCACTGGAAACTCACTGTCCTCTCACTGGAAACCCACTGTCCTCTCACTGGAAACCCCTGTCTCCACTGGAGACCCAATGTCTTCACTGGAAACCCACTGTCCTCTAACTGGAAACCACTGTCCTCTAACTGGAAAACCACTGTCCTCTCACTGGAAACCCACTGTCCTCTACTGGAAACCCACTGTCCTCCTCACTGGAAACCCACTGTCTTCTCACTGGAAACCCACTGTCCTCTCACTGGAAACCCACTGTCCTCTCACTGGAAACCCACTGTCCTCTCACTGGAAACCCACTGTCCTCTCACTGGAAACCCACTGTCCTCTCACTGGAAACCCACTGTCCTCTCACTGGAAACCCAATGTCCTTCAACTGGAAACCACTGTCCTCTAACTGGAAACCCACTGTCCTCTCACTGGAAACCCACTTGTCCTCTCACTGGAAACCCACTGTCCTCTAACTGGAAACCCCTGTCTCTCACTGGAAACCCAATGTCCTCTAACTGGAAACCCACTGTCCTCTAACTGGAAACCCACTGTCCTCTCACTGGAAACCCACTGTCCTCTCACTGGAAACCACTGTCCTCTCACTGGAAACCCACTGTCCTCTCACTGGAAACCCACTGTCCTCTCACTGGAAACCCATGTTCTCTCACTGGAAACCCACTGTCTCTACTGGAAACCCACTGTCCTCTCACTGGACAACCCAACTGTTCTCTCACTGGAAACCCACTGTCCTCTCACTGGAGACCCACTGTCCTCTCATGGAGACCACTGTCCTCTCACTGGAAACCCACTGTCTCTCTCACTGGAGACCCATGTCCTCTCACTGGAAGACCCACTGTCCTCTCACTGGAACCCAATGTCTCTCACTGGAAACCCACTGTCCTCTCACTGGAAACCCACTGTCCTCTCAGAATGACGTTTATCACACAGTCATGCCAACAGAGAGCCAGTTTCAGGACCACGGGTAGCATCAAGAATGGCCTTCCCTCAGGGATCATGCAGAGCAGAGATGCAGGCTGACCAGAAGATGAATGAGTCCAGACAACTACCACCTCTCCCTTTGTGGTGAGTCACCTCTTCACTGATTTCTGCATCTCCATCATCCTCTGGAAACATCTCTCCACAGTGCCTTGCTCCTTTTCTGAACCCCTCCTGTGACTTCCCATTAAGCCTAGGAGTGATTAACTAACTCCTGTGTGACCATCAGGGCCTTCAGCAGCTGGACTTGGCCTTCCCTACCCCTCGCCTTCCTATCCCAGAGCCCCTTTGCCACTTTGCTGGGGTTTTGTTCTTTAAAATGTTCCTTAAGATGTTCACACGGTTCCCTCTTTTATTTTATTCAGATCTCAGCAAGGTCCTTTCCACCCAGTCTATTTAAAGTTTTTTTCCTCCTCATCTTTACCAGCCTGTCTACTCTGCTCAGCTTAGACTGTAGCAGTAATCATACTTGGCATTGTATTAAATGCCTATTTATTTAAATGCCAGCCTTTTCTCTTAGAATATATCTCTTAGAGAGCAAGCATTTGTTTTTTTGTTTTTTTTTTTTTCCACGTTTTCCCCCTAGGGCCTAGTACAAAGAATTCTCCAATAAAACATCTCCAGCTATTGAATCTGACCAGCCACCAATCCATTCAACAGTTTATCCATTCATACATCCATCCAAGTATGTAATAATACACCTAGCCATCCATACATCTATCTACCCATCAGTCTATCCATATATCTACCCATCTATCTATACAACAATGCATCCATCTACCCACCATGTGTTCAGTCACCCACCCACTTATCCATCTATCTGTCCATTCATCCATTGATCAACCTCATACACTGCCCATCCTCCCATCTGCCAACATCTATCTGTATCACTCAGCTCCATCATCTACTGACTCAGCTTATAAAATGTTGTTGCCTTGATGAGACATTTGTAAGAGGAGATCACAAAGGCTGGAAACATCCAAATTCTGTCTGAATTACCCAAGGCAAAGTTTCACTGTGGAAATTAGGTAACTTGTGGACTAAAGCATTGAGCAGAACTTTTATATGGTGAGCTCTATGTCTTCTGCAAGAGTGGCTTCCCAGCATCTTTGATCTTCTCAACCTTTGTGTGCATAGCTAAATTTTTCAAAGAGAAAATTAAAAAAACAAAACAACAAAAAGACTTTTTCTACCTGTTCTTCAGATATTATTGAAATTCAAAGGATGCGGGGATGAATAATGTAGACAAGATCCCAGTCCATTGGGGACAGTAAAGAGGGAAAGAAATGGGTTTCAGGCTACATGGCAAATGGACCCTAAGGCAGTCTTGGGAGTCAAGGAAAGAACTTTGAATAAGATGTGATGCAGACCTTGGCCAGGTGAAGTTAAGAATGTAACAGATTCCTTTCAATGACCTAGAAGATTCCTTTAACAGAAACATGCCAGGCACGGGACTTGCCTGAAACAGCCTAACTTGGTAGAAGTTCCCAAAAAGGAATATATCTTCCAAAGACAAAATAATCATTCTTATGGGCAAAAACAATGACAGTCAACATATCACTTGGGGCAACAAGAATGGCTCCCATGGAAACAGCTGTGAGTGGGCATTGCTACTGACTGATCTGGCCTTAAGGAAGTCTGAGAAGACCCAAAAGTATCATGGGAGATTCAAGCCTGGAGAAGCTGAAGTGCTTGCACTATTATTAGCTATTCAGAACCTGCAAGAAACAAAGCCACCCTTTCCTGCTGATGCATGTGCAGACCTTGTTAGAACCTCATTCATAGGGAGCTTTCCATTAGCTTAATGAGCTCTGCAGTCCTTGGAAGTTCTATTTGCCTATGTATCCCATTCCACTCGGTCCAAGAAGAGGACCCTGTAGGAGATAGGGGGCACTTGGAGCCTCCCCTAAATTACCTAGTCCAGAAGGCAAGTGAAATAGTTTCTTCTGAACCCTAAGGTGCTCAAGAATTCGTGTTATTTGTCTCTCTAGTCTTCTGTCAGTGAAATGGGCATACACATGGTACTTACTCCACTAAGTTCCAATGAAGGCTAAGAGATGCTTTGCCTACATATATTGTATGGCTGATCAGTGTTTCCTGCAACTCTTCCTCTCCTTCCCTCTCCTGTCGTTTTCCTGTGTCTGATTGTGCTCCTAAAATGCTGCCTGGCTGGGATGTCTAGAAAATACATGCAAGACAGCAAGCAAATCAAGTTCCATAATTGGCGGTTCTCCAATGCAAAAATCAAAGGGCACACTTGCCTATCTAAGACTTATAACAAATTTCAGATGTGTATCGACTGTGTTTCATCCTTTCTTTTTTAATCTAGGTGTCTCTTCCTCTCCTGGAAACTCAACCCAGAGACATATGTACCTGTATACACTGCTATGGTTTGAGTTGGGTTGTTATTGTTCTGGTTTTACGTTTTGCTTTTTTATGACATATAGCCTGTCTTAGTTAGGGTTTCCATTGATGTGAAGAGACACCATGACCAACGCAACTCTTACAAAGAACAGCATTTTTCTTAAAGATGTACTTATTTATTTTATATACATGCAGCTTCAGACACACCAGAAGAGGTTGTCAGATCCCATTACAGATGGTTGTGAGCCACCATGTGGTTGCTGGGAATTGAACTCAGGACCTCTGAAAGAGCAACTAGTACTCTAAATGCTGAGCCATCTCTCCAGCCCTGCCATGTTTCATCATTTGAGAACTGTCTCTTCAATTCATTGGACCACTGATTGACTGGGTTCTATGATTTTTGTGTCATTTACTTTTTTGAGTTCTTTGTATATTCTACATAAAAATCCACCATCAGATGTATAGCTCACAAAGATTCTGCAGACTGTCTTTTCACTTTGCTTCCTTCGCTGTTCAGAAGCAGAAGCGTTTTAATTATACGGGGTCCCATGTGTTGGTTCTTGGCATGCTGAGGGGTTAGAATCACGTGTGCTTACATATGTGAGACTTGAAGTGAAATTCCTCAGAGGAACAAAGGGAGCTAACAGGCAATGGGGGGAACATAAGAGGGCTGGAGGCGATATGCTCAACATGCAGTGTACACTTGTGTGGAATTTTTAAGTGACAGATTTTTTCTTAAATCTCAAAAATACCAACTTTGGGTTTTTTGTAAACTATAGCACTATCATATTCATGTTACTCCAAATTCTTAAAAATCAATGTTTCCCTACTGTATTGCTTTCCTTTATACCTAAATTATAGTTTACGGTTTTATAAAAGTAATTCTGACACTCCTTTCTGTGAGAAAAAAAATAATTTCTCACAGAAGAAAAACAGTTTTATGTGGGTGAAAGTAAAGCATCATCCAAGCACAGAATCCTCTGAGGACGGAGTGATTCTCTGCAGCTCTCAATGAAATGCCAGGCTAGCCTTCTATGTCTGATGTTTATCCTGTGAGTATATACATGCAGGTATCTTCAACCTGCCTAAGGAGAACTTTCAAAGCTGTTTCCTTGGTGACATGGAACCCTTCCTTTGAAGTCAGGGTCTCTAACTGGTCTGGAGCTTAGCAACAGGTTAGACTACTGGCCAGAAAGCCAGGAACCCACTTGTCCATCTCCCAGCCCTGGGATTATAGGCAAGCACCAGCACACCCAGCTTTTATGCGTGGATTCTGGGATCAAACTCAGGTCTTCTTGCTTACACAGCAAAAACTTTATAGATTGAGATACCTCCCTGAAGTAGAAACTTCTGGTTTCTTTGGAAAGTCATTTATGTTGAATAATATTTTGCTAGAGAGCACAGGTGAAAGGATGTTTTCCTGAAGCAGATACAGGTAAGAGAATGGTTTTTGCTTAGCAAACCCATGAAAGGACACATGATATACAGAAAGAATATAAATATGACCCCACAGACAGTGGGATCTCCAGCATTTGTTTGCCCTGCTCCACCTCACTATTTTTGCTAACTGCCATGCATGTACTGGTTTGCCTTACACTGCATTGCTGAGCTCTGCTTGTGGTGATGCCTTAAAGAGAAACTTGCCAAAGAATATCTTGTGCTTTCCTGTGACTTCTTGCAGCTTCTACAGCCTCAGCCAAGTTGGTGACCCTCATGGTTTCTTCTGGAATGAACTGCTCTTGCTGGTTCATGTGTGACCTTGAAATTCTGATCTCCTGTCTCTGTACTCTTAAGTGGTGGATAACAGGCATGAGCCATATATCTGTTTATGTGATGCTGGAGATTGAACCAAGAGCTCACGTGTCCCAGACAAGAACTCTACAGACTGATTAGCACCTACAGATCCTTCCCCAGGTTGATTTTTGTTGTGAATGAACAACACCTACCCATACTGTCAACTAGGATCTGAGTCTAGCTTTGTGTCTGTCTTCCCCTTCCACCCTCATACCCCCAAAATAGACACCATTACCTTTCCTATTAAACAAGCAATGAATCTAAGTTCAAGGCCTTGAGAACTCTACCAGCCTTAGTGTCAATGCTTCTGAGATAGCAAGCAGGAATCTACTACTCAGAACACATCCCAAGAGGTTATAAAACAATTAACCAAAGGTCATAAAAAGGGAATAAGGATTTACTATAGGTACAAAGACAGAAGATAAAACATTGACTAGATTAACTATACAAAACTTTACTAATAGCTTGGTCACTGGAGTTATATTGCTAACTCTCCATGAACCTGTGGAGCTGTGACAGATAATGAATGTTTTGCCAGATAATCACTCCTAATGAATATGCACATAAACATTCTCTGATGTAAACTTCTTATTTGATTTATGATTTGGATTTATGTGTAAACTTGTGGTGAACTTTTACCATGTGATCATGTATTCTGAAAGATGTGTAAGTGCTGAGAACAAAGAGAGGAAAACAGAACTGAGCTAAGGACAGCTTTTTTTTTTTTTTTTTTTTTTTTTTTAGACAGAACACCTTTTAGATAGAACTGAACTGAGGAGAATTTTTCAGACAGAATTCAAGAGAGAACATTTTAGACCAAACTGAACTCAAGAAGAACTTAGAAGTAAAGATATAGCATTGAGAGTAATGGCACTGGGAGTAAGGGCATTATTGTGACATCAGAGCAGGAGGGGAGAGCAAAATTAGAAGGAGAATGCAGAGCAGAATAATTTAAAATTATAAGGCAACTTAAAAAATCTAAGAGAAGCAATATGCAGAATGCAGAGAAAGAGAGGAAAATAGAAGACACTGCAGAGAGAGCAGAAGGAACAGGCAGGCTTCTCCTTACCATGGGACAGAACAGGTGTTTTCTTAATAGCAAGGCAGGCTTAGTCTTATTAAAGATACCAAAGCTTTCTTCTTATAAACTTGGGTTTAACGCATTTAGCAATAAAAGGGTGGAAGCTTTTTCTTTCTCTATGCAATAAAGATTAGGCTCATTTTTCATCAGAATGAGTGAGTTCTTTCTGCACTGGTGCTTGGTCTTTTGCTCCCAAATGCATATGTAGTGTGTGTGTGTGTGTGTGTGTGTGTGTGTGTGTGTGCAAGTATGTAATTATAAGAATGTATGTAAGCTGGGACCAACTGGTTTGAATGGAAATGGATAAATATGCATGCATGAATCTGTATATGAATTAATGTGATTTTATGCTTATGCTTATGTAAAGGTTTTTTTTTCTGTGATGTGATTCTCTTCTCTTTTCTCCTGGTTCAATAGAAGTTTACTGCTCCAAACTTCCCCCTAGCCTGAGAAGCAAGAAGCATCTGGACAAAAGGGAAAAGGCTCTAGCAATTAATATTTTACTTAATACCTGTTTTTATGATAAGGAGCTAAATGCCAAAGTAACTTAGACTTAGATAGGAAAATGTTTATTATTATACAGCAACCCTAACTATGTCCTAAGACCTAGTCTTAACCCAGCCATGTTCTTCCCCCTCTGCTGCCTCAAGAACCAAGAACAAGAAGCTGGCCTTAAAAAGAGAGGAGGTTGTAGTTTGCCCACAAAGATTCCTTCCTGAAAAAAGGCAGCTCCTCAGCACATAAGGAATTGTTCCTTCCCTGCCAGGAATGCAGCACTCTACATAAGGGATAATGGTTGGATTATTCATCTTGGTTTCTATAAGTAGGATTTCAAGATTCATCTCTTTAGGAAAAAAAGAGATCTATTTTTCTTGAGGGCAATATTTATTTAGAGCAAGGAAACAGTCAAACAGGCATAATGATAACCAGCTGAATGAGCACAGATTCATTGAACATTTTTGAGAATAGTCACAGTGATATACACCCTTGACTCCCCTTCTAGGATTAACAATGCAGATGTGCATTCATAGATTCTCACTAAAACACCATTTATACCAGAAGACATTTTGAAAAACACCTAAATGTTACAGTATGGAATAAAGACTGCTTTGTGCAAAATCCACACTAAAATGTAAGAAACGAATAAAAGCATGAAACCTAGAATTTTCAGTAACCTAAAAATTCTTCTAGCATTTTGATTTTTTTAAAAAAGAAACTATCCAATGATATTTTAAAACAAAATTGAATCTACACTGCCTAGAAATAGCAAAGGAAATTACAAAATATTAAACATGGTTATATACCAACTGAGTAAAAACTCCTTTTGTTTTGTTTTTATTATTTTTTGTGTATTTCTGACTCTTTCTAAAAGATTCTTTACTTTTTAATGTGTGTATGTCTGCATGAGTTTGTGTACACTCTATGATGCAGGTGCTTTCAAAGGCCAGAGGGCATTGGATTGCCTGTAACTACGAGGAGAGGCAGTTCTGAGTCCCTGTGTAGGTCCTGGTCATGACCCAGAGTCCTCTGCGGCATCAGTAAGCAATCTTCTGCCTAAGCCATCTCTGCAGCCCCATCTCTGACTTTTTAATATTATACTTGTCTGTCTAAATTTTTAAGCAAGAAAACAAAAATGGACAGAAGTCATATAAACAATGCCACAAAAATAGAATTTAATAATTCCAGAGACGTTGAAATGTGTGGTTTTAGCTAAAAGGGAGACAGATGAAAGCTAATTTGGATTGATCAGGCACTCCCAGGGGTTCCTATTCAGGAGCATGCTTGGTGTTGTAGAGACTCAGTGGATCTTCCAAGCCGGGAAGTTCCCAGACCTCAGAGCCCCACAGGGCTGACTGAGTCACAGAGACTCTTATCAGAAATGCATCTACCTCTCTGAAGAAGACCAATTCTACTTCAACCAGTCTGCTTGATTAAATCAGGGTTCAAGTAAACGTTTCAGAGTTTTTTAATTTCAGAATTTATAAATTTACTGTAACTATTTTAGAGATTACACAACTACTTTGTTTATTCTGTTCGTAGATCAGGCAACATAAACTATGTAAGCCTAGAATTATATGCACTGTTCTCCGTCTATCCTATATAAATATTTACTAAATGCCTACCACATACCAGATACTGCCCTGGGTACTTAAGGAAGGTCAGTAAATGAAACAAATATCTCTGCCTCATGAAACAAATATTATAAAAAGGAGATCCACAATAAGACCAAGTTATTAAACTGAACTAAACTTTGTAATACACTAGACGGGATCGATGCAATACGGGAAAGGCATGGGGACAGAATATGATTGGATTGGAGAACATTTTCATAAGATTTATTTTATGTGTAATGGTATGTATGAGTCTGTGGGTATGTGGGCTTGAGTGCAGGAACTGGTGGGGGCCGGAAGAGGGCATTAGATCCCCTAAAGTTGGAGTTAGAAGCAACTGTGAGCCTCCCAACGTGGATGCTGGGAACAGAACTCTGGTCCTCTACAGGAGCAGTACAGTACTTTTTTAAGTAGAATGTTGGGTTAGAATCCATATGAGCATGCCAGCGATGTGAATAAGAAGATCTGAAAGAGACCTCAGGCAGAAACAGAGACCAAATAGACAGACCAACAGCCCTGGCAGAACACACCTGAAGTAGTAAGGATGAAGATCCAACACAGGAGTGAGAAGACCATGGGAGAAAGTAGGAGATGAAGTCGTAAAAGATCTAGTAAGGGCAAGAGATGTCCAAGAGGAAGGACTTCGTGAGCACCGTGATAAGAATATCAGACTTCATCAAAAGCTGCCAGGAAAGGTTGTGATTCACGGCGGTGGATGCCATGGATACTGAGATGAAGAAGTCTCTGCATTTATCGCTGCCAGCACCCAAGGCATCATTCCTGTTGGGCAGAATTAATGAGGGAGTACAACGGATGAGCGGTTCGTGTCATCCTCTGCATCTCAGGGATGGCACGGCGTGTGTACAGCAGATAAGGGTTCATAGCGCCCCCTGCATTTCTTCTCAGGGATAGCATAGCGGGTGTACAACAGATGAGTGATTCATAGCGCCCTCTGCATCTGAGGGATGGCACGGCAGGTGCATTTTCCAATACTGCATACAAACACTGATGGAAAAGCCAGAAAGGGAACAACCACATTGGTCCACGTGTGACCTCACGTAGTGAATCCACCCAGTCCACTCGCACTGCTCAATGGGAGACCTGGTCAGGGACAAGCTGGATACTTCCTGAATTGCCGCCTTTCAGTCTCTGGCTTAAGGTTTTCAGCTCCACAGTCATCTCTGTGTAGTCTTCCCAACAAGCCCATGCCTGCCCAGCAACACCGTTTCTGTTCTTCCGTAAACACCTCTGCTTACTAATTCTGCCTCCTGCCACCCGTTCCCCGCAGTGCCTCTGTAACTGTCCCAGGCATGGAGAAACAGGTTGAAAATGGGCTTGTTCAGAACCAGAGTGGATGGGCCATATGTCTCTGCCTCCTAAGGAAGAGAAACCCTCATATTTCTTCTACAGAATCTAAATATGTTGATCCAAGGGAAATCTTTCCTTCTTCCCTCCGGCAACTTTACATACATGAGTTTTCTTGCCACCATGGGATCTATCATTCTGTCTGTCTCAATTCACTCCGTGGGTATTTTCTGCCTGAGTAGGAAAAAAAAAAATACAAAAAACCCTTTGCATAGGTTATTTACATATAAATTATATTTGACACTTTTATAACAAACCACGGAATCTCCATGTGCTCTGATGTGGCACACTGTAATAAAATGAGTAAATATACAATCTTCTAATAACCAATTGCTTTCTTCACACAGGACATAGAAAGGAGTTACCGTAAGGCCGGGCGGGAAAAAAAAATTCTTCACAACAACAACAGCAACAAAAAATAAACCCGGTGTGAAATTCCGATGGTTCTTACAATGAGGGCTGGTTAAATGGGCCTTTGAATTAATAGAAATGCCAAGTGCTCTTCTTGTAGTGTTTGGAGAATGAGTTTTACAGACAGTTATACAGAACAAAATCATTAGAGGAAGGAGGCCGAGATAGCGTTGTAATGGCCGGGAGAAGGAGCCCTGGGTCTTAATTAAATTCAGGTAGAAAGGATTGCTTTTGCACACACCGTAGAGAACTCCATTCTGCAAGGAAGCTGCTTTCATAACTCTGCCCAGCAAGAGGGGAGGGAACGGTGTTGTGCAGGAGGCTGGGAGCTCACAGCTGAAGTAATGAAAACCGTGTCCCCTGGGTAGCCAGTGTGTGCCAACACTGGCCCCACAACTCATATGCAACGGCTGCAATCCTGAAACTGTTGCCTCTTTAAGTGTACCTGTTTCACAATGGACATTCACCTTGTTGTTTGAGCAAAACATTAATTGTCAAGCAATTGTGTAATGCTGATCCCAAAGAAGGAAATTATAGGACTCATGTAAAGTCATGTGGGAGTTTAAATCCATCTGTCAGATGTCAAAAGCTTTCCAATCTCCATTCATTCTCCCTCACCCCCTCTCTCTTACACACACGCACACAATACACACACCCCCACTCTTTCTCTCTCTCTCTCTCTCAACACACACACACACACACAAAAAAATTCTTTTGGATGTAGATGTATATCCTTTTAACAACAAAGGGAAACTCTGGAGAGGAAAAAAAAAGAGCAATGAGCAAGAGGAAATGAAAAAAATTCCTTTTGAGATGAAAAAGATACCGCAGCAAGTGACCTTCACAGCTTACAGAAACCAGTGCTTTCCAGGCCCCTTCCTACATGAAAAGGCATGACATTTTTATTTACTGTGTGTTTGCATTAGTGTGAGAAATACAATCCAGATTGTATTTGTTCTTCTGACCATACTATATATTGTCAATACATTGGCCTCTTAACCATGGTGAGCCCCAGCTCCCTGGACCATCATATAAACCCATGTCAACAGGAAACCTACACACTGGGAGAGACTGTGATGTACGTCCCATGTACCTACAAGATTTTCAGGATCATGTTTGCTGAACACAACCGAAAGCCATGCCCACTGGATCAATCGAGACTATGTTTGGTGACTGTAGTGGTTTGAATAAAAATGGAGCCCAGAGGCTCATGGGAGTGGCACTATTAAAAAGGATTAGGACATAAAGCTTTGTTGGTGTGGTGTAGGAAGTAATCACTCTGTTGGGGGGAGGCGCTTTGGGCTTTCAGGAACTTAAGCCTGGCCCATTTGCCTACCCCCCTTTCTCCCTCCTGATCCAGATTTAAGACTCTCAGCTCCTTCCCCAGCACCATGTCTGCCTTCACACTGTCATGCTTGCACCATGATAATAGTGGACTGAACCTCTGAACGTATAAGCCAGCCCCAAGTAAATGTTTCCCTTTATAAGAGTATAAGAGTTGCCATGGTCACAGTATCTCTTCACAGCAATAGAACTAAGACAGTGACTGAGGGCACAGCTCAGTTGTTAAGAGTGTCGTGCTTGCCTAGAACACACAAGACACTGGGTTCAGTATTGTGTAAACTGGACATAATCACCCATATCTGTATTCCCATCACTGGGGAGATGGAGGCAGGAGGGTCATAAGTTCAAGGTTATTGTCAAGTGAGATCGTGCCCCTCCCTTCAAATAAACAAAGTTTTTGAAATTAAAAACAAATATTCTACTATCCCTGGAAGACCTTTATTATCCACCATCTCTCCACCTACCTTCATCAGACCTCTGGATCCCAAACCATACAGGTTAGATTCTTGTCCTCCACCCCTCATCCTGCCAACTGGGTCCTCTGGGGCATTCAAAACTGCCCTAACCAGTCTACTATGCCCTCTGGAGCCCCCTTCTCCCACCACCTTTCTGCCTACCTTCATTAGACCTGCAAGCCTGGATCACACAGCCCAAGGATACCCATCAGAGGACTGCCACACCAGGATTATACCGAATACAGCAGGAACATCCATAGACTAAAGCCATTCAAATGTCTAAAGGCCCTAGAAAGAACACAAGGAAAGCCATGGCAATATGATACCTTCAGAGCATAGCTACTCTACTACAGCAAGCCCTGGATATGCAAAAACAACTGAAACACAAGAAAACGACCTTAAATTCAATCTTATAAAGATGGTAGAAGTCGTAAAGATGACAGGAATAAGTTCCTTAATGAAATACAAGAAAATACAATCAAACAGGTTTTTGTATTTTAAAGAGGAAACAAACAAATCCTGTACAGAAACACGGAAAAACTCAATTAAGCAGGTGAAGGAAAGAAATATAACTGCTCAAGACCTGAAAATTAAATAGGGCAGTAAATAAAACAGAAACGGAGGAAATCCTGAAGATGGAAAACCTAGGGAAGGGAATAGGAACAACAGATGCAAGAATCAGCAACAGAATACAGGAAACTAAGAATCTCAGGTGTAGAAGATACAATAGAAGAAACTGATACATCAGTCGAAGAAAATGTTAAATCTAAACAATTCCTGATACAAAACATTCAGAAAATATGGGATACCATGAAAAGACCTAACCTAAGGATAATAGGAATAAGAAAAGGTGAAAAGTCCCAGCTCCAAGGCCCAGAAAATATTTTCAACAAAATTATAAAAGAAGATTTTCCCAACCTAAAGAAAGAGTCTCCTGTAAACATACAAGAAGCTTATAGAACAACACTTAGACTGGGCTAGAAAAGAAAATCCTCTCAGCACATAATAATCAAAACACAAAATCTACAGAACAAAGAAAGGATATTAAAAGTGGCAAAGAAAAAGGCCAGGTAACATACAAAGGCAGATATATCAAAATTACACCCAGGTTCTCAACAGAGACTATAAAAGCCTGGACATATATATTGAAACATCTAAAAATAAAATCACAGATGCCAACCTAGACTACTATACCCAACAAAACTCTCAATCAATCACCATAGATGGAGAAAACAAGATATTTCAAGACAAATACAAATTTGAACAGTATCTATCCACAAATCTAGCCCTACAGAAAATACTAGAAGAACAACTCCAACCCAAGGAGGATAACTATATCTAAGAAAACACAGGACATAAGTAATTTCATACCAGCAAAAACAAGGGAAATATGCACATGTGCACACACACACACACATACACATCACACTAACACCACCATCATCAAAATAACAGGAAATAAAAATCACTGGTCATTAGCATCTCTCAATATCAATAAACTCAATTCAACAATAAAAAGACACAGGCTAACAGAATGGATGCAGAAACAGAACCCATCGTTCTGCTGTATATAAGAAACACACCTCAGCAATAAAGATAGACATTACCTCAGAGTAAAGGGCTGGAAAAAACTTTTCCAAGCAAATGGACCCAAGAAGCCAAAGAATGGAGTAGCCATTCTAATGTCTAATAAAATAGACTTTCGACCAAAATTAATCAAAAGAGACAGAGAAGTACACTTAATACTCATCAAAGTAAATCTACCAAGATGATACCAATTGTGAACATCTATGCCCCCAAATCAAGGGCACCAACATTTGTAAAAGGAAATACTACTAAACCTTAAATTGCACATCAATAGTGGGAAATTTCAACACCCCACTCTCACCAATAGACAGGTCATCCACATCCAGACAGAAACCAAACAGTAAGCAATGAAACGAACAGATGTTATAAATCAAATGGATCTAACAAGTATCTCCAGAATATTTCACCCAAACACACACACACAAAATAATATACCTTATTCTGATCACGTCATGGATCCTTCTCCAAAATTGACCTTATAGTCATTCACAAAGCAAGTCTCGAGAGAGACAAGAAAATTGAAATAACAGCTTGCATTTAATCAGACCACCGTGGATTAAAGCTGGACTTCAACAACAACAGAAACATCAGAAATCCTATACACTCATGGAAATTAAACAACTCTCCATTCAATAATCTCTGGATCAGAGAAGAAATAAAGAAATGAAAGACTTTCTAGAATTCAATGAAAATGAAGGCACAATATACCCAAATTTATGGGACACAATGAAAGCAGTCCTAAGAGGAAAAAGTTCATAGCACCAAGTGCCTCTATAAAGAAATTAGAAAGTTCTCGTACCAGCAACTTAAAAATAGTATACCTGAAAGGTCTAGAAAAAAGAAACAACACACCAAAGAGAAGTCAAATGCAGGAAATAATCAGGACTGAAATTAGTCAGTTAGAAATAAAGAAAACAATACAAAGAATCAACAAAACTAAGAGCTAGTTCTTTGAGAAAATCAACAAGATAGACAACCTGTTAGCCAAACTAACAAAAACATAGAGAGACAGTATCTAAATTAACAAAATTAGAAATGAAAAGGAAGGCATAACAACAAATGCTAAGGAAATTCAAAGAATAGTTAGGACTTACTTCAAAGGCCTATACTCCCCGAAATTGGAAACTCTTAATGAAATGGATGATTTTCTAGGTAAATATCAGAGAAGAAATAAAGAATGAAAGACTTTCTAGAATTCAATGAAAATGAAGGCACAATATACCCAAATTTATGGACACAATGAAAGCAGTCCTAAGAGGAAAAAGTTCATAGCACTAAGTGCCTGAACTGAAAAAAGTAAGGGCCTCACCATTTCCAGACATCCATCTGCATCCTAAGCAAGATGAAGGAAACTGTAACAGGGATAAAAGATAGATAGATATCTTTGCCTCTAGAAGCTTGCTTTTGAAGGGGCCTTCTGCACACATCCTTGCTCATTACTATGTCCATCACACTTCAGAAAACCTAGCAAAATATTTTCAAATATAATCATTACTTCCCCAAAACAAAATTGAGGTTATTTCTAAGGAGAATTCTAAGGAGAAGATGGAGTTAACGTAGACAATCATTGTCTGCTTCAACAGCCATAAGTTCTACAACACAAAATGAATCTCTGGTCCCAACACAGGAATGAAACTACCACAGTTCTACTTAGATTCAGGTAATTTTCAACTGAGCAGGAGACTGAGAAGCTCAAATGAGCCTGTTTAGATCATCTGGGCCATTCTGTCATCTGTGACTGCGGAAACAACTGAATCAAAGCAATGACATCATGACGTCTTTCCACAGTGCCTACTTCTGCAGGCTAGGTTTATTTATATAAACCACTTATTGTCTAGCACAAGACTCCGAGGCCCTGTTTTCTAGGTCGATAAAAAGGCGTGTGGTTCACATCTCCTTTGTCTGGGCTAAATCTTATCTGCTGACTAAATATGACCTTAAGTATTTGTCTCTCGACAGAAAGCTTTGTGCAAGTTCTACCCCAGGCCGAGCGTGCCTCTTGGTGCTGGGCTGGCCTGGTGACCTGAAGCCCAGATCACAGCTGCGTCTCACAGTGTGTGATCAGTTTGGCTTGAACTCTTACTACTGAGAAATATTATGGATAATGAAAGAGAGCTGTCGGGGGTGGAGAGAGATCTTGGTCTGTAAAGTGCGTGGTTTTATCAAACTTGAGGAACTGTTAGAACATCTGGACCCATATTTACAAAAATAGCAAAACAAAACAAAAACAGCTGAGCATGATGGGTGCTTGAGCCAGGAGGATCCTTGGGGCTTGCTAACAAAACTAGTCAGCTTAGTCTACTTGGTGAATTCCAGAGTAATTGGAGACATTGTCCCAAAATAAGATAGATGACACCTGAGAAAAAAAACACCCAAAGTTGTACCTGAGCCCATATGCACAGCTCAACACACACACACACACACTTCCATACACAGGCACCTGCACACACTTGCACACCATATAAATGCACCAATGTTTAGCACATGCCAACTACGGACTATGTCACTACCAACTCAAACTGCAGAGACAGTCACCACCCAGTTAGGTTCTGTGGACTGAGTGTTTTATGGAATTCTTCCATGCTAAACTGAGAGATGCAGACTGAACTGACCACTGTGAGGCTTACACCCAGACAGCATTGGCTCATGGTCTATTTAAATCAGCATCCTTGTTATGAACCAAGACTCACACTCCCTAGGTGATAACTGCCCCAGGCACTGTCTGCAACACTCCATGTGGGTTACACTGCCATCTTCACAAAAACTTTGAAAGAAGCCTGGCTGCTATTCTTGTTTTCTAAATTAGCAAACAGGGCAGACTGTTTGCATAACCCATTGCAGGAGACTGAGCACAGCACAGAGGCCACACCAGGTTGTCTGGCTGTGGGACACAAGCTCTATTCTAAGATTCAAGTCTGTTCTTCCGTCCACCCTGAGGATGTTGGACCCCACAGACTGAGGTCCTTCTGCTGCTCGGATTGATGCTTCTCAGCCCTTCCCTCTGCATGCAAATTATCTTCATTATACAGTTGAGGGAGGAAGATGTCATTTATGGGCCATTTATGGGCAGGGACATTTTATTTTATGCATTCTCTCTCTCTCTCTCTCTCTCTCTCTCTCTAACACACACACACACACCCATCCGACAATGACTGGAGATACTTCTAGTTGTCACAATAGGAAATGATGTCACTATCATCTTGAAAGCAAAAAAGACCAGAGTCTGCTGACATCCTACACTACACAGGAAAGCCATCAGGCAGTGACAAGCCAGTTCAAAGCAGCAGTCCTGGCTGAGTGGAGGAACCCTGCTTTACTGTGAATCTATGAAACTGGCATCATACTGCGTGCATTAGTACTGCATAAAGTGAAAACATGGACACCAGAGAGGCCAGGAGCCAGGTTAAGGTCAAGAGGCCTTGAGTAATTGGTCAAGGACTAGGATCTGGGTGGGATGCCAAAGGCCACTCTCTTGTCCACATTGGTTGGATACCTTCACATCCTGCCTGTAGCTTTCAGCCTCCTGTGATTTGCAGCATTCCATGTATGCTGAGGCTAAGGGCTTACTATTATTACTAAGTGGATTGAGGAGGGGTTGTTGAGTGTGCTTATCTCTATTCTCTCTCTTCCCCAGCCTTGCCAACTGACCAAGCCCATGCTCAAGGCTATTCTAGAATTACAGATATTACTGTGAGATGTCTCCTCTAGGCTCCTGTGCTTGAACATGGGGTCATCAGCAGGTGGGCTGTTTGGGGAGGCTATTGAAGCTTCAGAAGATAGAGGAAGTAGGTCTCTAGGAAAGGATGGGGGACTTGAGATTTGTCAGTCTGGCTGTTTTCTGTCCACTCCCTGATCCCTTCTGTTGGCCTTCCTGCTTCGATGGGAAGGTGTCCTGGGACGTGGAAACCCAGGAACCACACAGCTGTGAGGTAGGACAGTGTCCCAGTGGAAGGGCATCCTGGACACAGGAGCCCAGAGACCATACAGCTCTGAGAGGAAGCCTCCTCAGCAGAGGTGTTGCAGCTCCCAGGGGAGGGTCTCCCCAGCTGAGCTGACGAGCTCAGGAACCCCACCCACTCCTTCTCATCACTTCTTCTCTTCATTGATTCTTGGCTTCTTCCAATGAGAGAGTCACACCAGGCAGCAAATCCCATAAAAGAGATTTATTGGAGGCTCCAAAGTGTGGAGAGACAAATCCAGGAATGACTGCCTATGCTCCTGGCAGGAGCAAACAGCAAGTGATTGGACAAAGAGCAGTGTTTATATAGGAGTTCTTGGGGGTAGAGCTTTTTAGGGTGAGAATTGGTAGGATTTCAAGTCCTGAGTTTGGGGAGCTCAGGGATTGGTGGGTTTCCTGTTCAGGAATTGGTGGCTTTTTGCACTTAGGGATTGGTGGATTTTGTTCAGACTTTTCACCTAAAATTAGCATAATCTGGGGATGGTCCTGTTGAGGGGCTGGAGATGATCTTTGGTGATCTTTACAGAGGCTGGAAATGCCCCTGTGACAGTTAGGGAGGTCTAGGGGAGGGGCCTGGCTTCAGGTTCCCCAGGGGCCTGGCCACTTCCCTGCCTTGAGGGTTTACAAAGCTTACAAAGGGAATCCACTGCAGGAAAAGTCTTTCCTGCCTTATGGTGTGAGTGGCATGAATATCTAACATTTTCACCAAAACTTGAGTAGGAAAGGGGTCTTGGCCACCTCCTGCACCGCTGTAGGAGTAAAACCTACGAGCCAGAATAAACCTCTCTTCCCTTAAGTTGCTTCTTTTCAGGTATGTGGTCACAAAATAAGAAAGTCAATTGATACCCTCAAAAGGAGCCTTGGGGTACTTTTCAAAAAGTGTGGCATATGATAGGAAATGCAAGACACTTTCAGAAACTCACATAGCCACCCAGGACCAAAATTGTCACAAAGCACCCTCATCCACGTTACATGTGGGTCACTCTGGCACTTTCAGTCTTCTTTCATGATAATAAACAAGGTTTATTATTACAAGCCAATTATTTTATCCCACCCACATTTTTAAAAGTCAATGACTATTTCATGATTCAAATAATATAGCAGTCTAAATTAGACAAAACTAGGAGGAGGAGAAAGCCAGCAAATGACTTTTCAGCAGACAAAGGGTGGAAGGAGCTGATGGCCAAGAGTCAGGAGGGAACTCTGGAGGCCATGGAGTGTTCTAGATCCTGATGTCTTTGTTGTAGACATGATGAAGTGCTTGTACATTGCCCAAATCTTATAAAACCACACTTAAAAAAATACGGTCATTAATGCCAGTTAGAGCTGATTATTGAAATGTCAGCTCCTGTTGTGGTCGGTGAACGGCAGTCTTCACGTTTACTCTGCTTGGTTTGGAGTCTCCTAGCGTTCAAGTGTCATGTCGCAGACCACTTTGATGAACATTTGAAGAAGTCCAGAACCCTTGCCTCTATTAGCCAACCTTGAAAACTACTGATAGGTCATGATCTCAAAATATCCCCCAAATTTGGCACCATTGGCTTCTGAGCAAATAGCAGATGAGGGTTGGTCACTGTGACAGGTTGTCTTTCTTGAATTTCAACCTGATGGGATTTAGAGAAAAACTTGGCCGAGTCTGTGAGAGATTATATATCTTGCCCTAAATGTACCCGGTGACATTCTATGGGCTTCGGTCTTGGACTAGGTTGCAGGAGACACTGAGTTGAGCAGCAGCGTTCAACTGTGTCTGGGCTGTGGCTGTGTTGTGACCAGCTGCCTCGGGCTCCTTCTACGATGGGCTATACCGGAGAACCATGAGCCAAAGTAAACTGTCCTTCCAAATATTGCTCTTGTCAGGTGTTTGTCACAGCAATAAGACAAGTGACATGGTCACTCCTGACCTTCAGCCTTCTTCCTTGCCCAATATCCTCCTGTGCTACACTCTCTGAAACCATTCGTGGACACCAAGAGGAGGCTCCACACACAGGCCTTCTTCCACCCCGACTAGTTGGGTATCACCCTTGGGTAGGCCCGGCTGACTCCTATCATACTTCTGCATTACTGTCATAAAATTACACAGATTTACTGACCCTTGAGGGTCTTCACTTCCTTTTTACATAATGCTCTGTAGATAAATGTGCTTGCTTTTCTCTTGCTAGTCTGTTCCTTCACCACAGGAACCTCTGCTGTGAACCTCAGGGCAGGAGAAGAGAGGGCAACTTATTTACACCCACCCCTTCCCTACTCACTGCTTCAAAATGGACAGGCTTTCCTGACCCTAAAATGTGAAAGGCTCATGCCAGAGACACAAGTCACGTGACCTTCACAATTACAGGGCAATGAATTAGCTTTATCGATTTTAAAGAAGGAAACACGGAGGCATACATGCTTGAATCCCATTGAGAGTTATATGATAATAAGTACCAGAGGGTAAGAACCAACGGGACACCTCTGTTCAGATCAAAGCCTGTGCCTGCATAGCCCAGAACCTGTGAATGCATACCCTAGAGCCTGTGACTGTATAGCCCAAACTTTGTGACTGTATAGCCCAGAGCCTTTGACTACACAGCCCAGAGTTTGTGACTGCACAGCCCAGAGTTTGTGATTGCACAGCCCAGAGCCTGTGACTGCACAGCCCAGAGTTTGTGACTGCACAGCCCAGAGTTTGTGACTGTATAGCCCAGAACCCGTGACTGCATAGCCCAGAGCCTGTGACTGCATAGCACAGAGCCTGTGACTGCATAGCCCAAACTTTGTGACTGCATAGCCCAGAGCCTGTGACTGCATAGCCCAGAGCCTGTGACTGCGTGACTGCATAGCCCAGAGCCTGTGACTACCTGGGCCACACTTTATGACTGCATGGCCACATGCCATCTATGTGACCCATAGTCCATGACTGTATGGTCCACAGTATGAACTTTCAGAGAAATGACCTCTCACACCAAGGAAAATGTTTTCTATTCTCCTTGAAGCATTCTCTCTCCCTCCATCTCTCTCTCTCTCTCTCTCTCTCTCTCTCTCTCTCTCTGTCTCTGTGTGTGTCTGTCTCTCTGTCTCTCTGTCTCTCTCTCTCTGCATGTGTGTGTGCATGTGTGTTTGACTGTCTCCCTCTCTCTGTCTCTCTCTGTCTCTGTGTGTGTGTGTATGTGTGTGTGTCTGTTCTCTCTCTGTCTCTCCCTGTCTCTGTGTGTCTCTCTCTGTCTCCCCTCTCTGTCTCTCTCTCCTCTCTCTCTCTGTCTCTGTGTGTCTCTCTCTGTCTCCCCCTCTCTCTGTCTCTCTCTCCCTCTCTCTCCCTGTCTCTGTGTGTGTCTCTCTGTCTCCCCCTCTCTCTGTCTCTCTCTCCCTCCCTCTCCTCTCTCTCCTCTCTCTCTCCCTCTCTCTCTCCCTCTCACTGAGCCACCTGTCACCAGTAGTTGTTTGTCACTGCTTAAGTGTTGGATCCAATCTGCCTTTACCACCTGAATATATCTTGCTGGTTTTGACAGATATTAGAGATTACATATCAAATAATGTCACAGCACAAAAGCAATTTCATATTAGTTTGAGTTTCTGTATGAAGGGCAATGAATAAAAAAAAAACAAAACCCAATTGAAGGGACCTTCACAAAGGGACCAAGGTCGTGGGGTGTTGTGTGCTTCCAGATAGCCAAGGTAAGTTTCATATCGTCCCTCCATTTATTCATAAAATTCAGACAAAAGCATTTACTGGACTGTCAGCTCTATGATAAAACTTCCCACGCTGTCAGCTAGAGATGATGAATTCAGGCACCAGAGCTCGAAAGTCTCAGAGTAGATTAGTGGGGTGGGAGTGGGGAGCAAATATGTAAAGTGATAAAAAAGAGCAAAATAAATTGAAGAAAGATTCCCCCTGCACCTCCAACCTCAGGAGTCATAGGGGCCCTGGATGCCATATCACTGTAGCAAGATATTTTCTTGCTACATTGTATTTGTAGTGGAGCTCAGTGATTGGGCAGTAGAAAAGGAAGGGGAGGGGAGAGAGAAGGGAGGAGAGGAAGCAACATGGAGGAAGAACCATGGGTCTCTAGCATCAGGGATAGCAATTTCTAACAAAAGGTTAAATATTGGGTAACAATTCTAATTGGTTGAGCATCTTGTGTATTGAGCATTTCCAAATATATAAATCCATTAGATAATCTTTAAGCATTAAGAGTCTTCATTCTACCGGGCACTGCAAGCATGGTGGATATTGCCTGGGCTTAGCAGAGAACCATGAGGGTGACCGGTTTGGCCCAAGATCCATGCTTTGGGGCATGGTCTCCTTGGAGCTGATTGGCGGAACCAGTCGCCACTGTAATTTCTCATGGGGTGCTCTTGGCCTCTGGCCATTTCTAGTGCAGGAACATGGCGGGCAGCCCAGATAGCAAACAGAGAACAGAGTCGCCCTGCAGATTCTCAAAAACACCCGTTTCATGTCACACACACAGCCATACTCTCTCAGAATAACATTAATGGCCAATGGACAACCAATGGACAATCAATGGTCTTGGTAGCAACTCAGTTTAGCCTGATCGTTTGAATGTATGGCTTCCTGAGAACTTTGCCCATAGACATACTTTTTTCTTGTCCTTAACTCCCCAAAGGAATTCCAATTGCACAGTATTTTCTTTATATCTCTTTCTGATGCTTAAAAAATGGGAAATTCCATTATCCTGATCCCACATCTAATGAACCAGAAACACAAAGAAAAAAACTATGAAAATTCAGGGACTCTTGGACCCTCAATTACAAGTGAATAATTTCCCTAACTGGATGGTCACCCTCTCCCCAGGTGTTGTAGACTCCTCTCTCTGAACGAGCCTTCCCATGAGTCCTCGCCACCTTTCTTTTCCACACACTGGTGAGCCTCCCCACACACAAAAACTGTTGTCAAAAATTGAAGAATCACCTGGGTCTTCCAATGAGGCAGCCTAAAGTTAGGAGCTCTTCCCTAAAGCACCTTCTGGGGAGATTTTAATCATGGAAGAAGTAGAAGGTTATATCTTATAGGGTATGGACACTGGAAGGGAAAAACAAGACAAAGACAAGGGCCTCCATTCTTGGTCCACTGGCCAGTGTGTGTGATGCCCAGAGTGATGGAAACCTTGGTCAGGAAAGAGAAACCATGTTTCTCTTTCAGGGCCAATTGAGCAAGAAACAACCAACCATATTTTATTACTGTTTATTATCATTTAGGGTCAGCTAAATACTGTTTTGTGTAGCCCCAAACTCTGGATGGCTGTTTGAGACTGGAGCTAGCTGGCCAGATTTATGTCGCATTCAGCTGTCTTTAGCCTCCGCTCAGGAGGCAATGGCTTAAAGACTGTATGTCCTCCGTTTACCCTTTAGCATGCTGGTCAGTTTGCAGCCTCGGTGGCTCTTCTTGTTCGCTTTTGTGCCGAGCAGCAAGCGTGGTTCAAGCATACTGAAATGTTAGCATTTGAAGGTTTTAAGCTGCCTCTGACATTAGCACCCTCCACGCCTCTCCTAAACCCTAGCTTACCTACTCCAAGTGACCCTCAGCTGAAACTCAGTGCTCGAATATTCCCTCCCTGCCTCCAGTAAACCTCTCCCACGCAGGATGGGCAGAAGGACGCAAGTACAGTGAGTTCCCAATGAATGCATCTGCTTCTTTGAATTCTGGCTGAGGACAGTTAGCAGATGTGTGGACATTTAGGGCAACTTACACTGCAGCCTCTGAAAACTGTGTCTGAGGTCAAAGACAACTGCCCTTGGGAACCTGTAACTATAAAAGCTATTGATTCAACAACAATCCCAACCAGGCAAATTGGTTTAGGTGAATCGTCAACTAGAGCTGAGCATCCTGTGTAGGTCCCAGTTGTTTATGCACGGTGAGGCTCCTGGTCCACAAAGCAAAGACTGAGTTCGTCAGAAGCAGTAACGGGGACAGAGGCACACATACAACAGTCTGAGGAGCTGCACTGACCTTTTAGGGACCCATCAGCCCAGCTAAAACCAGATTTCGGGATATGTCAGTAAGAAGTGGAGTCAGGGCTTGTTAAAAACAGAAGGGTTCTAAGAGAAAGAACGAAGCACACTAACCTGGGAGCACAGGGTGGCTCCGCAGGACAGCCATGTTCCTTAAAGACATTTTAAACACAGGTTTGAAGATGTGGGTTACATGAGTGATGCGGAGGGGAGGGTCTGGGGGCGGGGCACAGGGGGAGGCGGGGCAGGAAGTTGGGTTGCAACCTGGAAGAGAAAAAGCTGACATTGTTAATTGTGCGGAAATTCTTGTTTATTAGCTGGCAAGAGAGGTTTCAGTTAAACTCTAGAGTGAGGGGCTCTGTTTTCTTCTAGTGTTCATTTCCTTGTCTTTCTATACTGCCTCAGTTTGACTTAACATCACATACACACACACACACACACACACACACACACACACACCAGAAACCTTAAGGGACATCTGGAATGCATCAGGGGAAGCATCACGGGGAATCTAGACCTGTCTCTGGGTGAGAGAGGACCAGAATTAGACCTTAGCTTTCAAGCCTGGTGGCCAGCCAAGTCTCTGCTACTGTTTCCCAAGCTTTTCTTGCTTCTGAGTCTAAATCACAGAATCATCTGAAGCCCCGCCCCCATGGGAGCGGGGTGGGGGGGGGGGCCTCGTGATTCTTATCTTCAAAGCTTTCTTAGGTCCTCGGGCTGGAAATTTGCATGGCAGCTAAAGAAAAGTAAATTGGGGGCTGGCTCCCTTTGATAACCAAATACTCCTCTTCTCCTTGCTTCTTACAGCTCTCAAAGATCAACGAAGAAGAAAATAAGTGCTTTATTGAGCTCTATGTAATCACTTTAGCTGGCCTGAGGAGCTACCTGTCTTCCGTCGCCAGTTGAAGTCAATTAATAACTTGGGCAGAAAGTATTAAAAGTGACCATGGGTCCCAGGTGGGATGCTCACACAAGAGCACGCACATGATTGAGAAAATGAAAGAAACAACCTTTTTCTCCATGCAGTCTGCTTTTCCCTTAAGGAAACAGTCTGTAGCAGGACTGGTTCAGGAATCCTGAGACCCAGCACAGGCTAGGCTTAAGATAAGCTTGGGCTCTGTTACCTAAAGTTGCCTAGAAAATCCACTCTAGTGTTGGAGACTCGCCAGGTTGATTGACTGAAGTGCCCTGATTGTGGGGACTTGGAGTATTGCAGATCCAGAGGCCGATGTGTCTTGAGCTACCTGTATTAGCCATCTCTGTATTTGATCTAATGTCCTTTTCATCACCAGTTAAATTCTTTGGGTTATATACTTTTTAATTTCTTTTACTTTTGAGATAATTACACCATTTCTCCCTTCTTTTCTCCCTCCTAACCCTACCGTATACTTCTCCTTGTTCTCTTTTAAATTGATGGCATCTTTTTTCATTAATTGTTGTTATATACATATATACATGCCTAAATACATAAACATACCCTGCTCAATCTGTAACACACACAGACACATAGACACACACACACTTTGAGGACTGACCATTGTGCTCTTTTCCTGGGCAAGACTATTTCTCCCAGTGTTAGTATTTCTTAGTTACCCATGATTCTTTGTCTAGGGTGGCAGTCCCATGGACTCTCCTTATTTATTTTGGCATGCCTGCCTACTGTTGTCCGTGTTCTGCTCATGTTTAGTCGGCCATGTTGGTGAAACTTTATGGTGTAGTTCTGACATTACTATGAGACACAGTCTCACAGCAAACTCCCCAAGTCTTTGACTCTTACAGTCTTTGCTCCGCCCCCTCCCCTGCAATGTTCTCCGAGCCTCAGTTGCAGGAGTGCTTTGTAGACATGTGCATTGATGCATTGTGACTGAGCTCCACAATTCTGCATTTTGATTGATTGTGGTTTTCTGTAATAGTCTCCATTCTGTTGCAAAGAAAAAGTTTCCATAATGAGAGGTGAGGAATATACTCATCTGTGGGTGTAAGATCAACTATGTAGAGTATAGTTAGGGATTATGTTGTTTTAATAAAGCGGTGGCTGTGGACGCCTCTTCACAATCCCTCACTAGTCCTGGGTACTTAGCTACGTTTCTAATATCAGGTCTGGTTTTCTTCTCGAGGGATGGGTTGTAAGTCCGATTGAAGAGCCATTGGTTACCACCAAGGTATACGTGTCAGCATTGTACACAAGGTCCTCAAACCAGCTGGTCTGGAGTAGATTCTTAACAGACCACTAGGCTACTTTTCAAAGAACTCAGAATGACAAAGATAAGACTTTTCTAAGCAAAGGAAAGAACTGAGGCCCCTACAAGTGAGCAGTTCAGGCCTGCTCAAGAAAGAGCCAACCATTTGACTCCTGGGAGGACCTTAATCTATCAAGTAATACCAATGATGCATTGCAGTAGCCAGAAGCCCAGGTGACCAGCTGGTTTGAACCCCAGCTCATTGGAGGACTGTGGGAGCCAATCTAGAATACAGAGGAATCCTTCTGTAGCTCTCCATGCACATTGTCTAAACAAGCTGTGTGCCAATAAAACTTTATTTAGAAAAGCACAGTGCTGGCTGGCCTAGGATCAACATTTACAGCTCTTTCCTGTAGGGATCTCTGTTGAGAACAGAAGGCCATAGGGACAAGCTTCTATTTAGACAACATGGTGCTAACATGGGAATCAGGCACTGGGCATCTGGAAGGGTATTTTATACCAAATGCTTGAGACTGACCATCCAGGGACCCCAAAAGTAAACTATGATGACGATATACACCATTGTATAGCTATTTGGGCAGAATGCAATTTTATGTGATTCTGTATAAATATGTCTTTAAAGTCAGAGGATCAGCCTGTGTGTATGTGTGTGTGTCTGTGTGTGTATGTATGTGTGTGTATGTGTGTCGTGTATGTATGTGTGTGTGTCTGTATGTGTATGTATGTGTGTGTATATGTGTGTCTGTGTGTGTATGTGTGTGTGTGTGTCTATATGTGTCTGTGTGTGATATGTGTGTCCATGTGTGTATGTCCCTGTGTGTCTGTGTGTGTGTCCGTGTGTGTGTGTGTCTGTCTGTCTGTTTTCTGTGTGTGTGATGTGTGTGTCCATGTGTGTGTGTCCCTATGTGTCTCTGTGTGTGTTCATGTGTGTGTGTATGATACACCTGTATGCCTACCCACCATGTGCCCTGAGTGATGGTGTGCATGTGTCCCTGAACCTGCCTGAGTGTGATCTGCTGGAGCTGTTCACCGAGCCACCTGTGTGCTGGTAAATAAAGTACATATGTCTTAAGTCTCCGTGGCTCCTGGAAATCTCTCCAAGATCCAGTCTTCACTTGACCCTCCTCCTTTCCTAGCATCGGAGCTCGGACCTTACAACCTCCATCTCTTATTCATGCCCCTGCAGGGCTGGAGGGTTAGTTCTGAGAAAATGAATAACCCACCCCCACTGGATGATGAAACAAAATCCTTGGCCCTCTAGGCTTTCCAACGTGAGTGAGCATGCAAATCTAAAAAGCACCATAGAACTAACTGCAAGCAGAAGCCGTGAAGACTTGTCAAGATGTGGAACAAAAATACCCTGCAGAACCTGTGGAGCTGAGCCTTAGCTGCTTTGGGAAGGGAAGGAAGGAGGCACCACCAAGAGCCAAAGGCAAACAAAGCTGGCTGCTGTGTTCAGGAGGGGTAGGGTGTGGGAGGGAAGCCAGCTTGATGGTTGGTGGGTGGCTCAAGGCCTTAGGTAGCAGCAGCTGGAGTCTCACCTCCTTCCCAGCCCTGCCTTTCCCAGCTGGGCTGCGCTTTCTGTCAGAGCTTCTCCTTAGGCCCTCTCCTTCAGAAAAGAGCAGTGCAGGCAGCTTTGCTCTCCGGCATCTCAGAGCAACAAAGAAAGTCAAACCGAGTCTCCTTATTAGTTGTTATAGCAACAAAGCAAACACTGCAGAGGTACTGGAAATGCCAGGCAGGCGACACTTGGAGAGCCATAGTCACAACACACCCTCCTCCCTGCCTGTGTGCAATGCCACACACAGACATCTTGGTACCTGGGTGCTAGATTTCTCAGTGAAGAATCAGGGTGGGGGCTCCCTCCAGCTGCTCCCCCACCAGCATCTTGAATGGCAACACCTTGCTGGTTGCCTCCAATGCTAAGTTTAATGTGGAACTGATGGGCACTCTCCAGTTTCAAACTTATCCAGGCTCCTTGGAGTATGATTTGCTAACATGTACTAAGTGTGTTGAGATTATCTGAAGATGGCTATTCGAAGTGTAGATTTGGGCTCCGCCACCATCCATGGAATGAATGTCTTACCAACAGTCAGAGACAGTGTGACCTTACTGTCTCACAGATTTAGCCAACTGGTCACCAGGCTGTCCTGTGCCAGCTGGGGCCAATCAGATTGGTTCAAGGAGCTTGAACTGAAATGAATCAGCATTAACCATCATACCTCTGCCCGAAATCCAACCTTCAGAACCCACTGCCTCATTAGGAAATGGAAATAAATATGAGGACTTAATGAAAATCTAAACACGTGTTCTGGCAACAAGGAAAGAGGTGTCTCTACGAAGAGTTGGAACCCTGGGGCTGGGGTTCAGGGGTGGGATGATTCTGTTGGTAGAAGTGCCTGTTCTACAAATGTGAAGACCTGAGTTTGAATCCCTAGCACACACATAAAAAGTAAGGCATAGCTGTGTGTGAGGGTCAGAGGAGGTGGCTTCTGATGGTGAGAGAGCCTGTCTCAATGCAGTAAAGTCACAATGATGACAGCCTGTTCTGGTCTCGATATGTGGATCCATGAGCCACACTGATAGCACACACAGACACAAACACACACACACACACACACACACACACACATACTCACACTCATATCACACACTCTCACACACAGTCATATTACAAACACTACTCTGTCTCTCTCTCTCTCTCTCTCTCTCTCTCTCTCTCTCTCTCACACACACACACACACACACACATTGTGTCTCCTCTCTCAAAACTAGATACTGTCTCCCTGGTAGAAGAATATCCCTTTGTATAGATACATGTTATCTTTAGTGTTTCTTCTTGTTTCCTAAACACTCAGCTTAACTATTTTGAGCCCATGAATTCGGCTTCTGAATTCAGGAACACAACCTAAATAATAATGTATATAATAATGTGTGACCCGCCATGCCCATAGGTGACTCTAAATTAACACCTGAATTCCAGAATTACATGATTAAATTCCAGAAAGGTAAGCCATTCCCTCTGGCACTTCGATGTTTTCTGTGTGTTTCTGCTTTCAACTGGATAAAAAAAAAATCTTTGCAACAATAGGCTAAGCATGCAAAGGAAAGCCCACAGCTTACCTGCCTGTCCTCTAGTTCTCCCTCAAACAAACAACTCCAATACCACTTGCGTCCCATGGTACAATTAAACACCAACTGAGTCAAAGAAGCATCTCAAAGTTTAGTCGCCAGATTCCAGATTCTTGGCAGCACTGACGTGTGCCTTTGAATTTAGTTTGAAACATTTCTAAGACTAACGTTGCCCCCGCCCACAACCACACTTGAACATCCACCCTGGAGGGAAAGATTTACAAAATCAAAACTCAGTTCAAACCAACATCCCAATGGCTGAAGGGCAAAGAGCAGCATGCCAAGTGTCTCCTGGCATGGCCTGACCATCTAATAACAGATAGTATGTGGGGCTCTTGTTATCCACTGTGGTGCAGAGGCTGGCAGCTTCAATGTGGTTAAATACCCTGCCCCCTGTGCTTATGAATAACTCTTTATTTTTTTCAAACAGGGAGACAATAGAGACCACCTAATGCACAAAGTCCAAAATACCATATTCTAATTCTTTCTAGAAGAAGCTGTCTCTACCCCCAGGCTGCCTGTCTTGGAAGCTTACAGTCTAAGCTTGGGAATTTGGTGGTCTGAGTTCTTTTTTGTTTGTTTGTTTTGTTTTTGCTTTAAAGCCAGGAAATATTTCTTGGATAATTGTTTCAATAATTGCCAACTGTCAAAACTGAGACATGGAGGGGTCTCTCTGGCTCGCTGTGCGGTGCTCTGAACGATGCCACTTGTGCTATGGGTCTCCCCAGGGAGCCTGCTCCTTGTGGGAACAGTCATGGCTCTTCTTGCCTTGCAGGATTCCCCAGGTGACTTTGAGGAGCCCACGATGGAAGGGCTGGACATCCACCAGCACTGGGTGAGCGGCAGGTGCAGTCTAGAGGCTGAGCACTGTGGAAAGCAGCTTGCCTGAGCACTGTGGGAAAGCAGCCTCTGACCTGTGCCACAAGCCTAGGTGAACTTTCCCCAGTCCTCCAAGTTGACCTGGAGCAAATCAAAGCTAGAACCCTGATGTTTAGGGCCTGCTCAGGAACCATCGAGCTTTGGAAAGGTTACATCTGCCCCCCAGCCAAAGCACTCACACTGATCCAGCATGACTGGAGACCTCCCAGAGCTGGAGACCCAGTGTGGGCAGAGGACTGGTGTCATTCTCCCTCCTGAGGAGGCTGCAATCCTCTCTCTGTCTCCCCTAGGTTTATCACCTGAGGCAGAAACACTCCTGGGAGTTCTGTGACTTAAAGGGTTCCTAGTCCCTTGGATTCCAGAAAGTAGGCCCCAAGGGACAGGTTCAAGGAGACATTTTTATTTTCTGATGAATGGCACCTGGATATAGAGCCCTGTACCTTTGATCTCGAAGAAGTAGGCAGATAGGTGATTATAGTGTCTTAATGAGTGACTTCAAATCCTGTCAGCATCTGTGTGGCACCACCTGTCCCCGCTCAGCAGGTGTGGCTGGACACGTAGCCTGCCAGCTCTGTGGTTAGCAGATGGCATTGGCCCTGTCCCACTTCAGAGACTGATGAGGTTCTCACCAGTGACTGACGAGAATTACGAAACTCTCGGATCCTCTGAATTCTATAGGCTGCTGTGGCTGGCGAATCTGGGGCTTCAACAAAAAAAGACTGGCCTTTGTCACAGCTCCTGCCTATGTGTGGATCCAGCGGCACTTTGCCCAGAAGAGGGATCTTCAGGTCCCAACACATGGCCTCTGCACCCCCAGTCGTGGGAGGGAAGATCTGAGACTCTTTCTTGCACTTGGGACAGATGAAGCCACTCATGTTCTCTACAACACCAATGACAGGCAGCTTCACCTTGTGGCAGAAGCTGATCTCTTTCCGGACATCCTGGAGGGCCACCTCCTGAGGGGTGGTGAGGACCAACGACGCCCCGTCAATATGTGCCGCAGCCGGATACTGGACCACAGAGAGGTGTTCATCGGATGTGCGGGTGGGGTGTCTATGATGAGGTAGTCCACATCTCCCCAGTCTACATCACGGAGGAATTGCTTGATCATACCATTTTTCTCTGGTCCCCTCCAGATGACAGCATCATCCGGGCTGCTGAGCAGGAAGCCCACAGACATCACCCCCAGGTTGTCCTCCACATACACTGGAGACCAGCAGGAGCCACTCTGGTGAACCTGCTCTCCTTCTAAGCCCATGATCTTGGGAATCGATGGCCCACAGATATCGATGTCCAAAAGAGCAACCTGTGTGTCTCCATCCTCCGCCAGGCCGTGGGCGAGGTGGGCACTGAATGTGCTTTTCCCAACACCGCCTTTCCCAGACAGCACCAAGATCTTGTGTCGTACCATCTTCATCTTTTCTCTGATTTCCTCCACAGCCGGGTCCGGTGCGGCACCGGCTCAGGATGAGCACAGCCTCTGGTTGGGGCATCCCTGGCACGAGGCTCCTCGGCCCGCCTGGGCGCTGTCGGCCCCGGGGCAGCCGTGGGGCGCCTCCTCCATGCTGCCTCTCTTGCCCGGGCTGCCGGTGGTCTGAGTTCTAATGTAAGTCTCCCACCTAGTAAGTCTGTGTTCGTGGCTGTGGCCGTAGAGGTTAGTTTATGCACGGTGCTTGAGACTGCCCATCTGAAAAGGGGAGAGGCTAGCTAAACTTACTTCACAGAGTTGCTGGAGGAAGTCAACGACACAAAACAACTAAAATATACCCAGGGCCAGTGTGTCTAACAGAAGTCTCTTTCTTATCGACAGCCCTTTCCCTAAAGATCTCCAATGAGACCTCGCTTGCAGCTAACTCCACTCAGTGACGCTTCTCCGCACATCATTAGCTCGAGACTTGCTTTGGCAATTTCGACTTCATTAAAATTATAATTATTTCTTTCGTTCCCTTTCCTTTATCTGCTCCTTAACTTAAGCTCCTCATTGTCTGCCAAGGCTGAGGGAATCTGGGAGAGTCGTTTATGAGACCGTCTGCAAAGCAAAGGAAAAGAAAAGAAAAGCCAGGTAGAGCCGGAGAGGAAATGAGCGGGATGAGGGGCGCCAGCGCAGCGAGACGCATTGTTACGAGATGAAAATGGATCCATCTGGAAGAAGGAAGAGCAAAGACTCATGGGGCGGGTTGGGGGGAAAGGGGGGAGCTGCAGAGAACCCAGAGTGCAGATGCATTCTGGGAAGGCCATCAGACCCAAGCCACTAGGTCGCCCTAATCCATTCATTACTTATTAGTTGACTTCAGACCTCTCTCCTGAGATCTCTCACCTCCTGAGAAAGGTCCTGACCAGTAATGTCCTTGGGATCCCAGCTCTCTAACAAGCAGTGGGGTTAGCTTAGCAGGCTTGGGTTGTCTATCTCCCTTTGAGCCTTCTAGAAAAGCCCAAACAGCAATGGGGTGTTCAAGGCTCTTGTGGAGCCTCTGCAATATATTTTTTTCCCTGAAACTCATCATGCATTTTCTCCCTGAAAATAATGATTTCAGAGGAAGCTGTGTGCAGAAGAATGCATTCAAGGTGAATTCTCCCATAAAGAAAGAACTCCATTCCAAGGATATGAATCTGACCTTCTCTTTCTATCTGCCCATCTGACACGTGTCTATCAGGGGTGCAGGCTGTGTGCCAGGTTCAGCTCTAGGGCTTTACATTGTAGTTGTCAAACTCAGCAAAGAAACACACCGACCATCCAGGTCGATTTGAATTTAAGATCCAAGGGGCACTGAAAAACATAGCCCTGTTCCATGTGGAATTTGGACTTCACTTCCATTTTTAAATACCGTATAAGCACTGCTTACCTGAAGATCAGTTCAATTAGGGGACGTGACTGTGAGCAAGGTGAGTGCCCCCAGCTTACTTTTCCAGCCTGGCAAGAACATGACCTCCAATTGTCAGGAGATTCTCTTCCCATCTGGCACCTCCCCAGTGACACAGCCTGAAGAACAGGATGACTGTCCCCCGCTGGAGGCCCATTGAGCAAGTGCCACTCAATACTGTTATTGTGTCCTGGTTCCCTTGATGCCCTCCTCTGGAAGGAATTGAGGTTCTTGGTAACAGATCCCAAGTCTTTGTACCTCTACGTCTCCAGAGTCCATCAGAATACTGGGAACAAAAAGATTCCAGATCCGATTAATAAATGAGTGAACAGATGTGTCTGTGGCTGGATCTGTGTCAAACACAATGCAGAACCCTGTTCCCAGTGTATCTACCTGTAGGACCATGAAGGGGTCTTGGGTTTTGGTAGAGCATTAGCTTGGAAATGGCCAGAGACCCTGCAAGGGACAGAATACATTTCCCCCACGCTCCCAGAATCCAGGCTCCTAACATGTGGGCTATATCTCCAAGGGGCATAGCTAAATTAAGTTATTCCTTTTCCTAGTCCCTCCTCTTCCCCCTCCCCTATTTAAGCCAACTCTCCCCGGCTTAGACTGGGGGATGCACATCCAGATCCAACTATGACACCATGGCAATAAAACTCTTGGAACCCACAAACTTCTCATATTATTGGGGCCTGTCATCGCCAAAGCTTCCAGCCTTTGGAACTCCAGACTTTCTCCTGTTTGTGGGACCTGCCTGTGTGGAAAGCCCCGCAGGGTCTCCACCGCGGTTTTTCCCACATCTACCCTCCAGATACAACAAGTGGGGACGTAGAGAAAACTGGCACCAGGACCCAAGGGCTGTATGGGTGACAATGCTGCTTATTTTAAAATGCCTTATATAAGTAGTCTACTTGAAATAAAGGCTTTTCAGGGGTGAAAGGGGGTTGAGGAGAACGCATGTTGCATGGCAAACGATATGAACAGGTTCTCTGAGGGGGTCTTCACTGAGAGGAATGAGTGGAAATGTTGATTTAACTCATTGGGAATATAAACAAGTGTGAGTGCATGAGTGAGCCAGAACCACAGGGCCAGTCAGCGAGGGATAGCGCATAAAGAACTAACAAATACTGAAGAGGCATTTTATTGTCCATGTTGACTATCTTACGACTGAAACACTTACAAGGAAAACCACACAAATCCACAAAGGGACAGACTCAGAGAGGCACAAGGGGCACTTGTCACCAATAGAAAATCAGTCCATAGTAGTGACACCGACTCCTTCTGTCCAGCTATAAAAACAGGGTGGGTTGATATTATCCAGCATGTTTCAATGAGGTTAGGGCTATATCTTAAAAAAAAAAAAAAAAGAAAAGAAAAGAAAAGAGAGAGAGAGAGAGAGAGAAGGGAAGAATATGTACATATGCTCTTCTGCAGTGTTTCCCATGACCACACATATTGGCAGGGTGTGAAGTTGCTCTTCTTCATTCTGCACTCTCCCTGGCTGTCCCTTTGTGTCCTCCTGCACGTGGATCTGTGGCTGATGCAGCACAAATGTGCTAACAGCTCTTGGCGGTTGCTGTCAGTGCTCAGACCGGTAGGTTGGGAAAGTCTCTGTCCGATGAAGCTTCAGCGGGCTGGTGACATCTTTTCCAAAAAGAATTAGAGAGGACAAACAGTTATCATCGCTCAGGAAAGCTCATGGTCAAACTGGCTAGTAATACAATTGAGTAAATTTACCAGAGAGAAGCAGCCTGTTCAGGACAGGAGACTCTTCCTAAGGTCACTCACACTGATATGCAAATACACATCACTAGGAAGTGTGTGGTTAACATATCATTTGCATATGTGATTAACATATCATTTGCATTTGGCCTTTGCCTTCAGCCCTGGTCAGTCTGTTAGCAGTTGTGTTACTCCTTAAATTTTTACCTGTAGTCCCTCCCTGTGCTATGGTACTCAGAGAGTATTCATGGAAACATAAGACTACGGGGGCTACTTTTGATGTAGATGCTCTTTGCAAACCTGACTCAGACTAAGAAGATATCGTGCGTTTTCTTATGTCACTGTTAGATGGAAAACTTTGTTTAATTTCCTCTATTCCAGTTCAGTTTCCAGCCAAGTGAACAAGCCAAGAATGTCCCCCTTGAGAGAGCCTGGGGAGAGAAGGCCAGGAGACTGGATTGAAATGGTGTGGGGGCATCTCTAGGATTGCGCCAAAGACCTGAGATGGGAGAGACTCTAGAAGTCTATGAAGATGATTCTAGCTGAGACTCCTAGCAGTGAGGGATGTGGAGCCTGAAGTGGCCACCTCCTGTAGCCAGGCAGGATTCCCAGTGGAGGGATAAGGACACCAACCTGCTCATAAAACCTTTGACCCAAAATTTGTCCTGCCTACAAGAAGCACAGGGACAAAGATGGAGCAGAGACTGAGAGAATGGACAACCAATGCCCAACTTGAGATCCATCCCATGGGCAAGCACCAATCCATGACACTATTAATGATACTCTGTTATGCTTGCAGACAGGAACCTAGCATAACCATCCTGAGAGGCTCTAGCACTGACTGAAACAGATGCAGAGACCCACAGCCAAACATTAGACAGAGCTCAGGAAGTCTTGTAAAAGAGTTGGTGGAAGGATTGAGGAACCTGAGGGGATAGGAACTCCACAAGAAGACGGACAGAGTCAACTAATCTGGACCCTTGGGGGCTCTCAGAGACTGAATCACCACCCAAACAGCACACAATGGCTGGACCCAGCCTTTCTCACCCCTGCACATATGTAGCAGATGTGCAGCTTGGTCTTCAGGCTGGTCCCCCAACAACTGGAGCAGGGGCTTACCCTGACTCTGTTGCCCGCCTGTGGAGCCTGCTCCCCTAACTGGGCTGTCTTGTCTGGCCTCAGTGGGAAAGTATGTACCTAGTCCTGCAGTGACTTGAGGTGCCAGGGTGGGTTGGTACCCAGGGGAGATCTCCCCTTCTCAGAGGTGAAGGGGAGGGAAAGGTGGGGAGAGGAGCTATATGAGGGGTGGACTGAAAGCAGAGGGGCTGTGATTGGGATGTAAAGTGAATTAACTAATGAATGAATGAGAAGAATAAAAGAATATCCGCACCCCAGAGTTAATGCAGGGACTGGCAGGCTTCCTCTATACAGAGCAAGAGTGTAAAACTAAGTAGATCCCAACAGCAGGGTAGCAGCCACAGCAAACACACAGTGTGTGAGCGTGTACATCCCTCTAAAACTGTATTAAGAAACACAAGAAGAAGGCTTGGGAGAAACCAGTTTGCCCAGCCTGATAGCCAGGCACCCTTAATTTTATAAAACCAAGATGTTTTACTGCCACCTGCTGGCTAGGGGTGGCACAAGCAGAAATTGTACAGGGCTAAGTGAGTTCTCAGAGGGCACAAAGAAGCAGGTCACAAGGAAGAGGGAGAGCCCTGAGATCCAGCGAGCCTGGATGCTTCAGGCACACGTTCTAAATCACGCTGTTGAGCCAAGAGAAAAAGGTTGTTGGTGCCGTGTGGCTCCAGGGCCTTCAGCTGACTTTCCTTTCCTGTCACAACAGCCCTGACTGAGCCCTTAGGTCTCAGCCACCATCCTCCCAGCCCCCTCAGCCCTGAAGAAACACAAGTAATGCCTGACAGAAACTCATCTCCCACTTCTATGAGATGAAAGGGAAGGCGTCTTTTATTCTCCCACGAAGTCCTACTGAGGATTAAGGGAAGTGCAAGGGGATATGTGAGCTATGACAGTTTGCAGAGTTATCCCAATCTCTGTCCCAAACTAAAACAGCTACAGAGAGAACCAAGGGCTTGGGGCAGGTGAAATGTCTCTGTGGGTGCCTGCCTCCAAGCCTCAGAATCCCCGGTCAGTTCTCAGAACCCACGTGGTACAAGGAGAGAACAAATCCCAAAAGCTGTCCTCTGACCTCCTCACACACATGCCATCAATACTTGTCCTCCACACACAGGCACACACACATATGCACACATGCACACACACAGGCACACGTATATGCAAACATGTACACACAGGCACCCACATGTATACACACATGCATACACACGTGACATCCTCACACACATGCCATCGATGCATGCCCCCCACACAGGCACACACACATATACACACAGACACATACATATACACACAGGCACATACATGTAAGTACACAGGGACACACATATATGCATACATGCACACACATATATACATATATGCACACACACATAATCTCCTCACACACATGCCATCAATGCATGCCCCACACACAGGCACACACACATATACACACAAGCACACACATATGCATACAGGCACACATGCACACACAGGCACTCAAACATATACACACATGCCTGCACCTGGTCACAGACATATGCACACATACATACATATATACACACAGGCACTGAAACATATATACACATGCACCCACACATGACCACATGACCTCCTCACACACCACCATTGCATATGTCACACACACATACATGCATGCATACATACATACACATACACACAAATATTTTTCAAATAAAAGGAGACACAAAAGCTTGGACACTTGACATCTGAAACCAGACTAAATATCCCTAGCCCTCAGAGGTGGTGATGGGTGTTAAACATTCCCAGTCACTTCTCAGTCTCAGGCAACCTGAACATGTGTTCTAGTCTCTTTCTGACGCCCACACTGCAACATGGAAACATAGCATCCTTGGGTGGTGCTAGAACTAGCCGACATATATTCCAGCATGTCTTTATTTGGTTTGATAACAATTTCCTGTTGGGAGCAGAAAGCCTAGACATGGCATTCAGGAAAAGTCCACACCTTGAATCAAGTGTGAGGCCCTTGTCAGAAGCTCCTTAAACTCCAGAAGCTTCCAGAACAACTGACAGACAACGACCACGAGGGGCCAAGTGAAAGCCACAGCTAACCTGAATTCTTCAGTGAGTCGTGAAAGCTGGGTTTGGCTTCGGACAAGAAATGACTCCCGTGGGGTGACAGAAAGCTAGTGCCAGCCTGGAGCCCACACACCTGGGCTCAGGTACACTCTGGCCCACCACTGCATGACTGACTCGAGGTAGCTGCAGACAGCTCTCAGATAAAGTTCATGATGCATGTGACCTTGAGGAAGGCCCCACCAGATTCATACTGTCCTACCTCACTCACTTCCTGTCCCCCACGGTCCTGCAGATGTGACGTGGGATGCCTGGCTTGCCACCTTCCCCCACGGCCTTTCTTAACTGCTACAGCAGCATGCCTGTAGGAGGTTAGCACATGTGTTCAGAAACCAAATGAACTCCTAGCCTCACCACTGGCTCCAAAAATCTATCCTCCTGAGAAAGGGCATGAACTGGCATGGGCCGGGCTCAACCCCATGAAAACATTCTGATCTTAGCACGTGGGCCTGTGACTCACACTGGGGCCGAGGCCTCATCTCAGGGCTAAGGACCATCTGATGACACTGCCAGGGGCTCAGACCCTGGTCCCTTTCCCCTGAGTCTCATGATCCTTAGAAAGAATTGATTGCCATGTCTCCAATCCTTAATTCTTTACAACAGAGAAGAAGAAGAGGAGGAAGAGGAAGAGGAAGAAGAGAAGAAGAAGAGGAGGAGGAAAAGGAGGAGGATGAGCTGCTCTTGCTAGCTCCAGCTGTGGAGGTCCTCACCAGGAGAATGGACATAAGGTCGGCCCTATGGCAGATTCCGGTAGACACGCATGACACCATGCTTTGGTTTCCTGTCTGAGGGATGACACGGGGGCTTGCTTTTCCTTGGTTTCATTTTGAAACAAATGATTTTCTCTGCAAGGCAGACTGGTGAGGGTGTTCTGGAAATCCTAGCGCAATGGGAGATCTCTGACGAGAGGCTGAAGATTCCGAACGTGATGAACAATAAAGGGAATGAGGGCTGAAAACGATGCCCTGAGCTGAGGCCAGACACTCCACGGCTCATTCCGAAGCTGTCAGGCTGCTCCCCCAAGATCCCCCCGTGCTCTACCCTCAGCATACCACGGACAGGGGATCTTGTCCACCAGTCCCATCATCCAACCCCCTTCTCCATACCTCCACTCACTTCTGCCTCAGGACCTTTGCATTCACTGATCTGACTAGGCAGAAAGTTTTCCTGGGCTGGAGAGATGGCTTGACAATTGAGAGAACTGACTGCTCTTCCAGGGGTCCTGAATTCAATTCCCATCAACCATGTGGCGGCTCATAACCATCTGTAATGGGGTTTGATGCCTCTTCTGGTGTGTCTGAAGACAGCTAAGGTGTACTCATATACATAAAATAAATAAATAAATAAATAAATAAATAAATAAATCAATCTTTAAAATTGAGATAAATGTCGCATTCATTGTCACCCAGGACTCTCCATTAGCTTGCAAGCTCCCGGAGGGACGGCACATGCCTGTTTTCCTCATGGTGCTAGCAAAAAGTATATGCTCAATAAACAGGCACTGGGTCAGTGGGTGCACAGGTAGATGAGAAAAGAGAGAACATTAAGTCCTAAGTAGATAGCTGATCTCAGCGGCATCAACAGCTATTGATGCGGTTCTTCGGTTCTAAGCTTTCATACCAGATAAAAAGACGTCTTCCTACGTTACCGATTTAAGACGTAGTACGTTAGGTAAGCTTTCATACCAGATAAAAAGACGTCCTTCCTAAGTTACCGATTTAAGACGCTAGTACGTTAGGTGCCCCACAGAAAATAACTTTTTTTTAAATTTTATTTATTTAGTTCTTGCGTGTGCTTCTTGTGTGTACACACGTCGCTGTATACGTGCTGAGGTCGGAGAACAACTTGGTTGGAGGATTGAGTTCTCTCTTCCATCACCCGGGCCCTCGGGATGGAACCCGGGTCGTCCGGCTCAGTGCCTGAGGCACTTACCCACTGAGGCACCTCGCTGGCCTGACCATAGAACTATCTATGCAGGGTGCCAGTTTTTACATTGTGAATAATTTTCCATCATCTGCATTGTGACATCTTTTAATTTTTTTTATCCGTTGCATTGCTGAGAGGCTCCTTTAGATATGCGGGCCAACAAAATTTTGTTCACTGTTTCTCTTTGATGGATCTCTCTCAGATTTTATTGTAAAGGGCCTTCACGTGTTCGCTTTGTATTCTCCTAACCACAGGAGAATTCTGCTGCACTGGAAAGCGTGGGAGGGGCAGAGAAGATGAATTAAGAGTCCACCTTCATGAATGTAGCACAAGTCAAAGCCAGATGCTTCCTTCATTGCGACAATAATAAAACTCTATTCCCGGGCTTACCAGCAGGTGGCAGTCTAAGCCTAAATTTGGGAAGGTGAGGCCTATTTTTCTCAAGCCAATCTGATAAATTCTGATTTTTTTAGATTAATCACTTAGAGATGCCAGGAAACTTCAGCTTGAACTCCATCGATGTAGGTAATTTGGGTAGAGTCAACCTTTCCTTGGCTACTTATCCAGCCACTCGGGATCCATTTTTCCAACATCTATGCACAGTGACTGAGGAACACGGAGTCATGAAGACGCAGTGGGGTTTGGAAGAGGCTCAGTTGGTAGACTGTTTGCTTCACATGCACAAAGCTCTGGGTCCTGTCCTCCAGGCATGATGCCATGATCCCAGCCATCAGGATATGGAGACAAAGGCAGCAGAAATTCAAGGTCCTCCTTGGCTACACAGTGAGTTTGGAGCCAGCCTGGGCTACATGAGATCCTATCTCAGGAAGAAGGAAGACTCTGTACTTTCTCACATCCCACCTTTCAATATATGATGGTGATCCCGTGCAGGACCCAGAAGACACCAGGATGGAAGTGGCCGTGACACCCTGGATACAACTTCCCAGAAGTGTAGCCATGACTAACAAACAATGAAATTCCTGTTGGTCTGGTTCCACTGAGGAACCTGGCCCCCTCATCTCAGCAGTGCCACTAACCAGGTCTGTGCACCAACAACAAACATTAAAGTCCAAAGGGAGACTTGGAAATTGAGGAAGGATGAAATAGAGCTGTGGGGGCAGCAGAATATTCCAGAAGGAAGAGGAGGAGGAAGAGGAGGAAGAGGAGGAAGAGGAGGAAGAGGAAGAGGAAGAGGAAGAGGAAGAGGAAGAGGAAGAAGAAGAAGAAGAAGAAGAAGAAGAAGAAGAAGAAGAAGAAGAAGAAGAAACAACTTGCCAGGGTTGTCAGCAGGAAGGGCAGGCAGCTGTGTGGCTTAAGTGCAGGGAAGATATGGATGACAAAAGATGGCTTTTCCTATGATCATCCATCTCTCTCTGTCCATCCAACCATCCATCTATCTACCCACACACCTATTCATCTACTCATCTATCCACCCACCCATCCACCCACCCATACATACATCCATTCATCTATCACCCATCTACCCATCCATCATCATCTCCCATCTCACCCATCCATCACCATCCATCCACCCATCCATCCACCCATCCATCCATTCATCTACCCATCCATCCACCCATCCATCCACCATCCATCCACCCATCCATCCATGCATCCAACTATCCATTCACCATCCATCAATATTCATCTATCCATCCATCCATTTATTCCTACATATGATGGTTAGTTTGAAATATTAACTTGCCATACTTTAGAATCACCTAAGAGGAGACTCTCAATCAAATAATTATCTAGCTCAGGTTGGGCCTGTGAACATGTCTATAGGCAACTGTCCTAACTCTTAATTGACCCAGAGCCCACTGTGGGCTGCACTATTCCCTACGCTAAGTCCTGGGCTGTACAACACTGAGGAAAGCTTTCTGAGCCAGGGAGCAGCAGCTTGAGACTATGGCTCAGTCTCCCAGCTGAGCCACATCCCTGGCCCCATTGAGCCATCTCTCTGCTCTTGGCTGTGAATTTTATGTGACTAGCTGCTCAATTGCCTGTCTTGACTTCCCCTGCATAGAATACAGCCTGGAGCTGTGAGCCACAATAAACCCTCCCTGTGCTGTCCTTGGTCAGGGTACTGTGAGCTCAGTCTCAAAGGGTACTGTGAGCTTAGTCTTTGGCATGCTCTTTCCAGTGTAGAGCTGAACACACCATCAGATCCTGCAGCAAGGCTGTTCCACACAGGTTTGTTGGTTGGCTTCCATATCAGTTAGATGTGAGTACGCCAATTTCCCTGTGCTAAAGGATCAGAGGGTGTATTTAAAAGGATAAGAAAGGTTTTAAGTCCCTGTTGAACTGGGGAATCCTTTGGTCTCCCGGTGAGCAGACCTGTACCCTACTTCAGAAGATTTGTTTCTCAAGAGGAAGGGATCTCTTTCTCCTTTGTAATCCTGGAGCAGTGAGTGGTTCCTACCAAGAGTGTTCAGGAGAAGCATCTTGGGTTTTCTTAAAAGCACAACAGTCTGGAGGAAGCCCGCCCTCTCCTCTTTTAGAATGGCTGGAGAAAGTCCTGAGACGCTGCATGTCTGACAGGTCCCTAGTGATGCTGACCCATTAGTCTTGAGCTCAGAGGATTTTTCTAGAACCTGAACTCAAGCTCTTGGCCAGACTTTGTACAGGTGTCCCTCCAAAAAAAAAAAAAAAACGGGTTGCTGAGTCTCTTCCTGGGACCTCAAGTCTCAGGACTGTGTGGCTCAGGCTAAGGGCCCAAGAATCTACATTTTAAACAAATTCCCCAAGGACAGTGTGTGACAGATGCAAACCTTTGAGGATCAGGAACCAGAAAGATGAAGTATCCAGGGTCAGGAGGCCTCAAGGGAGGTCCTCAACTTGGGAGGTGGCATGGTGGCATACAGCAGCTTAACAGTCCCTCGTGTGAGCATCCAGGCATGGGCCTCATGCAGGCAGTGTGCTCCGCTTACCTTGCAGGTGGTACAGCTGCCCTGTGCTGTGCTGCCTCGTGATGTGCTGCCAGTAGGCGCTGCGGGCAGGGGCACCACGGTGCTCAGTGAAGCTGCCCGCTCACTCTTCTTCATCTGGAGCTGGGATCAAAAAGAAGAGAGAGGTGACTCAGCATGACAGAGCCTCAGGGAGACCCGAGGGGCAGTGTCAGTGTCAGGACCTGAGTCAAGGACAAGGAGACCGTCAGAGCCACAGAACCAGCTGTCTACACACGAAGGGTCCACTCATGGTGGTGGACAGTCCCTGGCTTCACCTGCTTAGCATCTCCACGCTTCTTCCTGTTGGCAACATGAACTTCCTTTTGGGAGCCACTCTCCCACTTGGCTCAACCCCTCTAGCCCTCAGCAAGTGACTTTACCACCCGTTCTGGGGTTAAATGGTCACCCATGCCAAGCCAAAAATGTAGTTGTCTGGCTTCTATTAAATAGGGAACAATTGGTAGAGTGAGCTAAGGATTTGTGGCAATTATTAGTTGCTTTATCCTCTGGGTCTAGAATATTTCCTGACACTTAGGTATGCAAGAACGGGTATTGCAGGAAAGCGGGGACAGAGGCCAACGGGGACACAGAGTCCAGAGACCCCAGGCCAACGGGGACACAGAGGCTCACAGGGAGCAGAGGCCAATGAGTCTAAGAGGCTCACGGGCACCACCCAAACTCTCAACAACCTGAGCCAAGGACTGCTTCTCCGCTCAAGATGGTGGAGTTAGATCTGTCACCAGTGTCAGAAACAAAAGCACCCGTCTGCTTGGCCACCATGCCTTCGCTCAACTGCCCCTTGTCTAGGTTCCAAGGAAGCAAAGGGGCCAACACAGCACAAGAGTCTGGGATCTTGAGAAGATCAGAGGCCTGCTTTGCCACAGTAGGGGGCCCAGCAGAAGCTGCAGAGAAAAGCAACCAGGACCACATGTCGAAGAAGGATCCGTGACGATGTGAAGGCATCTGAGCACACCGTCCCATCTGAGCGCTGGCCTCGGTGTCCACAATACAGCCTTCTTGTGCCAGAACACACGTCACTGTTTCCTAATTTGGTACACTGATTCCTTGAGCACTGGGTAAGTCACTGTAGGTCTTTAACAAAAGAGACCATATTCATCAAGATGTGGATTTGTGCACGATGTCTATCACTATTACTTAGTGATCAGCAAAAGCTGGAGGTCGCTTAAGTGTCCCCCAGTCCAGGCTGAGTAGTTGCTCACAGTCACAGTTGGATACTTGGTCACAGCTTTCCCTGAGAACAGAAGAGTTAAATAACAGAAAGAAGGGTGGCAAAAGAGCATACGAGTCCTGCTCCCTGCGTGGGCTGTGTGAGAATTTGATGAGAGGAGACATGCTTACCCTTGCCTAGGAAAATCTAAGCATAGGAAAGGAGAAAGAGGTGATGATGATGGTGATGATGGTGGATGATGTGAGGGATGGTGATGATGAGGGTGAGGATGGTGGTGAGGGGATGGTGACATGGTGGTGATGGTGAGTGATGGTGTGATGTGATGTGATGATGGTGATGGGGTGATAGTGTGATGGTGAACAATTCGATGATGACTGACGGCGTGAGGATGGTGGTAAGGCTGTAACGACAGCAGACGTCATATGACGCGATATGAAGCTGGTCATGACACGTGTAACGAGCGTGATGTTGATCGTGATGATGGTGATAGGCAGACAGAGGTGATAAGGATGGTGACTGTGACCCGTCAAGCCCGTTTAGATTTTCTCTTAAAGAAAGGAACTTTCCTGGTGTGCCTTCAGCCTGGGTGTTTCAGACACGACGCCCACACATTCTCCAATAAAACCAAACAACATTAAGCTTCACACGGGGAGACCGAAACTCACTGCAGCTCCTGAGACTCAACTTGCAAAAGAGATAATAGGTAATCGCTCGGAGATAATTTAATTTATATGTGTTGCTTCGCTGTTGCTGGATTGAATTTCTGATCCCGGTCATAACTGCAGAGTTACCAAATATGTCCCCACATGATGTTGGAAAATGCAGGGTTTGATGGGGGCAGCTTTCCCTAAAGATGGACTCTGAGGTCGAAAGCTGGGACAGGTGAGCGAGCACTGAGCCTCAAGGAAGCGCCTGCAGCCTGTTCTGTCCTCAGGAAGACTCTCCCAGAAAGAAAAGAGAAGGAAAACCAACCTTTGAGCGGTGACATCTGACCTCATTTACACGCAATGAAAAGGTGAAGGGAGAAAAAGACAAATGCGGACAGCCAGGGATTTGATTTTCTTAATACTAAATTATATTTAATACAATAAAATTCTAATATAAAGGAAACCCTTGGGAAATAGCAGTCATTTCAGATTATTTGCTACATTGCTGCAAATATGTTTGGATGGCCTGGCGCTCTGGAGGTATTTTTAGAAAGCATTATTTATTTAGTAACAAGAATGAAATGACGCTGGTGTCATGTTTTATGGAGAAAAGCACAAAGCCTGGCTTCTCATTCCTCTCTGAGCCCTTTGGGGAAAAAAAAAAATCGAATTGCATGAAAGGAACAGTTTCTTAAAAACTGCCCTTGGAGAAAAATGACAAGAAAGGACTTGTGTCATCGGACAATGTGAAAACAACTGGATGGTCCTTTAAAGGTGAGAAGATCCTGGAGGCGCTGGATCCAGGCCACTGGAGACAGCATGGTGGGGAGGGCTTGTGGTGGGGAGGGCTCACTTGTTCCTCCAGGCTTCTGCCTGGAGCTCACACAGGCAAAGGGGTCAGTAGCCTTGTGTGTGACTGGTGGAATATCAATCAGCACCTGTGGTGGAGGATTGCATTTGGGAAGCTGGAGAGAACTGGACCTTTCTCCTTTACAAAACACTCTCCATACGTCTGTATGTGTGGCTGTTTTCAATCATCCATCTGATCCTTGCACATTGGGAAAATAAGAATCACCTTGAACCTTGCAAAAACAATGGGAACTTCTGCTACGGTGGGACAGTGGCATTCCTAGAAGACTTCCCCACTCACAAAAGTGTGGAAGCATCAGGTTAGGGGATGGTCGCTAAAAACCACGTGCTCATGTGCAGACAGAGTCACCGTCACCCTGTGGCCCAGCTTGGGCAGTCATGAAGTCTGGACCAGGTTTATAAGCGACTACAGAACATGCAGGAAAAAACAAATCTCGGTTGGAAACGCTGGGTCTTAGTTTCTTTTCCTGTTGCCGTGGTACAAATACTCTGACAAACACAGCTTTAGGGAGAAAGGGTTTGTTTTTCCTCACAGTTCAAGGTTCACTTCAAAAAGATGGGGAAGCCAGGGAGGTGGAAGCTTGACAGGGCTGACTACATTAAATTCACAGTCAGGGAACAGAGGGGTGGATGCTGAGGCAGACAGGCTCACCTGTCTCCTTTTTAGACTCTCCAGGATGCTCGCCCAGGGAATGGTGCCGCCCACAGTGGGGAGCCCTTCTCACCTCAACACAATAAAGATGATCCTCCGGAAGACAGGACCAGAGCCCATCCCCCAGGTGATTCTAGACTCTGAGTAGGTGGTAATTAACAGAAGCCACCACAGCTGGCCTGAGGAGGTCCAGGTGATAAGATAAGAAGTGGTATTTTCAAGAGACAGGCATCAGTGGGTGTGTGTCTACAGGATTGCCTGTTGCAGGCACGTTCCTCAACAGAGTAGCCCTGGGTGCTTTGCTCATCCCGTTTACTGAGAACTACCTTCTGAAGCAGCTGTACAGGGCTTTGTCTATGTCACATCTGAGTTCCCTTCTTTAGAGAAAAGTCCGAGCAAAGCTTACCAGTTCAATGTTACAATGTACCTCTTCCAACTGGCCTGGTGCATCTGAGCTCCGTGGGAAGGGAGGCAGGGTGTGAAAGGGATGGACTGTATATCCTGCCTGACCCATGCAGTCCTGACCCATCTCTCCCAACACACATTCTGCTCTGCTCTACGTGATTCAATGGCCATGAGGAAATTGTAGCTTCTGTGCTCTCCCTCTTGTCCTCTGTGCATCTTATACCATAGGGATGCACACAGGGCTCTTTCTAACCCAGGCTAAGAGACTCCTGGTGCTGTGCAGCACCATGAAATATTCCAGGTAGTCAGTCAACCAACCTGTACGGCCATAGCGCCTCAAATGTACTACAAGCGCCATGCTGCCTGAAAGAGTTGTTGGTTCTTCAAAGTCTCTCTTCCCAGGGTTGTAAAGAACAGTCAATGAACCATAAACACATTAACAAAAATATGAGTAGAGGCTGGAGATATGGCTCAGCAGTTAAAAGCACTGGCTGCTCCTAAAGGGGACCTGAGTTCCATTTCCAGCAACCACAAGGCAGCTTACAATGATCTGTAATTCTAGGTCCAAAAATATGGCGCCCTCTCCTGGTCTCCATGGGTACTGCATGCGCATGGCACAGAGTAATAGGCAGACAAAACACCCATACACATATAACAAAATAAATAAACCCTACAAAATAAATCAGATTGTCAAAAAAAAAAAATGAAAGCAGATCTTGATGCATGGGATCACATGTATGAACCTGAAATAATTGAACTTGGTGAAAGAAGCCACTATAACATTATATTTATATATTTTCATTTATATGGGATACTCAGGAGAGGTGAATCCCTAGGGGAAGTAGATGTTCTCAGTTTGCAGAGGAGACAGGGTTTTCTTAGGAGGTAATAAAATGTTCTGTACTTGATTGCAGCCTCATAGTTCCAAATGTAAAACCATTAACTACATAGCTTATAGAGGTATGTGTCCATGTTCTATGAACAAGGGCGATACATTGTGCTCCTATCTCAAGGAAGTCCTCATCAAAGCCACAAAATTATCTAGCTGTACCTATGATACAAGTTGCTCAGAAGGCAACTTGAGATTGTGGATTAGCGCTTAGCTTCCCCTCAAGTGGTATCAGAGACAGTTAGAGCCCAGGCACAGTCTAACCATTTGACATTATGACACGGGAACTGTCATTTGCAAAGTTGTGATTGAGAATGTCACGGTTGAGTTGCCACCTCAAGAATGCAGAAACGCAATCTCATAAAGTCTGTGGATGTCTACTGGGCTGCATTCATAACTATCCTTGGCTGTAGGCAGCCCTCAGGCTCTGGATTAGCCACTCCTTCTCTGGAGACCTGAGTGGCAATGCCTTAGCAAGTCCTTCAGTCGTCCTCCCAACACTTACAGTGAACCTGTCTGCCAATGTCCCTTCCTCTAGTGAGAAAATCCTACTAACCATCTTAAGAGAGAAAAAAATTCTAATGGTCATGCTATTAGGCCCCATAGGACCTGTAAAGTAACAGCAGCTGAACCTCCCAAACCTGCCAAAGGCTGTGGGCTCTGAACTCCTTCTGACAGGAACATGTTCTCTGTGCCTATCAAGACTCTAAGCCCAGGAGTACACAGCGGCAGGGGCCTGGCTGCAATCTTCCCCCATGCTGTCTCTCTGCAGTAGAGCTGTGTGAGAAATGAAACGGCATAGCTATGTGGAATTCTGTCCGCTGCAGTCACTCCCATGATACAGGTCATGTGACCCTGGTCTGCACCTACTCGGAAGCAAATGCACATGGGTGAATGGTTTTGACTCCAAGCCCAAAATCGCCCTTCTTGGGCTAACTGACTTCCTCTGGGCTCAGTCAGAAGAAACCCACGGAAGACTCAGGCAATGACTGTGTGCAAACAATACTGTCCTTGTCCATCCATTCATCCTGGTCCTGAAAGGATGGGCAGTGGATCACGTGACTCAGGATCCTTGCCTCGTGTATTTTCCATCCAACAGGCTTCAAAGCTCATGTGACTATTTCTCTCCCCTTTTTTATCTTTCATTCTTCTTTTCCTCCTCCATGCCCCCTCCCTCCTTGGCTCCTTGATTCCTTCTTTAAGACAGGGCTCTTGTGGCTGATACTGCCTCAAATTCACTGTATAGTCAAGGGTGAATTTCTGCTCCTCTTGCCTCTTCTCCTAAAGTGGCAAGATTACTGGCATGTGCTACCACATCTTGGTTTTATGTGATGCTAGAGACCAAACCCATGACTCCCTTCATGCTCGTAGGTACTCTACCAACTGAGCTACATCCCCAGCTAAGCCTATGCAACTCTGATAATGTCCTCGATTGTGTCTGTACATGTATGTGTGCATGTGTGTATGTGTGTACATATGTGTGTACATGCATGTGTGTATGTTCACATGTGTGTTCAGATGTGTATGTGTGTATGTTGAAGCATGTGTACATGCATGTGTATATGTGTGTGCATATGTGTGCAAATGCATGTGTATTTATGTGTGCATGTGTGTTTACAGATGTGTGTACAGATGTGTATACATATATGTGTGCATTATGTGTACATGTGTGCAGTATGTGTGTTTATATCAAATTTCCAGAATGTTTTAAGCATAAACTATAGCAAAGGTAAGCCAGATGAGACAACAGTCTGAGAGAGAGACAGAGGGGAGGGAGAAGGGAAAGGAGAGGGAGGGAGAGAAGAAAAGCTATCAGCTATTGCCCTTTCTCCTTCTACCCCATGTTTAGTTGTCTCTTGGAATCCCCCCACCCCCTACATCCTGGGCATTGGCATCTCCAGTGTCCTTCCTATCTGTGACACAATTAAATTTCCCCACTTTGCCCTCCAACTCCATGTTCCATGCCCTGGTTGATTTTGTCAAGTTGACATTCCCAGGGAGATGAACCTTCATTGAGGAGTCACATCCATCAAATTAGGGCTGCATAGCATTTTCAGGTTGCTGACTGACAGAACCTACTGTGGGTACAGTCCCCAGGCAGGTGGCCTGGTGTATAAGAAACATAGCTGAGCAAGAGCCAGGAACAAGCTAGCAAGCCAGACCCCTACATGGCCTCTACTTCAATTACTGCCTCCAGGTTCCTGCCCTGAGTCTCCCTCAGTAATGGATTATAACCTGTAAATGAAATAAACCCTTTCTTCCCCATGTTACTTTTGGTCAGTATTTAATCACAGCAATAGACAGACACATGCTAAATAAATAAGTAGAATAGAGAGAATGAAACCTTTCTGAAGCTTTCAATGTAACTACAGAACAGTTACAGAAGTAGGAGCCAACTGCAGAAGTGGCAGCACGCTCAGATTCCATTCCTACCCGAGAAGGCTTATACTTACTCTCAAAGGCAACTCAGTCTTTGGATCTGAAAATATTTTGCCTGGCAGCAAGAGGGGAAAGTATTTCAATATTTGTGATATTTATGACCTGTTCCTAAGACTTGTAATATACTGTGCTCTCTCACACAATTGATGATATTTTGTTGTGTTTAAGACGTACAGGAGTATATCTATGGCAGATCCTAAATCAGCTCCAAGCAAGCAACAAAGAGAGACAGATAAAGCCTGTGAACATGCTTGTTTCTTGTCTATTTGTTTTTAAAAGTGCATATATGGGAACTAAAGAGATGACCCAGTGGTTAAGGGCACTGACTGATCTCCCAGAGGATCTGGGTTCAATTCCCAAGCACTCAGATGACAATTCACAATTGTCTGACTCCAGTCCCAGGAAGTGTAATATCCTCATATGGCCTCTATGACTGCTTCACACACGTGATGTACACAAATACATCCAGGCAAACACTTATATACATATAAAATTAAAACAAATGAAATCTCAAAAAATAAAAAAGGGTTATACAGCTCTTGCCAAAGACATGAGTTCCAATCCCAGCATCCACCACTGAGCAGCCTACAACTGCTTATACTTCCAGTTCCAGGGGATCCAGCACCTTTTTCTGGCCTCCCCAGGCACCTATAAGTGTTTGTGCATACCCACACAGACACACACACACACACACACACACTCGCACATGCACACGGTTAAAAATAAAATGTGCATTCAGTGTACATGTGATGCACTGTTGCACGCTAGCTGATAGACAGGTACAGTTACAGAACACCCTCCGAAGGGTGTTATGTTATTCAGCATAGGCACTCCTAACACCTTTGGTCCTGTTGTGTTTTGTGATGTCACCGCCCACACCCAGCACAGTAGTTTATGTTGCCTGATTCCTGGCCATGTTTTATTTCTCGGGTGAGACTCTGCATTTTAAAGTAACCCACTCTCCTTTCTGAAACCCTTTTCTTGCTGACCCCAGTTTTCATCCAGAGAGCAGACATAGAGGCTGCGGTTCCAACTGCCAATTTTCAAACAGGTTTTAAATTTTAATTTTAATTTGCACATTAAAATGGTTTTCAACTGACTCGAAAATTACTTTTAGGTGTTGCTGCGCTATCACAGAAGCAGCAGAAGAAGACTTGGTGACTTCATTTTTGTTCTTAAAGAACAAAACTTTAGGTTGTTGTGCAGCAAACTAAACTGTAATCCCAGGAAGGAAAGAGTCCAGTCTTTGGGAAATCATAGAAAATAAATTTAAAGGCTAGGAATAGCAATTTCCTAGGTATGGTCCAGGTGACAGTTTGTCACTGGCATGAATTTAAATACTCTCTAGCCACAGTCTCTGCTTCCTAAATATGTGCTTATTTCTGCAATCTTCCCTTGATATATAGTATATTATTATAATTTATATGCAGGGGGGTAGTCACTGGCAATGACATCAGACATCTCTCAGGGGTCTTGGAATCTTGGGATGTACCCCTGGAAGTATGGGGACAGTCTCATACTCTGTGGGATGAACTAATTTATTAAGAAATGTAAGGCCAACGGGTACGTGGGATAACTGCATACAGGAAGAGTTCAGGGAGGTAAACTGGAAGAGCAAATTCTTTGGCATTATTTTCTATTTTACGTCAGTTCGAATCGAAATGAATGTGTTTCATAATAAGTCCCACCCCCTCAGCACGCCACCCTGTTCATTGGCTGAAAGGACTTGGCAACTCTGAATAACCACTAAGGACTGAGTGGGTGTGTCTCTCTCCTAAGAACAGGAAGGTGGGGTGGGTGGTCATGCACCCAGGAAGGACTTAAAGAGACATGCATTGCACAAAGTATGGTGGTGTGACAACCTCCTACCCATCCCATCTCCAGTCCCCGCCCTCCACTCTCCTCCAAAGGACCCTAGCAAAGAAAACCAGGAGTGAAAACGAAAGTTAGACAGAGCTCTCAGAGGATCCAAACGTAATCTCAAGTCTCTAAATTGAAAGGACTGCTCACTTATCTCAAGATGGGGAATGGGTTTTTGAACCAGATCTTAAATGTCATGTTTACTTCTACAGAATCCAGACCGGATGGTCAACCTTAAACAAGAACAAGAGTCTTACCTGAGGCATTGAAAACCAAGTGTCTGCTCACCTAGCTGCAAAATGTGGACCACGCCCAACAGATCTGCACTTCCCAGGTTTGTCAAACACCCCAGCAGCTTCTCACTAATACATCTTGTAGACACCGGTCAGACCTTAGGGATTGAGATAAATACCCTTGCTACCTCCAGGCTCTTCCCCTTGAAGAGCAGGCTCATTCAATCAATACAAACTACTTAAAATGCTAATCTTTCAGCTAAGTGACAGCAACCAATTCTCTGGAACCCAGGAGACACAGAAATGCCAAACAACTTTCCTGTGATCTTTGTGGGACAACCACAGGGTGTTGGGGAGGGGGGTCAGTGGGTACCAAGGGACCCAGAGACCAGCATACCAGCTTTTGAGCACTCAGTATTACACATAAGGGGCATTATCGGGATCTAGTGATTTCCAGTGAGAGAACCCACAACCTGTTCTTGATTACCTAAACACACAAGACATCAACATCCACGGTTGGGATAGAACGCAGGTAAATGGCTCATGCAGCTGGGTTAGCCAAGTAGGAAAGTGCCCAAGCTGACACTCTGCTCCCCCAAGCGATGATGTGTACACATAAGGAGCCTTGTGCCTTGCTGTGGAATTTTTGTCCCTGTAAAGTGTATTAAAGCATGAACCCTAAACTTCCCATAGCCCCCACTCAGCTCTTTGCGTTTGAGGCAGTCACCGTTCTTAAGGGTACACTCCATTTTCTGCCTGTCATCCTAGACCAAGGAGTCAGGTCCTCAACCTCATCCACCACTCAACTGCGAAGCCCAGTTCTCAGCCCGTGCTTCCTGCGCTGGAAAGCTCTAGAAACGAAGATCCCAATGCCACCAGGAAGGCACTTGTTCAGAGACACAGGAAGTGTCCTCCTCACTCTTGCTGAAATGAAACACAGTGAGCAGGACCTGGTGATTTGCTGCTGACCAACCCTGGCAGTGAACTTCTGACAGCAAGGCTGAGAGCCACAGAGCCTTTCTGGCCCTCAGCTCTGGCACCGCCAAGAGTTCACCACACCACACCACACCACACCACACCACACCACACCATACCACACAGAGGTTCACGATCCTTCTCTGCTGAACTTACAGGAGTCTGCCCCAAAGTGTTCCCCCCTCTCCAGTGACACTGACCACAAATGCAAAGCTCTGTGTCCCCGTCTTCACTCTCTACTTAGGAGCCAGGAGCCACTGTGCCTCAGCGGCCTCCTCTGTGAAATGGAACTAGTATCCTCCACGAGACACAAAGCACCACTTGCGGTGACACACACCTGTAATCCCGGCCTTTGGGAAGCCGAAGCAGGATCTCAGGTTTGAAGCCATCCAGAGCCTCCTAGCGAAGGCCTGCCTCAAATGACAAGCAAAATTTTTAAATTGTTCGGTTGAGATATTGTTAAGAAGCCTTCGAAATCTTTGTTTATATCCAGAGAGTGGTGCTGCTCTTGGTTTGGGTCACGGACACTTCTTTTTTTCAGTGGGCAGCAGTCAGTGCAGAGACTCGTGACTAGTCAAAGTGCCGGGAATAAGTGATTTGTGAGTGGCTAGCCCTGAATGAGACAATGTATCCACCTCGCTGAAGCTCAGGAAACACCGTGGAAGAGGGCGTAGGAAGAACATCTGAGCTGGGGAATCAGAAAGTGCCGTAAAGAGCTGCCTTCTTAACATGTGGCATGGCTGTTATAAACATGATCGTCGTCTGGACACGGCATGCCACTACAATCATGAATTCACAGCAGCCGTGTTGCCTGCACAAGATTAAGCCAATCAATATCCCAGCATGGATGTGACTGGTGCTCACACGGGTCCATCCCTAGCTGAGGAATTGCTAACAGTTGATCATTACTGGGGGAGGGGAAGCCATTCCTTTAAAGGGTGTGGCCACTGGTAGGTAGTTGGCCCCACACCCATAAGCCTAACAGTAGATAAGAATCTATATGCAGAAATACATCGTAGACATTAAGCAGTGGAGAAAGTATTCCTATATTCCCATTGATAGGATAAACAAACTTGTTATCATCCAGACCCTGGAATATCTCTTAGACACCAAGGCTGACAAATGGGCCAGGCAGCAAATGGATTCCCAGACAATACAGTCCCAAGCCCCAGCTACACAACGCTGATGTTTCTGTGAGCAGCAACTACAAAGGCATATAAATGAATAGAAGCACAACCGCGCTGCAATAAAACTTGATTCAATACGCTTACACTCTGAGCTTTGACCCTGAGCCACAGTGGGGACACCTGAATTTGAACTCTACTTTGTGACTTATTTCTATTATCCACTGACTATCCCTGTTAAGGGAGAAATTCTACAGCTAACTTTCATATAGGCCACATGATGCTGTTTTATAAAGCTGACAGTGACCTCTACAAACCCATTCCTGTGTGTGTGTGTGTGTGTGTGTGTGCGCGGGGGGCATATGCACACAGATAAAGATTTCTGTGTGGGATTGTGTGGGTGCACAAGAAAATGGGGTACACGTGGGTCTTTTCCTTCCTTCCTTTCCTTCATGTGGTTCTGGGGTTGACCCTGGGGTCCCACAGTCTGTTCACTTGCTCTCCTGATGTGATAATTACAGCCTTAGCTTCTTTGACCTTCTATTTTGTGTCAGAATCTTAGCATATCACCCTAGTTGGACTCGGACTCCCTCTAACCCATCCAGTCCTTGAAAGTATAACCCTCCTGCCACAGCTCCCCAAGTAGGTGAGACTACAGTCCTGTGCCACCAAGACTGGCTACATCAAGTTTTAGGAGTTTCTAATCAAGAAAGAGTGTGGGAAATGAGATCCTCCGTGCAAACAACGGGAAGAAGGAAAGGCATGTATATGATCATAATTTTGCAGTTAGTTAAATTTTATATGCACGTGTTTATGTAAATATTAAATTAAATGGGATTTAAAATCCAGGTCCTAGCTCCAAGGATAGTTGTGAAAATGGAGAAGGAAGAGAAAGCTTGGGGACTCAGAGCAGAGAGCCAGCTGGAACTTCTTTCTCTGGAATGACCACTCTGTCCAACCAAACCATCCATCTTGGTGCTCTGTGCTTAGCTCTGTCCGGTCAGCCCCAGTCTCCAGGCATGAATTCTGCACTCTGAGTTCTGCAGTTCATTCATCCACCTACTGCACGCATTTCTATACTACAGGTAGGCTCTGCCCTAGAGCTGGAGGCCTGGCTTTGAACAAAAGACCATTTCCCATTCCTCTGTGCCCTAAAGGCAGTTGCAAGCCCAGCTTTGGCCACGCCACAGTCTGCTTCCACATGGGCATTGCTTTGTCTACAAAGGGGGACATGTTCTCTTCTGAACAGCATTCTCCTTCCTGAGAGCAAAGATCTCTCAAGCATGCTTCTAAACCTAGTGCCTTTCAGGATACCAGGCACATAGTAGGCACTTTCTAAGGATTAAGTAGATCTTAAATGCTTCATGAATAAACTGATCAAATGCGAACTCTTCAACTGTCTGAAGAGAACTGTTTCATCCCCTGCACACAGAGCTCCAGGCCAGTGAAGAAACCCTGCCTCAAACAAAGCAATAACAAAACAACCAAGATAAATAGCACCTAAGGAACAGTAGTCAAGATTGACATCTGATCTCCACCCATATGCTCACATACATGCTATCCAGACATGTAAATACACATGCTCATAAAGGTATACACATATGCTCAGAAAAGAAAGAAGATGGGAGAAAGAAAAGGAAAGGAGGGAATGAAAAAAGACAAAAGGAGGAAGGAAGGAAGGAAGGAAGGAAGGAAGAAGGAGGGAGGGAGGGAAGGAAGTAGGGAGGGAAGGAAGAAGGGAGGGAAGGAGGAAGGAAAGAAGGAGGGAGGAAGGAAAGGGAGAGGGAGGGAGAGAAGGGGAAAGGAAGGAAGGGAAGAAGAGAGGGAGGGAGGGAGGTTGATTTCTTTCCTGCTAAGAAAAATCCTGCAAAGACACAGGACGTGGTGAGCAGGAAGCTGGCTGAGACAAAGCCCCCATTGTGGCTCACAGCTTGGACAAGCAGACTGCTTGTGAAATCCACCGTTTGGGGCCAAACTGGCATGTGTAGCTCGCTGCCGTGCACCAGATACACTCCAATGGTTATTTTCATGGGAAATGAAAGTGAGTCACATGGAGTTATTCAGAGCCATATGAGTCCTCAACTGCACGCATAAAACAAAGCCATTGCTCCCTTCGTTTCGGGTAACCGTATGTCTTCTTACTGAAGAAAGTCTCCACCTGCCCTTCCTAGGAGCATCATTAGGGACTCGGTGTCCCATGCCTTTTAAAGCAGACCTGCTTGGAACCTGAATCTTGTGTGGGCATTGTGGGGTCAGGGGATAGTGAGTTTGGTATCTGGGTTTTTCTGTCATTATCAGTTTTGGCTTTGTTTTGTTTTCTGTTTCTAATGCAATATTTTGCCCATCCTACAAAACTTTGAGATTGTGCCAATGCAGGGAAGTGCAGTTGTGACCCTGAGGGTTTGTGCACCAGACACCTTTCCAACAGTAGACTTCTAACATTAACTATATATGAGGGCTGGACGATGGCTCAGTGGTTAAAAGTAGGGACCACTCCTGGAAAGGACCCAAATTCAGTTCTCAGGTGGCTCACAAGCTACCTAGAGCTCCATCTTCTGGGGATCCAATGCCCTTCTCTGGCCTCTGAGAAGCACCTTGCACACATGCCCCCCCCAACACACACTCAACACACACACACACAAACACATGCGGAGAAAGAGAGAGGGAGAGGAAGAGAGGAAGGGAGAGGGAAAGGAAGAGGCAGGGAGGGAGGGATGGAAGGAGAGGGATAAAGGGAAGGGAGAGAGACAAGGAGAGGGAAAGGGGCAGGGAAAGGGAGAGGGAGAGAAAGAGCAAGAGCATGCACACACACGTGCACACACATGTGCACACACCCCACACTTTAAAAATAAGATAAAATCTTAATAGTTAATATATAAAGCAAAAATTCTAGAGCTGGGCAGGCAGAGACAGCAGGGTCAGGAGGTTGCTGGCCAGCCAGCCCAACTAATCAGCGAGCAGGTGAAGAGACTGTTTCAGAAAGCAAGGTGACAGCTCCTGAGGAATGATGCCCAGCCTCAGCCCCTGGCCTTTACGTGCGCACACACAGTCATGCTGATCCTTTCTTCCGGTTCTGGGACCATACTCAGTAGAAACAGACATCCAAATCCACACACCAGCGAAGAAGAGGAAACTCGTTTTCGCATCTTCATTCACTCTGGGGCTAAGTTCAGTGTGGAGTGGTGGGCTGGCCGCATGGTTGCCTGCAGCAGACGGAGCCTCTGCGGTTGTTTGCTGCTTGGTTGTATTTTGCTATGCAAAGCAGGTGTAAGCGTGCATATCTGTGGAGTCCCTGTTAGGAGCCTGTTCCCACTTCTGCCTCATGACCAAGACCTCTTCGTCAGATGAAATCATACTCTTTCTACCCTTTGATAAAGTGCCACCTCTGTCAAAGAACGCAATCACATGGCCCATCAGCCTGATTCCTTGTGCTGCCTGTTTCTGTCCAGCACCCCTAGGGCTTCAAGCAGAGAATCTGTTTCCTGGCCCAGCTCCCACCAGTTTGTGTAAGAAAAAAGAGTCTCTAGAATAGAAAACATTTGCGGAATCTCCTGCCAGAGTGTTACACGTGCCAGCTCACGTGACCTACACAACCACGCACAGTGGCCACCCATGTAACGTTGGAGAAACCAATGACAGGCCAATCACATAGGGTAGAAATGGCACTCTATTTCAGATGCATTGACCCATCAGACGCAGAGTCCCTCAGAGGAGAACTCTCTTTAGTTCCTGGTTTCTGAACCTTGGTGCCAACCTTGGGCTCTTAGACCAGGCTATTCTCGATCTGGCGATGTAGGCATGCAAGCCTTTGCATGTATTGTGGGATGTTAATGTCCCAGGACCCTCTCTCCCCTGGCTGCACTTTGAATCACAAGTGTTGACAACCGACATCAACTCCAGTTATCCTGAATTGTCCCCTAGTAAATAAGACAACTACTCAGAGAGAACCGACAGTTTAGGGTAACTGCACATTCCTGATTGTCTGCCTGTATCTTACTTACATGCATCTTATTGTACAGGGAGCCCTTTCCACTGGAGCTGACATTGTGCACACACAAAGCATAGGGCTCCAGCCTAGATTTGATGCTCTGGTACCACCATCTTGAAAATCCTAACATCTTATTCCCAAGGCCCTTCATTTTTGTTTGAGCCTATTCAATACCCAGCCAACTTTATTCTTCTTTTTGCATATGTGCATGCAAGTTCTCAAGTGTGTGGCCACATATGTACGTATATGCACTTGCATGTGGAAGCCCACAGTTGACATCGAGTGGCTTTCTTGACCACCTTGATTTGAGGCAGAGTCTTCCATAGAACATGTAGCTTGATAATCCTGGATAGTCTAGTTATCCCAGATGCCCCAAGATCCTCTTCTCTTCCTCCTGTGCACTGAGATCCCAGGCAGGTCACCATGCCTGTCTGGCTTTTACCTGGGTTCTGGCCATCTGAAGTAGAGTCCTCATGCTCACACAGTTGGGCCACTCCTCAGCCTGGCCCACTTCGTTTTAAATATATTTTAAACATTTATTTCTTTTATATGTGTGAGTGCTTTGCTTGCATGTATGTCTGTATATCACATGTGTCCCTGGTGCCTGTGGAGGTCAGAAGAGGGCATCAGATCCCGAAAATACAGATGGCTGTGAGACACCGTGTGAGTGCTGGGAACTGAACTCAGGACCTCTGGAACAGCCTGTGCTCCTAAGCACAGAAACATCCCCCCACCCCAACCCTTTCCTCGATGGAAATCAAGTCTCAAAAGTATTCCCACTTAGAACACAATGTCTGCAGTCAGTGTTTTGATCAGACCTAGCAAAGCCTTTAGAAGCTTATCATCCAGTAGGAATTAAAAGCTACGAAAGCCCGTTTTCTCACCCAAAGAAGTGTGTCCAGCTGACTGCAGTCCTTGATCAAACACTGTAAACACACACACACACACACACACACACATTGTTCTCCCTAAACAAAGGGTTGTAAATTTGAATAAGGGGCCATGCATGTTGATTATGTGAGCAAAAGATCCAGGTTATGGAAGCAATAATAAATAATAAGAATACCGGAAGGCTGAAGACCACTCACCATTTCAGTGATATATGAAGGATATGTTAAGTCTCAGCTCAGACAGGCCCAGTATTCATCAGATGCTCTTATTTTGTAAAATGTAACAATCTCTGTTTCTTGCGGATTTCACCAGTATAAACACTAGAAACAATTCTAATAAAAAATGGCACTATCTCAGCCAATAGCTGGCAAACCAAACAAAAAGCTGGCTTGCATATGTCAGCTCCCAAAACCCTCTGCACGAACCTCAGCAAGCTTAACCTGGTCCCTGGTTCGTCACTTGAGACATCAATCAATGTTTTCTCGATTCCTGTACTGAGGCCAGAAGATGACATTTCACCTTCCAGGATGGGACACAGTGGAGCAGAACTCGCATTTCATGCTTGGACAGACTGGTAAATACTTGGCTAGAAACCCATTAAGTGGGCGATTTCCAGTTCTGCAGACGCCCTGAACTGGATCACCCCAGAATGTTGAAACCTTAATATCTGATGATAACCATCATAGCCCTAACTCCAAAGGCCCTATCCACAGTGTCCTGGCAATCAGCTGCTGCCTGTGGCCCAAAGCTATGCAAGACAAAGCCTTTTCCCTCCGTACTGTCCATAAGCTAGAACCTCTTCTGAATGATATCCTTTTTGGGGATACCTTTGGTGTCTCTCAAGTGACAGATTCTGATTCCCTTCTTCAGGGCCTCAGATTTAACTAATGGGTGCTTGAGTTGTGTGCCTTTTGCCTTTGGTAAATTCTTAACAGGGGAAGCAGGTTGGGGAGGAAGGATTATTAAATAAGTACATTTGTAGTCAATGCCCAAGAACTATGGTTCAGAGCTGGAGTCAGGTCAAGGATCTATTTACAGCCTGCAAGAGAAACTTCAGTATCCTATGAATAGATTCTACATGTTCCATGTTAAAGGGGACAACTAGATGGGGCAGTTGGGTAAAGGGGCTTGCTGCAAAACCTGCTGACCAGAGTCTCTTCCCTGGGATCCACATGATCCACGGGAAGGGGAGAAACCCAACTCTTGTAACTTGACCTCCACAGGAATCCTGCGGCAAGTGCATTGCCCAAGCACGATAAATTAATTAGTTTAATTTAGAATAAAGTGAAAAGGAGAAAGGAGAGGCTATACAGAGGAGACAGCAGCAAAAGAGTCAACTTTCAGATCTTGAAACCCGAGATATTGACGATCTGACCCTTTAGAGAGGTTTGCAAAGTAATCTTTGTTGCTGGTGTCTTGCAATAAATTAAGAACTGCAAGGAGCTGAATGGATTAATCTTTACTGTGACCTGACCACCGTTGCCATCCTGAGCTTGGCCCTGACTGAGATTAGAAAAGCCGTACTACTGGGCATTGTCTAGGTGGTCTACCCAAAATACCCACAGGCCTCCGCTCTCAAGAGAACAAGCTCAAAGAGCAAGAGTTGAGGATACACCCCGGAGCTTGTCCTACCACCCCCAGTCCTCCAAGATGGCACCTGCTCATGGAGCACTCCTCAAGCACTGAGAGTCAGTTTTGAGTCTACAAAGCTACACTCTGCTGGTAGCAGTGTTTCTTTTGCTAGAGAAGTATAGCTGTGAGCCAGACAGGAATTTGGTGATGGGCACGTACAGCTGTGGAACATGGGAACCTCTGATGGAAGCATACCACTGTGTGTTTTCCTCAGGAGGCTATGAGGACCGAAAAGGACGAGCTCCCACAAGGCAGGCTTTATCTACGACAAGAGTCACAGCAAATTTAAGTAAGGACCATAAGGTTCATCAGTATCTAGCATATCTGAATTAACAAACTGCTCTATCTTAAATGTTTAATCTTTTTTAAAGTCATTCATTTTAAAATTTTGTGTATATGAGTGTTTACCTGCATGTGTGTATGTGTACTTGTGTGCAGTACCCATAGAGGCCAGAAGAGGGCATAAGATCCCCTGGAACTAGAGTTTCAGAAGGTTGTGGAGCTGGGAACTGAGCCCAGGTCCTCTCCAAGAGCAGCAATGTTCTTAATTATCTCTATAGTCCCTTAAGCATTTATTTTTAAACATGAAGTAATTCCACATATTGGCTACTAATTATTATTAAACATGAGGTAATTCCACATATCTGCCACTAATTTCTAAGGAATTCGTGTTGAACTTGTGTGTCCTGATTTTGATTTTTTTTTTTTTTTAACTTTAGCCGAGTATGCACACAACAGGGCCTCACAAGGATGCGGGAAATCCTGGTCACTAAGTTTAAATCATGGCTACACCACTCCCAGGACGTGAGTCCACACTTCAACACCCCTGAGGCCTAACGGTGGCTGACACCGCCCATATCTGAGGCCATGCTGAAGATCAAACGTTAATAGATGTCTAATCCTCAGAACAGTTCCTCACACACAGTACATTCTCACTAAGTGTCACATACTCTCTCCTTCCCACCAGAAGTCAAGGAGTGAAGCTAACACGCGTACCTCCTAAACCTCAGCTCAGGCACAGCTTGCTCCAGGAAGCTGCTCTTGGCCTTTGACACAATACCGTGAACCCCTGACAGTTTCCCTCTAGGTCTTTTATGAATAACGTTTCCATTGCCTTTCTGTTGCTGTGATAGAAGAACTCTGGCCTGAAGCAATCTGTGGAGAGGAAAGGAGTTATTTGGCTTGTACTTCCAGGTCACGGCCCAGCACTGAGGGAAATCAAGGCAGAAACCACAGAGGAGTACTTCCTGCTGGCTCCGCCACCTGATGATGCGGAGGGAGCTTTCTTCTGCAGCCTGGGACCATCTGCTCGACACAGTTTACAATCCAGCCTCCTTCTCTAACATGGGGAACACTTCTGTTTGTTGAAGCAGTCTCACTATGTAGCTTGGGCTGGGTTCGAACTCACGGGGAGTCCCAGGCTGACTCCTGGGCCTCATTCACCAGCCTCCACAATAGTGAGTCACACATGCAACCCACACATCCACATATAGATGCAGAAGTTGGTTTTGGTTTTTTTGGTTTTTTTTTTTTTTTAAGTTTTATGGTCTGTTCTCCTTACGACATCTCTATCACACTGCTCTGCAGGTAGCTGGCGGAAATTCTAAACAGTTTCTTGTATAATTAGCATGTCAGGATATAAAAAAGATTTTAATTTGGAAGAGGAAAGGAAAAAAGGTGATAATTGCTTTAGGCAATGTGTTAAAGTTAACACAGTTAACCAGAATCCATAAATAAAACAGGTAAATCCAATCTGGGAAGGGGCAGGGCAAGGCAAAGAGCCTGAGAAAGGCGCTCACACAATAAAACCTACGCCTCAACGTCTACTTCACTGTCTGAAATGCTGACCACACCACGCTGATTGCATGAGTTTTTAAAGCTACCTCACTCCCTATTTGTGTGTGTGTGTGTGTCTACTATGTGTATCAAAATGCTTTTACAATTATACCAACTATAAATTGATTTGGTTTCAAAAGTTATGAAAGAAATCACTTGAGTTCTCTAAATTCATTTTAAAAAAATTAATTCAGAAATTTCATTTGGCCATAAATCGATCCATTAAACAACACCCACACCCACCCACACACACAAAAAAAAATTCATGAAAAAGCATATCTAGTTCCAGGCTCAAGCCTGTGTGTCGTTAGGATTCAGCTTATGTGGGAGAAGCTACCATAGTGACTTAATGCCACCTTCAACTGAGTCTGCTCTGAGGTCCCTAAAAGGCTCTGCTAAATGACAGACCACTTCCATCCTGGGATTCGTGCCTTGAAGGAAATTGTGGAATGACAGGTCTCCTTCTGGCATGAAGAGCGTCCCACGGGCTGCCACTCCTCGTTCCAAAATTAGACCTTAGCACAGACACAGTTCTCAGAGGCGGCAAAAATAGCGAACTGCCTCAGGGAGGTCCCCAGTTGTCCCAGGAGTTCCCTGCTGCTCCCCCAGCAAGGCAGCTGGCAGCCAAGTCACGAACAACGATGCATTAAATCCTAAAACATGAGGATGGGAAAGAATGATGAGGCCCACGGTATCAAAACTCCTCAAAACACACTCCAAACTTAACCCCGTTTGTATGTGTGTACCTCTAGTCATTTGTGTACGGGTTTGCGTGTAAGTGTGCGAATGTGCATGCATGCACATGTGCGTACATGTTAGAAGACATTCTCCAGCTCTGTCCACCATATTTTTTTAAGACTCCTTCTTTCACAGGTCTGGACCATGCTAATTATGCCAGGCTGGCTGGCCAACAAGTCTTAGGGCTCCACCTGTTTGCCTTCTCAACAGTGGATTCCAAGCTTATGCCAGCACACTGGTTCTCTGTTTTTTAATTTGGTTCTGGAGATGGACCTTGGGTCCTCAAACTTGCAAGTCTAGCACTTTGCAGAGTGAGCCATCTCTCAGACTGCTTCTTATTAATTTATATCATATATGTGAGCAGTTGTTTGGGGGGAAGTGCGCTGATACTGAGGGAGACTTGGAAATGAGTCAGACTCGAAAACACTGACCAGTTGGGGCTTCAGTACTTCAAGACAGCATAGAGAAGCATGCAGGAGTTGGAACCAGACCAAACTGCCCAGAATTCCTGGCTCCAATAACATCAAGCCTCCGCTGCTGCAGGCAAATGATCTGGTTGGTTTGAACATTGCTTTTCTCCTGTGTACAGCACGAGGTAGTCGTTTAGTTCCTCCAGGTCAAAACCTGGAAGCAGTCTCTTCCAACGTAGGGCCCAAGGGACCCTGTCTAACATTATAATCTGTATGACATCATACAACCTAGTAGGTCCTCAAAAGACATTTATGCATGAAGAAGTGATTGAGAGGAATGAATGAATGCATTGTTATAGTGCTGAGAGAAATCCAGGTATAGTCTCTGACTTATCTCAGGAGGCTGGATAAACCGCAGTAAGCATATCACTAAGGAGCAGAGAACCAAGCAGGGCCTCACAAAATGTGTGGAATTACCAGCAAACAGAATGAGCAAAGGAGAGTCAAATCATTTCCGAGTAGGGTAGGAGGCAGACACTAAGGTGGCCCTGCTGTCTGCCGTTCCTGAGGTCCATACCCTTGCCAATCTCTCCATGACCGTGGGTCCAGGACAGGATCTGGGGTAGAGTGTGTCGGGGAAATGGGGTGGCATTTCCACCATTGTTCCCAGTGGGATGGTGCCATCCACCTTGCAAGAACACTCTATTGCCAGATTTGATGAGCAAAGTGGCTGCGTGGTAGAGCCCCAGGTGACAAAGAGCTGTCACTGCCTCACTGGTAAGTAACTGAGGCTCCAAATTGTACTGCACGTACTGTACGCCTACAGGAGACAACATCCCCCAATCACCCCGCAATCCTGGGAGTCACCCCTTTCCCTTCTCACCTCCCAATGAGATCATTACCTAACTGACAGCATGCAACACTTTTAGGAGAAATAGAGGCAGAGGGATCCCACTAAGCTAAGCCCAAAGCCCAGACCCACTCAAATAGAGATGGGGTGGGTGGGTGGGTGGGTGCGCACGCGCCCTGGGTTCCGCCCAGCACTCCCAATGAACAGCCGTGTGTGCTGCTTTGTGGCCCAGGACAGGTGCGTTCTCCTCTGTTCCCGTGTGCTCCCCTAATTAGGCTCTGATTAAAATACACTAGTGTTTGGCTTCCCACAATCCCCGGCTTAACTGCCACGTCACTCAGATCCCATTTGGTTGCTTTCCTCATTTCCTCTGAAACAGGACACGCCCCCTGAAAGCCACGTGGCCTTCCTGGAACTCAGAGTGCGCAGCAAATTAAGGGCAAATGACACTATTTTCTAGTTAAATTTTCAGAGGGATGATTGAATGAATCACTCATACCCCTGATTAGTTTTAGCAGAAATAATGAGGAGGTAGAAAATGAGAAAGCGCGCACACCGTCACCCCGTCCGCCTTTCCAAGACCGATTCATGCTAATTAAGACTTTTCAAACAAGGGGAGCTCACCAAAACTTCCTGAGGACCTGACAAGCATCTAATGGGAAAGCAGATAAGTCAGGAGTACCCCGATCCCCACCCTCAGGCCAGGGGCAACGCTCAGCCTGCAGTGCTGTCTGTCTCTCCCTCTGCCATTTATCCTTCCGATGTCCACTGAATTATCCTTACCGCCACACATAGAAAGTCTAAGGACAGAGAGATATACCATGAGTCCATATTACCAAAAGAAAGTTTTGTTGCATCTGAGGTGAAAAGAAAATCAAATCTTTGAAAGCATTCAGTCTTTGGTTGAATATTGGAACTTCAAGCAGTTGCCAAGGCTAACAGATTGAGCACTGTACTGAACCACGACTTTAAGTATTTTATTTTTTTATTTTATTTTTTTTTTTATTATTTATTATTTTATTTTATTATTTATTTATTTTATTTTATTTATTATTTCTGTTAAAGGTTTTCTCGTGTAGGTGCGCTGATAAACCATTTGTATTTCTGACGCCCACAGAGTCCAGAAGAGGACATCAAATCCCTTGGAACTGGAGTTACAGATGGTTGTGACCACACTCTGGGTGCTGGGAACTGAAACTAGGTCCTCTGGAAGAGCAGTTGGTACTCTTAACTGTCAAGCCCTATGTCCATCCCCTTAAGCATACCTTTAAAAATTAATGGAATAACTACATATAGTAAATATATATGTATTTATCTTAATAACCCACTATAGAGTATAGAACGATAGAACCATGAAACAGACGCTTGCTATACAAATACATGGATGTCATATAAGACTTTTTCAAAAAAAAAAGATAGCTATGGTTTGGTGTAACGGCTCAGCAAGCACTTGTTATAGAAAATGCATGAGAACTTGAGTTTGAATCCCCAGACTGAATGTAAAGTCACGTGTAGTAGCAGCCGCTTGTCATCCCCAGTGTTCTCACAAGGATATGAAAGCGGAGATGGGAGACTGCCTGGAATCTTCCAGGTCACTTAACCTGAAGTATGCATCCACCAACAAGAAACCCCACCTTGAGCAAGGCGGAAAGGGAAGACCAACACTCAAGGTTGTTTGCTTACTAAAGGCTAACTTTAAGTCGTGTGTCCGATACAATTCTGCTTGTTATACGCTGACAGGTTAAAATACCAGAAGCGCCACACTCAAAAGTTGACAATGTACCATTGTACCAAGAGGACTTGCTGTCTCTGGTCCATGTTCCTTTGTCCAAAGCACTTCAATGATGTCTGGATTTTGTGGTGAACATAGCTCTTCTCGTAGCGCCCTACAGTTGTCTGTGATATAAACTAGCAGATTGCATCTCATTCTACTTCTTCTCAATGCTGATAGGCAGACAGACAGTTAAACAGTCAGACAGTCAGACAGTCAAACAGTCAAACAGTCAGATAGTCAGTCAGACAGACAGACAGACAGTCAGCCAGACAGTCAGTCAGACAGACAGACAGACGACAGTCAGACAGAGGGACAAATGATGTTAGATGCAGCTGTTGAGATCAGCCTGAACCGACAGAGGATCGGCTCAGCAGTGGCCTGTGTCAAATGTCTTACAAGCCTGTAAACCTAGCTTTTTACTATTTTTCTCACTCAGTGAAGCAGAAAACTAGAGCTTAGAAAAGTCTAGAACTTTGATGCACTCCACAAAGCTGTCACAGCGCCACACTGCACCCCACAAAGCTGCCACAGTGCCACGCTGGTGTTGGAACTAGGTTTGGCTACGAGGCGGCTATCGTGAGTACAAGTGACAGTGACAGCCTGAGTGTGCATTAGCTGTGACTACTCCATGGTGGTTAACTTAATGAGGGAGGAGAGGAGGAACAGTGAATGGAAAGAGAGGGAGAGGGTGAGAGAGAAAGATGGAGAGAGAACAGTGGTTTGTGTCATTACGAAGGTGAAGAGAACTTGATCTGTGACATGAAGGCCTGAGATCCATGTGCATCCACACTGTCAATGCAAGTCTGAGTCTGAAGACAAGAGACCAAGGCGCCAGCTCAAGACCATCAAGCAAAGGGTGATTCGTTGTACTTTGGAGCTGTCCAGGCCTCCAACCAGTGGAGTGACGCTCTCTAACACCCCAGAAGGCAAATTTGTTTCCTCAAATTATCAATCAAAAATATTAAAATACAGGGCTCAATGGTTAAGAGCACTGGCTGCTCTCCCAAAGGACCTGGGTTCAATTCCCAGCACCCACGTGTTGGTTCACAGCTGTCTGTAATTCCAGCTCCAGGAGATCTGACACATAGACACACAGGCAAAAAACACCAATGCATAGAAAATACATTTTTTAAAAAAATATTAAAATACCATCTCATCCAGAAACATCCTCTCAGCTACAGCAGAATAATGTTTACTCAAATGTCTGGTAAATCATCTCCCCCATACAAAGTGTCTCTCCCACCCTCTTAATTCCCATCAGGCCTCACGGCTTGTGCCACCACCACAACTGCCTCTGAAATGCACCTATGATCATGCATCGGACCCTTGGTCCAACAGATGTAGTTCTCTCCTGATTCTCTTTTCAACAGTGAGCTCTGGCCCCATGAAGCCTGCCCCCAAAACAAAAGTTATACACACAGTTTCAAATCATAATCAAACCCCTCAAATCTTATAATGCCAAAGGAACTCTTTCTGTTTTTATTGTCTCCGAGGCATTTTTCATCCTTTGTGTTTCTTTTTAAAGATTTCTTGATATTTGAGTCTGGAGAGATGGCTCAGCAGTTAAGAGGGTGTATGGCTCTTGCAGAGGACTGGAACTCAATTCCTCTCACCCAGCACCTATGTTGGGCTACTCACAATTGTCTATAACTCATAACCCCAGCTCCAGGGTATCTTATGCCCTTTCCTGGCATCCATGGGATGCTGTGCTCACATGCAGAAACATAGGAGAGCAGATGAGTGGCTATGTGTGCTATTTCAGGGTTTCTTTGGCTCAAACAGCATTTGTAGTTGAACTCCAATCCGTCCTCACAATCACTCCCTGCACGCTCTCACACATGGACTCGATCGAGTCCTTCATCAGGGCCTGGAATATTTCTCCCCAGTTTCCCTGAGCCTTCTATCATTTCTATGTTCTAGCCACATTCATTGGCCCAGGAGATAAAAACCTCTGATAAAGATAACATTGACAGACCCTTGTGTCAATGTTAATGTTCGTGAACTGTCACCTGCTGTTTAACCTTACTGAAAAGTCCCCTCCTCTTCAGTCCTAGGCACGTTTATCTCAAAGTGTCCTCAAAAACACCCCATCCAGTGACCCTTGATTCTCTTATGGGGAGAAAGAAGCAGCAAGTAGCTCAGAGTATAATGCAATTGAGAACAGCTAGGCACACCATTCCCAACAGACATCACTACTGTTTATCCTGGGGTGTAAAAATACCTGAGGTAGGAGCAGAAAGGAAGCCAGACGCTCACCCAACGAGAGAAAATCGCTTCTGGACGCTCCAAATGGGAGTTCCCAAGTGATTTCTGTTGTGTGATGTAAGCTGCAGTTGGATGATGCTTCCCTTGCTGGCTCTCAGCCAGGCTGCCCCAGGTTTCTCTGCGGATGTCATGTCGTAAGCACCTGATGTGATATTTTGCTACCTCTCTGCTGCTTCTCTCTACCTGCCACTTCCTGTTTGGTTTCTCCTTACAAATGCTTGCTACCCGCTTGATAAACTCACTCGTTTGACATCGAAACACGGCTGTCAGCGGGAACCCTCCAGGCTGTGCAAAATACGTGCAAATATCCACGTGCAGTAATTAAAGACAGAGCAGATGGACTCTTACGGATGGTTTACCAGTGGGTCGCACTGAGAAGTCTAAGGGTAGCATTCACCCCACGTCCTACGGTGTTAAGAAACAAACCAACTGCGCATGTAAAGCGGGCCGTGTTGTTCCGCGTATCCATTCCCAGACCACATTCTGTAGCGGTGTGCGCTGGACAGAAAGAAGACATTCCAGACATACCATTGAATTTTTCACGCTCTGCAGCAACCGTTCGTGCTGCTCAGCTATGGCCAAAGCAGCAGAGTGGACCTTCTGGTAGATGGCCTCGCCGTCTCGTGTTTGAAAAATAAATAATCCTTCACCAGTCTCACACATCCTGTCAAGACAAAAACCAAGAAATTTCTGGAAACCCGGCTCTCGGAAGGTTGATGTTAGTATTCTGTCGAACTCCACCTCCACAGTTACCTGGCAACAGCCAGGTATGCCCGCATCAGAGTTACCTGCAACGGCCAGGTAGGCCTGCCCACTATAAAAGGGGATTGACTGTCCCCTCCTCCCTCTCTTGCTCCCTTGCTCTCTTGCTCCCTTGACCCGCAGGCCTGCAGGCTCCCCTCCCCCCTTCCCTTCCCCCTCTCCACGTGGTCATGGCCGGCCTCTACTCCTCTACTCTCTGCTCCCTCTTCTCGCTCTCTTCCTCTGCCCTAAATAAATCTTCCCCTCGTGGAACCGTCTGGCCTGGCGTTATCTGTTCTAAGCTACCCGCTGAAAATCTAACAGTCGACACACTGAGATTTCGCACCTTTACTTTTGACACAGGGCCTTGCTATGTAGCCCTTGCTGGCCTAGAGCTCCATGTAGCCCACCTTGACCTCGAACTTGCAACAGCTCTGCATGTTTGCCTCCTGAGTGCTGGGATTGAAGGGATGCCAACAGACTTAGCATTGTACAGAGAGCTTGAGACCATTTGCTCTTAATGTGATTATAGCTCATGTGCGCATTTACTAAATAAAATTAACTAGAGAAAAATGGTCAATGTCTAATTAATTATTGTAACAGTGGGCAGGGGCTCAACACTCCTGGCTGACGTGCACTGATCGGTGGTGGTTTGTTTTTTTTTTTTTTTTTTTTGTTTTTTAAATGGAAGTAGAAGGTAAGTACTATTTCTCCGTTCTGGGAATAATGCTATTTTTCACCTTCCTACTCCAAAGGGGACCCTGTGGCACTGGTTCCTTCCCTTCTACTCCCCCCACCCACCCTCCCCCCCCATCCAACTATTCTAACTTTCCCCGTAGACAATAGCTTTAAGGGTTCCTTCATTTCTAAAACCTCAGATCAAATTAAGGTCCAGCTTTCCGCCAGCATGCTGATTGAAATGCAGCCCATCACTCTTCCTTAAGGAGCATTGCCCTGCTGAACTAATGTGGGACCTGTGGGAAATTCTTTGAGGAAAACAGTGTATATGGGTTTGGTGACTGATGTCAAGCTTTGAGAAAATCTACCTCAGACCGAAATAATCCAGAATAAACTGATAAAGGGAGCTGGCAAGGCACCATTAGGCAAGAACAAATATTTTAGTATATTATTTATACTAAATAGTTATACAAATATTTTAATATATTATTTATACTAAAATTTATACAAATATAGTATATTATGTTTTAGTAATTAAATATATTTCCATATGGATACATACATATCATATGGAAATATATTTAATTACTATGAATATTTTAATTTAAAAATTTTATTTTATGTGTCTGGGTATTTTGCTTGCTTGTGTGTGCACCACACACATGCCAGGTGCCCTTGGAGGTCAGAAGAGGGCACTGGTTCCCCTAGAACTGGAGTTGCAGACTGTTATGAGCCACCATGTGGATGTGGGAAATCAACCCTGAGTCCTCTGGAAGAGCAGGCCAGTATCCTTAGCTGCTGAGCTCCAGCCCCTGTCTTAAAGAATGTGAATACAGTCACAGGCAGCAACACTGCAAGGGCTCCAGTAGGGATATATATTCAACAGTGGTAAGGGTTTGTATCTGTCCGTCGCTCCAAAGGATCTGATTCTCTGACGCCCTCTCTTTCTACCTCAGAACCTCTTGCTGGGAGTATGAACACTGCCTTCCTTACTGCTTAAGTTGTGTTCATGTCTGACAAACTGTAACACAATAAGGAAGCTAAGGAAGTTTCCGGTTCAAGTGTTGTTGTTTCTGACTGTTGTCCGGCAGGCTCAACTAGTGCCATAGAAAAGGGAAAATATATGTCAGTCGAAGTCTTCATAGTTAGCCCAGCACCACAGCTATACGGTAGGGCCTAATAATGGCAAATATTGCTTCTATTAAATGTCATAAATATGGATTTATAGAAAAAGGGGGAGGGGTACGGGGAGAGGGGAGAAAGAGTTTCATGTCGATCACTTAACATCAAGAAGTTAATGTCAAGTGAAGCTGATTGTGAGATTTTTAATCACTATGTTGTACCCATCGATAAAGTGCTAAAGGTGAGATCCAAGACACTCTTCAGTGACATTTGTTTCATGAAGACATCTATTACCACCAAAAACTCCACTTTCAGCTCCTTTGCACATAAGCCACCAGAAACCCTTGATTCTGCTTCTTCCACAAAGTTCTATCAGGTTTTGTGATTTTTTTTCACATTCCCCCCCCCCCACACACACAAGCATAAGTATATGAATTTGTATTATTAAGGGGAAGAATTCACCTTAATTGACTCTTTAAGGGAAAGAAGTCATCTACTGTTTCCCCTGTCCCTTGAAGCAAGAAGGTCCACCACTCCAAAGATCCTGTAGTAGGGTAGTTGAGGTGCTCCAGGGACCTTTAACGGCTTGGTTTGCTTTGACTAAAACTCACAGTAGAAAATGTAATTTCAGTAATTACAGAATCCGTGCATCTATTGATGTGTGGACTGATCATAGCTCAGCCTCAGTGCTAATGCTTCCTTCCTGTTCTTTGTACCTGAGGCTCATAGGACAGTAAAGAAAACAATGTCACACGACCATGAAGAGTACAACGCTCACAGGACCACGCTCTCTCCACATCCTCACTCATCAACTGGCAAGAGTGACTCTGAAGAGAAAGTGACCCTTTTGGACAATGCTTGAATTTTTACTTGTTCATCTTGAGATAGGATGTCTCCATCCTCTTCTGTCTTCCAATTCAGTATGTACTCAAGGATGGGTTCAAACCTCCCGAGTGCTGGGTTTACAGGAGTGAGTCACGATGCTCAATTTCAGCAGGTGGTTGGATGCAAACCCAAGGCTTTGTGCATGGTAGGTAAGTTTTCTACAATGGAGCTGTATCCCCAGCCCCATCCAATGTCTCCTTTTGAAAGATATAGTACAGATCCTTTCTTTAGTGGTATCATTTATATCTTTTAGATGCAGAGATCAATAAATAAATAAATAAATAAACAAAGGACCAAAGGGTATCAAAATGGCTACGGCATCAGAACTTCATTCTTGGTGTGCTTTCATGTCTCTCAGTAAAACAGACCCACGTTTGAATGTCGGAATTTTCTGGTCTGTTTAGTAAATGATGTGTGTCCTTTAGTTGTGCCGCATGGCTCACACAGTGGGGAACTGACAAAACCTAGGCTTCTCACACAGTTCCCTCAGGGCCTCTTCTAATCTCGGTGAGCAAGCCTCCCATCCTGCTTGCTTTGTCTGACTGATTGGCTTAGAGCTGTTTCATCAGCACCCTCTCAACATGTTAAAATGTTGCTATAGGCCTTGACAAAACAGCACAGTGGGGGAAGGGCCCAAGGCAATAAAAAGAAAAACACATCAATCAGACTAATGGCTTTACATAACCCAGCAGGGCAGTGCTGGCTGGTCAGCTCTTCAAAAAACACAAGAGAAAAACTTCCTCAGGGATTCACGATGGAGGAGCAGGAAGGGCAAGAGAACCAGATGAGTTGGCAACTTTCGACCCCCTTCCTCCTTTCTCTTCACCCGTTGGTTTTAGCTTAGATGCTCTTGGAAGGATGTCTCATCACATCTTTATCTGAGAGGGAAGGTGAGGACCATATCCCAGAACAATGTCATGGATGCCAGTCTAACTGGAGACGTAACATGTCTGGGGAAGGGCCTGGACACACACTTGGGCTCAGAAGTGAGTCCGGTCTTGAGGATGACTTTTGGTCAGGGCATCTTATCACAACATGATGAAAACTAGGGCATCGTCGTTTCCATTTCGTGGTGGAAGAAAAGGTTTTGTTTCTCCTGAGCAGGTCTGCATATAAAACCTAGCGTTCTATTTGAACTCTTCTGTTCAACATGGTGAAAAGGAGGATACTCTACCTGCTTCCTTTTTTCTTCCTTGATAATAAGAAATGAACCGCCATGAAACAGACGTGAGAGAATGCCCAGTGGCTTGAACCAAGAACACCAGTCCTGAGTATCCAGGAGACATCAGCGAGGCTTTTGTTTTAGTCATAGGCTCTTCGGTTAGAAGATTAAGTGTCGAAGCTCACCGTAAGCGTAGTGTGAGCTCACCAGTAAGCATGCATTTAGTGTGAGCTCACCAGTAAGCGTACATTTAGTGTGAGCTCACCAGTAAGCATGCATTTAGTGTGAGCTCACCAGTAAGCGTGCATTTAGTGTGAGCTATTTGAAAAGCTATTACTAATTTTCCTAGTCTGTTCAGATGGCCTCACACCTCAAGCAAAAACCCTTTTCATATGTTTAAGGGAAGGATCTGCACATGGGACTCAAGTTTCTACCTTTCTTGGCATGCCTAAAATTTCTTTTTTAAATGAAGTCAAAGGCCTAAGAGAGTCTCTCTCTCTCTCTCTCTCTCTCTCTCTCTCTCTCTCTCTCTCTCTGGTCAGTAAAGAAAGGCATTCATGTGTGGAAAATGATTTAGCACATTCTGCCGAATGTCTCCTGAGCCTCTCTCACTCCTGCAGAGACGAGACCCAGGGTATTAATTTAAATTATTCGGAGGCGAGGCAGAGCCTGACACCGAAGCGTGTGAAGCCAGCAGCCCGCTCCAAACATAAAAGGGAAGCTCACTGGACACCTGCCACCCTTCTCGAACAATGGCACTTCTGGAAAGGTTCCATGGGGTTGTAGCTGCCCCAAGAACGCTCTGCCAGTTGGATCTTCCCATGGAAAACTCCGGCCTCTGACAGGTTGATGTGCATAAGTGAGACGTCAGAGCCCCAGAGGAGAAGAAAGAGCAGGCTACAGACAGACACCCCAGACAAAAGAAGCAACATATATTTAGGTCTCTAGAATATGTTAATTGTTACTTTTGATTGCCAGGGGGGGAAATCTTTGTGCAATCACAAGTATTACAATTTTCATACTTCATCTTCAAATTTCTTCAAGGGAAAAAATGCCAATAGGGTTGAATCTACTTATCCTGGGAGGATGAAGGGGAGACATATGGGTAGAAGGTGGCAGAGGCTTAGCCCCATCCCACAGCTACCCAGGAAAGGTAGATGGCTCTGGTTACATGTGTCCCAGGGTCCAAAAGGAAAGAGCAAATGGGGATTCCCAAACTAAATCCAAGCTAAGGGCATTAATACCCTAGCACAGGGACAGGAGGAACATCAAATCAGGAAGCTCTTCCTAAGTCTGTGACTCACTGACGGGGGCCTTCCCTGAACACGTCAAGATGGCTTCATAAGTAAGGAATGAGGTGCTGGCAAGATTATAGATGATATAGAGGTGCCAACCACCTGTCCATCTGTCACTTCATCCCTAGAGGATCTGATGCCCTCTTCTGGCCTCCAAAGGTATCTACTACACACACACACACACACACACACACACACACATGCATACATATACTATCATAGACACACACACATACACATATACCCTCAGACACAGACACATATCCATACACATAGTACCATAGACATACACATGCCCATACATATCCCATACACACACAAATATATATGTATGTATACATACACATACTTCCACAGACATACATATACACATATACATACTTCCACAGACACAAACATGCACATCATAACACATCATATACACGTACATCACATACTCATACTACCTCAAACACACATATGAACAAAATGACCTCTCTTGGCCCTTCTAACTTAGAACAAGTGAACGCTATGTCAGACACACGTAGTGGTTCTGAAACCTCAATCTCTTCCCTTTCAAGGTAGCAAGCCCAGGGCTGCGCTCTGTGCCTTGGGAGACTTCCCCGTTCTGTTCCCATCTTGTGAACTTTGTAGAGTGTGCTTAGGACAGAGCTGGAGTCGTGTTGGACATAATGGTCAACGTATTCTGGTTATCCATCTCTCTCCCATTGGCTCCTGTCTGCAAAGACTCCAAGTTCCCAGAAGTCACCAGGACATCCAGGAAATAGGCAAGCTGGAAGAAGCAAGGCTCTCCAATGAAACTGAGTTTAGTCAACTGAGCACTGAATCAAGCCATGCCTGAAGCCATCTCTATCCTAGACCCTAAGTCATGAGAGACAGTGGATGTCTTTGTCACTTTAGGTTGAGTTAGCTGCCTCCTAATTTCTGGGCTCTGTCCCAGGGGTTCTTTCCGGTACCTCTGTTTAATCTGAATACCACTGTTATAAGATAGGTGTTATGCTGTCCTCGTGTACAACAGCCATAGAAGTGTAACTCCTGCGTTCCTAGATCCAGGGCACAGAAGAAATAGAATTTTATTTCGCACCTCCAATTTGCAGTGTGAGAGCAGTGCCTTGGGGGAGCCTCCCCTCCGCTCGCTTCTGAAAGTGAGGGGGCGGGACATAGTCTCAGTTATGACCAAACTGCTTTGTGTTGTAGATATCCAAACATAACCATGGAGGAAATTATCTTTACTAATAAAATAAGGCAGATATGAAAGCTCCACACTTGAGAGAACACAAATGATCTTATTATCTAGTTTCGTGATGGTAGTAATACAATTCCATCTCTATTTGCACTTCAGTGAAGTAGTGCTATTTATTACCTTGTGTTGTGCCCTCCCAGTATTGAGAAAACCCCCGTCCTGCTCCAGAAGTCCTGACAGAATGTAAGGAGACTGGAGAGGAAGCGTGCCAGTCTACCCGAGCAAGTTCTTAGTTTCCCATAAGAACTTCTCATATAAACAGTAGATGATTGTTGTGATAAAGGAGTGCCAGTCTCAAGTGGAAGGTTTTATCTTCTAATTCATGACCTTTGCTACCCCGGAGAGGCATCAACTCACTTCTATGTCCTTGAAAGTAAAACAGCCTGTAGGTGTGTGGTACACATCTGTCATCTTAGTACTTGGGAATGGAAGACAGTAAGACCAAAAGCTCAAGTTTGAGGGTAGCCTTGGCTTCATGGTATACTGTTTCAAAAACAATTGAAAACAAGAAAACAACAAAGCCAAAAAGAAAGAAAACAGACCAAAGAAGAACGGCATATGGAAGAGAAAAACTGTTTTTAATTTTTAGAATGCTGAAGAAACATTAAATTAATCATAGATCCAAAAAGTAAGTTTTATAGACTCGGGCTATATACTTAAGAGGAGGTGAACTGCCCGACCTGGAGGGAGCACTACTTCCATTGGTTCCCATGAGCTGGAGGACCAGGCAGTGATCAGAACTTGTCATTTTTGCTCTCTCTAAATCAGTATCATTTCCTGTAGAGGAACTGTCAACTGTAGCCATCTGTCTCAAATGCTTTAAGTTGTTACTTCAGAGCAGTTTTAACACACATCAGGGCTAATGTTTCATTTTAATATAGTATTTTTATGAATTCTTTGAGAATTCTACTCTATGTAGTTTGATCCTGTTAACCCCTACTCCTCCCAACTCCTCCTGGATTCATGCCCAGCACCCTGTCTTCCAACCTACCATTCAATTTGGTGTCTCCAGCATGTTTGGTGTTTGGTTTTTTAAATAACCTGTTATCCAATGTGTGCTGTTTATATGCTCGTGGCTGTAAGGCCATCCGCTGGAGTAGGGTCTACCTACCGGAAACCACACCCTTAAAGAAAACTGACTCTACCTCCCCCAAAACCATGAAGTACCCACAATTCCCCAGTCGGGGAGTCAGGTTTGTGAAGCCCTTCCTTCTCCAGGCTAGAGTGCTAAATAGTTGGGTGATCTCCTGTGCCTTAAAACTGGAGACACTTGAAAGTTCAAACCACAAGAGGTGGCTGTTCTGTACCTTTACAAGGAACCTAAACTCATAGGGAGGAAGAGTGGGGGCGGGGCAGGGGCGGGGCGGGGCGGGGTAAAATGACTCACTGACCAGCAGGATCTCTTTGTAGGCCTCAATTCACTGGATGGGAACTGTCTTCTCTTCACTCCTGCATTTTCCTCTAAGGGGAGTAACTGGGAGCCCTAAGAGGGCTCGGGACTCTCAACAACGAAATTTAGAACGAAGCACTCCATCATTCAAGCCTTTCTACTGGAGTTAGCTGGAACCTGAGAAATCCTTACATGTAAGATCTACCCTGTTAGTTCCCATAGAGAACTATTGAGTTACAACCAGGAGAGGTACAAACAACCGGAAGCTGACCTCTAGTTAGCTTATCCCAGTCCGTGGTATGGTTTACCAGCTCAGCCTCAGTTTGTGGGATGCCATCAAACGGAGGAACAAAATTCATGTCGTATCTTCGAAGAGTTAGAATCCTCCCTAGGAATGAAGGGTTGCCAGGTGCCTGAACACTGTGCTATAACCTTGCCATAAAACATCAGTTTACGAATTTTCCAAAGTGTTCTTCTGGCCCCTTCGCCCTGATCTGAACCTGGAGGAAGTAAGCAGACGCCAGGAAAGGATGTAATAAAAGCCATGAACTCACCTCCCTGCCTCAAAAGTGAACCACGTGGTGTCACGTCCATACCGCCGCAGGGCGCTTAGCGGCCAAGAGATGAGTTTAACTCTGGGATTCTGGATGTCCCAAAGACAGATGTACTCATATGTAATCTGCAAGGCACATTCGCCATGTACATCTAGGTTAGGAGATGGCATCAAATACACATTGAATCTCTCTGGGAGAAAAACAAAACGTTAGTCTAAAATCCCCAGAAATGAAAAAGCAAAGACATCTCAGGAACACAAAAGCATTAAAAAATATGTACATGCTAGGGTTTGGTGGAGCATTCAGGAAGATAAAAGTTAGAAATGAACTGTCACAGAAAAATGAGTTTTTAAATGCAGGTGCTATTACACGGCATAATGATACACCCTGGGTGTCAACACGCACTAAACACATTACATGAACAAAGATCATTTGTAGACCTTTTCAATTTGCATAGTGGGAAAAAAAAAAGTATGCCAATAAAAGACCAGAGACGTGAAACCGCTCAAAGCAATTTCTCCCGGCAGAGCACACATTAATTACAGCTACACTTCCATATTCACAAAAGGTACAGGTGTGAAAGGATGGATGTGTCTGTGATCTGTGGTCCTAAAGTAGCACTGGTCAGCTTACGATTCTATGATCAACTCAATAAAAGCTGTACCCCAAATTATTTAAACCATGCTCCACAGTAACGTGTAATTGTGAAGATGTCAAGGGATATACTAGAGTTTCAACAAAGAGCTTTCTTTAGCCAACTCTGCAAAGAGATAGCCCTTTGCTTCCCGGGTGACTGTTAAAAATGTCACCAAGATTGTGATAACTAATTTAGCCAATGACAGCAAACAAGATCTCACCTGCACACAGTGACATTGCTTTTGTTATTTCTATTTAGAAAATTCATCAACATAAAAGTGACAGAGTCAAAAAAAATCTCTAAATGAAATGTGAACAAAAATACTACAGCATCTGCAAGCACAACTCTATCTACCCGTTCTATAAGTAGACCCCAGACATCTGTCAAGATAGTGTGATGCTCACACTTTTATATTAGGAATGTTCTAATAATAAGAGGAATCATCAAAATCTCTATAGTTATTCTATAATAAGAGGAATCATCAAAATCTCTATAGTTTATCTGAAGTTGGTAAATAGTAATGTCAAGACTGTACTCATGAATGGGCTCAGGCACCAGCAATAACCAAATGTTGAGGACTTTCTAGAAACTATCAAGAAACACATATGTCCCTTGAGAATTTGGACCCATGAATATAAAATTGTTTTAGTGAGTCAGAGGTAAAGGGGATTATTGTTAATGGATTCTCTTAGAGGCAAATTGATTTGCTATAAGATAAATTAGTGGGGCTGGGGAGAGAGAGACCGGTGGGGGAGTGCTTGTCTAGCATGCTTTTGGTGAGAAACCATTTGATTGTACTTATTTGAATTCCTACAAAATAATATTATAAAATACTTTCAAAGAAATACAAGAGTTCTCTAAGAACCCATAATAAGAGAAAACCCAAGCCCATAGAGCTGGCAGCCAAAAGGAAACCTTAGGCATGGATGTTCATTTGAATTTCAGCACTGTGTGTTTCTACGCTGCCACAGGCACAAATGTCTGAAAGCTAAGTGCTGATCTGGCCACTCTAGAGAATAATAGCAATTAAGCCCCACCATGCTTTCAAAGTTCATGACTGTGCCCCCACGGCTCTGGCTATCTCCCCTCTGTCCAGTATTACACTGAGTGCCAGAACCATAGAAGGAAGGTCTGGGGTGGTGTGAATCACCTTAGGAAGTGACTTCACCTCTCTGTAGCTCTAGTTCCTAATCTGGCAAGAGGCTCCTCTGCACGAGCTAACATTTCCAGGTCTTGTTCAACAATAGTAGTGCGGCTACAGATGGTGGTAGGTCCAGTACATTCGGGGTGGGCAAAGGCTGTAAATATGTCATGAAAACCCAGCTCTGCTTGTGAGGGAGCACAGTCCTAACTAACAGCTAAAGTATGTATGGAGACTACCAATGCAATTCCACCTCTGTCATGTCTGCCATCCATCCAGATGACCCAGAGCCCCCGACATTCTGACAAGAGCTCACAGATCAAGTCCGGTTTTGAAGCAGAACTGCGAGATCCAATCTCCCCAGCCACTAGGCTCAGCTATTTGGAGATGAAGCAATTATTCCAGGCTCATACTATGAATGAACATTGATTTTTGCTAAAGTGTTCATGAATATTTTGGTCATTATTATTTTAAAAGATTTATTCCTAGATGCTCTGTTGAGCTGAGTTGGCTCAGGGGTTGAATTTTACTTTTAAATCACAGTTTTTAAGTGGGTTTAAACTTGACGAAATATTCAGGGTTGGGGTTGAATTCTATTAAAAACATTAGACAGTGTTCAAACATATTTTAAGTGAAAAATCAAGGTGAAAATTGTCACACTGTAAAGTCTGAACATATAGTAAACGAAGACCTACGACCATAGTCTGGATTCAAACACCCATATTTACTACATTTGGAACAAGTGTTTAGCCCATCTACAAAATGGGGGAAATCCTAACCACCTATGGAGTGGGATTCCCATGCAAATGTAACAGTTGAATATTCATAAGCATCTTCCATTCTGCTGGCACATCTTGTGGTCCTCAACATTTCTGGCTGAAATCATTAATGTGGATATTTTTTTTTCTACTATAGATTACAGAACGTTTGAGGGAAACATTCTCGGCATCATTTACACAAAATGCTATTATAACTTCATACATTTTTATAACTCAGAATGTATAGGATGAGGATGCCTTGTGTGTCATCATGCAGGAGCGAAACGGTTTAGGAGAGAGACGGAGGTGAAGACTTGGTGTACATACCGCTCTGCTCACGTTCCACCCCGGTAGCCAGCAAGTCGGGCTCTCCCAGGCTGATGTCATTGGTTCTGGTCCCCACACACTCCATTTGGAGAACTTTGCACCATTCATCCGCCTCAAGATCTGTGAAAATGGCAAAAACAAAACAAAACCGAGACCCCCCCGCAAAGATCTATGATCCTCTCTGCCCGGTACTCAAAGATAAAGGCCAAAGACCCCCAACCCCACTCGCCTCAAACAAACCTGATTCACAAGCAAAGGTCTTCGAGGTGTCATCATTGAAATAAATCCCTATAGCGTGTTTCTTGGTACTCTTTGGCAATCGGGCTACGTTTTTCACGTTGTTGAGTTCTGTCACCTGAAAGAAATAATGATTTGGAAGTCAGATCACATGACCAGCAGGAACACTTCCCACCCCCATGACTCCAGTGAGCTTGTCACCTGTAAGCCCAGCATCATACATGTCTGCAGATATGAAGACTAAGCATCACTTAGGAGGATGGAAGCGAAGGCGGGTGATCCATAATCCATCCATACATCACACCTCAGAGACACCCTCCCCCATCACAAGTTTGATGCTACTCTCTCTGACTTTAAGTTCGTTGGTGCCTATGGGTCTCAGTTTTTTAATATGAGGACACAGCACAGGGCTACCCTCTTCACATCATCGGCAAAGATGTCCCCTTAGACACTCCGTGCCCTCCCTTTCCCACAATCTTAGCTATTGGCACTTAGACAAATCCCTCCCCTCCCAGAGGACGTTCACTCCTGGTGTCTGCACCATGGAAGTTCTTCTGGGGAGAGATCCTGTCAAACTGGAGGGGCCTGCCGGGATGAAGGCTTATGTGGCTTCCTGGTAAGTATTTATTTACAAGATACATAAGCCTTTCCCAGTGGCAAGCTCACACTCCCCTTAACACCCCCTTAACTGTTATACAAAGGAATATGCCTCCCATCAATCTTGGCTTGCGGTGATGCTGGACCACCTCTTCCATCTATTACTCTAAATTCAATAAGTGCCTGGCTTAGGAAATACCCGGGAAGAGAAATAAATGCCCTCTGTGGGCACATTAATCTGACCATTCCATTTCCCGGCCTCCTAACCTCCAATGGCCCTTCTTTTAGTATAGATGCAAATTTATCCGCATGAAATGCCACATGGGTGCCCCTCAGAGGCTTTTCCCACTTCAGCATCTCAGGGACTAGGCAGGACACGGCTTTACCCTCATCTGCAACAGACCCTTTGGCACTCACCACACACAACGGTCGGTTTGTGGTGTGTGCTGAACGTTTTTGTTCAGGAAACCAGCCTAAGCCGCTGCCATCTTTGTATAATTATTTACTTGTTTCTCTGCTTCCATATTAAACCCCAGAGCATCCACTGTTCAAACAGCATGTCATCTCTGCAACCTCCAGGTCCGACTTGGGAGATTTTATGCATGAAACTCAACACCTCCAAGATCTCCAGATCCTTGTGTCCAAATGACCCTGGTGACTCTCTGTGTCCTCCACAGCTAACTCTCCAGTGTGTGTCTACCGTGTCCTCAAGCCTAGCCAAACTAGACTCTATGCTGTGCAAGAATAAACCATGTGACTTCCCAGGCTTAGAGCCTTCCCTCCTCTCCCCTACTGCACTCCAGTCACCCTAAAATCTTAATTTAGATCTCTCCACTCACCAATTCCCTACTGGAAACTCCACCCCAATATTCAAACCTTCCCAAGTTCTACAGTGTCGAACTTCCATGACCCTCTAGTAGCTACAGGAGTGATTGGCTTGGTTCTTATCTTGCCTAAGGAGAGTCAGTTGCTCTCGGCAGGCACTGTATTTCTGCCCATCACCATTACCCAGGTCTAGCACACAGTGTGTCTGCAGGGAGTGGAGGATGATCTGAGTGAGTGAATTGCCCATTGAATGCACACTATTGACATGGGCGCCATCAGGTCCACAATTCCAAGACCTCAGACTCATGGGACCTTTGCAATGTCAGTTCCCCGTATGGGCCAGGCTCAAGAGGGTTCTCACAGTTCTCTGAGGTCCCAGTGTGAGTGTTTATGAAGGAGTGACCAGTGTGTGCAAAGAATAGCAACTGCAGCGCCCTCCATCCTGCATGTTTAGAGCCTGAAACTGCTCCCTCACAGAGACTCCAGACCAGCCAGCTCCTCCCCTGTGATGTGCCTAATCACACAGTGAGGTTCTGGGTTGCTGAGGTAGCCAGAATCCACCTGATCCCACACTGTATGTGTTTCTGTATGTCTATCTGTCTGTGTGCAATTTCTTCACTCCCTTACCACCCCTAGTGAGGGTTTTATGCCACCAACCTTGTCCTCTGGTCGGAAGTCACTCAGCACATGGACTCTATGAGCAAAAGACTAGACTCACCCACAGACATATTGTGGAAGTCCACTTCCCTAGGAAGGCTGCCCTGACCTCCATATGAGGTCATTATTCCCATCCCTAAGCTGCCATACATGGGACTTGAAGCTCTAGCTATCTTTCTGTTGTTCTAATCCCTAGCTTGCCAGCTCCCGGGAAGACTTGCGTCATCTGGCAATGGCTTCCCAGTGGACAGCATCGGTCGAAGGATCAGATCCTGAGGCAGCTCCCATAAACCACGTTCTGGGCTCAGCTTTTCCAGATGCATGCTCGTTTGATCTTCATAAGTGTCTTGGAGACAGATGTTAGTATTATTGGCATTTCTCTGACGGGGAAACTGAGGTGGAAGAAGGTTAAAATCATACGACCACACTCATGGCTAAAACTGGCAGAAGGAAGTCATGTGAAGCAGAGCTAAAGGGCACAGTCACCTCATCTGAACACTGACTAACGACTAACGCTTCAAATCTCTTAGCCTCCAGGGTTCACCTTCTGTTGGAAGATGTGAGTCTTCTTAACATGACTCCTTGCCTTTGGGACACAGGTAGGGCCTGCGTGTGCCCTCCACTGAGACATGACTTAAGGGAAGTCTGAAAAAAAAAACAGCCAGGACTTTGAAATATGTCGCTTCATTACATATCCATTAAAGGGCCGAGAGGAAGACATAAGTCACCGGAAACAGCCAGCAAATTCGGGAGAGTTGCGTGAGTCAGAACACAATTACCCATTCTGGAAATTGGTTTTGGTAATAAGCAAAGCAATACCCCGCCCCCCACCTCCTTTCACCGCTCCAGGGAGGAGAGTGAGTGTTCACAAGGCAGGCAGGGTCAAGACTGCACATGACAAAAGGACAACTGGTTTCCAAAGCAGCTGTGTATGCCACGCTCAGAGCTGCCCTCTACTGAGCATGTGCACGCTCCCCTATACACCCCTTCTCCCCCTCCCCCTCAAAGCCTTACTTTCAAAAGACTTACAGTCTAGACAAACTCATACCAGACCCTTGGCCAACATACATGCTAAAGACCATAACTACCCTCCACAGGCACCTTTGTGTCATGTGAGACCTTTGAAAATGTATTTATTTATTTTTTCATTTTGATCTACAAATGACAGCTCAGGCACAGAATGGATGAGCCGCTGCCCTTTATACAAACAATTCGCATGGGATGATTCGGGGTTTTGCTATTTTTCTGTTTGTTTATTTTTTGGGTTTTTGGGGTTTTTTTTGTTTTGTTTTATTTGTTTTTTGTTTTTGTTTTTGTTTTTGTTTTTTGTGGCAAGGGTGAGTTTTGATGAGGTCTCAGAGCTTTACTTGACATAACTGCTTTCTGGAATGGGACTCCAGACTTGTCCCCAAACAGCAGAGGTGACCCTCATTGATTGATTGTGACTCTAGATTGATTTAAGTGACCTCAAAGAGGATGGGCAACAGAGCTTACAGTAGCAATGTGACTCATTCGGTTGACCTTCAATTTGACGTTCTTTGCAGTCTAGTAGCTTCTTTTCTGTTGCTCTGATAAAATACCCTGACAGAAGCCACTGAAGGGAGAAAAATCTTGTTTAAGCTCAGGGTTACAGAAGGGATACTGACCACCATGGCAGGAAGGCATGGAGGAAGGAGACTGAGGCCATCCCACAACGCTGCTTTGGAAGTCCAGAATCAGAGAAAGAACAGGAAGTATGGCCAGTCTGCCCAACCTCAAAGCCCACCCCCTGAGTGACGAACTTCCTCCAGCGAGGCCCCCACATTCTGAATGCTCCATAACTGGAGAGGGGGTCAGGGGTGATCAATCCCCATTAGACAGGTCCTCAGAGGAAGGTTCCCAAACGAGACACTGGGCCCCACAGACTGAGTAAATGCTCTCTCTGGGTTAAGCAGCATCAGCCTCTATAAACTGTGAGCAAAAGGGATGGCCGCAGGACACCCAGCCCCAGAATGTGTAGGCTGTGTCTGCAGGTAAGTCACATTTCCCCCAGTCACAGCTTCCCACGCCCTCCTGCGCCAGCACCATGACTAATCCTAATATCTAGTCCAAAGCAGGGTTAAGTGCCCACTCTGTTTTCCACACGTCTCCCTGATCTGAGCCATATGTTTATCCTGACAATCTTTCCTCACAGAACGCTATCTCAAATCTGCCAAAACCTTTACAGATTACTAAGGCTATGAACACACATTTCTGATATGCTCCTTGTTATAACTGATGTGCTGTCATTCCCACTGCAGATAGAACATAAGCTTAGAGAGCAAAGCCATTCTGTGTGCCTGTACCTGTGCCTGTGCTTGTGAGTGCGTGCGTGCGTGCGTGTGCATGTGTGCATGTGTGCGTGTGCGTGTGCGTGTGCGTGTGTGTGTGTGTATGTGTTGTGTTAGTCTCCACTCAAGCCTTTTGATTGTATTTTTTCGCACTATTTTGTGACTCTTTAAGTTAGGCAGAAATCCAAGATGAATCACAAAGTGTAGAGAAAATCTAAGGTGATTTGTAAATGCCATATTCCTCTAGGGGGTGGGGACAGTTGCTTTCCTAAAGCTGCTAAATTCGATTAGCGCATGGGAAAGCTTCCGCATCACCCATAAAAGCACTTTTTAAGGAGACAGAACAGGTTTAAAAGACCCTCAGGGTCTCTAGCCCGATCTTTTCCTATCCGAAAGCTGCCTGTCAGGATGGGAGAAGGTGACTGTTTTCCTCCAATGTGCTGACCCTAACGTGAAGTTCCAAAGCATGGAAAGAAGGAAACAGATCCCAGTCAAAGGTACTCACTACATCCCTAGAAGTCGATGCTAAAGAAACAGAGGTATATGAATGGCATCATAAGTTATCAAAAATTAGTACCTTACATGTACTCGATGTACTGCATGAGAGAGGCTGAAGATTTCATGAGCCAAAAAAAAAAAAAAAAATCAACAAAATACAAAGGAACTAATGTTAGGATTTGGGGAAATAACAATTGAATGGAGAAATTCACCAGTAAGGACATGCTGGTTATGTTCTGTCAACTTGAATCAAACTAGAGTTAGCTGGAAGAGAGATCCTCCATTGAGGAATCACCTCCGTTAGATCAGCCTGTGGGTGAGTCTGCTAGGGTATTTTCTTGATGAATTATTGATATGGGGTGCCCAGCCCACTGTGGGTGATGCTACCCTTGGGCTGGTGGTCCTGGAAAGCATCTTGAAAACTGAGCAAGCCAGCAAGCAGCACTCTTCCACGGCCTCTGTGTCAGCTCCTGCCTCCAGGTTCCTGCCTTGGGTCCATGCTGCTTTGTGTTCTCCTGATGATGGACTGTAACCTCTAAGCCAAATAAACATTTTCCTCAACCAGACCACATTGGTCAGTGTTTGATCACAACCACAGAGACACAAATTGGATCAGAAGTTCAACCCAAACAATGGAGAAGATAAAAGAGATAATTTCAACACGGGTCATTTGAAATGACCCACTTAGACTACGAGATACCATCATCCAGACCCACATGTACACTTAAAAAGTTCCAGAAAACAAAAGGAAGGGACTGGAAAATTTATCTGCAGAATGACCCAAACTTCCTCAGCGTGTGGAGAGGGAAATGGACATCCAGAGACAGCAAGTCCAGAGGAAGCTAAATAGCATGGATACAAAGAAGTCCATGGCAGAGCTCTTATAAATGAGAGCCCTATGATGATCTCAGAGCTAAACAACAGAGAGAAAACTTTGAAAAGGAAAAATCAACTGGACAGCCCAAAGATCGTCACAAGAACAGATTGATACAACCAAAATGGAAAAATAAACTATTAAGCAACAATTCTGTATCTGGAGAAACTGTCCTTCAAAATTAAAGGAGAAATAAAGGATTTCCTACATAAAAGCTGGAGGGTTCGACATTGATGACCTTGCAAGAAATGCTGAAAGAGTCTTCCAACTGAAAGGAAACCAAACAGAAACATGAATGCATGAGATTTGCTGATAAAGGTGTAGATAGACAAATACATACTGCTGTAATAATGCAAGAGTATATTAATTATTAATTCTGGTATAGAAGCAAAAGAGCAGGGACTGCTATAACTGCAAAATATATTAATGTGTATGCAACATGAAATGTATTTTTTACACTAGTTTTCTAAAACAGAAATTGAAGAAGATATACATGATTTTATAATTGAAGTTATTAGGTAAAAAATGAGTTGCAGCTATAATACTTTCAGTCCCATCATAATCACATGTACGCACACACATTTCATAGGAGATACACAAAAGAACAATAACAACAAAGACCCACAGATGATGAAGACAATAGAAGCTAGCAATGGCAAAGGAGACACTGACACACAGAAGACCACAGAATGGCAATTACGTCTTACACATTGGTAACTACTTGAGATGTAAATATATTAAACTTCCTGATCAAAAGCACATAGCATGGATTAATGATCAAAGCCCAAAGTAAAGAGCCACTTCATACTCAAGGACACGGATAACCGAGACTGAAAATCCCATCCCATTAAGATGAATTCACAAAAGGGAGGTCAGCCATACTGCTATCATATAAAATAAACTTTGACTCAAAAAACCATTACGATACACAAAAGACACTGTATGGTAATAAGGCATGAGTTCCTCCCAAACGTATCATAGTTATAAATCTAGGCACCTCACAACAGAATAAGAATAAACTTCAATACATTAATGGGGGTACCCATGTTTAATAATAGACAGAGCACAGGACAGATTACTAACAAGGGAGTAGAATGCTTGCACATCACAGAAGAGCAAATAGCACTACCAGATACAAACAGAAGCCTTCACCAAACAGCAACTGAATATATGTTTCTTCCTGGGTTTGAAGAGAGCATTCTCTTCAAATACTAGCAACTGAGAAGCTGAGGTAGGAGGATCAAGGGTTTTGAGGACAGCGTAGCTGACAGAAATCATGTGGGGAAAAATTCCAAATACATAGAAATGAAACGCTGCCCTTAAACAAATAACTGTTCAAAACTGAAATCAGAAGGAAAACTTAAAAATCTTTTTAGATAAATCATAATGCAGATACAGCATTCCATACCTGTGTGCCACAGTGAAGACAGTATTAAGAGGAAAGAGGGCAGCAACAATTCCTACAGTAAAAGAAGAGACATTGCCAAACAAAGCAACATTTTACCACAAAGAATTCACAAAGGAAATGGAAAAACTAAGCCCAGACTAAGCAGATGGAAGCAATAAAACTTACGATGGAAATAAATTCAATAGTAAATAGAAAGGCGATTTAAACATCAGTGAAACTAAGAGTTGATTTAAAAAACTATATCAACAGAACTGAAGATCCTTAGACAAAAGGAGGGATGGGCTATATGACTGAGAGAAAACTTGGGGGGGGGCGAGGAGATTCTCCTAAAATAAAATCAGAAATGAAAGGGATCACAACTGGCACAGAGACAGAAGGGACTTTAAGACACTCCAATGACCAGCTAAATACAAAACACATTACAAAGGTTAATTATGAAGAAGCAGAAAATCCAAAGACTTGCAATTAGTACAGAAATCCAACCACTGTAAAGTATAAAGAAATTTTTGAACAACGGAAGTCCAGAACCAGATTATTACACTGGCAAATTTTATAAACTATTTAAATAAGATGTAAATTTCCAAAGTCTTTAAAAAGTTGTAGAGGAAGGAACAATCAGATCCCATTTTATGAGACCAATATTACCTGATCCTGGAGTCAGATAAGGGCATTACAAGGAAAGAAACATATGAGTCAATATACTGTTGGTATAGATGTAAAAATGTTAACAAAATACTAGCAAACTGACTTTGGCAGTATAATTAAAATATCACATCTCACACATTCATTATTGAGATTGGATTTATTCCTGGAATTCAAGGAAGGTTCAAAATAAGAATATGAATCAATGTAATATGAAATGTTAAACCACAAAAAATTCATCAAAGTAAATAGTCAATAAAAGCATTTGGGAAAACTAGTATACTTCACACTGGTAAAAGCAAAAAGTCAACGAGCTACGAACAGAAAGAAATGATCTCAGCATAATGAAAGTCAAATATTAAAAGCCCATATCTGACAATATGCCCAATGGTGAAAAGTTGGGGATTTTACCTGTAGGCTGGTAGAGGACGTGTGTGAACTGTCTACCAGAAAAGGGATGAGTGTCTAAAACATACCAAGAACATCAACAACTCAGTAATAACAACAAAGAAAGCCACTTTAAAAGTGGGCAAAAAGTCGAGTGGGTTATTTGCCCAAAGAAAGCACTAAATGGAAAACAGGTACTTGAAACATCACTAACCATCACGAAAATGCAAATTAGCTGAAGAAACAATGAGACAGCACACTCATCTCCTGAGAATGACTGCCATTAAAAACATGAACGCTGAAATGTTTCGAGTAATATGGGTTTTGTGGTAAGAATGTAAAATGATTCAGCAACATATGGAAGACATAGGTACCTTCAACTATTGAAAATCCAATTACCATGTCTCAGCACACCCATGTTAGGGTGTCTATCCAAGGGAATTAAAAATAGAATTGTTGATTTGGGACTTGAAGTGTCAAACAGACTTCTAGCCTTCAATACCTGCCACAATGTAACCAGCATCCGGTTAGACCCCACTGCCTTAAGGGTCAAGTACCTGCCTCAAATCACACTACCAGTCGGAACAAAGTATCTAAATACACAAACCTGTGGTGGACATTTCACCTTCAAACCATAATGATCAGGAAGTAGTGTTGCCATTTCTATGCCCAAGGCACCATTATGCACAACAGCAAAGAGGAGACTGTGTCTATCAACCGATGAGTGGGTAAAAGAAATGGGGTGTGTGCAGAAAACGCAATGCTACTCAGTCTGAACAAAGGAGGCATTCTTGTTCCGTGGCACAATGAAATAAACATTTAATACCACATGGAAATGAGCTCACCACAGCCACACAAGTACTACCCGACCCTACCTATTTGAAGAGTCAGCTGCCATGAATAGAAAGCAGAACAGTGGTTTCATGGGACAAGGGGAAAGTGGTAAGCAGCTGTTTAATGGGTAGTCTTCTAGGCAAAAATTAGTAATTATAGAGATCCGCAATACAAAAATACAATTTACACATAATTAACAATATATTCCTGCATACTTTAAAGATAGGTTGGGAGAGCAACACACGTGAATCCTTGAGTTTGCTCTCCAACACCCTAATATTAATGAGAGGGCAGATGTTATTTTATGTGAAGATACCTGTGCCTATTTTACCACATATATGTTCAAAGTGACCACAATGGAGCTACACAAAGTTAAGATTCCATAACTGAAAATCATGATGTTCATTGTATTTTTTTAGGTTTATGTTATGTGTATGGGTGTTATGTAGGCTTGTATGTTTGTGCACTATATGCATACCTGGTATCAAAAAGAGGGCTTCAGATCCCCTGGATCTGGAATTACAGACTGTTGTGAGCTGCCATGTGGGTACCTGAAGTGAAGTTTCCAGGTTGTGTCCTATGGTGCAGACTCCCTTGGTATTTTGCTGAGGTAAGACCCATGGGTGGAACACGTGATGTTTGGAGAGAGTATATATAGGACTCAATGGACAGTGACTAGGTACTGCATACCTAGCTTTGCAATGCTTCATTGGTCTTGTGTCTTTGCTGATCTTCACTTCCTTGAGAGAAGCATGTCAGAGAATTTCTCCTGGTATTCTGGCTGGTTCGGGTTACTCCTGCTGACTCATGCTGATTCAGTGGAGGCCTGGCTGGATCATGTGACCATCACTGCTGCTGATTCGTGTTTGGTATCCTGACACTACTGAACTGGACTGCTGGTATCCTGACAACGGAGATTGGAATGTCCCCCCAAAACTACTAAACAGGTCTACATCCCCTTGTCCTATTTACCATCTTCTCTCCCTATATTTGGACGGTGGGCAAGAATGGGGGTCAACACATTTGATAACACTTATTAAAGTAGGTTTTTTAAAAATCTAAGCCTGTAGGTGCTAGGGACCAAACACGGGTCCTTTGTAAGAGCAGCTGGTGACCTTAATGTCTGAGTCATCTACCTCCTTCATCATGTGTTTAATGCTAATTTCAGTTTATCGCAAGTAATAGTCTTAAGGGCAGTAATAATTTCTTTTCTTTTATAGTGAATTTATTGAAACCAAAAAAAGCTTTGAAGACTTAAAACATAGCATGAAGCAAATAAATGTAGAGGTAGTAGTGGCAAAAAAAAAAAAAATCAATCGACCTCAAATGATAAAACTTTAAGGAAAACATCACCAATCTGTTAGTCTCGCTCTACCGTTAGGAAATTGACTTGTTTCATTTACAGTCTCCACTGAGACATCGCTCAGAGGAACCAATTCTCATCTGCTTGGCAGAAGTGAACTAACAGGTTTCCACAGAAACATGGCTACAATCTGATTCCCACTCGGTATCCCAGGGGTCACCACTCGGAATGGGACCACTTGTTGTCTTTGTGACTTTGGGTTCTATTTCACAACCGTATTCCCATGTGAGAGATACATTTGAACACTTGAAACTTCATGGCCCAAGCCTGCAGCATCTGATAAGTGTGGCTTACGGGGCAAAACAATTACAGAAAGGGGGCACTAGCATGAGATCCAGGTACAATGCTTTCCTTACTGCCTGGAGCAGGGTGTCGGGTCGGGTAGGGAGGGGAGGGTGTTGATGGGGGAAAATAGCAGCAGATTGTGAGCTTAGTGTTATATAACACATCAAAACAATAATAGATAGGTGAAATTAAAAAACATAAGTAACTTCTGCTTCTTGGGGTAGGGGACTGTTACCTATCTGGTTGGGGGAGTTGTTACCTATCTGGTTGAGGGAGAGGCTGTTAACTATCTGGTTGGGGAGGGCTGTTATCTATCTAGTTTGAGGGGTCTGTTACCTATCTGTTTGGGGGAGCTGTTACTTATCTGCCTTGGGGGAGGGCTATTATCTATCTGGGTGGGAGAAAGCTGTTACCTATCTGGTTGCTCTTTGCATGTAATAATGAGATATCTTTGAGGCCTTAACTTTCTCTTCTTTTTCCAGAATATATTTAAGGTCATTAACTCTAGAGATATTTCTCTTGAAATGGAGCAGAAATCTGTAGCTATCGAGAGAGACCAGAAACATCTACATGACTTACTGAAAACATCAATATTAAGACATTTTAAAAAGTTTGATTTTTCTCCATAAATTGAATGTTTACTTTCAAAAGCCCAACATGGGCTTACGTTTCATTTGATTTGGGGGAGGGGGGTTATGACGATGAACAAAATCTGAATTCAAAGAAGACAGAGGCTCCTTGAAACTTCAGTTGACAAAAGAAAATGATGTCTTTGTAGGAATTTTTCTTCTGCTTGAAGTATTTGTCTAAACATTGGCGTTGGATAGGAAAGGGATAAGAATGTGTGTGTGTGTGTGTGTGTGTGCGTGCACACACACAGACTTGGAGGCATTTAAACCAAACCAAAGGCACATTTGGTAGCTCCTGTCACATGTTATCTTCAGTCACAGATTGGGTTATTTATTAATAATGGTTCACTCCTTCTAAACCCTTCCAACTGTTTCCTGATGGCTTTAGACTTGGCCACCATGTGAGCTAAGCCACGTGTGAGAGGACCCTGACATGTGTGTGTAATTAGCTAGCTTCCTCTTCCATTTCAGCTCTCCAACACCAAGCCTCCCCCCATCCTTCTCCCTAGGTCTCGGCAGGCTGCAAGATCAAAACTGAGTCAATCTATCCAGCTGTTCTCTGTCTCCCACAGCCGACCAGAGCCCTGAGCAGAGCCCTGAGCAGAGCCCTGACGGAACCAAAGCAGAGGATAAACATGCATCACCATAAGCCACCAAGACTTTGGAATTCTCTCCATAGCAGATGTGGTTAATACACCCTCTATTTGATTTCCTTCTTGCCAAGACTTTTCAGAGTTTTATTCTCAAATATCACACCAATATTTGGTGATGAGATTGCTTCTTCTGTTTAGAAGGCTGGATTCTCTATCCAAATACACAGTAACCAAGGACTATATTAAAACATTAGTTATCATCAGTTCTATTTTACAAGTTGAGTAACTTAATATGATCTCCTCAAAAGAAATCTTAGCGTACAGAAGAGGTAGTCTAATTCAGTAAAGAGATGAATCCCACCCTACTGCTAATCTAAATAGTGACAGTTCCATATCAAGTTGCCAGGAGGAATGTCAATCATGCGACCACACCACAGACCACTGCAGGGTCGCAAGGGAACCGTCCATTCACAGGGGGATGTGACATCCTCAGGAACCACTGTTAAACCAAGTACACAGAGAGAAGTGCTGAGACCCTACCAAGTAGTGTAAATGGCGTTTCACAGGTAGAGGCAGGTCTGTACTCAACCTGGAGCTTCTGGCTTTGGAAAGACCACTTCTCCTAAACTCAGACTGTAGCACACACTCCTAACAAACAGCAAGTGGATGAGCAAACAGAGGACCGTCTGAAGACCCCGACAGCTGAACACTTTGATTGACAGCCTGCCGAAAGGGATGTCGTCAAGCGCTAAGCCACATCTTTATAAGGCATCACTTCAGCTGAAGATGCAGCTCAGCAGAAGAGAGCAGGCCGAACCCTTGCAGAGGCACCGCACGTGCAGAGACCATCCGCCGGCCTCAGAAGCATGGTCTGTCTAAAGAGATAACACTCCTAAAACAAAACCTTCTCTCCAGCCCGAGAAGCTACAACGGTGAAGGCAATGACAAAGTAATCAAAGCACACTGTGCATGGGTAGGAAAGCGGGCCTGAAAGCTGGCCTATAAGCAGAACTAAAACATTAATTTCTAAGTTAGAATAAAGTATCAGTTTAAGAAGAAAGGTCTTATAAACTAATCCCCACCCCTAACCCCACCACTGTTACTTCTTGAACCTAAAGTATGTGAAAGAGTTAGTTCAGTTTCTCAAAGGCCTTTTCTTCTATGTCGACACACTTAACACTGTGGCTTGAAAGCTTAGGACACCACAAACATATCCTCCCTCTCAGGCTCAGCAAAGGCCCCATGGACCAATCACATCGGGTTAAAAGAAAAAGCAAAAAATCAAAACTCAAGACTACAGTTCTGTGAACCTTTACCTGCATACACACCTACGTAGGTACCACCCAGACCCATGGATAAACATGGATAAACACGACCAGTTATAGCCACTCTCTCCTCTCCATGGCTGGTACTTCCCATTGACCTTAAAACCACTGGTTAGTTCTGTCTCTTAAAAACAATAACCAAACAAGCAAGCAAACAAAAAAATCCCTCCGTGTAAATACCATTATGTCGAATGTATTTTTTTTGGGGGGGGGCTTCTGCATTCTTTCATCGTTCCTACTGATAAAAGTCTGACATGCTGTCCAATACATACGAAGTGTTGGTGCCCACTTCTTAAACACAGAACTGATATTTTTACATACAATATTATTCAGTCTTTTTAAGAAATTTAGGCATGTGTACAATGTGTTTTTCTCATGTGCACTCTCCATTCTCCCTGCACCAAATAATCCTAAATCTTACCTTATAACTCCTCCCAATTTAATGTCCTTTATCAAAACGCTACTATAATCCACTGAGCCCTATTACTGTTGTCCATAGGACTGAGGCCATCCACTGAAGTATGGGCCAATCCACCAGATTTTATCCTTAACGAAACCTTATATGCCCCCTCGGTGGCCATCAACAGCCAATAATTAATTCCTCAGCTATGAGCATCTCGAGTTATTCCCAACCCCCACCCACTGCTAGTGGTTTACTGGCCTGATCCTGTGCAGGTCCTATACAGGCCACCATAACTGCTCTTTTAGGACCACAGTGCTCCAATCATGTCTAGACAACACTACTTTGTCCCTGTCCTTGACAACCTCTGGCCCTTACAGTCCTTCAAGCCCCTCCTTGTGAGTGTGGGGTATGACATAGATGCCCTGTTTGTGGATGTACACTCCACCAACACTTGTTCTCTGTATTTAGGACCTGGTGTAAGTCTTACAGTGCTGATTATTAAGAAACACACAGTTGGATTGTCATATTTATGCCACACCTAATGTATGCATTTTACTATAAATGTTAAATGTATTTAAATTGGTGCTTATGACAGCTATTTGAAGAACTACTTCCACCCTCTGGTAGTCTTTCTATCTTTTTTAGAATCCTTTATTTAAAAAGAAATGTAGGCCAAGAGATGGTGGCCTTTAATCCCAGTCCTCTGGAGGCAGAGGCACATGGATCTCTCTCTTGATTTCTAGGTCAGCCTGATCTACAGAGTGAACTCTAAGACAGTCAGGACTACAGAAAGGAAAAGGAGAAAGGAAGAAAGGAAGAAAGGAGAAAGAAGAAAGGAAGAAAGGAAGAAAGGAAGAAAGGAAGAAAGAAAGAAAGAAAGAAAGAAAGAAAGAAAGAAAGAAAGAAAGAAAGAAAGAAAGAAAGAAAGGAATGTCTTCTCTGTCTTTTCTATTTTCTGCCTTCTGGTCTTTTCTAAGGGAATTTTTCATATATGCTTTCTTTTGCAGAGATTTACTTAGAATACTTTCAACAAAACATGCCCAAAGAAAAACACAGCAATGTGTCAAGTCAACATTAACAACCTTTTCCACCTTGGTTCTATTTGTTTTCTCTCTTCCTTCACATGCAGATGTAATTCGAGTTTGTGAATGCATGCTCACATAAACATTCATTTGTGGCTGACATTTTTTTAAGTAAATTACAGTCATCACATGTATCATCTCCACAACTCCAATAAGAATTCCTTACAAATAACAAGGTCCACATTACTAAGCTGCTATCCTCACAGTTAAGAAGACAGGCATGGATTCCCTGTTATTTAATTTATATCTTCTGCATCAAGTTCCCAGAAGTCCACCACTACTTCTCTGAGCTGTGTCCTACACTCATCACCCCAGTGTGGGACCCAGTAAGGACTTGAAAAGGGCATTTGTTCTTCTATCTCTGGGCTTCTCAGTTTCAAAGAGTCTCCCACATTTAGTAAATGATGTCTGTCTTCAGAAAAGATCCTATCAGACTTCTTATGGAATGTTCCACGTGCTGGACATCTTCATTTTTCCCATGATGTCTCTCTACTTCTATAATGGATGTTACATCTAAAAGTTTAGGATCCGCACTGAAGATGTAGCTCAGTGGAGGTGCACTTGCTCAATGCGTACAAGGTCTTACACTCTATTTCTAGCACATAGGTCAGTCAGGTGATAGATAGATAGACAGATAGATAGATAGATAGATAGATAGATAGATAGATGATATATGGATGATATTGATAGGTAGATGATTGATAGATAGATAGATAGATAGATAGATAGATAGATAGATAGGTGATATATGGATGATATTGATAGGTAGATGATAGATAGATAGATAGATAGATAGATGGATAATAGATGAATGATATTGATAGGTAGATGATTGATAGATAGATAGATAGATAGATAGATAGATGATGATGAATGATATTAATAGGTAGATGATTGATAGATAGTTGATAGATAGATAGATAGATAGATAGATGATATATGGATGATATTGATAGGTAGATGATTGATATATAGATAGATAGATAGATGATAGATGAATGATATTAATAGGTAGATGACTGATAGATAGTTGATAGATAGATAGATAGATAGATAGATAGATAGATAGATAGATAGACATAGACAGATGATAGATTATCAGATGGATGGTAGAAATAGAGATAGTAGCTGTCATTCACATAAACATCTATGACAAGCACACCTTATAAGTGGTGTTGCATGCCCACAGAAAGCAAATACTTGTCATCCCTCAAAATCTACAAAGAGTCCACCAAAGGACCGATACCAAAATCCTTAAGAAGTTCAGTATCATGAGACGGAAGAGTATGCATTTTCTTGTGTATACTTTAAATTATCTCTAGGCTACTTATAATGTCTAATCCATTTACACACCATGTAAAGAGTGGTTGTTCTGAATTATTTGAGGAACCATGAAAAGGAAATAGGTCTGTATACGTCTGAGATAAACATAGCCATCATGGGCCTACGATTTAACACAGGCAAGAGATAACAGAATGCTTTCCAGATAAATCCACAGACTCAGAAGACACGTATGTGGAAGGATGTCATGATACTCCCACATGGGACAGTCACGGGTCAGTCATGTGGAAGAGGCTACCGTTCCTCTCCACACCAAACACCTTTTGAATGGTAATTGGATCTGGAAATGTCCCTGTTGCTGGATTATGTGCTCCCAGCCCCACTGCAGCAGGCACCTCAGGATCTCCTGGAGGTCTTCTGCACCAAGCTCGGCTCTTTTAACCCCGCTGCCATATTACACTAGGTTAAATCATGTGTCTGTGATCACCTTGTTCTAGATAAATACTAAATCAATGTAGTTTTTCTGCTCCACCCCACACTGCTTTTGGTTAAGTCAGTGTAGAAACGTAGACCCCAATTATTGCTAGGCTCACTGGTAAGTCATTTAAAAAAAAAAATTTCAAAACATACATAGCTAATAAATCTTACCAATGAGCAAGTCCCACTGTCTGTGTGTATACTGGCATAAATGCCCATCACACAATCTTCTCTACACATGAGTGTCTTCCTTAGGCTATTGTTGGCATATCCTCAGGTGGTATATGTGTATGTGTATATGTATGCCTATATGTATATCTATATGTGTGTGTATATATGTATGTATGTACACAGATAGCCTGCTGAGAATACTGGGAACATGTTTATGGACTCCAAGCCACCACGTGCCTGTTTTGGCATCCCAGCATGCACAGCCCAAGGTGATCATAAGCACACATTCTTCTGTTTAGGACATGATGAGACATGGGCACAGGAAGACAGGAGTGTCCCTTTAGCTTACATTTCTGACAAGATAGAAATGGACAGTGCTCTGTTTCCCAAACCATTTGCTAATTCCTGTCCTCCATCATGACCAGGTTCTGAAGTCCACGCCTACATCACAGCATCTTCCCATCAACAGACTCTGGGCAGATGGTGTGGGCGGGCCAGCTCGCCGTTTCTGAAGCAATGTAGGAAATAACAGAAGGCAGCCTTGTCAGTGGCATGCTTTCTGGCTCCAGTGTCTGGTCGTGTTGGGAGGTACTGCCTGGAAGCCAGTCTGAGAAAAAAAAAAATCTGATTCAAGATAGATTCCCCATAGCAGATTTTCCTCCCACATTCCCTGGATTCTTCTCAGAGAAATAGCCCACCTTCCACTGCTGCAAGTAACAAAGCTGCTTCTGAAGAATGAATGTCTAGTGAACAGTCCCTGGAAGTTCCAGAACACTCTTAGACACCTCTACAAGGCCGCCACATTGTCCTTATGACCTTCGCAGAGGTCACTGTATTGGAGAGACCTAGTTCTTCTATGGGTGAAATCAACCGTAACGGGTTTCAACATTTGAAAAACATAACCTTGAAAAGCCCTCTGGAACTGGCCTCACTCACGGGACCTTTAATGATGCACTGAAGCAGATACACCCTTTGCTTTTGTTCACTATTCACTTGGAAGCCATGCATAGCATAGCCACACGCCCCAAACTCTCCTGTGTGCCCTTCATGTACATGCAGTGTCTGTCCAAAGGCACCACCACTGATTGCTCCGTTTAAAACCGTGGTCCTCCTCTTCCACCCTTACATCCCCTCTCCTGACTTTGTTTTCTCTCTGGCATCAACCGTGTACACCAACACCGGGGGTTGTTCTTTTATGTATTTCTTTGTATCCTTCTCTTCCTCACTAGAGTAGAGGCAGGGAGTCATGGATTTGGTTCTCCACTGTATCACCAGTGCTGAGAACTGTGACCTACAAGAAGCAGAACATTCTTAAGGACTTGTTAAATGAATGCTCAGACTCCTGGGGTGGACATTGTTATCAGATCCATGAACTTAAGCAAAATGATGAACCTCTGAACAGCATGCTAAGGGCTGGGCTATTCCTAACTGGTGGCAGAGACACTGGACTGGAATCCAGCCAGGTAGATTCCCAAGAATTATGGAGATCAAGTCTACATGAATGAAAAGGAGGGGTCCAGGAGTCTAATCCACAAAGATCCAACAATTCCAGAGTAAGAAAGGGACTTGGCCTCATCTGGGGCCATCTGCAGAGCTCTGTGGAACAGACAATATAATGAAGTCAAAATAACAATGTTTGTGACCAACATGTATCTAGTTCCCAATTAACATGCCAAGTGTTGAGTTATAACTACTTCATATCAATTATAGTCTTCTATTTTTTCATAATTTTTATATTGACTATATGAGAAAGTTGAGCCCTGAGGGTTTTAACTTGTTCCCACAACTGGTAAAGAGCAGAGACAGAAATACAAATGCAGACATGTAGGGTACTCTACTAAGCCCCCCAACACCAATGAATGAATGCAAGTAAAGGAGTGAGGAGTCCTCCATTCTTCAGTTAGGACTGGGGGTCCCCATGGTGGGTTTTAAGGATGGGCAGGGGTTTAGAAGGCGAAGAAAACAGAGACAAATTTCCAAGCAAAACAATTGACTCAGTCATGGACTGTCTGTACCCTGTAAACTGAAGTCGAGCCTTTCTTGTCCCAAGTTGCTTTTGGACAGCGTTTTGTCACATCATTGGAACAGCAGTGTGCATAAGTATGTGTGTGTGGATGGTGATGGTATGTTTGTGTGTATTTGTATACATATGTGTGGTATGCATAGGGTGTGTGTCTCTCTGTGTGTCTGTGATGTATTTGTGGGGGGGGGTGTATATATGTATGTATCTGTGTGTGTGGTATATGTGTGTCTCTATGTACGTGGTGTATTTGTCAGGTATGTGTGTGTATATATGTATGTATGTATGTATGTATGTATATATCTGTGTCTGTGTATGTGATGTATATGTGGGGTATGTGTGTATATGTGTATGTATGTAAGTATGTTTGTATACATCTGCATGTGTGGTATATGTGTGAGGGGGTTGTGAATGTGTGTGTATGTATGTATGTATTGTGTGTGTGGTATATGTGTGTGGGGTGTGTGTATGTATATGTATGTATATATGTTTGTATGTATGTATTGTGTGTGGGGGGTATGTGTATGTATGCATGTATATATCTGTGTGTGTATGTGTGTGTGTGTGTGTGTGTGTGTGTGGTATATGTGTGAAGTGTGTGTGTCTATGTGGGGAGAGGGTATGTGTGTTGCATGTATCTGTGTGTGTGTGTGTAGTGTGCGTGTCTTTCTGTGTGTGGTGTATGTATGTGTATGTATGTTTGTATGTATTTGTGTGTGTGTCTGTCTCTGTGTGTTTATATGGTGTATGTGTGGAGTGTGTGTGTCTATGTGTGTGGTATATATGTGGGGTGTGTGTTTATGTGTGTGGTATATGTGTGTGTGGGGGTGTCTTTATGTATGTATGCATCTGTGTGTGTGTGTGGTATATGTGTTGGATATGTGTGTTTCTCTGTGTGCCTGTGTGTGTGTTTGGTGTATGGGTGGAGTTTGTGTGTCTCTGTATGTGTGGTGTATATGTAGGATCTGTGTTTATGTGTGTGGTATATATGTGGGGTGTATGTGTATGCATATGTATGTATGTATGTATCTGTGTGTGTGTGGTATATGTGTTGGGTGTGTGTGTCTCTGTATGTCTGTGTGTGTGGTGCATGTGTGCCTTATGTGTGTGTATGTATGTATGCATGTATGTATGTATTTGTGTGTGTGTGTGTGTCTCTGTGTGTCTGTGTGTGTGTAGTGTATGTGTGGGGTATGTTTAACTGTATGTATGTATATATGTATGTGTGCATATATGTTTGTGTATGTGTGTGTGTGTGTGTATGCGTTGCAATGGTTACTATGTGGCCCAGGTATTCCCAGTACAGTGGGACTTCAGAGTCACTGGAATCTTGAGGTAAATGGCACCAAGTGGAGGCTGTGTGTAGCTGACAAGATCATTCATTGTGGCTTCGACCTTAGGGAGGGCAGGAATTAGAGCAGAGAGCAAGAAATGGGGTCAAGAGAGCCCAGCAGTCACTGGCCAATGAGTGATTAAGATCTCCCCTGGGTGAGAGTGGTCTAAGAAAAAGACAGGAAAGACTTAAGAACTAATTGATTATTATACACATTACCACCAGCCTGTGGAAAGAAAGAAATACCAAATTTCTGATGAATCTTTAAGTATGCCACCCAATTTAAAACTACTAAAAATGGGCTGCAAATTAATTTGTCTGTTTCAAAGTTACATGCCAGATGTCTTATTCGTCATAAATGATAGTATTTGCTGAAATAAATGTTTAACAGGCAGCAATTAGCAAAGTGGCCATACTTTAAAAGTTTAATTTGCTGCTAAGAGGGTTTCGCAATAACAACTTGGAAAACAATCGTGAGTTACACAATTTGATTTTCCAAATGGATTATTTTGCAGCTCAATGAAGAAACGGTTGAAATTTCATCTAGAGTTTCAAGGGGAGACTCACTCAATTGGATGTTCAAAAGCGTATCTCCCCCCCACCCCAGGAACACAGAAGCACGTGGTAGAATTACCCAATTAGTGGGCACTGCCTGGGAATAGTCGACCGGGTCCTGGTGAGCTGAAGTCTGAAGCCATCTAGGCAAACAAGGACCTGACTTCCAATTCCGCCTGTTTTCTGCTCATGGTAATTTATAGATGATGATTTATTTATGTTTACCAAGTGAAAATGAGACCACTGTCTGACAGGCACTTTCCTCCTTTGCCTTTGTTGGCTGAATCCTAATTATTTTTTCCCTTGTGGGACCGGATGAATTAAGTGAGCAATTCGCTTTGTGTATGCAAATTGCAAATCTAGGCAGAAGCCTCAAATTACTTCATTCTTAGAAAAAAAAAAAAAAAAAAGGAGGCCATTATCATGTTGAAGACGAAGAGGCATAAATGCCTTTTCCTTTTGCAGGTCATCTTCAAAATGAACAGAGCATGAAAACCATCCCTTTCTGAACCCACCACATGCCCTGAAGTATTACTAAGTAACCCACTAAATTAAATTATAGTTATTATTATCGCATAATTATAGTGCTTCAAATTTTAGGGTGCTCTTACAAACATTTCTATTTTTAAAAATTTCAATCGAGTTTTACATAATGCATTCTGAAACTTTTAACTTGTTCATACGGCACTTTTCTATAAACATAAGAATGGATGGAAGACAGAGGTGGTGGTTAAGGGAGCCAACACATCAAGGCATGCTCAAGCTGAATGCAAAGTCCTGAGAGGAGAGCTTTGTCTCCACTGAGAGTCTACGCTCAGAGCCTCCGAATGTAGCGGTGTCAGGCGAACATTTTCTAAAACACTTCTGAAGGAAGAGCAAGTCTAGACGGTTGCAGCCTAACCCCTGTATTAGTGGGTTTCTGTCTCTCTAAAAATATCCCTGTGCCCTTGGTCATTTAAAACAAGCTGGACTCGTGCCTGAAATTTGAACTGTCTCCCCAAGAGTGGTCTTTATTTGTACAAGTGAAATAACAGGGATGAATCGATTTGTTCTGCGTCTTTCTTTTGATAGAGGTGTCTGAACTGCAGAGCATGGCATCTGAGGCTGGTGGAAGAGATTCTGGGATGTAGGATACCTGCCTAAGCCGGCTGTGGTTATGCCATCCCAGATAACCTTTCCAGCAATGAATGCTGGAGTTAGCACAGTGTCCGTACCAAGGGAGACACAAGTTCTTCATGAGGATTGAGTTCTTACCAATGAAATGTCAAAAATATTTCTGTGCATACATTTTTGAAGGAATTATTGTGGGGTAAGAGTAATTTGTCCTCTGGAACAGTTTTATTTATAAAGAATACTCTCAAGTTACCAGCAGGGAAAGGGGGGCTGGTAGCTAATGCTACTATGCTGTTTATGTCACAATCCCAAAATATTCTGAATACCACAGAAATGGTCACTACAACTTGCACACAACCCACCAAAAGCATGGGAAACCTGGGTTCAGAGTCTCCTTACATATATGTGTAGTGAATGGCTCTATTCCCGATGAAAACAAAATCTACATATATGTGAGAACATGTTTCTGTATGTTTCATAGAGCAAAGGGTCTGAAAATATTTATTAAGCATTTTTATGCAGACAGAGACTAGGACCTGATGTCAGATTTTGTTTCCTGTCTTATTACAAACTTTTCAGAATTGCTGAAATGTATTTCAAGGAAGATGTGAGATCTTAGAGACATCATAAAATATAGCCTTAAGAACTGTAGGGACTGAAGAGGGGAAGCAACCTCTCCCAGCACACCGTCATGAGCTAAGCCATGGTGCTCAGTATGTTGGGGTCTCCATGTAGAGTGGTCCCACCAGACTAACTCGGCTTGGACCCAGGAGAGTCACAGGGAAGGATCAGACAAGGCAGAGATTGGAAGAGATGACCAGTTTTCGCCATGTGGACCAGGAAAGGCAGAGGGTCAGGTGGTGTGGGTTAGGGTCTATGCAGAAGGAAGATTATAAACTTGGTGGCCAGCTGGACATGGAAGGGTGTGGTGGTTTGTATATGCTTGGCCCAGGGAATGGCACTATGAGGAGGTGTGGCCTTGTTGGAGTAGCTGTGGCCTTGATGGAGGAAGTGTGTCACTGTAGAGGTGGGCTTTAAGACCCTCATCCTAGCTGCCTGGAAGCCAGTCTTCTCTTGTTTGACTTTGGATGAAGATGTAGAACTCTCAGCTCCTCCAGCTCCATGCCTGCCTGGATGCTGCCATGTTCCCACCTTGATGATAATGGACTGAACCTCTGAACCTATAAGCCAGCCCCAATTAAATGTCCTTATAAGAGTTGCCTTGGTCACAGCATCTCTTCACAGCAGCAAAACCCTAAGACAAGGAGGAAAGGAAAGAGAGGAGAATCCTGGATGCTGTGCTGGCCTCTGCTGTGAATAGCTGGGTGGATCTAAGTGCCAAACCACAAGCCAAGAAACCACAGAATGGAATCAAGCTTAAATGGAAAGTGAGTTAACGCTGTTCTGAGCATGCGTTGGGGAGCTCCAGCCTATCCTCCCCTTCGTTTCAGCATGTCCTCCCCTTCGTCTTACAAAAGGACCTAAGTAAGTAAGATAGGGGCTGTATCCCAGACCATCCCCTCTCCCTGCTTTCCCTGCAGTCAGAGCTGTGGATCTGGCTGGGCTTACAGCTGGAGAGAATATTTATACATAAGGATAATTCAGTGTATGGAGCTGTGAAGTCATGCTGCTTGAATGAGAGGAAACTTCCAGAATATGACTGGTGGGTAATTTCCTGGATGAGCAGAGGACAACTACAATGGGCATATCTAAGCATTAAAAGGAATGGCTAGGGTATACTCTGAGATTTTGAAAAGACGTATTGTAGCCAGCTGTGTCAAAAGAGGAAGTGTTTAGAGAAAGGAAAACTAAGTTAATTGATTAATTAATTAAAATAAAATAAATTCATTACCACAGAATAAATTCTGACATAGAGGGAAGCTCATGGGAACAGAGTACAAGAGAGGGAAAGATGGAGAGAGAGAGAGGAGGGGAAGAGAGAGAAGGAAGGAGGGGGAGAAAGAGAAGAGTGGGACAGAGAGAGGTAGAGAGAGGGAGGAAGGAAGAGAAAGGGAGGGAAAGAGAGAGAATGAGGGAGGGGATGAAGAGAGAGAGCAAAAGAGAGGAAGATTAGATTGATTATAGAGAAGTCATTTTTAGGACATAGATCATTAGCTCACTGTGAAAAACCTAGAGTCCCATTTTCTCAAAATCTAAGCACAGTCTGACATGGATTCTGGGAAACCCAAGAGTGGTTTCTAGTAAACACTATTCAGTAAGGAAGGATGAAGGCAGAACGGGGTCTAGTGAAATGGCAGAAGGATCATAGCAGGATTAGAAGGCTGTGGTTTTCAAACGCAGGTGTGTGTGTGTGTGTGTGTGTGTGTGTGTGTGTGTGTGTATGCACGCGCACAGCACTGGGACAGCGACCCCTTGCTGTTCACTGCTGTCGCGTTAGTGGGCCCAGTGGACATTGATAAATGAGGGCACGTGTACAAGCATTCTGTTCCCCGTGGGTTTTGTCAGAATGGAATTTATTTGCTCTATGAAATGCTCAGAATAAAAGGAGAGGAGGAAAAGATAGGGTAAGATCGTAGGAGGGGTTGGAAAAGGGAGGGAGAGAGGAAGGAAAGGGGAAAGAAAGAGATGGGGAGGGGAAGGAGGGAGGGAAGGAAGGAGGAAAGAGAGATGGGGAAGGAAGTGGGAAGGAAGGAAAGCAAGAAGGAAGGAAGGGAAAGAAAGAGAGAAGAGGGAGGGAAGTCAGGAGAGAGGAGGGGAGAACAGTAGAGGGGAAGTAGGAAGGGGAGGGAGTGGGGGAAGTGGAAGGAAAGCAGCTACAGCTACATAAGAGATACACACCAGGATAGATACAGGCAAAGCCAAGCCCTCCCAATCAAACAGCTGAGCCATCCGTCCGATGCACCCTGGAGTGTGCTCTGATTCTCATCCATTCCCCACAGAGCAAAGAACATTAGGAAATATGAGCCCTCGGGTCAATGCCAGCCACTTGCCTTCCTGAATGAAGACAGGGTGTTTGCATTTCAGAAGCAGGGCAGGAGTGAAGATAGCCATTGGAGTCCTCACCTTGCCAAAACTAAGATTAATCAGTTTCAGGGCATCCCTGACAGCTCAGGTGCTTGGGGGGAGGGGAAGGGAGGAACTTCAGGATGGAGGCTAAGACATGAAAAATGCTTTTTTTTTTTTCTTTTGCATCTTGTATTCTTAATTTATTTTCCCAGGAGAAATATCACCTTTAACTGTGTGCTGGTGAAACATATCCAAAGTTTAAAAATTCTCCAGTTAACTTTTATGTTAAAACTCCAGAAAGGATTCAGATACACAAAACAGTCATTTCTGCCAGAAGGCTGTGTCCTCAGACCCCATGCCATGGCTCTGTTGATCAAAGAGCAAAATACGTGTTTCCCAAGTGTCTTCTAGAAATCTCCTTATATTGGAATAAATTCTGAAATCTGGTCACAGCGTGCTACTCATAACCTTGGTATTTTATTATCAAGATTCATAAATTACACAGCATTTAGATTTAAAAAAAAAAAAAAAGCACATCTCGGAATTACTTCTGTACCCCCAAGAGATTAATATTAGACACATCAGATTTGAGAGAGTAAAGAGAAAGAATAGAAGCCAGTAACTCGTCAAGGGCTCGGAGGCTTAATAGAGATAATTCCTCCTTACTGCTAGGGCTTTGAACTTTGGTTAATGATGATTACAGATGAAAGAGAACCCAATGTACCAAGTTCCCCAAAGATCTGCATATTAAATCCACAAGCCAGCAGGTAGAAATCCAAAGTAGGGCAAGGGAGTGTGTCCTCAGCTTCCTCTCCCCATCAAAGGGACCTTTTTCAGCACACGAAGGTGTAGTGTTTGAATCAGTCCTAAACTATCTCTAAAATTTCCAAGTCCCCAGCACTTTCAGGTCCGGTCACCATGACCAATGTCTTCCAAATCAGAATTCCTTTTCCTAGTTTCAGACGGCTCTTTGGTAAATTTTATTCTTACTCCTTAGGAAGTACTAAGTTGTCTGTTTTGTGTTAGAATTTATAATAGAGACTTGTGCATCCCTTCACACAAAGCCCGTTGGACTGTGGAGTTTGTTTGATGTGGGAGGAGACACTGGGAAACACCAAGTGAGAGCATCCACAGAAGTAAGTGCTAAGGAAACTAAGAGACCAGAAGGGCGTGGCTTAATGGAACGAAGGGCGTGGCTTAATGAACGAAGGGAGTGGCTTAATGGGTTCCACTCTAAATAACAGGGTTGAGGAACAGTGTTCACTAGGAGGAATTTGAAGAGTCACTGAACTAAGTAAAGAAGTGAGCGAGTGTGGGTGCGTGCCCAGGAGTAACAGACTCCCAGGAAAAGGGAAAACAAGGGTGGCCGTGTGGAAAGACTCTAGGGCGCCAGGAGCACCAGAGTAGGGTAGGATGAGATTGTGAACACGGAGCTAGGAGGTCGCACAGCCCAGGGAACTCAGACTCTGAGGTCCCACAAGCCCCTGTGAGGATTTGCCTGAGGGAAGTGATGTCATACCAACCCCAGTGGGCCAGCAAGAACCAGTTCAGCAGCGCTTGCTTCCCAGAAGTGTCAGGAGGGGCTGTGGAAAGTCTCTGGAGTCTCCACACACTTCAAACACACAGCCTTCACCGTGAGCTGATGCTGGACAGAATCGGAAAGACCTACAAAGCAGTCCTCACTTCTCTTCCTTCTGTTGCGTGCATTCATACCTTCCAGCCATTGCAAACTCTTACTCTCGTGTTCTCTTTTGTTTTCCTGTACCCAGGGAGGTAGTATACAGCTCATGACGAATGAATTATTTCTGGAAATACTTTGAGCTTTATACAGAAGCGCGTGGGTGGCAACACAAGCTGATCATACAGTAAAGAATTGTAAAGCAGGAGGCTGGGTGAGGTTCTGAAGAGAAGAGATCACTAGGTAACAGACAGTGAACAATTTGAAGGTCTGTGAGGGTACACACTCCACCCTTCTTAATCAACATCTTATAAAACCAGAAATTGAAATTGCAGACCTCTGATCATGGTCAACAGAAGAGGGGCTTGCCTCATCTCTGACCCTGGGCAGAGACATGACTTCAGAATTAAGGAGAATGCCACAATAGTACTGCCTACTGAAGGCTTTACAATAAAGGGCAAACGCATGCTGTTTTGTCTCCCTTAAGAGTTAGTCCGTATGTGCTGCCAGTCTAATCCCCATGTGGAGAAGAGCATCTCTAGGGGAACTCTGACTATCCTGGATGCTTTAGAAACAGAACAAACCCTGCGTACAAGGTAGATCATCCCGGTCCCTCTGGCCACGGCCTACTAAAACCCTTTGAGAGTGTCTCACTTTACTCTGAAATAAATCATTATCCATCTTCCGCTGTTTACTGTGACTCATTTGAACTCTTTCCACAAAGGTCACAAGGACCTAGGAGATGAGAGGACTGCAGAGAGATGCCCATGACAAGCTGTAGATGGCCACACTTGATGGAAATCTCAATTCTATATTATTTGTACAACATATGAACCGATACTTCTTTGGGTCTTTGAAGCTACCTTGCTTGGGTCTTTGAAAGGTAAGGCCTCCCAAGCAAGCAAATCAAGTCATCCCTTTAGCATTGTTTTCTGCAGAAACCAATGTGCAACCGATGAATCTGGATGCACTTGACTGGGTGACTAGTCCTGTAGCATGGGGTCAGAGGGATTGGTTTTAGAGCTTATACAAGGGTTTGGTGGCACACCACTGTTTTCCAACACTGTGTGAACATGCACAAGGAAGACAACACAGGGCCTGTGTAAGAACTGCATGGAAATGAGAGCCAGATTCTGTACTGACGAGTCTCTACTGGTTTTACACAAAATCCTAAAGGGTAAAGAGGCCCAGACCAAGTTTTCTATGTTCCTGTTGATGGTTCTATACCATGAGCATATGGGTAGCATTCAATGGATTTAGTGGATTAGTTAAAAAAAAAAAAAAGATATAGAATGGGAGTTGTGTTTTCTGGGCGATATGGGAGAGTTGAACAGGGAATAGGGGTGGACATTTTCAGAACACTGTCCAAGAAAGCAATAACATGAGAATCTTGAGTGCTTATGAGAAAACCCCGAGAGAGCAAGCCAAGCACCTTGTGACTTCGGTTTATTCAAAGCACAGAATTGTTCTTGGGATGTGTTTTTGTGACCCTCCCAGGTGTAGTGGGTCGGAGGGGTTTTACTTTAGCTGTTGTGATTCCTATGCCTCTATGGGAAACCATGCTTTTCCACACATGGATTGTCCTTACTCGTGTGTGTTCCTTAACTCTTGGAGTATAAACTGTCTGATGCTCTGAATAAAGCTGCCTCTTGCACAAGACCTCAGTCTGCCTCATTTTTAGGCCCCTCTCTCCCAGGTTCACACTGCCGTTAGAGCACTAAACAGATATGAGCAGTTTCATTAGATACAGGCACAAAATTCTCAAGAATGAAGAAAAACAAAACCATGGGAACAGTTTTTTTTTTAAAAAAAATGAATATCGAGTAAATATCTTTCATTACAGATACTTTGCTTACATTAAAAAAAAAAAAAAAAACAAACCAATAACGATCTTTGTCAGTAATTTGTGTATGCTTTCCCAGTAAGTTTAAGCCCACTTCCTTCCAACCCAGTGTCTGAAGAGGTAGTGCGCAGGGTCTTACCTTGTGGTAACACCTGAAGTATGCAGCCCGTTCATCTGAGAACTTCTCCAGTCTCTTTGGACCCTTGCTCGAAGCTTTCTTGAACACTAACCAGCATCGTTGATAAATCTAGAAGGAAACGCAACATCAATTTAGCATCCCCAGACTCGACTGCTTCTGACATTTGCATTTAAACATTGTCTTTTTTGGTGTTTTTGCCTGTGAAATATTTGAATGCTGAAATGAATGCTGGTTTGGGAAGGTAAGAAGAGTGGGGGCGGGAGGGGGAGGCGTGTGGAGAATGAACAAACTACATGTTTCAGACAATTACTGGAATCAAAATAAGCAAATATGCCAGGGCCAATCTGTCTACATTTTGATATGGGATCTCTATTATATGCCAGTGAAAAGTTCCAGAAAGAAAAATCCACTCGTGCCTGACAGATGGATAAAGCATCTGACTTGCTGTTGTGTAGATCTTGATATACATCATCCATCCACCTGTCGCAGGGACTCGGCATACATTAGTTGCCTCATTTCAGGTGGGATAAAGAGATAAATCCACTCTTTTCCAAAGCTTAGGTCAGAATATGGGATCTAAGGAGTGTCTGATGCTACTGGAGAGATAGTAGGATGTTATTATTTATAACAACAAAAGTTAGAAACCACTTAATCTTCATCAATAAGGAGTGGTAAAGTTACTTTGCTTCTATTATGGATATTTTAGCCCACCTCGCTCATCTAGACAGCTAGACAGTGCTAAAGCTAAGCGTATTGGCCTCTAGGAAGGAACCTGAATGGTTATGGTGTCAACACACGTCTAAGTGTTGAGGGTTATGAATCTGGGTTTCTCTGCAGTCAATGGCCGTGCAAGACTCATAACTAGTCAAAGGCTGAGAATAAGAAATGATTGAGTTCCTGGCCCTAACAAGCCATCTGTGTCAACCACCCTGCCCCCCACAGGGCTTGGACAACATCATGGAAGAGAGGGTGGAAAGAGAGTCAGAGAAAGAGGGTGGAGGTTAGGTGCTATCCTCTGGACATGACATGTCTGCACGAGATCAAGCCAGCACGACCTGTCAATTCTATCAGTTTCCATCTTGCATAGTTACTGGCTCTTCCATGGAATATAAGAACCCGAAGACAAATTGGAACAGCAACTTAGTCGAACAAAATAACCTCTCAAGGAATGGGATGGGGGCAAATGGACACCCATAGGGAAGAGAGAGAGGAAAGGGAGAGAGTACAGGCAGGGGAGACGGAGGGGGAGGTTCTCATATTGACTTAAGCGTTAAAACACTTGCTATACACAGAAAGTGACTGAAGCAGACTTACAAATAAAAGTATAAGCTTTTGAAAACACTTTTCGTTCTATTTATATGTGTGCATGCATATGATGATATACGTATGCATGTATATGATTATATACCACGTGTGTACTTGTGGAGAGCAGTCGCGCCCTAAAGATGGCTTCAGTGGGCAGCACTACATCTGGAATACTACCCAGCAATAGGAACAATAACTTGTTGCTATGGGTAACAACATGGGTGTCTCTCCAGAGAATGAGACTGAATAGACAAAGCAAACATGCTGGGAAGATGGCTCGCTGGGCAAGAACACTTTCACACTTTCAATGCAAAGGACGAGTTCAAATCCTCAGCATCCATGTAAAATTTGGGGTGTGTCATCATGGGTGCCTACAATCCCATTGCTATTGGGAGTGAAGACAGGAGGATTGCTGGAGCTTGCTGTTTCTTGCTTCACTCAGAGTTCAGTCAAATAGTCTTCTCTCCCTCAAGGGCATGAGGCATAGACAGAGCAGAGTAGCCAACTCCGTCCTCTGTCTTCAGACATGCTCGCCAGGACACACATGTACACATAGGCAATATACACTCACACACAGAAAGAGAAAACACAAGTCATACTAACACTTTACACTCAGCTGGAACCCCAGGCCCCATGCACTCTAGGCAGATGTCCTACGAGCAAAATACTTCTACATCTCTAGCCATATTCTCAACATACAAAATTACAGAGCCAAGAAGCAGCTGCAATGGTAGTTGGCGTTAGACACAAGAGGTGAAGGGAAACAGACTGGCTCTGTGGGGTCTGTGGCGCTCTGGGCGTAAGAAACCATTCTGTAATTTGATGTCAGATCAATGTCAGCACCTTATTTATATTTCTCTGAATTTTGGAGAGGCGTTTATTTCCAGAGAGGCTAGGTAAAGGGTAAAGGATCTTTGTATTGTATAAATCTATAACTAAAGGTACAACTACGAATACAGCAAGAATAAATGCTGCCAGGCACGCTAGAAAAAAACACACCTTTGATCCCAGCACTCGGAGAAAGAGGCAGGCAGATCTCTGTGAGTTCAAGGCCAACCTGGTCTACATAGGGAGTTCCCAGACAACAGGGCTACAGAGTGAGACTCTGGGTTAAAACAAAATGTTTGATTGTTAAGTGGACAATGTAAGAATCTTTATAGCCCGATCCAAATCTAATGTCTAAATTCTTCTCCAATCTTCCCCTTGCCCCACCCCTGCACCCTCTCTTTCTGGTCATTAAATCACAGTCTAATAAAATACTAAATAACAATAAGAAGACAAGTAAAGCGACAGGTAAGATTTGCACACAAACGTCCTCTTCAGGGTGGAGAGCCACGCATGAAAGTTAGCATTCTGAACTGTTGGCAGGAAGTCCTATCAAGATCCACTTAAGTCTGAGGAGCAGATGAGTCCACTGGCTCCCTAAAATTGCACAGCCACCAAGGACTGCAATTACAGAGGCAGCAACAACTGTCACTTGCTCATTCAAATCAAGTGTGTGCAGGAGGTTTCTTACTGTCTTCCTATTACTGGAAACCTCTGGTTTTGTGCACATACCTCTGAAATGTACTTAGAAACTGAACATTCCAGAGGGTATGTAAAAATTAAATGAAAAAATAAATAATAAATAAATAAATAAATAACTTTTCCCACTGCAAGAGAAAGATACTTTAAGTAAAAGGGATATTTTCAATTTCCTAACTGTGTCTCCACTTTTCAGACACACTCATTTAATGAGTGCACTTTTAACTTTAAAGATTGGTTCATTTTCTCAGTTGGACCAGGATTTGCCTGGCTCTCTTCCAAAGACTGTTGCATGCAAGCGGAAGAGCCATCATTTTCAGCTCATCTGGTGAGAGTGCCGTCTTTGACCCCTTGATACGCAGGTTAGGGATTTTTATTTCTTACTCTGTGCCCCTCTCTTCATTTTATTAAGCACTAAAGGCACAAAAGTACATTATAGCAATATAACAGCACCAATGATGTTCCATAAGTCATACACAGGGCTGGGGAAACAGCTCAGAGATTAAAGAGCTTTTGTTGCTCTTACAGAGGACCTGGCTTCAGTTCCCAGCACCCACCTAGGAAGGCTCACGACAGCTTATCACTCCAGCTCCAAGGGATCTAATGCCCTCTCCTGGCCTCCTTAGGAACTGCACTCACACACACATACCCAACACAGTGATGCATACACACACATAATTTTTAACAAATGAAATCTTAAAAAAAAACATCAGTCCAACACAGCTGTAAATTAACTCTGAATAGAGGTCGAAACCCATTTGTCATTCAAGAAATGAGAACCCATCTGCCTGTGGAATGACAAAGTCTATCCTGCCAGCACCTGCTGTGTAACTAACCAGTACAGAAGGCCACAAGGGTGAGGGCATTCCAGAGCCTTCCTTTGCTCTCTGTTGTCCATCAGAGGCTCCAAGTCTGGTCTGGTCTCACTCATGAGAACTCTCAACCATGCAGAGCCCTAGAGATTAGACAACGTCTGCTGATCAGAACCCATGGTGATGAGATCATGTCAATTTACCATTCGGTGAGCTCACCACATACTGACTTTTTAATTCCAGGCCAGGGCCAGGAGTTATTTGGAATGCTCTAGCAGACAGTGCCGTGACCCTCACCTGGGACTGACAACATGGAATTTTCCAAGATGAGTTGGTGCTGACAGGATGGCTCATTGGATAAAGGCCCCTTGCTGCCAAGTCTAACGACCTAAGGTTGACCTCTGGGACCCATGTGGTGGAAGAAGAGAATTGAGTCCTGAAAGATTTCCTCTTGTGTAAGCTACACTCCACCCATTGGATGGATGGATGGATGGATGGATGGATGGATGGATGGATGGATAAACATAAATAAATACAAGTTTTATAGACAGAAAATCCTTCAATAGTGATGAGACTCTGGGATGGGATATTTCCAACAAGGGCCATTCCATGGTCTTTGACACATGTTGGCTGCCATCTTGAGTTCCAGAGGCACACCTTGAAGGTGAAATACGATGTGGGCATCAGAAAGTTGAATTTCCATTTCCACCTGCTGCTCTCACTCTCTCCTGAGAACTAGACATTCACTTGAGAGGATTCACTGCCATTAACAGTCAGTAGTTAGTGGTAAGCGTATTCTTGACAAAGACTTTGGTGTCAAAGAGATTTCATGAGATTGAGATCTCCTAATACTGAGGTGCTGGGTTGAGGGTTTTCACCATGTACCCCTGGCTGGCTTCAAACTTCTAGACAATCTTCCTGCCTCTGCTTCTGAGTGTGTGGATCAGCTATGCTCATTATTTATTTTTAATAATAGGATAATCTCACTATGTAAGATGCTCACTAACACCTCTGGGCTCCATTTAATAAGTGCCATGTCAGCACCCTCCTCCCCCAGTCAGCAACCAAAGTTGTCAGCAGATATTGCCAAATCTCTCCAAGAAGAAACAATGGGAATCACCATGTTATGGACAGAATATGAAATGTGTCTTACAGGCTTGCACACCAGACACTTGGCTGTCAGCTCATAAGCTTCTGGGAGATAACTGACACATCAGGACTTGGCTGATCAAGGTTAACCATTCTGTGATAGTCTCTTATGCACCTTGGTCACAACTACAAAAAGGACTCATTCACACTGTCCAAGGTTAGCAGGTGATCTGAGATCTCATGTTAGAACAAGATGAATATGATGGTTAGCATATGCTTGGCCCAAGGAGTGGCACTGTTAGGAGGTGTGGCCTTGTTGGAGTCGGTGTGACCTTGTTGTCAGAAATGTGTCATTGTAGACATGGGCTTTAAAACCCTCATTCTAGCTCCCTGGAAGCCAGTCTTCTCCTGTTGGCTTTCAGAGCATAATGTAGAATTCTTAGCAACTCCAGCCCCATGCCTGCCTGGATGCTGCCATGCTCACACCTTGATGATAATGCACTGAACCTCTGAACCTGTAAGCCAGCCCCAATCAAATGTTATCATTTATAAGAACTGCCTTGATCATGGTGTCTGTTCACAGCAGTAAAACTCTAAGACAACCATTGCAAGAATCTTCAAAGCCCTTAATTTAGAGAAGCTCATTTGTAAACTCCAAACAACCCAACTCAGATCCCCTGGAAGAGCAGAAAGTACTCTTAAGTTCTGAGCCACTGCTTCAGCCTCCCAACTTATGGTGGGCCAGCTCTGGGTTGTAAGCCTTGATTTATTGATCTCTCTGTGGTAGAACTTTTCAAGTCTTAGCTCTGGGCCATCTTTGATGAGCATAAAGACCTACCAGGCAAGTCTCTGCTTGGGGAAACAGGTGGATAGGCCTTGTGTAAGAATCTCATTTATTCTACATCTGCCGCAAGCCAAAATCCTATATTACTAAACGTATTAAAATGTTAGCCTTGGGTTTCAAATGATTAGTCCTCCTCCTAGTGAAATTGAAGGCCCCTTGTAACATGTTCTTTTCAATATGTGGGATGGTGCCGGGCTTTTCATATTTCTTTTGTTCTAGGAAGCTAAAGTTCACATTGTACATAGAGTGAGGGGGTGGGTCACAGTTGTTTTTCATTTTGCCAGCATTTCTTTCCTGCATTCACATCATCTTCCTCTTCCCCAGGCATTATCCTAACTTTGAAGACACTTCCTCAGCCACAGAATCCTGATTTAGTCTCTTTTCTCCTACCCTTCCCCATTTCTTTTAAAGTTCCCAAACACAAATCAAGTGTTTTCCTCATCCAGAATATGAATACCAACAGCTAACGGCCTCTGAACTCCTTCTCTACCTGTTGCAGAAAGCTGACCCTTCTGGATCCGTTTTCTCAATGAATTCTCCTGGCAATGCTTTGAGACACGAAGAAAATCACCTCTGCATTACTGGGAGGAAAGGGGCGTGGTGACACAGGAAGAGTGACCTTAAACATCTACCCAAAGTCCTGAAGCTACTTGAAATGAGCCAGAAGTCAACGTTTAACTGTTAACATGGACGTCAGGATTCCCTAGAAAAGTTAAACCTCAAGCAATGCATAATCTGGTGCAAGGGTCAAACTGCGCATAATAAGTGAACATCTGCTCATCAGCTCTAAAAAGAGAAATCTAGTTGTAACTCTGGGTGCTTTCATCTGGACCATTGCTTCCCAGCTTGTTGTCTTCCGTGTACAGTTGGAGTTTTGACTTTAAGCTCGCCGGCACCAACTTTAGTTTTAAGGGAGCGTTTCTGAGATTGAAAGCCTAAGATGTTAATTAATCCAGGAACCCAAAGTCTCCCAGCCATGTGTAAGAAGTGCTTGCTTTGAGGAGGCCTCACACTCTCTCGCGCGCTCTCCCTCAGTCAGGATTCTTGGCAGAAGTCTGAAGGTCCAAGTATGCACTGCTAATGACACAAGAGGTCGAGAAGTACTACAGGCAACTTCTCCACTTCCTGTATCTGCTCTTGCCTCACTGATGCTCTGCCTCAGCGGCTCCCACAGTCACCATGGCAACAAGCTTAGCTTTCAGGCTGACAGACTCCGCCTACAGATGATCACGTGGGCTGCTCAAGAGTACCCTGCCCTTCCCTCTGGTTGATTCTACCCTCCCAAAGTCAGTTCCTCTGTCCAATTAAGACAGATAAAATGCTGAACTCCGAAGCACTCCCTGCGTTGCCGGAAACATCCAAGAAGATGTGATTGGCCCATACGATATGGAAATCAAGGGAGAGGAGTGTAAAGTTGGAGACACCTGGAACAGGACTGAGCCCAGCAATAAATTCTCGCTGTCCTGCTGGCCAGGAACTGTACGTTCTCCTGTGACAAAATCATACCAGCCTAAAACTTGTCTAAGACCAGGAAGGAACTGTTTCCAGGCCTATGAGTGACAGTAGAAAGCTCGGTCTTGTGAGTATGCTATCTCAACTCTCCCTGCCAGTTTGTTCGTGAGGACCCTCAGAAGTTGGTACCTAAAGCTTATAAGAGGGGCTCTTCAGTATTCCCCAAGGCCTAATTTGTGGGCTACTACCGATCCCACTTTATAGAATAAGCTAGCTCAGAACGGTGTGCTTTATGAAAAAAATTAATGAAGAAACAACAAGATTTCTTATCGTCTATATGTACCTATGTTTTCTTAAAGGGAAAAATGTTAATTTTGAGGAAACTACTGTAGGTATCAAGGAACAGTTTAAATTCACTGCAAGGAAAAATACTGGCAAAATAATGGCATGGTTAATCAAAAAACAAAGTGTGTTTTAAACGAGTTTGAAATACTTAAAAAGCATTCACAGGAAATGAATTAGCAGTGGCAACCCCGGACTTATAGTGTCAATTAACACAACTGTTCTAGAAGCAGAATGAGTCTGCTTTGACCCAGAAATAAAACTTCTAGAATTCCCCCATCCCTAGAACATAATTACAAAAGCATACAAGTGGGCACAGGGCAAACTGTGGGCACAGGGTTCTGAAGGCAAACAGGAAAAGATGGCTTCCAGACAGCTTGGAGGAGGTCTCAAAGCCCACCCTAACAGTGACACACTTACTGGAACAAGGCCATATCTTCTAATACTGCCACTCCTTGGGCCATGCATATTCAAACCACTACAGTATGCGTGTATCAAATTATCAAACAATAAAATAAAATAAAAACTTTTTTCTAAGACTCACACCAACTGGATTGATCTAGCTCTTATTTTCAATAAGTCTCATAGCAAAAACCCAGACAATGGACCACTGGAAAAGTCGAAACAGTTGGGTAACCACAGAATTCAAACACTGAATTCAAACTGGTGCCATTCATGAATTTATTCAACAATTCTGCATGGGGTACTGCCAGATATTAGACATTGCCTAGGCAGAAGGGATATAGATATAAATAATTGAGAGAATCTAATGCATTGGTTGGGCTTCCAGTTAATGTGGCCCACGTGTCTGTGTGAGCATGTTTGTATATGGACTCGTATATCACCTTATACTCTGCAAACAACACAGCCTGTGGGGCTAGGGCCTAGGAAGGAATAGGAGGCAAGGATTGGCTAGAGGCAGGTACAGGACTGTGAACAGCTGTCAGAGTAACTCTTAGAGGAAGGCGATCGCTGAAAAGAAGCTGGCAGAGACGATGGAATCAACGGGGGCGGGGCACGTCAAGCAGAGTCTTGGCAGACATATTGCGATGATAGCACAGTTGGTAAGATGCAAGAGATGTTGAGCGTGGGTCACGCTGGGCAGCCTCGGTAGCTTTTATTGTAAAGGCTAGGTTTTTTTCCCTGAGTGAGAAAGAAGTGAAATGGAAAGCATTGCTTGAGTGTGATGCAAACCAACTGTTAAATGCACCATAGTGCGATTTGGTGTCAGGCAGAGGTAGAGAGGCTAGTTAGGAAGCTGCTGCAGATGAGGCCTTAAGGTAACTCCTGTGGTTTAGATGTAAAATGTCCCACACAGCCTCCTGTACTTGAACTTTTAACTCTCCCAACTCAAAGCTCTAGTTTGGGAAGCTGGTAAACATTGGGAGGCGGAGCCTAGATGGAGGAAGTGAGTTCTGGGGAGAGGGAGAACCTTGCGTGTTTCCTCATTGGTCCTCTTCCAGGCCGATCTTTCTCTTCCTTATCCACCAAAAAAACGGAAGCAAGCAATTCCATTCTCCTGCCGCAAGTGGCGCCATGATACGCTGTACCTTCAAACAGGGAGCTAAAACGAATCTTCCCCTCCTTAAGAAGTTCTTTGTAAGGTCCTTGGTCATGGCAGTAAGAAAACAAACAGCTAAAGTGACTTCAATCAGGGTGAATGGAAGTGGAGGAGGGCACAGGGTTCCTCAGAATATAGAGACGTCATCGAAGAGTAATCAACAGGATTTGCTGGTGGTATAGGACATGACGTGTCAGTGAGGAAAGAGGCAAGGATGATTTCAAGATGTTCAGTCCTAACAAAGGGAACGCTAGAGTAGTAACGAGTGATATTGATGGAAAACCAAGTACACTACACTACGGCGATGTCAGATTCGATAAGGGATATGCTGAGTTGGTCATGCCTATTAACTATCTATATAAACTTAATGTTTTGGATAACAAAGAGGCTGACGTGTCTACATTGCAAAGGTGAGGCTATATATACAAGATTTTACTTGACTATTGCTGTAGCTTGCTTTCCGTTGCTGTGATAAATGCCCTCACCAGAAGCAACCTGGGGAGGAGAGGGTTTGTTTGACTAACAGTTTCTTGTCACAGTCCATCATTGAGGAAAGTCAGAACAGGAACCTGGAGGCAGGAACCACAGAAGAAGGCTGCTTGCTGGATTGCTTTCTGGCTCATTCATTATCATGCTCAGCCCAGGTCCACCTTCCTAGAGAATGGTGCCGCCCACAGTTGGCCGGGCCCTCATACTTGATTCACAATTAGAACAATCCCCCACAGACCAGCCTGCTAAAGACATTTACCCAACTGAGACTCTATTTTTTCAGGTGATTCTTGGCTTTCAAGCTGATGCTAACTAGGGCAACTTTTAAAATATATTAGTACCATTTCCCCTATATGCTGGTCTTGAAAAGTAGATGAGTTGAGTTAGCACTTTTGATGTATTAATAATACAGCTCAGTACACAGCCAGTGCTCCACAGTGGCTAGCAGATTGTAATATCCATATGGATGGATATCTCCATGCAAACAAGGACAGCATATAGTCCGGCCTCCATTTCTTCAATTCTGCAAGTGTTTGTAAGATTCAACCGTATGGTAGGCATTCTACCCCTGGAGAAACAACAGTATACAAAGCAAAGTCCACAATGTTCACATTTTAGTGTATAGAGACAGAACCCCAGTTATCTTAGGGTGTATCATTAAACCAGGCATGTGAGGATGATTGCAGACCATCTTCTTAAAACCCAGCCTTTTGATAGAACTCATCTGGTGAGTATTTGTGACACTAAAAACAAAAATGATTGGACTAGAATATAGCTCAATGCTAGAGCACTTGGTCCTCACACTCCCAACCACTGCCCGATTCTCAGAGTACATCTACCATTTCCTGCTTCCCTGCTTCATTTGAGACACGCTACTTGAGTCACAGGGACCACAAGTTTGGGGCCTACTCAGACTATAAAGTGAGTTCAAGGCCAGCCTACGCAAGTAGTGAGGATCTGTCTCAAAATTAAAAAGCAAAAGGAAGGCTTGGGATATAGATGAATGAGAAAGTACTTGTCTAGCATGCATACATCCAAAGTTTAAATCCCAACACCCCCTTGTAAACACAAAGATATACTCCAATAAATGATCCGTTCTCTAACCAAGAATGAAAGACTATACCTCCAGACTCTCTTCCCTTTCTGTTTTTATGGCTGATACTCTCCTATTCATTGGGCCTTAGATGGAATTTCTGCACATGTTACTTAACTACTGATATGTAACAAATGACCCAAATAACCACCAACAAGCACTGCTTCTTACCAATACCAGCTATCAGAGCAACTGATCAGTTGTTCTAATCTGAATTGGCTTCACTGAACTGGGTTGGTTTATTCACATATGAATGGTCAAGGGATGGGTTATTATTTTGATAGCACAACTCTGTATAGTGTAGTCTCTGATTGCTGTAAGAGGCTATTTCTCTTGGAACAAGCATGAGCCCAAGATTTAATGAATCATTGTTAATGCAAATGTGTGTGGTATACAGGCCATATGCGTTTGCATGTGTGGGCACTACACACTCACACACACAACATACATATACACACACTCATATACACACACATATACACACACACATATATATACATACATATATATGTATATATATACACACACACACACACACACACACACACACACACACACACGGATGGATGCACATGCGTGTGAAGGCCTGAGTTGATATTAGGAGACCCCTTTGACTCCTCTCTACCTTACCCACTGAGGCAGGATCTCTCAGTGAACCCAGAGCATGCCAATAAAGCTCCAGGCTTCACTGTCTCTGCCTGGTCAGCAGAGACAGGAAATACAGGCAGCAGTCATAACCACCGGGGGTTTCATTTGGGCTCTGGAGATCCAGGTTCCAGTCCCCGTGCTTTCCTTTGTCCACTAAGCCATCCTCCCAGGCCTAATTAACCACTTTAATTAATGAAAATGGTGGACTGTATATACAACTATAGAGGAAATGCTGGAGGAGTCCTACACAGCCTTCACCACGTTCTCTTAGGTGGATACCTGACACGGACGAGAACCGAGTCTGGAGAGGTTGAGGGTGTTTCCTACTCTTGTAGAGGAACTGAGTTTGGTTCTCAGCACCCACATCAAGCAGCTTACAACTACCTGTAACTAAAGTTCCAGAGGCTCAGACTCTGGGCTCTGTCGCCTTCTACTGGCCTCTGTGTACCTGCGAGTACACAGTGAACATGAATTCACAAAGGGACACACCACACACACACCAACACACACACAGGCCCTTAGTGCAAAGTTACAACCAGGATACAGACATCCAAGTGGTTCTTCTCATCACCGTGAAACACCTCATCTGTCTTTTATCATCATGACATCATGTTCCATGTTGTTGACACTTCAGCAATCACTCATGTTACCATTTATGCATTTGTGACCTTTTGTGAATCTTGTGTGAGCATAGTTCATACAGGTGTAGCTTTGGGGTTTGGTCATTCCACCTGGCCTGATCCCCTGTGGTGGTGTTCCGGGTGTCAGTGATTACAGATTGCTGCCAGTCAGTCACTCAAGGACCTCTGGCTTGCCTCCAGCTTCTAGATGTTCTGAATAAAGCTTCTATTAACATCTGCACACAGATTTTTTTTTTTTTTGAATGAAAGTAAGTCATAGTCTGGGATAAACCTCAGGATGTTTAATGCCATTTACTTCAACTCTTGATAATTGCCTTAAATATTTCCTATATAAACATTGAGAACTACATCAGAGAGTGTTATGGTTTCTGCTTCAACCTTCAGAGATAATTTTTAAAGCTTCAGAAGAGAAAAATCAGTTATATACACCCATCTGTTTTCTGGCTGGGGTCTTCCCCACGGATGTGCCCAGGTTCGTAAGATGTTTCTTTTCTGTTTAGCAATCCTCTGTTAATTATTCTTCTGACTGAAGCCGCTGCTGGCAAGCCCTCATTCATCCTGTCTGCAAACACCCTTACCTCTCTTTGTTCCTGGAGGTTATTGTCCTAAGATGTTCTTTTTAATGGTTCCTTCTCCTTTAGCACTTGAAGAGTAAATCTCTTTACGGCTGCCATGTCTTTCCAGCCCTTTCCTCTCATTGGGAGTCAAATATTATGTTTTTTTTTTTTTTAAATAGTCCTGAGAATTGTGTTTTTTTTTTTAATTCCAGTTTCTCTTTGTTTCACTGTACTATAAATTCTATTTTCTGCCTTTCTTCCATTTGCCCCAGTTGGCTGTTGATGCCATTCACTACCTTTCCATCCCAGTCACCTCTTCCTCCAGTCTAAACCTGTATTTTGTTCCTCTTTATGTTTCAATCCTCAGAAAGAGCACTCTGCTTCCTTACTGAGATTATTGATTTTTCCCCCACGTTTCTGTAAGACCCTTCATATTCACGGGCCATTTTAGAGTGGCTCTTTTAAGGCCTTTGTCAGGCATTCTATCATCTCTGTCATCTCATATTGATACCCTTTGGGGTTTCTGAGGCAGGATCTCAGGTAGCTCGGGCTGGCCTCAAATTCACTATGTATGTAACTTTGACCTTCTGAGATCTCTGCCTCCACCGCTGAAGTGCTGGGCTACAGGTGTGCACCACCACACTTGGTTCATGTTGTTTTTTATTATTATTATTTATTTGAAGAATAAATTTTGTATTGAAGCATCAGTATGGGATTCTGAATCTTAATTAAACTGGTTTCAGGCAGATCTCTCTAAAACTGCTGCAAAGGGGGAGGGGTTGGAAAGCTTGCCTACTCGTGACGGATGGATGGATAAAGGTATGGAGTGATTTATGGGAAGTGGCCCCACATAGCTGATGTAGAAATCCAGGTTTCCTCCAAGAAGCAGTGATGTTGGAAGACCCTGCTGCTAAGGTCCCAGTCCACCACGTGCAGATAGCTCCGAGCTCGGTGCAAAATGAAGGATTCTCTTTCTCAGCCGGGCTTCCTCGTCTCTGCCTGACCTTATCCAGAGAACAGGACCCCCGCATCCTCCACCCCTGCAAAGTCACATGGTCCATGGCCAAATTACAGGTTCAACCCCGCCCTACCCATTCCTCTTCATGTAAATAAACCATTCCCAGCTTCTACACCACAGCCAATAAAATACTCTCACCCGAACACCCTTACTGACTCCCCAAGGTTCATATAGCCCTCCTTCACTCTGAATAAAGAGCACAAGCTATTTCTCTGAATTTGGTCTGAAGGGCTGTAACATTGAAACGCTTGGAGAAGCTCCCCCTGCGCCCCTCCCCCGCCCCCTCGTCCTCTCCTCTCCTTCCCCGCCCCCGCCCCAGCACTCAGGGCTCTTCTTATCCTTTCCCAGTCGCGGTCGGGCTGCAGCGCCTGGACACCCTGAGGGAAGAAGTGGAATATGGAACCACACAGTGATGCTTAAAGAGGCTCTGATGGTTGCTGGGGGAAGGGAGTTCTGTCTGACCACGTACTCTTCACTCTACCAGCTCCTCGCCGCCCGCCCGCGTGGGGAGCTGACATCATTTGTGGGTGATGCTGACTGCACTGTCTTCTCTAACACACCACATTAGAAGGGCACCTCTTTGCTTTGGGGTGGGTGGAAATCCGAATCCCCATGTTGTGACCAAGAACACTACAGTTGGGAAAGCATGTCACTACCTGGAGGGGATGACGGCCCCAGGTCCCTACCTTCCCGTTATCAGTACTACCTTGGTGGTGTGCTGGAAAATTCATCATAATCTCAGAGACTGAAGACCAGGCCCTCACTCCACTGCCACAGGTCAGACCGTTTTGGTCAGCTGAATCAGACCAGCTCTACGTTTTCGTCTTGCTTGGCTTCTTGTTCCTGGTCAGTACCCTCTGTGGTACTTTTCGTCTTGCTTGGCTCTTGTTCCCTGGTCAGTACCCCTCTGTTGGTACATCTTTCTGCCTGTGCCTGTTGGCATCTTTGGGTTACTGGAGTCTTATGCATGAGGCAGTGTACCTCACTCTCTCCAACATGCATGAGGCAGCAGCATACCTTACTCTCCCCGTGCTTCAGAGACCACTCAGGCTCAATTTCTGCAGAGTCCTGGGTGCAGTCATAGGGAAGATGACGGAGAGGCACATCACTGTCCCTTCCTGTCAGTGAAAGTCTGAAGTGCTTTCATAAGCCTTCCCTTGTATAAACTTTGCTAACATTTGTCTATGCAGCTGTACCCAGAGTGAGAGTGGATGATTCTAGAAGAAGGTGAGGCCTTAAGAGAGTAGTTTTCAACCTTTGGGTTCTGACCCCTTTGGGGTTTGAATGACCATTTCACAGGGGTTGCCTGTCAGATATCCTGCATATTTACATTGTGATTCGTAACAGCAGAAAAATCATAGTTATGAAGTAGCAAAGAAAATAACTTTATGTGGGCACGATAGCATGAAGAACTGTATTAAAGTGTCACAGAAGTAGGAGTGTTGTAAGCCACTGTCTTAAAGCATCAACATCTTCTGTAGTGTCACCTTCTCAGAAACTCACCCCTCCCCAACCACATCTATAGCACACCCAGGTCTAAACACAGTGATTTCAGATCAATGATGGAAGTCACGGTTACTGAGCCAACTGCAGCCTCATCACTTGCCTCCCACCGCAGAGGATAAAATCATACCACCATCTTCTCTTAATCATATCAAATGCGTAAGGTCTCAAAGAACATCAAGCTCCCTCTCTCTCTCTCTCTCTCTCTTTCTCTCTCTTTCTCTCTCTTTCTCTCTCTCTTCTCTCTCTCTTTCTCTCTCCTCTCTCTCCTCTCTCCTCTTTCCTCTCCCCACCTGTGTGTGTGAATGAGTAAATGAACCAACAAACAAATAAATGAATCAAGAAATGCCATATTACAAACTCAGAAAATTCCCAGAATCTCATAAATGATGCTTTAGGATATCAAAGAGCCCCAGGATGGGCCTGGGATTTCCAAGCAAGCCTTGACATAATTATAAAAATGGAAGCAAAGAAAGAAAAAGGCCTTGGGAAGCCCAAGATATATACAGCATGAACACTCCATCATATGGAGAGACACTGCCTTAAAAGATGCATTATTTCATGTGACCATAAAACACATTTTGCCTTTACAAGTCCACTCTGTGAAATGCTGCTTTTTAATGCCGCAAAGAAAGGCTTTCACACTGTGGCAATGGTCTTCTGTAATAGCAGCCATTTGTCATATAGGACTTTCAAATATCAGTGGGTTTTGTTCCAAAGCCAGGGATAAATTCAACCTGAATAAATTCTCATCTCTGCCGAAACAGACACATTCCTGTAATTAGAAATAAGTTCTAACAATATTGGGGAACCATCTATCTGTTGTGGCAACATGTTGAAATCGCAAATCAGAGAGGTTTGGTTTTTTAAAAGGTCTTTTCTAAAGCAAACGGCCATGATGATCTCAGGGAAAATGCCAGTGCGGCTCTGTCTGCTCACACCCACATTACTGGAGCAACACTGAGTAAAAGCCACTCGGTGCCAGGGCTGGGTAGAAAATTAGACTGTCACTCTCCAGCGAAGGAAGAGAAATGAATGCCATGCTTGAGAAAACACTGTTTAAAAATAAATAAATAAAAACCGCACCAGGAACAGATGTTGCTGGGAAAGGGCAGAAAGGTAAGACATAATAAGCTGAAAAGATTTCAGCCAAAGATCCGAGGGAAGGAAACCTGCCTGGCCCCAAAGATTGGTGAGGATTCTCACGGACAGCTTACGGGAAAGAAACCTGTCAAAACTGGATGCGTGGGTGGGCAAGACGGCTCAGTGGATAAAGGAGCTTGTTGCCAAGCCTCATAGCCTGACTTTGATCCCCAGAACTCACGTGGTAGAAGGAAAGACCTCTGCAAGCTGTCTCCTAACCTCTACTTATGTACTGTACAGCAGGTATGTCACCCACATACACAAAAGTAAACAGTGGAACTTTTATGAGAAATAATTTTTTAAAAAAAAAATCATTCTTTTTTTTTTGGTTTTCGAGAGGTTTTTGTAAGCGGTCTGATCCTTGTAGACCAGTACCTCGAACCAAATCCACGCCCGCCTCCAGTGCTGATTAAAGGTGCCACCACGCCCGCAAAAAATCCATTTGCTTGAAGATTGGCAACAAAAGCATTGGCAGTGTCTGTTTGGCTTCTCAAGGACGAGAGCAATCAAAATACGTGGACACATTAATTATTAATGTCGTCATTAATACATCATCTTAGGGACTCTGCCATGCTTCCTAAATGGCACGTATGTGTCTTTTAAATTCTCATTTACATCTCTTCCAAGCCTTGCAAGCTTCAAACCACTCATGTCTTCAAGATCATCAGTGGTAAAGACATGAAATTATCACACCACGGAGTCTGCATTTGAAGTCAAGGCTGCCTGCCTCCCAGGCCAAGCCCCGGTTCCTGGGCTCAAGCTATCAACATTTAGTCCAAGGAAAGTCTTTGTGACCCTGGGTTTTTCATGATTAATCCTCCAGCCACTGGTCATATGTGTGTGTGTGTGTGTGTGTGTGTGTGTTGTGTGTGTGTGTGTGTGGTGTACTTGTGTTAATGTGTGTGTGTGCATGTGTGCATGTATGTGCATGCATGCATGTGTGTCTAAGTTAGGGTTCCATTGATGTGAATGTATCACCCAACTCATGCATGCTCATGAGTATAGAGACCAGCACCTGACCCTGAGTATCTTCCTTAGTCACTCACCACTTTTGTTTTAGACAGGGTCTCTCCCTGAGCCTGGGGCTCACTGGTTGAACAACACCAGATAGCCAACGAGCCCCCAGAGAACCTCTGCCTTTGCTTCTTCAGCTCCAGGAATACAGATTCATGCAACTGGGCTTAGCTTCTCCGTGGGTACTGGGGATGTGGCCTCAGCCTTGTACTGCAAGCACTTTACCACATGAAGCATCTCTCCAGTCCTGCAAACTGGTCCTTTTCTCTCTGCATCCCTTTTTGGGGAACTGAATCATTCCTGACAGTAAAAGGAAGTTCCACTAAGTTACTCGGAAAATAGATAAAATGAGGCAGTCATCAAAGAAGCAACAGCCTGGTCTCTGTGTGTGCTCATTGCTGCCTGCAAATAGCCATCAGCATCCGGAGAGAATATTTTATCTAGAATTACAATAGTAATCAAAGAACACAATTTGCTTCTACCGTTGGCTTTTACGTAGGAAAAACAACCACATTTCTTGTAGAGTCAACTGAATAATAATCTTCAAAATATAAAAATCTTGTTTTCTGCATCACAAATTTAGTCGTAAGAGATCCAGCTCAAGGGCTGGTTGGGTTTTTTTTTATTGGGGGGGTTTTTTTCTTTAAGGGGGGTTTTTTTCCAAAACAAATTTCTTTTTTAAAAAGAAGAAATGGGGCCCTAATATCCAAACTCCTCCGTATCACATTTGTTAAAAAACCTCTCACCCATGGGAAAAACAATAGAACAAGTAAAGGACTTTTTTTTGAAGGATGAAAGGGGGGTTGCGGGTTTGGGGTCGATGTATGAGTAGTTTTTCCCCAAAGGGAAGGGTTTAAAGGGCCCATTTTCCCCTTTAGCCCGAATCTTAAAAAACCACATGGTCCCCCCAAATGGGCATCCAAACCAAACCCCCCCAAATGGCACCCCCCCAAAGCGAATTAAAAAATTTATGGAAAAGGGTTAAAAAACCGCCTTACCCCGTCGGAAACAAAACCCCTTGAAAACCGGAAAATTAAAAAGTTTTTTAAAATACGGGAGAAAAAGGGGGGGGGTAGGAGTTTCTTTGAACCCGAATTCAGAATTAAAGGGGAAGCGCAATGGAAAGGGGGGGAAGGCCATTCGGCCCGAAGGGGAAAGGGATGAGGAAATTTAATGGTCAAAAAAGGCAAAGGTTTAAATACGGGAAAAGAAAGGGGGGAATAAAGAGGGGGGGGATAGAAAATATGGGGGGGGAAAGGAAGAAAGGTGGGGGGGAAGGGGGGAGGAAGAGGGTAAAGAAAGGTGGCGGAGAACGTGGGGAGGAAATGAGGAAGGGGGAGGGGGGTGTTGTGAGGAGCAAAAAGGTGGCGGGGAACCTACTTAAAGTCTTTAATGGGGGCCCTGTAAAAGGGGAAAGCAAAAAAACGTCCCGGGGAACCAGGGCCATATTTTTTGGGGGGGGTGAAAAGGGAACCGGTCCCTTAAAGGAGAGTAAGAAGGAAAGAGGAATTGCCCCCCCCAAAAACTAAAGGAGGGTAAGGAAAAGGGGGGAGGCCCTTCGGTTGGGGTGACACCCTATTCTGTTGAAGTTGAAGAAAATTTTTTTGGGTGTTTAAGTAGGATGAAAAAGGAATTTTAAATTAAAGGAAAAGGGAAATAATTAATTTTGTTTAGCACCTTTTAAGAATGAAGTTTGAGGTGAAAAGGGGTGGCTTAAATTTAAGGGCGGGAAGGTGAAACTCTTCATAGCCCCAAATTTTAAAACGACCCTTTTAGGCCTGAAAAAACTTTTTAAAAAAAGGGGGCCCAAAAAGCACAAACAGGGGAAAACCCCCTTAGGCGCACCCCCCATTTCTGGGGGGCAGGCCGGGGAAAAAGGATTTCCAAAGGGCCGAGTTTGGGTTTCCAAAAGGGGGGTTTAAAACCCCTGTTCCCCCCAAAACCCCCTTTCGGTTTCGAAGGACCCCCTTTTTTTGGGCCCACACCAACAACATAAAAACAAAAAACTGTGTTCTACTTTGCCCTTTTTGTCAAGTGGGATGGAGCAAGAAAAGTCCCCAGCTTCCCCCTTGGCAATCGGGGTCAACATCACTGCCCCCTTTATTTTGGGGGTAGATAAAAAAGGGTGTCTAAGCCCAGGGTTCTTCCATCCAGCATCGAGGGTTTATAAAAGAGTAGTACGAAAAGGTTAATGTTTATCATCAACTTTACAGAAAGAAACATTTGGAATCAGGCCTCTGGCATGGGGTTGGGGGGTTTTTTAGTTAATTGGGGGGGAAGGGGGGCCCCCCTGGGGTCACCATTCCCCAGTTTATCTTGGGGCATGAATTGGAAATGACACACTGTTTTTTCTTATCTCCCCCTTGTGGATGTGTGGACCATCGGGTTTCCCGGACCTTTCAAAATCTTGTCGAATTACCCAAAAAACAAAAGCAATTTAAAATTATGAAAGGTTATTTTTTGAATTTTTCAGCAACTTTTTTTTAAAAACTTAGAAGCCAATTTTGGGGGAAAAAATAAAGGAAGGCCCTTTTTTCCAGTTGCCCCCCCCCCCAAAAAAAAAAAAAAACTGAATTTGGGAAAAAAAAAACAAAAAAAAAAAAGTTGCCCCTTGGGCCAGGAGGTCCCACAGAGCTAGAGGAAATGCCATTCAAACTGCAGGTCTCAGCGTCGCCTGGCATTTTGCCCGAGTTGGAGAGAATGGCTAGAAAAGCCACAGCCAGCCACCACCGGAGACATGAAAACAAGAGAGAAAGGATCAGTCGGTAGGAAGGAAAAATGACAGCAGTGGCAGTAGCAGGTACATAAAGCCTCAACACTTTATGCAACTCAAAGACTTCAGCAAGCTGTGACCTAGGACCACTCGGAGCCTCCTATACCATCCATTTCTCTTCCTTTTCCTCTTCCTCCTCCTCCTCTTCTTCCTCCTCCTCTTCCTTCTCCTCTTCCTCCTCCCCTTCCCTCCTCCTTCCTCTTCCTCCTTTTGTCTTCTTCCTCCTCCTCCTCCTCCTCTTCCTCCTCTTCTCCTCTTCCTCCTCTTCCTTTCTTCTCGTCCTCCTCCTTCCTCCTTTCTCCTCCTCTTTTCTCTCCTTCTCTTGAGGCAGGGTTTCAAGTAGCCTAGAATGGCCATCAACTCACCATGTAGCAGGATATGACCTTGAACTTCTGATCCTCCCTCCTCCACCTCCCAAGTTCTTAAATGACATGCAAGTGCCATCACTTCCAGTCCATGCAGTGTTAGGGTCAGCCAAGCTCCCTGCTTGCTGGGCAAAAGCTATCTTCGTTCCCCTAAAGATGGGGATTTCTGCTCACCACACCCATGTCAAAATATGTCCGAGCATGTTATGCTATGCAAGCCGTGAGCACAGCCTGCCTCATCTCAGATGTTGTTTGTAAAATACACATGCTGGAGCTCCAGAGATAGCTCAGTGGATAGAGCTCCTGTGACGCAGGTTCGAGGACTGGAGTTCATATCCCCAGCACCCATTTAAAAAGCCAGGGGGTTGTTTCTTCTCAGTGCTGAGGAGATAGAGACAGAAGATCCCTAGGTCAAGCTGGAGAGCTAGACCGACTGAGTCATCAAGCTGTGGGCTCATCCTGACAAACCATCTCAGTAAATAGTGCTTAACAACTGAAGATGCCTGACACCAGTTGGCCGGGACACATATATGTGAACACACATACATCATACACACATGCAAAAGCAATAAAATTATAAAAATAAAATGCACATGCTGTGTGGACCTCAGCAGGTTATCTAACCTCTCTCCTTTCTGGGATAGTTGTGACAGTCAGTCCCTCCCTCATTGGCTAAGAGAATCCAAGGACCCTCAGGACAAATAGCATCTTAGGCCAAAGTCGGGCAGCTGACTAGTTGTTTAATAGGTGTCAGCTACTGTCACTGTACAGTGAATAGAAAGTGCCTACTCCTCACCTCCCTTTCCCCAGCTCCAGCCTACTAGGGTTCATCAGTAGGCAATGGTAAATATCTGCTGCAGAGATTGAGTGTGTGAGAGGCCCTTGCCTCTTGGAGAATAATGACCCCTGATCTCCATCATAAAGAAGTCACGACCCCCACAGTGACTGCATAATGGCCTCTGAAGACTTTGGGTGCTACCAGGGGCAAGGCCTGCTTCCTGCTCTACTCCCAACTGTAGTAATTGGATGACTGTGGATGTGGAGAGATGTAACTCCAGAATGGCCTGGAGAAGCAAAAGAAAGAGATTCAGAAGCAGAGTCAATCCCTCAACCCCATTCCTAGCACGCACCCCTGGGAGCAGAGTCAGTGGCTTCCGACTAAATCCATTCTTTGTGCTTTCTTGGAAACTTGTCTCTGAAAAGCCTGTCTGGAGTTGCCCTTGCCTCCAGAAAGAATGTGAAGAAAGTGGGAACCTTTTCACCAGTCACTAATTGGACCCCAGTTCCCCCATGATGTTGTAGTAGTAAATATAGCGTCCTCCGTCCAACTACTGTGAGAAGCACCCAAGAGGGGAGCTACTGAATGTTGCAGGACCCTGAATGCATCTGAATTCCAGTGTGTTAAGAGACAAAGCAAGCTGGTGCTCTCTGCCCATCATAACATCAGTTTATCCTTCTGTATCTATGTGTCTATGGTGGATGTTACTCTCATTTCACTCAGAATTTTAAAGTTTCCCTGGCTGGCATCCAGGTTGTACTGCAGCTTTAATCTTCTGGTCCTCTGGAGCTCAGAGGTCCTACAGCTCCGATGCCAGTGGACTCAAGATTCATCTGAAGCCATGTTCCACTTCGGCGTAAGATTTCTTTCTGAGGGGACTCCATGGAGTGATACAAACATAGACACCACCAATATCATTTCAAATACTTATAATGGATGGACCACACACTTGGCCGTAAGCAAACAGTATAATACAGACTTGGTGAGCTATGAGTCATACTCTCATAACTCCATAAGGTAAAAAATAAGAAAATTACAGGGGAAAGCCACCACATTTGCTGGACTGCGCCTGGAAAGAGAGTTGCATCAGGACCTTTGGAACAGATGCATATGCGGTTTGGATAAGCTCCACGGGACACCTGGAGACCTGTGGAGCTATTCCACAGGTAGAAAGAGAGCTCTTCTTGTGCACATCAGAATGGCTGTGTTCATTCTACTGATATTTAAAACAGGAAAAGAGGTGAATTAATTGAAATATTTACTAACAGGGGACAATAGGTAGATAAACGCATCATCCATCGTGGAAATTACTCAGGGATCAGGAACAGTGGTAAGCACTCTTATCTGTGAATATGCCCAGTGTCTCTAAAGAAAATGACTACATTCAAAAGCAAAAAGGAACTTGGAAAAGCTAAGACCTACAGGCAGGACAAACCCACACATGCGGTTATGCCGAACACCTTGATCCACAGTCCACAAAAGGTGGAACAAGCTGACACCCCTCCCTACACCTTCCTCAACCCCACCGGGTTGACCGTGAATTGTCCTCCACGGGCTCGTGCCCAGCTGGCCTTGCTGGTGATCACTCCCCTCATAGAACAAGTACCACGTGACCATGTCTCCTGTTTGGCCCAGGAGTGGCTCAGTTCATGACATGTTCAAAAGTGGCCACTCTGAATAAAGCTGACCTCCATCCCTTTTGAACCCAAAACTCCTAAGTAGCTCTGGACGGGGCAGCAGGTTGCTATTCGTCCAATGAAAGCCCTCCTATTCGAAAGCTTTACTCATTTTTTTGTTAACAAATCGACATTCATTCATTTCTGCTGAGTCTTGGTCTATATTTAATCTTCTTTGGGATGAGACCACATACATGGAAGCCACTGCTTGGGTGACTTTGGTGACTGTCAATCAGGAAAGACAGCTATACATGTAATAAATTACACACACACACACAAGCAACAATAACCACAAAGTCGTCTTGTGACTAGGGAGGTGGTTCAGCAGTTGAAGTGTATTTGCCAGGTATACAAGAGTTAGGGTCCCAGATCCCTTATGGATGCCATGCGAGCCAGCAGCCCATGGAATTCTAGCCTCAGAAGATGAGTAGAAGAGTCACCTAGCAACAGAGACTGGACATATGGATGAGTCCAGGGTTTAAGACTCTGCCTCAAAGAATAATTTGTACGATGATCAAAAAAGACTACCAAAGTCAACCTCAAGCCTCCTCTGGCATGTGCACACACACAAACATGCACACAGGTGAACCAGTGTGCACAGGTACCCACCACATACAAATGCACAGGAAAAGAAGAAAACAAAACAAAACAAAAATACATAAACAAACAAAACAGAGATAAGAGGAAATTTAAAGCAACATCCCGTGGTTGACCATTAGAACCAGAACAGCAAGTGTTCAGATAAGCAGCCCAAAGCCCTGCCTTCCTGCGGGTTAGGACAGCCTTACACTTTGTGGGGAAATATTAATGAGAGGAACCCTGTGGGTCCTTCCACTGCTTAAGGTACGATTATTATCCTTATCTGACTGATGCAGAAGGCTCAACTATTGTGAGCCACCTCTCAGTAAAATAATAAGCCAGGCAGACTGCGCCTTGGTAAACACTGTCTATGTCAAATCAAGTCTCATTATTTCATAGACATTACCTGATTGTGGCAAGCAATTGATCCTAAGTGCCTCTGCTCCTGAATGCAGAATTGCACTAGCCTGTCAGGGTGATGTTTGATAAAGAAAAGAGGGGACAAGCTGCTTTCCCACTACGGACAACCCTACTGGGCTTTTGTTTTGTTTTGTTTTTCTGAGAGTTTAGACAGAGTCTTGCGTGCAAAGAGCTGTCTATTATTGGAAGATGGAATCGCTCCAGGTAATTCTGGAAAACACAATTTAATTTAATTACACAGCTCTAGGGAACTTCCAGCAATTGGGTGTCTTTTCTGTATTCTCGAGTTGGTTTTGTGTGTGTTTTATAGCCACGCATTCTTGCTCTCTGCCGAGCACTTATTTGATTCATAATGAAACCAGGAGTCCGTGGTAAGAAAATATGAACTCCGAGGAGACAATTGTGATGTCTAAGGTCCTTTTCAGGGAATCTCTGGCCCTCCAGGTTTTCTTTCACTCTGTAGCCAGCACCCCAGGCGGGCCAGCTCCGGATCAAAGGCACAAATGGATTTCTGGCCTGAATAGTCACCGGTTAGAGTGCTCTGTGGACCTGGTGCCAAGCTGTCCAGGACCCATCACAATGCAGAGAAAAGCCCTTCAGAGGCAAGGCTCGCTCCAAACACCCATATCCATCCAATGTCATTAGCTGAACAGAGGGAATGAAATCTGATCCCATCAAACCCAGTGGAGAAGAATTCGGGGAAAGGTTAAAACCAAGCCTGCTTTGTTTCCATGCGGGAGACAGATGGGGCAGAGTGAATATTAATGAATGGAAGAGTAGATTTGGGGTGGGGGAGTGCATTAAAACCTGGAACGGTGGTGCCTGCAGGCAGGGAGTGGGGATTAACACCGAAGAGAGAAATCGGTCACTGTCTTAAAAGTTGGTTTTATTTAACCTACAGATAAATCAACACACATTGAGTCAGGAGATCTGAATGTGACATCTAATGAACTTTCTATAATTTCAGCAAGAATGAAACGGTGGATTACATGTTCAAAAAAAGAAAGAAAGAAAGAAAGGAAAAAAGAAAACGCTTTCAGAAATTCTCTTGAGTAGGCTGGCAAACTTAGCAAAGGAAAGGGGGCATCATGGGTAGAAACTCAAACTGACCAGTCAGGAACAGCTCCGCCCCTCCCCTCTGCCCCTGTGTATTATTTTCTCATGCTCACCCTCTGCAGCTACAGACTGGTGACCTCTATTAACTGTTAAATTAATTAATGGGCTTGTTAACTGAGTGCGTACAAATGGACCATCTGTGACATCACAGACATTGTAACCACTTCTATGAGCTTTAATTATGATTGACACCTCAGTAAGACGTGAAGCATGCAGACTGGTATGATGTGGTAAGAACTGTGTATTCCATTTTGTCCTCAACCCCTGGTACAGAGCTTCTAAAACTCCCGAAACTTCCTAAATGACAGAGGTTCCAAAAGTCTCTCTTGTTGCCTATAACGAGCTTCCTTTAACTTCACCTGACATTTGGGGACCAGAGAAACCAACTTTATCATTTGAGGGGTAGAACTCTCAGCCCCAGCCATGCCTTTCCGAGGGAGAAAAAACGATGGAGATTAAGTTCATCACCAGTGATCAATACAAAGTCACTCCTGCCACCGTCACAGTACCTCTATGAAACTCTTAAATGACAGGAATCGAGCCGCTTCTGGGTTAGTGACTAGAGAAAGTAGCACGCCAGAAAGGACCTGGGACACACAAGGCTGTCAGAACCAGCCCTGAGCACTTATTCCATCTGGCCATTCTTGAGCCTTGACCTTTCCAATAGTTCAGGAAATGCAAATAAAGAGAGTGGCCTACTGAGCCTGAAAGGGGAGCCACAAGACACCCTCAAATTTGAAGAATGCTAAACAGAAGCACTGGATGCCTGGGAGCCTATCGGTTGCTGGAATCTGGAATAGGGGCAGTCCCATGACAGAACCCTTCATCTACAGGATCTTTTGGGGTATCAAAAAAATCTGAGTTGTTTAGAGGATTCGGGGGCTAGAGCACAGCACGTTGTTTATCATCAGAGGTCAGGTGCTTTAAAAGGTCACAATTGCTGATGAGTGACACAAAGTCAGGTGATAGGGATAAAGGGCCAGGAGAACACGCTATTTCAGAGAGTGTTCACAGAGGTCCTCTGCTGGGTATCATTGAACCAGTGAGCCAGATGACAAAGGCAGGAGACTGAGCAGAGGCAATGTGCACCTGCTGTGATTAGGAAGAGGCAGGGTGGCATAGGAAAGAAAACCTGAGACAAAGCCACTGACCAATCAGAGGCCACCTATAGACACGGCATTTTGCTCTAAATAGCATATTAAATGTGTGGCATCTTGAGCAGGGGACTAGACTCATACAGTTTCAAACATCATCTTGACCAGAATTGAGCGCTGGTGGAGGTACGAGAAGCCAACATTCAGCCTTCCATGTAAAAGGCCTGAACCCACATAGTGCCCCATGCCATGGCAGTGATGAAGAGCTGTCCTTGGCTGAGATGGGAAGGATGGATGAGGTAGAGGTGGGTTGTACATTCCCCTGGCATGCCTTTGGTCCAAAAAACCATGTCAGGAAAAGGAGAGGCCGGATGATGTGTGTACAATGAAGGGATAGGCCAGGTCACCTCAGTGGGCAGCTCTGTGTACCGCACTTGTAAAAGCATACGGGTCCAACACCAGAACATTCAATAAGATTCTCTCCTGAGAAGATGAAATGGGTGTTCCTGACAGCTCTGGGTCAGACTGGCCACAGGCAATCTGCAATTTCTAAGATGTCACATCTCCTTAAAGCCCAAACAAGTACAAGTATTCATTGGAAAGCCAAAAAAAAAAAAAAAAAAAAAAAAAAAGGAAATGGGTTATTTCATAGCATAGAGGCAAATTCTCCAATATTGTTTGAATCCCATGAGGGTGTTGCAAACTTAATGACATCTATTTAAAGTGCAAACTAGTTATTTGAAAGATAGAGCTGCCAACAGGTTACATTCAAACTTGAGCCTTGACCCAAATACAGAGTGTATTTCTTCCTTCTGAGAAGGCTACAAAAGTATTGCCAGTCCCTTATTTTTGTAACATAGTAACTAGCAAATTGTGTATCCTTATAGAGAAGAATACATCCTCATAATTTGGGGAGGGCATTAAAATTTAAAGATAATAAAAGATACAGAATCGATAAGGATTATTATTTATAGGTTAAAAGTACATAAATCTAATATTAAATGTCCAGTCTTTTTCAACATTTACTGTGAAACGGTCACTAAACATCCAATATATATTATGTCTTTTAAAAAAATTAGTATATTTATTCATTTGAAGGGCATGTGGGAGTCAGTGAAAAACTTGAGGGAGTCATTTCTCTCCTTCCATCACATGAGTCGAAGGGACTGAACTCAGGGTGTAAGACCGAGGGGCCACTGAGTCATCTCACTGCTGACCCCCTTATATCTCCTTCAATCTTCATAATATCCACCTTCTTGATACAAAAGAATAAAAATCAGAGTGCAATACCCCACCCTCAAATTATTAACTAACACATAACACACTTTGAAAATCTGCCAACTTACATTGGAGACCTGGAATTATGTGATTTCTACCCAGGTGGACTCGAACTAGACCCCAAATTCCTCATGGCAAAGTAAGAGCTGGTAGTAGCTATCACAGAGGGGTCATGGAGAGTCACATGAACAACTTAACGGGACCTAGTGCACACAAAGATCTGGGAGGAGGTCCTTGTCCACTCAGGCTGCTATACCAGAGGCTACTACGACAGAGTGGTTGAGCATCAATTACTTCTCACGGCTCTGGAAAGAGTTGACACACCTTAAGCCTCCTTCACAGGGGCTGCCATGTGGTTCCTAAGGGCTCTCTGCTTCTGTAACCTCCCAAGAGCCCCAGCCCCCAACATAGTCACCTGGATGACTAGGATTGTAGGGTATTCACAGCAGACGGGGCATTACATCCATTGCAGAGCCATGCAGACCACCAGGGGCACGTAGGTGCTCTCCCCACGCACTCAATCCTGTACAGGAAAGGTTGTGCTTGTCTTGTTATACCAATAGGGAGATTAAAGCTCAGAAATACAAAACGAATACCTGAGTCCCCACAGCGGCTTTTGAATGGCAAAGCCTATGTAACTACACAGAGGCTGAGATATTCAATCTCATGTTGCATAAATCATCCCGGACCACCAACCTCCCATTGTGTGCATATGCAAAATGGCACTTGATGCCTGTCATAGCCCAAACCTCTATTATTTCAAGGGAAAAAAAAAAAACCTGAGGCCAGGTTAGCCCAAGTGAGTTATCACAATGGCAGCAAGTTATGACAAGAGACAGAAGAGTTGGGAAGCAAATCTTTAAGGTCATGGGCAGACAAGACACAAGGGTGGGAAATCACATTTCAGTCAAGTACACACGACTAAGTCTTTGGAGATTTTATACCCCATGATATTATTTTGGGATTCTCAAACATAAAGAACTTGGAAGACTAGTATAAACACATGACACTAGAGATGTGACAGTATTTAGAACTGACAATGCAGCTTCAAGAGACTTGAGAATAGGAGGGGCTTTCAAGTCCCAGAGAGACCTGAGGGGAAGAGAATCACCTGAGGAAAGGCAGTTTTAAATGTGGTGGTATAAGACAATGCAAGAATGCTAAAGGCATAATTGTTAAGTTGGACCCTCAGTACTTAGGAAGCTGAGGCAGGAGGATCATAAATTCAAGGCCATCCTGAGCTACATGTTTGGCTTGGACTATGAGAAAACCCTGTTTCAAAACTAATAATAAAGACTTCGGTGGAAGGTAAGACTTGGGTCTACTCTAGACCACACGTTCTTTGAGAGAAGTCTATATTTGGCAGTCTAGTAAGAAATCCAAATTTCCTAGTGTGCATATCTTGATTGATAAGCGAGGACATATCTATATTGATCGTTTCATCATTTACGTCTCAGCTACATTCTAAGTTAGTGTGAGCATGCACCCAGCATCAAACCACCTTCGCCAGACATCGGCTCATCTCTCGGAGGGACCTGGATGTTGGGAAGGATGAAGAAAGCTTTAAGGAGAATGCTACAAAAGCAAGATCAAGCTCTGAAACTATTGCACGGTCTCCATCAGATGCAAGTAAATCAGAACGGGTCTAGTGAAGCTGAGAGTTTCCAAAGGGTTAAGTTTAAATCAGCTCCTTCCCTTGCTGGTGTCTCTCCATCTGCTGCAAAGGCCTCTATAAATAAGGCAGAGCCGCGCTGCCGCCGCCGAACACACCCTTACTATCTCCTAAGAGGCGAGCATTGAAACAATGTTGCTCAGTTCTCCCTAAGACTAAATTAGAATCCTGATTTGAATAAAAGCAACCCACGCACCATAAGCACGTCCGTAGATATTCCTACGCAATGAAATATGTATCCGAGGCTGACAAAGGCGCCCAGCATGCATATTTAAACACAGCTCCTCTCCCGGCTCTAACAGGATTATACAACCACGAACACTTCGAAGCTCTTAAGGAATCACACACGGAGAAGCGAGGAGACAGGAGCTGCACCCGGAGATGTTGTCAACCTTTAGCTTATGGGTGCATGACACGTTACAAGAGAACATTTTACTGTGGCATCCACATATCTTAATGCTTTCCCTGTCCACGTGGAGAGTGAAAAGTATGTAGAATCAGGAAGTGATGGGTTGTGTCAGAAGCTGCACCCAAACTCAGAAGTCCCCAAGTACTTCCACACCACAAGACAGCCTTGAGCCTGCTGTGGACAAACTCAGCTGGCTAGAAGGAGTTCAGGTTACCCCTGGGCTAGCCTGGGTTTCTGGTTTTCTTGGATCTCCCTCAGAGATACACACCATGTTCAAGTTTAGGCCGTTGTACACATCTTTCCTTGATCTCTACCTTCAATTCGCCATTGTTCACCAGCAACTGATAGAACAAATGACTGTTCTTAGTGAGGAATTTAGCTTTCTGAACTGCGTTCATCAAGGGGGAACACACTCTTACCCATTCACAAATGGGTCTCTAAACTGAAGTTGGTAGGAGACTTCCAAAGATAAAGTTTCAAAGGACAGTTGAGTCGTGATTGTGCTGTGTGTCTGTGAACAAGAAAAAGTTCTCCTCAAAGATGTCCACACTCTAATCGCAGAAGATGGGAGAGTGATGCTTGTCTGTTACTAACAGAAGTTCCCTGGAAAGCCACATCTGTGTTAGACATTCTGCACACAGACTAGTTAACATGAACCTCATGACGGTGGAGAGTTGGAATATTACAGGTCCAAAGTATTTTGGATTGTATTAGTCCCTTAATAGCCATTTGTCACTCACCCCTGTATCTGACCTAAATCTTTGTGACCACTCAGGTAAAATTTTTGGAAGATCTCAGCTTAACAGATGAGTAGGTTTCTTCTAGCAACCCTAAAGCTTAGACAGGGACAGCAGCATCAGTGGAATGTAGCCTCCGAGACAATGCAAATCTGTTTCCAGGCTATGGTCAATCACATCTGTCTCAGACGTATCGACTTCCACTCAGTCTGACTGACGTGTCTTGCACTAACAATGGAAAATGATGCTTCACAGTATTGTAGGTTAGGTCAACGGTGTTGGGGGTAGAGATTGTCTGGGTTGTCTGGCCAGGTCTACTGTTACCACGAGCATTCTTAGAGAGAGGAGAGAAACAAGGTGAGCAAAAAGATACCTAACTGAAAAATCCTCATGAGAAGGATCGGGACAAGAACCAGGGAAGAAAGATGGCTTCAAGCATCCTGAAACTTAACCCTTAACCCTAACCCTAACCCTAACCCTAACCCTAACCCTAACCCTAATACCTTAATCCTAACATTTTCATTGAAAATGAAAGAAAACAAGTTTTCCAGGAACGCCTGGTTAGCTAGCTGGTTGTCATTTAAAGGCCCCTCTTTCGTGGATGATTCCAGTTGCATTTCTGTTTCGGTAACAAAAACCCTGACCAAAAACAATGCAGAAGACAAAAGGGATTACTTGGTTTACACATCCAGGGTGGGATTTACCACTGAGGGAAGTCAAGGCAGAGACCTAAGCAGAAACCACAGAGGTAGGCTGCTTGTTTGCACACAGGCTCATGCCTAGCTAGCTCTCTTATGTAACTCTAGATCACCTGTGTAGGGATGGCACCACTCACAGTGGGCCAACCTATGCTAATTAATAATCAATATGATCCCCTGTAGACATGCCTGAAGGCCAAACTGATCTAGACAATTCTTCAATTCTCAGTTGAGGAGATTGTCTCAGATGACTCTAGGCTGTGTGAAGTTGACATTTAGAGCTACCTAGGACTTGAGCGTATGTGCTGTTTTGAATTTTTCACTACTACAATGTTGCAGTACTTACTCTATTTTAGAAGTATACATGAGATTTCCCTATGTGAGCAATTTTTCTCTGGAACATTGTAGAAAGGATGCTCCTGACAAAGAGAATGCACACGCCAAGCCATGAGTGGTGATGTGGGCCTGCAAGCCCAGCTCACAGGTATCTAAGGCAGGATTACAAATTCTATGTCACCTTGAGCCACATAGTGAAACCTTATCTCTAAACAGATAAAATGAATACACAGTCCAAATGACTGCATTTATAGGGCTATATGTATTTATATAAATGCCTAAACATCATCTGCAAATATATTAAGTAAACCTAGAGCAAATGTTACCACAGGGGTGAGGGAGTGGGGGATGCAGAAGCCTAAAGGTATTCCAGAGAGATGTTAACCTGGTCATTTATTGTATTGCTATTGTATTGCTTTAACATCCACAGTGAGAAGGAGCCACGCGTTAATTGCAGATGACGGTTAATCATGAAATATCAGCATATGTTCCCAGTGGGAGTGAGGAGACTTCAAGTGGCAGAGCACTGGGAAGAGTCAAAGGAAAAGACACCATGGACTGGACTAATGACACATTCCCAAGAGAGTCATCTCAGGAGCATCTCAGGAGAGTACGGTTTCCCCTTAAGCCGGCAGCTGGCTTTCCCTGAATCATGCTATGCCTGGGACACGCCCACAACTGCTGGGATCAGCCAGGCCTGGAACGCTACTTCATAGGAAGAATAAAATGTAGAGTGTTAAGGTTCATTGCACTTCTCTTCCCAGAAGAGATTTAATCTCTTTGAAGGAACACTTCTAGGATGGGGTCTTGTCTCATTCTTGCCTGTGTCCCATGAACAGGTGCCTTGCCTCAGGGATGCAAACTGACCAATACTTTTAGATGATAAAGCCTAGTACTGCAACACAGTCACACTGGCTTCCTTGGCTTACGGTGCATTCCCTGGCTAGTCCCTTTATAGTCACACCACACACACATTCACACACATATGCAATGCACACACACTCACACACATGCTTGCACAAATGCACACATGAACGCACTCTTATGTACACACACATAGCACACACACATGCATGTACACTCACACCCACAAATGCACAGTCATGCATGCACAAACATGCATCCACACACACTCACACACACACACATACTCATACACACACTCACACACATGCACACACAGACCCACATACACAAATGCACTCATACATGCACATGCACTTACACACACCCACACACACACACACATACTCATGCACACACATACTGGAAAGGCAGACAGTAAGGAACCACCCTCTGTCCTTGAGTGTGAGAGGGTATTCTGAGTGCTGCAGCCGGAACTCAGGGAACCTGCTCCATCCCATGAAGCTCTGTCCAGCTCAGTGTCAGATCCCTGAGCAAGCAACTTACAAACCTGGACTGACTTTGAAGACAGGTAGAAACCAAGCAGGGCTTCTACTGACTCTGTGGCCTTTCGCTCCCAGTTAAAAGAAGCAGATGGTAAAATAATGCAAACAAGCTGAGTGCTATCCCCATGCCTTTAATCCCAGTCCCCTGGAGGCTGAGGCAGGGGGGACTGCACTGAATTCAAGGTCAGAATCAGAACAGGTTATACCGTGAATTCCAGACCAACCCTGGGCAACAGAATAAGACTCTGTCTCATAAAAAAAAATAAAATAAAATAAAAAAATTTAAAAAGGAAAATGAATCAATAATAATCCCATATTTAGAGCCTGAAATCATATTTATAGAACACTGTATGACCTGTGACTCTAAGAAAGTGAGAAAGGCATGAAAGATGGCTCAGCAGTTAAGGCCATTGTCTCTCTTGCAGGGGATCCTAGTTTATTTCCTAATAATAGTGGTTCACAAGCATCCAGAACTGCAGTCCTGGGGCACCTGGTGCTCTCTTTGACCTCCCTGAGCAACAAGCCTGTGGTACACATGAATTCAGGTAGGCATGCACTCAAGAACATGAAATAAAATAACCAATTCTTTAAGGAGAGAAGGAAAGAAAGAAAAGAAAGAAAGAAAGAAAGAAAGAAAGAAAGAAAAGAACAAACTAGATGAAGAGGGAGAGGGGAGGAGGAAGAGAGGGAAGCAAGAGAGGGCAAGAAGGAAAGGGAAGAAAGGCGGGGTGGGATAAAGAAGGAGGGAATGATGGAAGCAAAGAGAAAGGAAGGAAGAAAGGAGGAAGGAAGAAATGAAGGAGGGAGGAAGAAGGAAGAAAAAAAGGAAGGAAGGAAGAAGGCAGGAAAGAGGAAGGAAAAAGGAAAGAAGGCAGGAAGGAGGAAAGAAGAAAAGCATGGAGGAGGAAGGAAGGAAGGGATGAAGGAAGGAAGAAAGGAAGGAAGGATAGAAGAAGGGAGGGTTTTTTCAGCTCACTTCAAACATTGAGCAGAGCCAAGATTAACACAGTTCAGAGTTCCTGGACTGCAGTTGCCCTTGCCTGTCTCTGACAGGGACCACATATCAGCCGACCTCTGTAAGAGCAGTGTTAGTGACTCCAGTGACCTCGGGTCCCAGAGAGACACTGGGTTGTTCTCTCATTTCTCCAGGAACCTTGTCTTCCATGCTCTTTCCTAACTCTCCTTCAGTAGCAAAAGAAAATTCAAAACTTCTTTAAGAAAACCATGTCACTATGGTTGCCAGGTAATGTTCCCTATAATTTAAAATAACTTCAAATTCTTTGGCAAAAGGAAAAGGAATATGTAAGACTCCATTAGGGTTTGAAATTTTTTTTTTAAATACACCTGAATCCAAGTTAGCATGAAAAGGTTTGGCTGCCATTTTGGGAGTGCTTGGGATTCCTACTCCGTCTGTAAACGGAAGTCGGACCACACGGTCTCTCGGATCATGGTCTCTCAGAATCGCTTGCCGTCTCTGACAACGGAAGGGATGCATGCTCAGGGATGGATGCTCAGTGCAAGCACAGGTTATTCAGAATAATGAAGGAGGAAAGAAATGTCATGTTAACATCCGGAAGGCAGAAGAGGTGACTTCCTGGGGGAAAACGCCACCAGGACGCTTGCATTCCAAGTCAGGTGTTCCCCATCTGCAGGTCCTGGCAGGTGAAGGCCAGAGCAATCCTCTCACACAGCCAGCACCCACCATCCTGCCACCATGTCCTGTCACACTATCCTAAGTGAAGAGCAAGTGGGAAGAGCTGGCAGCCACTGAGTAAGGGGTCCCAGTAGCAAAACTGGGGGTGGGGTCACACTGAGGTCACCTAACCTCTGCCAACCCTCTCCTTCTGCCCACCTGCCCTGGTTTGAAGGAAAAAAAAAACAACTTTTAAAAATATAAAGATTTGGTCTAAAACAGGGTGAGTTTATAATACCCAGAACATTTTCCTCATCTTTCTTCAAAATGTTACTATGCCTCAAGTCCATTTTCTTTGTAACATGCTCAAGACAAGGGATAATTTGTCATTTTGAGCTATTTAAAGTCCCTCCACATATTATCTGAAGACTATTCATCAATGCACAGCCCACTCCTCTCGAACCTCAAGAGTCTCTTCCTGTTTCCTTCTCTTTTTTTGACAAGATTTTTTTGGTCCTATCCCTGTGCAACTCATTTCTGAATCAGCGTCAACCTCTCCACCATTCACTGAATGAATAAACCAACCAGTCAGGTGAGGTATCACAAGACGGTTCCCTCCCTGCGGATATTTGGGGTTATTTGTCCCCCCCCCAACATTAAGAAAATTTTATATCAAATTTCACATTTAAAAGAAGGTCAGATGTCCATCTGCTTTTACTCTCCAAAATTGGAAAAAAAACGGACAAGGCTGAGCACAGCCAAATGCCAGGGCGAGCGAGAAGCAGCTGCTTCCGTGCCGCAGCATAAGTCTCCGTTGCAAGGCTATCCCTACAGAGGCCTCCTCCTCCATTTGTATTAGTTAGTCACCCTATAATGTCTGAGCTTTTCACTATCTAGAACAAAGCCTTCAACAACCACATCTCACTAAGCAACAACCACGAATCAACCACACAGACTTAGTCCCATCTGTGACGCTGCATCAATAACCCCACTTTACCCTGCTCCCGGCAGCCCTACTGGTTAAGGATTGCGTTCATTCGTTACTTTGTGGAAGGGAGGTTCTGAGACTAAGAAACTCAACTAGGAATTTCAGCACAGGTTTTCCAAAACCAAAACACGGCTTTCTTCTACACTGAACAAATGCTCCAACTGGAATAAAGGGTTTGCCAATGATATAACCTAAGGCTGTCAGAAGCAGTGAGCTCACCCCCACCGCTAGGTGAGCAGTTGGGTCCATGGCCTGGTGAATCACTGTGAGCGCTGGGATTGACTCTGCTGAACCCTGGAGGCCAGTGTGGGCTGTAGATGCTGACTGGTCTGCAGATTGACGACTCCTCAGCTGTGAAGCAGTTTGCAACATTCCTGATGGTTCAGTGTAGATTTGTTTGCTTAGCTTATAACTCCATTTAATTTTACTTAGCCATGTGACATGAATTCGTTATAAAAAGTAAACCTAGACCTTGCTCAAGAATAGGAGCTGTGAGCTGGAAATTCCCTGTGATAGTTTAAACTCAGACTCCTCATTTGTAACAGAGACAATGTTGCAAGCTTTGACAACACCTCCGTGGCAAGAGCTAACATGAAAAGACGAACACAGAGCTTTGAGCGCAATGTTTGCACAGTCCATGGTCAGGTCCCCACCCTTTGTGTTACTTTACTTGCTAGGAGTTGTGTGTACCTAAGCATAGCAGAAATGTAACTAATCTGGCTTAGTAGTTCACAGTCCCAGCATGCTTCCGTTCCGGGTACATCCTCTTGCTACACCCTGGGACAAGACAAAGACATTGCCAGCTGTTACACTTGGATGTTAAATGTCCTCAATACACATGTGATATCTAGCTAATAGGGCTGATTGTAAAGGCTGTGGGCCATTTGTGGCTTGTGACCTAAGCTGTTAGAAGTGAGTTGGGCTGGTCTGATCAGAGAATAAATGACAAGTTTGAATATCAGGGACAGCCCTTAAAGAAAACAGACTCTCCTTCCCCACAATGGTTGGTTCACTATGGGTAGCTACTCAGCTAGCCATGGGTGCTGTGTGCCCTCCTCTCCGTGCCGACACGTGTGGGCCACCAGCCTCCTTCATTCATTTTGGCTGCGTCTTTTGGGTAGAGGATGCACTTGCTGCACAAACATGAATGAGTTAAATACGTTAGTAAAACAGCATCAGTGATGCTTATGAAACACCCATTATGTACCAAACGCCACTAGTTATTTAACACGGCAGTTCTAAGATGACCCATCAATATCCCACTTCAAACATGAGTCAGCATGAGCCTCCAGGAATTAGACCCTGTGGTCAAGGTCATGGAGTTAACCTTAAAGGGAGAAATGTGGGAACTTCCTCCGATATCAGCTCCCCTGCAGTCAAGACCAGGCTTAATGACAAAGCAGATGTGGGTGTTTAGCTCAGCCCTGCACTGTTAAAAAAAAAAAAAAAATCCTACTCAGAGAGGCTGTCACTGATGGCTGCCTTTGGGTCGAAGTATGGTGGCTTTGATTGGTTTTGGGCACAGATGCTGTACACGGAAAAAGTGAATGTATACTAAACTAATCTTTAGCGATCAGACTATTAAAGCAGTGAGTTCCAAGAAACTGGAGTTTCCTCAGAAATATCATCCCAGGAGAATAAAGGCCTGGCCAGCCTGAGTGCAACCCTTTACAATGATGGCTCAGTGGTAAGCAGGAATATACCTTGACAGGAGCTACTTAGATCTCTCTCTCTCTCTCTCTCTGTGTGTGTGTGTGTGTGTGTGTCTGTCTGTCTGTCTGTCTCTCCCTGTGTCTCTCTCTGTCTCTCTATCTGTGTGTGTGTGTGTGTTCTTTTAGGTTTATGTATTTCCACTTTTTGTATATGAGTGTTCTGCCTGAATGCATGTACATGCATGTGTATCACGTGTGTGCCTGTTGGATCCTCTGAATCTGGAGTTGTGGATGGTCATGAGCTACTACCTGGAAATCAAACCCAAGTCCTCTGCGAGAGCAGCCTGGCTCTCAGTTGTCGAGCCAGCTGTCTAGCACTTCTCTATGTATCTTTAGATGTCACTTTACAACCCCAAAGATGGATGGGACAGGGTCACTGCATCTCTTTGTCTCCGTCCCCCATGTGGTCACACTAAATAAATCCTTTCTCTGCTTTTTATTATATATTCAACTGTTTCATCTGGCGTCTACAGGACAGGTAGATGAGCATGGCTTCTTGGAGTAGAGATAGTAACCACAAATCTGGTCACCATGCTACTCTGTCCTTGTCACTGTGGACAGAAATGTTGATCCAGTTTGGCTAAGCCCACTGACTCATTCCCATTTGAATGCTTGCTCTCTCTCCCTCTCTCTTTCTCTCTCTCTCTCTCTCTCTCTCTCTCTCTCTCTCTCTCTCTCTCTCTTCTCTCTCTCTCCTCCAGAGACCCAGCTGTAGAGTAAAGTAACTGCATTTGGAGGCATGCTATGCCCCCAAGGGGTAATTCTAGCCCAGTAAGCACATAAATCCAGGCAGACTTCCAATCCCATTCAATACCCCCAGGGTGACGTAAGGGTAAAGGAGCCAAGAACAGAGAAGATAGATGGGTTACAGATCTGAGATTAAGACATTTACTCTAAAACCAGGCGGGGGGGTGTCTCATAAGCTCTCTGTGAAAGCTCCCCAACATTTCTGTCCTTACATCATATTTTCCTCTTTTCCAGTTAGTCACTACTATACGATGGGACTTTGGACTCAGAAAAGTTCAGGTTTTACAACTTTGGCTGATTCAATGAGATTAGCCACAAAACGCACATAATTGTCACCTGAAATTCAACATGAAATGGCATAGTCTCTTTTTTAATCTATTAAACTAAAATGTATACAGGTACGTGGTTTTAAACTGGCACTCTACTCTGTGTGTGTGTGTGTGTGTGTGTGTGTGTGTGTGTGTGTGTGTGTGTGTGTAGGGTGGGCCACTGGAGAAATGGCTCAGCAGTTAAGAGCACTGGCTACTCTTCCAGAGGATCCCAATTCAACTCCCAGCACCCACATGGCAGCTCACAACCATCTGTAACTCCAGTTCCAGGGGACCCAGTGCCCTCTTCTGGCTTCCACAGACACTGAACACCATGTTGTACAGGCATATATACATGGAAACACACAAAAAACAAAAGGAAAAACTTTTAGATATATGTTGTTTGGCATACATGTATTATAGTATCAAGTAGAAAGTGTGACTTGACTCCCCCCCTTAGACCCTCCCACCCCCACCCCACCCCCCACAGATTAGCTCTCTCTGTCTAGGAAGGAGGGATAAAGGACCCTCCAACAGGGGTGGGTGGGAGAACCAAACCTCTGCTTGTCAAGGCAGAGTCTTTCCCGAAGAGTGCAAACAAAGGAAAATACAAGTCAGTCATCTTAAAAGCATCCGCACTGTCGTCTAGACCATTCCCAGGGACATTCTCAGATCTGCGTAAGTGGCCAGTTCTCAAAAGATTGGCTCCAGGCAGTGTTTGTCTCCTGGAGAGGAGGCGGCTAGGGTCAGGGAAAGTTGGCAAGCAGTCTGTCCTGAAGGAAATTTCTCTCTGTGATTAAAGCTTGGTCTTTACCAGCATATGCTTCCAACTTACAGAATTTAATCAGGGAGAATGGAGAGGGTAGAGCGGAGACTGTTCTGGTCCGTGATGAATGTCTGTGTCGGTGTCTCGCCTCAACATCCTTCATTTGTTCTCACTCCGAGTGTGTGGGACTGGAGGAAGAAAGGGAGGAGCTTACCTAAGCACTGGACGCCCTCCCCTGCCTAAGCCTCCTGGTTAACTCCTATCACAAACAGAATATATGGGTGTCCTCTCAACAGCTTTTCACAGAACTCTGAGACAGCTCAGACACCCCTCACCTGCCTCAGCACACACACACACACACACACACACACACACACACCACACGCCCACACACGCACCCCTAGAAGTCTCCGGCTTCAGACACGTTTCTGAGGATCTCCGCCCTGATCTGAAGCCATCTGCTCTGCCCAGAAGAATCATTTCCCTAACGGATCTCAGTGAAGTGATGAAAATCAATTTAACTTTTTTTGTGTGTGCAAAAGTGTGCCTGGCAGAAATACAAATTTTAAAGAAGAGGTGGATCCGTTGGCAAGCATAAGGACCCTACTTCCATTCATGCCGGGTCAAAAGAGCCAGGCATAGTATCATAAACAGGCTTATGATCCCAGCAGCAAGGAAGCAGAGACAGGTGGATCACTGGAAGGCAGCCTGGCCTGGTCAGCAAGCTCCTGGTTAATGAGAAATTCTGTATCACAAACACAGCTCTTCCTAAGAAATAACACCTGATGTTGACCTCTGGCCTATATATATACATATTCATGCATACACACATACATACACACACATACATATACATACATACATACACATACCTACACACACATACATACATACACACATACATACACATACATACATAACACATACACATGCATGCACACACACATACACACATTCACACATATCTACACACACATATACACATATATATACATACATACACACATTCATACATACCTACACACACATATACACATATATACACATACATACACACAGATATACACACACACACATACCTACGCACACATAAATGCACATGACATACCAAGCAAGTATTAGCAAAATATACCTTGTAATGGGTGAGTTGATGATAAAATACACATATGCTAAATAAAAAAGTAACATACTGAAGTCGTTTTGCTCAACGGAAGGAACTGAGTTGTCAGAAAGACTGGGCTCCGTCTCCAGCCTGCTTGCCTGGATGGCTGTGACTTATCACACTCCTTCCCCAGGATGTCCTTGGCCTTCCAAAGCTGGACCTGGCATTCGTCTTACAGCTTTCTGCTTCCAGTCTGTCCCTTCATGTCGGATCTGCACAGCAGTCCTTGGGAGCGTCGTCAGATCCTGTCTTTACAGCCTTTCGTCGGGTCTCAGTACACTTAGAATGCTTCACACTCTTGAGGGCCCAGCCATGAGAACTTTGGAAGCCATAAGACTGTCTTCTTCATCCTGTATTTGTCTTGCTGCTGTGACCTCGGATGACCTCAGAAAGCACACTCCCCCCACACCACATTCTTTGTCTTTGCTTTAGGATCTACAGTAAAAGGGACCCCCAAATCTTTAAACAGCCACAGTCTTCTTGACAGTTTGGCTCTCCCTGACCTCCCGACTTAGACCCCGTGTCACTTAAGACCTGTGATGCTCAACACACCTACCACTTGTCACACATATCTTTACTTGGTAAGCATCTCCAGAAATACAAATTGAGCCGTTAATAAAAGACTCATGAGGTTTTTGAAGACTTAGAGACAAAATGAGTGTAAATGCTTTATAAGTCATTTTTACAATTCTCACGTGCTCCAATGAAAATATTTTGGATGCACTCGATTAAAAATGTTATTAAAGTTAATTTCTCTGATTTCATGTCTCTTCTAGGAGTGTTAAAGTTGCACCTGTGGCTCCTGTGGGTGCTTCATGTTCTCTCTCTCCTGGCCATTCCTGCTTTATACTGCGAGCATTTGGATCATCTATATAATTCTCAGTCCTACCTCCATCTCTATTTATTGCCATCTGCTCCTCCTTCCAGCCCTGCTATGCTATGGAAAATGAGATCTTTTTCTACGGTGTATACACTATATTGTCATTGATACTAAAGTTCCTGGCGTGTGGCGTGTCGCCAGCAAATGTTTGTGAAACTAATAAACAATGTTATAGACTCTTTTATACTGAGAGCTAATGTCTACGGAATACCAAACCTCGCTATGCAAATAAAATTGATGCCCCTGCTTTATAGACAAAGACAAGAATATAGAGAGATTAAGGGACTGGGGAGACAGTTTAGAGGGTAAAAGATTTGTTATATAAGCAGGAGGATCCTGAGGAGCTACGTAAAGCTGGATAACGTAGGTAGTGTGTGTCTGTGATGTCAGTGTTCCTACAGGTGAAGAGAGACAAAGACAGAAACATCCCTGGATGCTCATGGACCCTCCAGCCAGTAGGGAACAGGATACCCTTCCTCCAACAAGGTAGGAGGCAAAAACTGACACTCCAGGTTGTCCTCTGACCTCTATATACCCCTATTTACACACACACACATACACACACACACACATACACACACACACACACAGAGATGCTTGAACACACACATATGAATACACACACTCACAATCACACACAAGAATATATAAAGATTAGATAACCTTTAAATGACAGATATCAAAAGAAAAGTAACTGTCTAGACCTTGGCAGCCCTTGATCCACTGAAACTACACCCCAGGCATTTACCGTTCACCCCAGGAAGTCCTGGGCAGGAACACAATCGCTGTTTCATCTCTAGTACTGACTGACTGACGCATAGTAGGTCTTATAGAACACTGACTGAAGAAGTCCTTGGCATGAACATCCATCAGGATAATAAAGGCAGCTAAAGTTTCCTGAGCATTTGCTACAAGGCAGGCATTGCCATTTCTAGCAGGCTCATTCCCAGCAGGATGCTCATCAGTGGTCTCTGAATTAATGTGATGTGTTGGGGATTGTCCACTCTTCCCTCAGAGACCCCTCTGCCTCCATCCCCTCACCTCAGCGAATGGTCCTCTCATTCCTCCCATGCCATCCCTGACTTGCCTGTCTTCCTCAAAGCACTCTTCGCCTGCCAGGAAAGCTGTATATTTACTTTTACCTTCTATGCCATACCTGGCACCTGCTGGCCACCTCCACCACCACGACTCCCCTCGAGCAGCCACAAGGGCTACAGTGGCCATGCTGGGTGCTCCCACCCATCACCTGGACCTTCTCTGAGAGCAAGTAGTGTTTTCCAAATATTTATCTTTAAAGTGGTGTCTTAAAATGTAAACTGAGGTATGTGAGTTACCCACTCTAAGACCTCCAGTGTCCTGTCGCTCACATAAGAACGAAATTCACTGTCCTCTCAGTGAGGAAATTCTACCCCCAGAGATAAGTAATCTCTTCCGAGACTCCCAACCGCATGCCCTGCTTCAGGCAGGTTTGCAGCCGACCAGCTGGTCCTTCAACACTCCAGACACTCCCGTCTCTACTGCTCTTCATTTTCCCACAGTTCCTTTTCTCTACTTCTTTGAAACATTGTATTGATGTTACTCATTTACTAACCCGGAGTTCCTCATGATTCCATTCTAAATCCCACTTCATGTCCACACAAATGTGTGGTTGTGCATGCATGTCTGTATACCAGAGTTTTCTCTCTCTCTCTCTCTCTCTCTCTCTCTCTCTCTCTCTCTCATGCACGCACGTGCCCCTCTTCTGTCTTTACTCCCATCCTAGTATGCGTCTCTATAAAACACTGACCAAAAATCCCCTTGGGGAGGAAAGGGTTTGCTTAGCTCACAGGTTACCCCATCAGCAAAGGAAGCCAAGGCAGGGGCTTGAATTATAAAACCCTGAAAGATGCTGCTCCCTGACTTACTCCCTCTGGCTAGCTCAGTGGTATTCTTTATGCAATCTAGGACCACTTGGCAAGGAATGACACTGCCCACAGTGGGCTAAGCCCTCTTCTATCTATTAGAGAGTCAAGAAAACACCCTGGGGGCCAATCTGAGAGAGGCAGTTCTTCAACTGACTGTCGGTCCTTCTTCCTGCCCACATTAAGTGTACAACCAAGACTAGCCATCCCATATCCATCCCATTCAAAGACTCGAAATACTTTGTGTCTGTTTCATGTGCCTCTGCAATGGTCTCTAGCACTGTGAGATTTCTAAACCAAGGGATTCCACCGGTGCTTCTGTCTGCCTTTCTCTCCCCAGTGTCTTGTAGCCAATAAACACATGTAGCCTCAGTTTACCTGTTTAAGTTTACTTAATCCAGGCTCAACCAATTTTCTCCGTTTTGCATGGTAAAGGGTGTTTGCCACATGCATTTAGCTCAGAGCCAGCTCCTAGACAATATGTGATGAGTGTTGAGGCTGGACTCCATTGGAGGGTCACCTGGACACACAAGCAGGGGAGGGGTCAATGGGTAAAAGCGGCCCTTGGAACACAGTGTTTCTTCCGGTTACCACCTGACTCCTGGAGAATAATATTCCACCACAAGACAATCTCGGAGGCTTATCTCAAGTCAGACGGCTGATAAATTGCAGCGCCAACTCCGACCGTGCAGCCAGATGTGGGGGAAGCACAAATTCAAGGGTTCAGAGGACTCAGAGATGCCTCGTGCAGTGCAGGGGAAATGTGAAAAGAAGAATCTGGCAAATTCCCTCCACAAACAGATCCCAGAAACTCAGAACCGTGACATTCCCACAGCAGCCCCTCAGAGTTCTTTCATAGATAAGAGAGAGCCAACAACCTTTCAGAGATACAAGCCAAGCCACACTTTTGCGCCCCATCCATTTCTTCAAAGCCCCACAAGTCTTTGCTGTAGACAACCTTTGTCTTTGATGTGTGGCCAGCTGAGTCTTCAGTCAAGTGGGTCTGGAAAGGAACATACACACATCCTGAGGCTGTGATCTTCCCTCTTCTGCTAACATCTTATTCTCTGCCTTCTCCTTCCTTTACTAAAAACATGAAAAGGCACGGAAACCACTCAAAGCACCACATAGTCTCATCTCCACCGTGCAAGGAGGCAGCGATTCCCATACACCTCACAGTGAGTGCCAGTTCTGCCTGGGGTTGAGCCAAGAACATTCCATCTACTTGGTAATAGTAATTTAAAAGCCCCTGTCCCCAAACCTTGCCAATATTCTTTCTCAGTAGTGGAAACCTTGAGCTTGGGACCTTCACTAAGCAATGCATCTAATTGGAATCTAATCATAGATTTTAGTTTTCACTGTCCTTGTATAGTTACTTACTGTGAAAGATTTCTTTTCTGTCAACTCAATAAAAGGTGGAACTTCACCTTTGGAAGAAATGTCTTTCCTGCATGGGTCATAGGATCCCGTACAATGCAGGAGGTGGAAGGAAAGTGGCCATATTGTTTGCACCATTGGAGAGGTCCCTGCAGTGCACACCATAGCTGCTAGTTACCATTATTACACATTATCTGGTGTGATGGCTTGCCAGGCTGACTTGGAGGTACAGCTGCTGCAATGCCCGTCATATCACCACCAACCCCTAAGAAAGCTGAGCCAGGTACCTCTAACACTCCATACTGACAAGCCCCCTCTCTCCAAAGGACAGCACATTGCTGAAGTTGTTGGGTTGGAGGCTCTGAGAAATGGGTGCTTCCAGCCATCCACATAGGTTCCAGCTGGCAGCCGAGCCTTCCTCTAAGCACATCTAGATTCTAAGCTAATCCTCACTCCCCCCCCCAACCTCCACCTGATTCTATGAGCCCATGCCCTCCCCCTCCCCGCCCCCTCTGTCAAGTTCCTCACTAACGATTTCTAAGTCTTTTCCAATGAGACCTCACCTAGCACAGCTTCAATGGCTGGGAAGTATCAGGTTGTTTAACAGCCCTGCACCAAATATTGTCACAAATAAAAGCAAAACATTTAAATGAAAGAAAAGTCAGTCTGTAGACGTCACCCTAATGGAGATGATGTGGGAATTACTTACAACTGGGGGAAAGGTACTGTTTCTCCATGATCTGCAGAGAAGCAGGCAAAAACCAGAACCAATTAATGCTCAACTCCCATGGTTAGGCCGTCTATACTGTGTGTGTGCATGTGTGCATGTGTGCATGTGTGCATGTGTGCATGTGTGCATGTGTGCATGTGTGCATGTGTGTGTGTGTGCATGTGTAAGAGTGTATGTATATGTGTGCATGTAAGTGTGCATGTGTATATGGGTATGTGTCAGTGTGTGTGCCAGTGTATGCATGTGAGTGTGTGTGAATGCATGCACATGCATGTGTGAGTGTGTGTGTGCATGTGAGTGTACATGTGTGTACGTATATATGTATGTATGTGTCAGTGTGCATGTGTGTGAATGTATGTGTGTCAGTGTGCTTGCATGTGCATATGTGAGTGTTTCTATGTGTGCAAGTGTGAGTGTGTGCATGTGAGTGTGTGAGTGTATGAGTGTGTGAATAGACATGCATGTGCATGCGTGTGTTTGTGTGTGTGCATGTGTGTGAAAGTGTGTATGCATGAGTGTGTATGCATGTGAGTTTGTGTGAGTATGTGTGTGAGTGTATGTGCATGTGTTTGTGTGTGTGCATGTGCATGAAAGTGTATGTATGAATGTGTATACAAGTATGAGTGTGTGTGTGTGTATGAAAGTGTATGTGTGTGTGTGCGTGTGTGTGTGTGTGTGATGTGTACCTACATTCAGAAACCAGAGGACACCAGGTCCTTACTCTATTCCTCTACACATCATTCCCCTGAGACAGGCTTTCTTTCTCGCTGAGTCCGGAGCTCATGATTGCAGTCTGACTAGCAGCATCTGGCAAGCTCCATGCAATCCTCCTGTCTCCACCTCCCACAGTGCTCAGGTTACAGGTGCCTCAGCACCAGGCCTGGCTTTTATGTAAGTGTTGAGGATTGAACTCAGGTCCTCACATTTGTGTGACAAGCGCTTGCTCCCCACCCCAGTCAACCCCAGGTTGTTTGCTTTCTGATGGTCCTTTCACCGGATATTTCTCTATTTCCCAGTACCAGCCTCAGAAATAAAACCTTAAGCTTTTTAAACCATATATTGAAAATGGCAGTATAACAGTAATCAAATTTTAATTTTTAACTTCATAATCAAAGAAAAAGAAAGCTTTAAAAAAAATTGGTAGATGCATATATATATATATATATATATATATATATATGCATAAATTAAAAATGATTTCAGAAGTCTCTCCTGTCTGGTTCCCATCACTCCATTTCCCACCTCCATGCTGGTGTCTCTAATTGAGTTGTTCTGCATTTATTGGTTTCTTGTACAAACAAGAGTGCATACACACATACATATATACATACATACACACATACATAAATACACACATATATACACACATATGCATACGTACACATACATACACACATACATACATATACAAACATACAAATATACATGTATGCCAAACACGTACCTGCATCTCTCTTTACACATGAGACAAAGGTGTCTCAAACACAATGTGAATCAATACTGGCAGACTGTCATTTAAAAAATATTTTTCAATAGCCATAAAAAGTCACTCCATTTTAAACTCATAATTTCAGTTATTTTAAAAAAAGAAATCATGCAAAACATACCAATTCCAATACTGTGTTCAATAAAAATGAAAAGCAATGACATTCATAAAGATTTAAAATACATGTAATATTTAATATAGCTAAATACTATGCATCTGAGGTCAGGAAGGGGCTGATCAATAACTGTGGAGAGATCCGTGTGGATTGAAAAAGAGAATGTATAGTGTATCAGTATGTGTCATTGAAGAAAATGGAGCACAGAACACATGTACAAACCTACAGACATGTGTGCATGGATAGACTGACAGAAGTCAGCAATATGGATGGGAAGATGTACAGGGAACTAATGGCCGCTCTGGAGGGAACTAAGTCGCTCTCTGAGAAAAAGATGTGGTGAGTCTTTGTCGTAGTGTGTCATTTTTAAATTTTTAATTTTAGAACCTAGAGCCGTGAACACTGTATAATTATAAGATGCCTCTTGAAATTGTATCAGTTGTTATGGAAACAAAAAAGTGATTGGTTAAATGAGTGTAGATCACAGGACCAATGCTTACCCTTCATCTATTTGCTGCTTTATTCTGAGTCTAGGTTATCTGGGGTAGCAAGATCTGCGTCATAAATAGGAGCTTCTCAGTGAACAAAGGATGCTGGATAAATGAAAGAATGAGTGAATGAATGAGTGAGTGATGAATGAATGAATCAATGAATCAATGAGTGAATGAATGAGGGAGGAGTGAATGAATGAATGAGTGAATGAATGAGTGAATGAGTGAATGAGTAAGTGAATGAATGAGTGAGTGAATAAGTAAGTGAATGAATGAGTGAGTGAATGAGTGAGTGAATGAGTGAGTGAATGAGTGATGAATGAATGAATGAGTGAGTAAATGAGTAAGTGAATGAATAGAGTGAGTGAATGAATGAATGAAATCTATGGCTCCACAAATGGAGTGCATTACCTATTATTTAAGTGCACTAGGTATTATAAACTACTAGAACAGTCGGTTGCTGGCAATGTGACTATTAAATTGACCTGTGGTTCCTGTGGTTTCTGACAATGCCAGGCATACCCCAGAGAGAGCCAGAGATACCTGCTTACCATGTACAGACCCAGAGCACACTCTGCCAATGAGCCTTTCCAGCCTTTGGCGCACACACACACACACACACACACACACACACACACACACGGGATTATCAACTGGGCGTAAGCCACAAAGCCAAATTCAGTGCCTCATCATCTGCAAGCTTAATGAGCAAACGGTAATCACGGCCTTCATTCAGGAATCGGAATTTGCTCAGAACTCATAAATCAATACCACGTGTCTTCTTCCCAGTTCTGGAATAAATGAAGTCAGAACGCTCACAGGAATCGTTTGAGGTCGATTCTCGATGTGCCAGAGATGGCACTGCTCATCCTTTGCAAAGTGTGTTCTTAATTTTTCTCTGATTATAATGGAAATCCTAAACGAATGAAAGAACTTACAGAGGTTCTACAGCGTGGATGTCACAAGGCACTGTGTGTGAGCACGTGTGCGACTCATGCTATGGCCTAAAGCATAGAAGAGGATTATAGGGATGACTTGATGATATTACCTGCCCAGGGATGATGACAAAACAGATGTCAGCCTCACCAGCAGGTTGGGAATGTTAATGTTGTTGGCCACAGATGTTAGGGACAATAACAAAGTTTGTCTTATTCAGTCTGTACATCCTCACGTAAATGTCAATGATGCCTCCAAAGGAGAAACACATCACCCTAAACTGAGTTTCAGTTTGAATGAACTCGCTGGTCTGGGAGGTTTTTCTCTTAATTTCTGGCCTTTCTTTGGGGGGTGGGAATGAATGGATTTCAAAAGCAGTCAGCTAACAGCCAATTTTTTGGAAGAGATGTGTCACCTGTCACCTGCCCATTTCACTGAACCCCGTTTACAGGCTTGCTTACTTCATTTGCAACTACTAGGCTTTATGTATTTCTCATGATACCCTATTTTATTCCACACAAATACTTGAATGGCTCGTCTGTCTCCTCAGCCCTCAAGTTCCCATCTTAAACATCTATATTTATCCCTTCAGACAACACAGGCAGGAGTTTAGATGCCCGTGACCCCGGAGGAAGCTAACATAGAATATATCAAGGTCATGGGATACCCGAACTCTCCATCTCCATAATCAAACCATTCCAGGGAAATGATACAAACCATGGGCAATGCTGAACTGACTAAGTGTCCTTTCTCATGAGGGACAATCTCAATGCCTTAATTATCAAGTCAACATAGACATCGTAACTACAATCCTGAAGGTCATGTGATCATCTTTGGAAATGTCTACAACAGAAGACAGCAATGGCCGTCCCTCAGTATCCACAGCAGATGGGCCCTTAAGGCTCTCTACAGACACCGAGATCTGTGGATGCTCATGTCCTGAGATGACATTGATGTAGAACTTGCACCCCACTTGTGCACAACCCCCTGGGTACTTCAAATCACCTCCAGATGACACCTAGTACTCAACAGAATCCAAATGCTGTGTAAATAGTTGTTGTCTTGGATTGTTTAAGAAGTAACAACGTGAAAACATCTGTACCCTTCCAGAGCAGGTGCAATTTCAGATGAGAGTCTCGGGATCATGGCCGGTTGGTCCCACGTATGCAGAACGCAATGCTATGGAAGGTGGGCTCTACACTATCAGGCAGATATTGCTGCCGATGATATTCTACATATGTGCTACTTGTAATCATATTATTTTTTAATGTTTAGAAGGATGGAGATAGACTAAAATAATAATTTCATGTAAGTGTTATAGGTTTATATAATTTTTAACAAGGGAAATGCATGCATATTCTTGGACCATGATGTTCTGTCTACACAAGCACGTGAGTCCAAAACCCTAGCTTTCCCTCCCATGTAGTCTGGGCCCACTATTGCTTCCTTGATGAACACAATGTGTAGGGAAACGGTTCCATGTTCCAACTGATGATATTGGCAGCGATGTCACTGAAAGCCCAAGATACCTGTGCTCTTAATTAAAACAGCATTAGCAATGTCACTAAACATAAACTAGTAAAAATTTGTTTTCAATCATCAAGAGATCTGAAAATGTTTTAGACTGAATGACTATGGTGCCTGGTCACTGTAGTGGAAGGGATTATTTAAACCCCAAATAAGATCTCCTACCTGATTGAGACCAGTAAAGGAAGACACAACTCAATAATTATGGTATAAATTGCACTCCTGGATTGGGCAGATTTACCAGTACACTACTCTAATCCCGGTTATGAGATCCCTTATAATTTGTGCTTCATCCAGGCCACGTGCTTGTCCCCCGTGGTCAGCTTCCTTCTACTGCCAGCTTCCTTCTGCCTTGACTTCCTCCTGCTTCTCCCTCTGCTTCTGTTTCCTTTTATATCGAATTCCTCTCACTCTCTCCTCCTCTAAGCCTTTTTCTCCGCCTCCCCTTCTACTGCCCAATCTCTGGCTCTAGCCTTTATTTTACAGGTTTTAATTGGACAGAAGGTTTACAAGATGTCACCTGTGTACAGATTCAATCATCCTCTGCAGCCCCTCCCAGGAGGGTGGAACTAGGATCAAAATACAAGCCTGGGGCTATCCACTGGGAACTAGGATCAAAATACAAGGCTGAGGGTATCCACAACAGGTCACCTTTCCTGCTAAGGCCAATGTACACAGAGAGTGACAAGGGTGGGGGGCACTCATATGGATGAGCATGCCCTGTCCCTGTCAAGGTCCCAACAGGTAGATAAAGCAAAGATCAGTGACATTACTGGAGGCAGTCTTTTCAAACAACACAATATCTGAATGAAGATATGCCCCTCCTTCTCTTAAACAGACACACACACGGACTTTGTATGTATTCTTGAAAAAAACAGGTCCACTAAAAATCCTCATGTCTCAACACATGGTTATCATATTTATTTTTAAGACTCTGCAAAGGTGTGAGCGCGAACTGTGAAGGCAGATGCGTTGATAAAGAAACAGTAAGAGTTGACGCAGTGGCAGGGAGCACTGACTGCTCTTGCAGAGGAACAGAGTTCAGTTCCCAGCTTCCCAGTCAGGTGCTTCACACCCTGCTCCATGGGCTCTGATGCCCTCCTCTGGACTCCTTTAGTAACTGTACTCATGCACACACACACACACACACACACACTACACACACCCCTTAAATATAATGATAATGATGTCCCTGAGAGTCACTGCGGAGCTTTACAGAAGTCAGGAAGTCTCAATCTCAGCTTCTGGAGTGACTCGGATCAAATCTCTGTGAGCTGTTCCAGTTTCTGCCTTTGCATTTTTTCCTGGACTTCGAAACTTGAACTCCTGGCATTGTGTTTCCATGTCATCCTGAAACCTAGTACAGTCTTCATGGCATGTGTGTGAAAGAGTAGTAAGAAGCCCTAACATAGCTCTCATATTCTCCATCTGCATTCAAATCCTACACCTGCATATTTCTCAGCAGATAAAATGAGAACCTTTAGTTTTGAATTCATATGCCTGGCGATAATCCTTAAATCAAAATTACAGATTCTCTGAAACATACGACCTTCACACACAGGAAGCTGACCCATTTGTTGAGTTAATATTGGAGCAATAGACCAATAAATTTTTTTTCATCTTATATTATTCAACTTCATCTTAAAAAAACAATCTCTGGAAATTAAGCTTCAATATTAAAGGTCAACAGAATATCCAATCTCCCTTTCACACACTTGATCCTGTGTGTGACTCTCTCGCTAAAATGAATTTCACTTCAGAAATGTATTTCCATATGATGAAAGAACTTCTTTAAACCAAACGGCCAATCTCCTTAAAAGGCAGCCCAGCAGCCTGGGGGATGCTTGCCTCTAAATCCTTAATCTATATCAAAACATCTTCCGCTCAGCATACTTCTGTAACTCTATCTCCCTAGTGAGGTACTGAAGTTTCACCCTGAAAGTCAGAGACACCCAATGCACTCACAGTTATGAAGAGAAAAAGGACAATTCAAATTCTCTCATCTCAGTGGCTGGGCTGCTGTCCGGAGGAAATGGGGTTAAATCGATTGGACACAGCATCTTCCTTCTCTTGGGCACTCAGCAAGACAGAATCCCTCGTTATGAATATTCATCTACAGGTACCGGTGGGGGAGGCTGTGACCAGGCTTTTAATGACAACAGAGAGGTCCAGGTACCACACATGGAAACCTCACCTATTGTTTCTTTTGGTGGTTTCTTCCTCAAAAGGGAAAGCAATTGATACTGATAACTTCCCCTATACAACGCTCCTTGTTTGAATAGATGAAGGCTTGCATTGTGGGGGTGACTGAGAGGGGAGATGCTTGCTCATGAACCTGATGACCTCAGTTTGATCCCTGGAATCCACAGGGTGGAAGGAGAGAACCATCTCTCAGACCTTGTCCTCTGGCACCAGACACACCATGACACACACGCGTGCACACGCACAAACACAATGAATGGTTCTTTAATAAATATAAATCTAGTAAAGAGACTGGTGTGTTTTAACAACACGGTAAACAAAATGAGCCTTTTTATTTCCATTTTTATGAAAATTACAGAACTGCTAGCTGGCTTGTTAAGTGACCGCAGGTTTGGAGGCCACTGGGGCTGGACTCTTCCTTATGAGCAAGCCGAGTTGCAGGTCTGTGATCAGTCAGAAGAAAGGGCCAAGAATGCAGCTGTGAGCTCTGAACTGCTTAGGAAGCCATTAACAGATAGCTGTCTAAATCTCCTGAGATTACCATCTGGCTGGGAGATTTCGGGTGGAACGGAGAGATACCATCATGTCCCTCCCCTCAAAGTCAATCAAATGAACCTGCCAATCATCTGGACAGGAAAATGCTCCTGGAGGAAAGCTATCTGGAGACTTCAGAAAGAGTAGAAACCCTCTTTAACATGAAGGCTGGCCCAACAGTCTACCTGGCCATTGTCTACTCTAGCCCCCTGAGAACCTCCATTCTCCCCTGTGGAGTTTCTACCACCCTCTGCTCCACTCCCCTCAGTGTGCTCTTTTGACAGAGATCAGAAGGACTGAGCAGCTATGGGGATTCCAGAGTGACAGAGCCACTTCAGTTGTGAGAATACTCTGTCAGATACAGGGGGAAGCCACAGACCTACATACGGCTGGGTCCTGAAGCCTGGGAGTGCTCCCAACACCTCTGCAGGAGCTGGAGCCTCAGCCTCACTGAGCATCTCAGTTACTCACCATGCTGTGGATGATTGATCTTAGGAAGCAGACAGGCATGCGAGGCACACACTGGAGGGCAATCTCACGGTAAGTGTCTTGGAAGGAGCCGGGTGCATGAGACAGTTGTCAGACACTCTCTGCTGAGATCTCCAAAAATCCTGAACTTCACCCACAACTACACCTGTTCACAGAGTTGCACCTAAGTGGAATTGTCATGAGTGGAAGTGGTGAATGTCCTGAAAGCACACTGTGATCCATAGCCCATAGGTCAGGGCTGGTCATGATCAGTCTTTGCAGTTAGGCAATGGATTCTACGATGCCAGCCTCAGAAAGCTTAAGTATTTCCAGGTGATAACGATAACAGAATTAATTTTTTTCCAACTGGAATATTTAAGAGAGCATGGGTAAAACCATGGTGGTTGGTCGTTCTGAAAGCCGGCCCCCCGGACACCAAGGATGAAATTACAAAAGCAAGCGCTAGAGAGAATTCTTCAGTTCATATATCCCCCACTCATTCTCCAACAATTAGCTACTGAGGAATTACATGGGAATAGAGAAGTTAGCGCCAACCCTGCTGAGACCCTGTGGAGCTCCCAGCTTAGTGAAGCTAAAATCATCAAAACATATCATTTAAGCCATCCATCAATGCTATACCAACATGACGCATGGCAGGGCAGCACAACAGAGCTCCCTACAGTAATGGAAATGTGCTATATACATGGTGTTGGTATGATTACCAGGAATGAGCTTCTGTGGCTATTTATAACTTCAAATGGTTCGTGTACCAAAGGATTGTTTTAAATACTTTTTTAAAAAGAGATTTATTGTGGGGAGGGGAGGAAGAGGGGTTGCCTATGTGAGCTTTAGGTGCTCCACATGTATGCAAGCACCTCAGAGGGCAGAAGAAGGAGTTGGGTCACCAGGAGTTGGAATTACAGGTGGCTGTGAGCCATTCAGTGGAGATGCTAGGAACTGAACCTGGTTCTCTGCAGGAATAAGCAACCTTAACAGTGAAGTAGTCTCTCCTGCTTCAAATACAAAAACAAAACCCCAAACCACTTAACTTTAATTATTTAAATATCTACATGTGAGTGGCTACCCCCACTGAGGTGATGGGTGGGGTCAGGGGCGCCATCACAACCCAGTGGCCTGCCAGCTGGGATCATCAGGATAAGGAATTAGAGAAACCAAGAACTGGGAAGAAGAGGTTGGTAATCAAAAGAAATGAAGGGAAGGAAGACCGAGAAGAACATGTGCTCTCCGTGGGCCACAAGGAGGGGTTTCCCCATCGATGCTGGGGACGCATGGTAACACTTGGCAGGTGAGGCCACCACGTCTGTCCACACAGTGTCTTGATGGCATGTGTAAAGGGAAAGAATTGGGAGTTTTAAGTAAAGATGAGAGAAAATTGGGTTTAACTTAAAGGATCAATTTGGCAGAATCAGACTAGACTTCCAGAGGGATGAACTGAGCCAAAGAATGTTTAAATATGAGCGTGTGTGTGTGTGTGTGCATGTGTGTATGTATGTGTGCAGGTGTGTTTGTGTATGTATGTGGGTGTGCTTGTGTGTGCATGCATGTGTGCATGCATGAGTATGTGTGTATGTGTGTGTGCATGCATGCATGTGTGTATGTATGTGTGCAGATGTGTTTGTGTATGTATGTGTGTGTGCTTGTGTGTGCACATGTGTGCATGCATGAGTATGTGTGTATGTGTGTGTGCATGCATGCATGTATGTATGTGTGCAGGTGTGTTGTGTATGTATGTGTGCAGGTGTGTTTGTGTATGTATGTGTGTGTGCACATGTGTGCATGCATGTGTGCATGCATGAGTATGTGTGTATGTGTGTGTGCATGCATGCATGTGTGTATGTATGTGTGCAGGTGTGTTTGTGTATGTGTGTGTGTATGTGTGTGTTGGGGGAGAAGCACAGCCTTATATCAGTAAGGACTGATGGTCATTCATGGGTATAGAGTCCCAGTAAGGGCTGGTGAAACTTTAGTTCTATTCATACAATTTGTTAATGTGCTTAGCATTGTGAGAGCAGCTTTCTGATAACCATTCATCTTCACATGCCCAAGCACACCAACCTTCATGATTAAAACGGGAAAAACAGAAAGTAACTGAAGATGTCGATTATTAGTGGAGTCATTAAAGAACTCTGGCAGAGCAGGCTGACAAAAAAAAAACAAAAAAACAAAAAAACAAAAAAACCCAAAACACTCAGGGGATAAAAGTGCTGGCTGCACAAGATTAAAGAACTGAGTTCAGTTCCTGGAGCCCATGTGCAGTGTAAGAATCAACCAGACAGCAGGAAGTGTCCTCTGATCATCACCCATCACAGGCATGACATGGTGTGTATACACCCGTGCACGGCATGCACACACACATGTACACACACACATACCACACACACACACACACACACACACACACACGGAGCAAAAAAACGAAGAAATCGTAACATAGCCAAATAAATGAATGTTGACACCCATAACTTTTTGAAGGGTGCTCCAATATAAGCGAACTGGAAAGGAGAATAATAAAACTACTATAAGAGTGATGGGAACATACTCTGTGCAGAACAGACTTTAAGAACACAATTTTATGTTTATCTATGAACAAAATCTCTGTACAAAGTTGCAAGACTTTGCTGAGCCGGCTGTCCTGGGAGGCGACACAGATTGGGGTGGGGCTCCCTTTCGTGTATTTATACCAGTGATTTCTTCACCATGTAGAAGGAATGGAAAGGATTAGCTACTCAAGCGTTACACAGCCATGTGACAGGCATCCAGTCTTCCCGTAGAAGGAACAGTCGCACACACACCTTCGACTTCCTGACCCTGTCTTCTTACTTTTTCTCTATTCTCAGAATCCATCTCTTCCATTGTAATATGAGACCACTTCATGAATTCAAAATAAGCCATAAACCAAGCCCTTGTCAGCCCTTGTTTGGGGTGGAACACAAGTTATAACTATTTTGGAGAAAAATCCCGAGATTTCTGTGCTATTTTGCTTATGTCGTGGTACAGAGACATCCGTACAGGCAAAACACAGGTACACATGACATAAATAAATGAACAAGTAAAGTAAGTAGAGAAGAAAAAGTCTGAGAAGTTATTGAGCACCCACTGCGAGTACCTACCATTCCTTGGTGGGAAGTACATTGTCGTGCTTATTTTTGTATCTAAAGAGGCTAAATAAAAAAAAAAGAAATTATATGATTTGTTTCAGAAGTCAGTAAGTGGCCAACTTGAAATTCAAAGTTAAGAATCTTAGTACCAAATATATTCTACTGCCATCAAGAAAAAAACCATGCATCTCATGACGATGTGTAAGAAAAACACGCTGCTCCCAGTAGGCCTTCTGCTTGTAGACATTATTTTAAAATTTATACTGAAAGATAAAGAAATTAAAATAGCTAACTATTTTTGGCAAAAGAACTATTTACCATACTGTATGGCTGCCATTCAGACATGTATGGACATCCCGAAGTGTGTTTGCATGACCACAGAACAACAGACAGAGCAGACTACTCAGGAGTGGATCCAAGTAAGTTCTGGAGAAGACAGAATGTCAGCAGATGATCTTAGAGCAACTGGACATCCATATACAAAGATTTTTGTGCCTTGCCCTGTATTTCACTGAATTGTAAAATTTGCCCTAGGAAAGACCATCCTAAGGGTTGGCCATATGGCTCGTTGCGTGAAGGCACTTCTGTCAGGCCTGATGACCTGATCTATCCTGGGATCTACAGGATGGGAGAAGAGAACTGACTCCTGCAAATTTACTCTGACCTCCATGTGCCCACACACACACACACACACACACACATACACACACACACACACACACACACACACACATACAACACACACACACACACACACAAAGAGAGAGAGAGATACACATACAGATACAGAGACATGCGGAGAGACATATACACAGACATACACAGAGTCACAGACACAGATACCACACACACAAACACACAGAGAGACACAGACACACACATACACACACACAGGATTATCAACACACAGATACACTCACACAGACAGACACATACCCACACAGAGAGACACATACACACAGAGAGAGACACACACATAGACACACAGATACACATACACAGACATGCACAAACAGACATGCCAAACACACACAAAGACACACAGACACCCACAGAGAGAGAGACACACACATAGACACACAGATACATACACAGACACACACACAGAGACACAGACACACACCCACACACAGATACACCTACACACAGATAAACACACACACACACTTAAGATAAGCAATACAAGGCTCTGCTGATGAAAGGGAGCACTGTAAATTGTGAGAAGCTATCTGCAAACCTCATGTCTGAAAAGACATTTATATCTAGAATGGACGAAGATCTCTCCAACCCCGATGGTGAGAAGACAAGCCAGGCATGCTACTTACATGTGTACGTGAATGGCAAAGAAGAACATGACTAGAAGATCAACAGTACTACCCCTCAGAGAAATGCATGTGGAAGCCACACACAATGCCTACATACACCCACAAGGACGTCCAGAAGTAAACTAAAGGCCTCATCAACTCCTGGAGGAGCTATGGAGAAATCGGGTCACTCAGACACTGTTGGTGTGAACATAAAAATAGCAAGACTGCTTGGTGCTTGGAGAAAACTTAGAATAGCCTAGGAGACACGTGCATGCTTGTGTGTGTGTGTGTGTGTGTGTGTGTGTGTGTGTGTGTGTGTATCTATGTGTGGGTATGTGTCTCTCTGTAGGTGTGTGTCTGTGTGTGTATGTGTATACATGTGTGTGCACGTGTGTGTGCATGTCTATTTCCAGAGAGGTCTGACTGGCTAAAGGAAGACAGCACCTTCCAACTGGAGATCCAAGGGTAAAGCCATTTGCCCGGCTACCTGCCTCATTCTTCCTCCACACATGGGGATGTAGCTACCTCTGCTGTCTCCAGTTACTGCCACCAGACAACTCCTGCTTCTCTGGCCTTCCAACTTGGATTGATAGCCAGTATCTCTCCAGAGACCTCCAGACCCCCAGCATAGGTCTAGAATTGCTAAGCCATGCAGTACTGTGTGCTGAGCAAGTTACCAAGTTCTCTCTGTTCTCAGCACACAGACTTTCCATTGTTTGAATCGTAGTCCCTAAGAAGTAAGCCAGCTTAGTGACTCTTAACATACACATACACCACACACACACACACACACACACACACACACCATATACATGTTCTATTTTATTCTGCTCTAAAGGACACTGCCTAATAGTTTCAAGCAATTAAACCTGCAACTACCACCCAGCCATGCAATGGTTGGTACTCTTGAGTATCTCAATGCAGTTATGAAAATTTGCATTTACACAAAATCCTGCACACAAATGTCACATCATCCTTCTCTAACAGCCCAGTCTGGACAGGGCCCACATATCCTTCAACAGTGAAAGGTTCAAAGGTCCTATGACCCATCAGTGGGTCACCACAGAGCACTACCCAGAATCCAGCAGCACCCCGAGAAACCTGGATGACTCCCCAGAGAATGACTGAGTAAAACCAGGCCCATCTCCAAAGATTCCACATGTTTTCACTTACAGACATTCCGTAAGGGACAGAATTCTAGAGTTGGAGAGAAAAACATTAGTGATGTCAAGAGTTTGTGACCGTGAGGAAGTGAGGGGCCGCTAGGAAGGACTCCGCCATTGGCCTGGAACTTCATCACAGAGTGAGTGTCCAGGGTTCCTCCTGTCTGCACCCCTCTCAGAACACTGGGGTTACACTCATGACACACTATACTTGGCTTTTTCATGTGGGTTTGGGGAATGAATTCACATGTAGGTCCGCTCTCTTGTGAGCAAGGTCCTCCTCTACCAAATGTGTCATTTCCCCAGTCCCCCATCTTCGAAAATAAAAGTTTCCATAGAAAACAAATGAGATCATGATTCTTTTGGACAGGGTCTGGGATCAGCCTAAGGAAAGAAGGGTCACAGGAGTGACATGTCACCACGAAGAAGTCTGCCAAATTCTGTCCTCTTAAGGCTGGCTGAGAACTCTGTACCCAAGCTCAACACATACCTAGCCAGAGGAGAAGAAGTCTAGTAAAGTAGGAGGGCCCACAAATGCTCCCAAAATCAGCTTCCAAATCCTTATCCAAACACCACCCGGCTGCACGTGAGAAAGACGCTATTTTAATCCCTGCATTCAAATACATCTCGATGGCATTTCAGAATTCACAACTTCATTTTGAATCTCACAAGGATGGGGGCGGAAGAGAGGCCGCCTCATCTTTTCCTAGCTTAGACTCTCCGAAGGTTTGGTCTTTATCCAGCTGGAACCAAAATTCTCAAGTAAGACGAGGCTCAAGCACAGCCTTCTATGTTCTACAAGAGTGGAAAAAGGAGCTATCTCTGGCTATCTTTTCGCATCCGTAGCTGACTTGTTCATTCACAGCAGCTGACCTTTGACAGCTGTGAATATATAAATGACCAGTTAGCAGCACAAGTTTTTACATCAGACTGTCGGTTTACTAAGGACAATGACTGAGCTGTCTTGTTTTCGGTGATTTGCATGCGGCACAACACTAAGGAGCACTCCCTGGACATTAGACAGATAATGAAGTAATGACCACAGATGCCTCTCATATGGACAGCAAATTCTTAAGGTACCAAAGGTAAGTGATTTCTCACCAAAACTGCCCAGGCTGCCTAAAAATACATATTGTTAGTTGCCTAATGAATATAATTTAAAAACCACACTGGCAGATGTTGGGATATCATCGTATCAGTAATTTGGTTTATGTCTCCATACAAAGCCATTAAATTGGCCGTTCATTGCTAAATCAATTTGGGTGATGATCATTAAAAGCAGAATACATGCACAATTAATCATATCCTTCGTGAGGACTGACGTATCAGCTGGAAAGTCATTCCTGGTGTGAAAATCACATCCGTGAAGCTGAGTTGAATGGAGCCAGGACACTGAAGGGTTTTCACCACACCGCATGCCAAGGGTCTACCTGGGCATTCATTTCAGTACTGACAAATTTTACCCAAAGCCCCTCTGTCCTGTAAGGAGGGCAAACAGTACTTCATGTATCTTAGTGGATACATGCATCTGCGTGTGAGCTTGCCTCAATCCACGCAAGAACAGCATAAGATGGCCCTAGTCTGTCTGTATGACTTTCATAGGTGAGCCTGCCTTTTCAAGTATTATAGTTTGAATACGAAATTTCTCCCATGGGCTCATGCATAAGGACATATGCCCCAGCTTGCAACATCACATGGGGAGGTTGTGAAACCTTTGGGGCTATGCTGTCACTAGGGCTGACCTCTGATGGCTATAGGCCAGCTCCACTACCTTGTCCCCTGAAGCTGTATCTGTGGGTTCCTGCTACTACCGGCTGCTACACCTCAGCTACCATGCCTCCCTTGCCACAGTGGGCTGTAGCTTCTGACCAGTGATCCAGAAGAAATCCTCACTCCCTTAAGCTGCTTCTGCCCTGGATCTGGTCAGAATGGCAGCATTAAATATACCTGGGCACTGTAGCAAATGAATCAAAATCTAATAACTTAAACGAAATGTGAAATCCTCATTGGGATGTTGGGCCTAGTGGAACAGGGAAATGAAGGCGAGAGGAGATGCTTCTCCCTAAACTCTGTCCATTCCCCGTCTGCTTTTCAAGACATCTAAATTAAGAGGAAAATCTCCTGGACCAGCAGGTTCATTTAAAGTGGCATTTGCAGGGGATGCGCATCCCCTTTGGAGGCATTATGGACATTTATGCAGATAATGTGGAAAGTCTTATAAAGACAAATACTCGCTCTGTCCCTAACATCAGTGGCCAGTGGTATTTGTGTTTGCACATAAATTATCTCTTGGACACTAAGTGTGCTTTTCTAACTAAACAGCAATTGCTTTGAGTTAGCACAGTAAAGGCTGGGAAAATAATAACCAGCCAAGTACCACCATCTCTCCCCGCAGTAATTGTAGGACCGAGAACAGAGCAGTAATAAATATTAATTGGATTTTCTCTGTGCTAAGCATTGTGTTGAGCCCCTTGTGATGATCACGTATTATGTGGATAATCAAGAGTCTCTCTCTTCTTATAGAATAATCAGGCTGGTAAATATTTTAACGCTCACACCAAGTCATAGTCATCATGCTGGGGTTTTTTTTAATGCACCCTTATATCAGAGGCAATGGTGGTAGGAACCTTCTTCCGTCTGCTGACTCTACAAGTCTTCACTGGGTGTCTACTCTGAGCACAGCTGTAGAGAGAGGAGAGGGGAAGCCCATGGGTATCCCATGTTCGCTGGCGAAGGGGGGTTTACAAATAATAAACAAGCCGGGCGGTGGTGGCGCACACCTTTAATCCCAGCACTTGAGAGGCAGAGGCAGGTGGATTTCTGAGTTCGAGGCCAGCCTGGTCTATAGAGTGAGTTCCAGGACAGCCCGGGCTACACAGAGAAACCCTGTCTCGAAAAAAAAAACAAAAAAAACCAACAACACCAAAAAACAAATAATAAACAAGAATACAGTCTAAAATGTACAGGGTGGTAAGGAAAAAAGATCCAGGGATACAGAAGCAGGAAGGAAAGAACATGGATGTTTAGAAAGGTCTCACTGAGAAGGCGGGAGCTGGGCCAAAGAGACGAGGGAAGCAGCATGAGTCAGTGGAAGGAGTGGGAACAGACACAGGTCAGCTGGTCATTCAGTGGAGGACCCAGCAGTGTAGGACATGGTGCTGAGTATGAATGGATGAAGATGTAGGCTGGTGGGGTAGTTACTCCAATACTACAAGCTGAAAGAACGGGGCATTAACCAGAGTGGTACCAGTAGATGCTCAGAGGATGGGGGCGGTCAGATTCTAGATAGAGCTCAAAGGCTGAGTTCACACAGCCTCTTGAAGGAATGGCTATAGTGGTGGGAGACAGGGAAGGAGAGATACGGTGCCAGTTTTGCTTGGCTTCTGGCTTAGGATTGATTTTGCCAGGGCAACCAAAATGCTGTCTAATGGCTAGGATGAAGATGCTGGTAGAAATAGCAAGCATGGGTAAGTCCATCAAGGCTGCACATGCATTGAGCTTGAGATACCTAGGCCAGGTTTTCAGCTAGGGAGGTGGGCAGATGGAGAAGCCACCAGAGCGGAGCTCAAGTGGTCCATGGTGATAAATTGTTAGATTAGAGCAAAGAAGGTTATTTAAACACTAAGTCACTGAGGAACGGTAAGGAAAATGGGTCTAAATTTAAGCCCTGGGAGTTGCATTGTGGACCAGTCAGGATAATTCTCCTCATTGCAAAGAAAGAAACCAAATGAAGATCCAAATGTAATCCGTCTAAATAGCACACTTAGCGGGTTAATGACGCAGACACCGCCTATTCCACTCATCCAAGAAATCTCCAGTGTCTTTTGAGAATTAGATAATTATAGATAGCTGTTCCCCTCCTCCCCATAACTCCCCAAATAGAAACATCAACATTCCTGAACAAATATTGTACCCAGGGCACAGCCTGAGGCCTGGAGGAGCCAGTGTGGACAAGACGACACAGAGACGTCTCAATTAAATGACTTGAATTTCATTTGGCTTTCTGATGTTCAAAGCAAAGAGTCAGTTTACACTGACTTTGATTGCTCAGGGCAAAGATTAGGACTTTCATTGAAGGTGACCTATCTGTGACCCATCTGAATAGAGGGATTCCTAGTTTATTGTCTATTGACAAATTGCCTAACCATAGCTCCCTATCTTATGTACAAAACTATACTATAAACTACATTTAATATATATTTATATTTGAACCTTTTGTAAGAACCTCATCCAAAGAAAGGAAAGACCTAAAGCAAGATAAATATTTCTGCCTCAAAAATATAAAATAATTTCACTAAGTGAGTGAGAGAGAAGTTCCTTACCCTGATTTAAATATTTAAACCACACACACACACACATACACACACACGTGGTACCAGAGGTATGGACACCTTTCATGTTTTGAGGTGTTTATCAAAGTAAATTTAAATAGTAATAATGATAAAATCTGCCTTTGGACACATACAGACACAAGGTAAGGAAATCACAACCCAACCCTGAGAAGCATCGCCACCCTTAGCTCATCTTTGATCACAATAAAGATAAAACTGAAGTAAGAATCAATAGTCTGTACTCTCTCTGCATGTGCACAGATATTATCTTATTTGATGTCACAAGAAAATCTTTAAATAGCATACACTGTATAGACATTGGAAAAATCAAAGCCACGGAAGGTCAAAGGTCATAGGCCTAATGAGTCAAACAGACAGAGTTCATTCCTATCTTATCTTTTCCCAAACCTGGGGACATTCTTTGACACAACAGCTGCTTACCATGAAATTCAGTTTACTTGTTTAATTATAAATACTCCCAGACATGACTGTCCTCCACAGACGCTTGTCTGGATTCCATTAATAAAGCCATTGTCATATTACTTACCAGTTGCAAGGTCATCCCTCACTTTGTATGGTCACTGGGTGTGTCAACATATACTCTGTCTGCTAAGTCTGCCAGAACCACTACCTTAGCTCTCTGGGACTCACACAGTGCCCAGAACATACATGTTCCATGCTATACATGGCCTAGATTAATACCACCAACATTCCTGACCTCGGACACTGGGTCCTTAAAGTCACATCCCCCAAGAATCCTCCACCTTTGCAAATCTACCAAAACTTCAGATGGCACTCAGCTCTGGTGACGATGGACTTGGCCTTCTTTATAAATTATAACACAAGAGCATCTTAACAGACTGATCTACTGGTAGAGAAAGTTGACAAATAAGGCCGCTTTTATACTGTTGTAAACTAACTTTTCTATCTGTGCATGATTACCTTAATTCAATGAATATTCTTGTGTATATTTAGATAAAATGACTATATCTTGAGAAACTGGACTATCCAAAATACTGTAAATACGAAACAAATGCAAACTAGACTCTGTTTCCTCTCTGTTTGCCTCTAATGTCTATCCAAAATTTGCTGGGATTCACACAAGACTATATTATGTCAATTATAATAATATAGAAAAAAAAAAAAAGACTTGAAAGTGGTGTTAACCAGTTTTCCCTATAAATCACCCTTGTCAGGATTTGGCATCAACCCTGATCCTCATGAATAATTCATATTCTGTGCATTAATAATGCATGTCCTCTTCCTGTTGGAATGCGCTCTAGCACAGAATGAAAGTCTAGACCCAACGCTTCCATTGACATAATGGAGTAAATGCAGGATTCGAACCTGGCTTTCTAACACTGCCTTTAGAACTGTAATACATGATCGCCACAAGATAGCAAAAAGTGTGACACTCCTAGGATTTCTTCCTGGTCACATGGAAGTCACTGGGTTGAGGACCCCAGGGAGAATCAAGGAAACTAGAGAATCCAGGAAAGTTGGTTAGTTTTCTTTCTGTTCTCCTTTGCCGTGTTTACAACAGTCACAGACATGAGAACCAAACTGTTCGAACATAGTAGCCAGCAGCGTGGCAGAAGCAAAGAAAGAAATAGGCCAAAGGAACCAGGCAAGAGTTTATAACAACCCTGGCTGTTTCTCCCCAACAGACATTCCTCTCTAAGGAGGGTTACTACTGAGAAATGTCTTTTATTCCCAGTCAAATTAAAGGTACATTTAAAAAAAAAAAGGCAGAAACCATATAAAAAAAACTGGTAGCAGATGCAATGTATTTGTAGACAAAGATACTCAATGGATCACTCAGCCTAACGGAGACATTGACATTCTCACCAACACTAGCTTTCCTTGTTAAGTAAACTTACGTCTCAGCCTTGCCTCATCACCACCACCACCACCACCACCACCTCCACCACCCCGCCCCCAGCCTCTGGCAAACACAAACCAACAAAAACAGCCACGGTATTAGACACATGGCAGGAGGAAATGAGGTAGCCTGAAACACACACATAGTCATATACGTACATGTGTATACACACATATTCATATACATATATATGTTTACATACTCCAAAAGCCTCCCCTCCCTAAAGACTCACTCTACTGCCACTTAAAACCCAGAGAGAGGCAGAATGGTTTTCTCCTAAAGTGCCCCCAACAAGAGAAGAGCAAAGCAGCCTTAAGAAGGGAGTCACTGGGGTTCATTCATTTGTTCTTTCTTTCTTTCAGCTCATAATCCAGGAGCTCTACGCAGGCTCCATGCTCCACACGAAATGATCGTCCAGTGGGACTCAGAAGGTGGAGTCTAAACACCAGAAACCCACTGCCCAAGCTCAAGAGTAGGGGAGCTCCGATTTGGGCTTCTACCATGGAGTTGGCCCTGTCCGAGGCCAGCTCTCTCCACCTCTGCTAACACCTGAGCGGCGAGCAGAGTCCCTGGGGCCAGATACTCACTGACCTTGCTCCTCACTCAGAGTATCTGCCCTGTGTCCTGGCCTCCATCCATCCCCTGGAAAAGTTAAGTTGGCGCGAGCGGGATGCCGGCCGGGGACATCCGGCAGGCTCAGCACCGTGCCATGCTTTCCAGATTCAGCACCCATGGCTACCGGGAAATATTTATTCCGAGTCAATGGGCTCCGGTAGCCACCGCCAGAAAGTCAAGCCATCCGAGAGATAAAGATAGCTCCATGACATACTGGATGCTGGCGTTAGCGCCGCAGCCGCGGTAGCCTGGGATGTGGGCTGTGAGAGCCACCAAGCAAGTCCCCAAGCGCCAGGAGCCGGGATGCTGGCCGCAGACACAGACCCTGAAGTCGCGAACAAGGATCGTGGAAAGGATGATACGTACCCCTAGGCGTCTGCTCCGGATCCTCACGTACCCCTGCTTCACTATGTCATTAAAATTGGAAGCCATCCCAGACAGACAGTGACCCTGCTGCCCCCAGCGTGCGCGCGGCACCCTGAGTGGCTTCGAGGAGGGATGTGGGGAGGGTCAGGACAGAGACTGAGGGAGTGAAAGTTGACAAGGTGATGCGGTGAAACCAGGCGTCAGAAGGCGCACATCGCTTTCCCTGTCTCCCCAAAGCCTGAAAGTGGGCGGCCCGCCGGCGCCCAGCAGCCACTTTGGGGGAGAGCGGCGGGGAGGCGAGACTGGAGCGCGGCGTCAGCTGACTGGGCGGCAGCCTGCCAGGAGGAGGAGCCGCTCCAGCCCCCAAGGAGGAGGAGGAGGAGGAGGAGAAGGACCAGAACGGAGGAGGAAAGAGAGGAAGGAGGAAGCAGAGATGGCCCAGAAGGAGGAGCGCACGGGTCCCCTCCCCCGCCTCCGCCCACCTGGCCCCCAGCCGCCTTGATCCCACCTCCTCTCCCCAGGGGCGGTTGCGCGTCCCTGCGCATAGCAGACATCCACGAAGCTCCAGCTCCTGCCTGTCTTTTAGAGAGAAGGACATCAGACTCCTTTTTTTGAACAGCTGTGTGTGCCCCAACCCATCCCTTCAACCCCATCGTTTCCACATAAGAGCTAATTAAGGGTGTGTCTGTGTCCAGGGAGACTGAGCTGCGTGGTTTACCTGTGACCTCTACAGATAAAGAGAGAGCCATCTCCAAGGCTTGTGGTCAGCTCTTCCATGAGGACTCCCTGCTGTCAAGCTCTAGGCTTGTAGAGCTCATTCCTTTTCTTGTTTGAGCCTGTCTTCCCAATAAGACTGCAAGTTTCCCGGGGAGCTGATTCTTGGCCTGTCGCTGCTTTGTCCTCAGATCCCCGTTCTGTATAGATGATCAATAAATCTTAGGACTTTGTCAAGGTGGCAAGCTTGTACCGGGCCTTTGTATACATTGACTCGTTTCAGCTCCCCTGCACCCATTGAGGTGTGGCCCTTTTGTGTAATTACCAGGCTCCCACATAAACCTCCATAACCTGACTGTATAGCTGCCCCTGGTAAACCTTGTGGATGCTTATAAATATTCCTAAAACGCTAAAATGGGGGGAAATGTGAAGGGTTTGAGTCTACCTGATCAGCCCTCCTTAAGCAAACTTAGGTTGATGACTGCAAATACTCTCTGACCATCGTCTTTCCTGGCTTTGCAATAGGACGAGTGATGTAATTTTAGCATCTAGGTTTTACAGAATGGGAAGGCTGAGAAGAGGCAGTTCCTGGGGACTTGCCCACCATCCCACAGCTGGGCAGCACAGCAGGGCCAGGACAAAGGCATGAGTATTCTGAAGGAACAATGTGGGGCTGATGTCATAGCACTAGGTTACTTCTTGATCTCCAAAGTGGGTCTTACTCTTCCTTTACTGAAAAGCTAGACCATTCTTGGTCATCAGAACTAATGAGCTGGGTGACCTTCAGTGAGAGTCACAGAGAAAGAGTCATCTATTTCACAGGTCCTTAGAGCTGATGATATTAAGTTCCTCTTATCTCTAGCATCATACAGGACTTCCTTTGTCTATGATAACTCTTATTTTAGTCATCCTGGCTTGATAGGTATTAGTCAGTCAAAGAAGAGAAATCACCCAAGAATGTGTCATAGAATTAAGGCTAAATTGGGACAACCAGAAAACAGAGATGCTGATGAAGAGAACTCTTTGATACATTGTAAACCATCTGCTCTGTCTTCATGTTTCCATTCTAGAGAAATGATGTGTACGTGTCAGCCTTTCTTCCAAAGAAGAGAAAATGGGGAAGTCATTTGGAGGGCTGCTTTAGAAGAGCTAGCACTTAACCAATCCAGCCCATGGCGACTGTGAAACGGAGGTGTCTGTGAATGACATCTGTCCAACACTTCATTTATAGAGTATTACAGTGTCACAGGAACAGAGAATGAATCAAATGCATAAGAAGACGGAAGTGAGTGGCCCATAGTAACAGAAATCATAGATAAGAAGAAAAAAAAGCATGTTTAGAAAGTAAGGATGATCAAATTGGACTAGGAAATGCCAGCTAGGAATAAACAATTTTTTTAAGTGCAAGGTTGAATGGAGTATATGGTTTTATTTGGTTGGATAAAAAAATAAACCAACACCACACACACACACACACCACACACCACACACACACACAACTACAGACCGTGGTATACCAATCACAGGACAACCTCTAATTCTTCTATAAATTAGGCAATTCCTGATGGTGTCACGGAAGGAGAGACCCACAGGGCTGCAGAGTCCAACAGTACCTCTGGACTTTCTCAGGATTCACTAACCATGCACAGCTGGACACTGCTGGTTGCAGCAGCAGGGGAGAGAGGCCTTCTCTCCAGATAAGTCTACCGCACACCAGTAATGTTACTTTAATTCTTGCTGTTTGTTCAGTTTCCACCCTTAAGACTGGTTTTTACAGTACAAGTCTTATTCCTTCTTGTGTTTCCAGAGTGAGTGTTTCTTACCTCCCCCCCCACTGTGTGTGTGTGTGTGTGTGTGTGTGTGTGTCGTAAGATCAAGTGGGTGCAGGTGCATATGGAAGCCAGAGACCTGGGGAGCTGCTGCACCTTTTCTTTCATGGGTTTTAGGGATTGAACCCAGGTCCTCACACTTGTAGTATATCCTGAACCATCTGCCTGGTTCTAATCGCTTCCTTAGATGACTGGTGTTTTCTTCAGACGTGGCATATGGTTTCAGCTGGCTGGTCGGAGTTAATTGGCTTGCATTTAGGAAGCATCCCCTTAACTACAGCTCTTTAAACTTGGCAAGCTGTTGTCTAGATCTCAACCTTAAAAATAAAATAATATTCATTTTATTTAGTGTTTGTGTGTCTGTCTTGTGTATCTCAGGCTAGCGTCTGTCTTGCTCTTTGTCATAGTTAAGGTTTTACTGCTATGAATAGACACCATGACCAAGCAACTCTTATAAGGCAACATTTAATTATGGCTTGGCTTACAGGTTCAGAGGTTCAGTCCATTATCATCAAGGCAGGAACATGGCGGCATCCAGCAGGACATGGTGCAGGAGGAGCTAAGAGTTCTACATCTTCATCTGAAGGCTGCTAGCAGAATACTGACTTCCAAGCAGCTAGGATGAGGGTCTTATAGCCCACACCCACAGTGACACAACCACCCAACAAGGCCACGCCCACTCCAACAAGGCCACACCCTCTAATACTGCCGCTCCCCAGGTGGCCGGGCCAAGCATATACAAAGCATCCACTCTTATAGCCAGGAATAGGCACGATCTTCTGATCCTCCCTCTCTATCTTCTGAGTGCTGGCATTAGAGCTGTGTATATCCTGGTTTATTCCGATGACTTCATGCATGCCGAGCAGGGAGCGCTCCACCACAAAGCTGCGTCCTCAGCCCCCAGCTCAGCTTTTGGAAGCATACTGTGTTATCTAGAACCTCTCTGACAGGACCCTGTTTCCCCTGATGCATCCCTCAGAAGAATTTCATCTTTCTATCTTAGCTTGAAAGTCAGTTTCAAGCAAGAAGTCTCCTGTGCCCCTTTCTTCTCTAAAGACTTTCAACTAGTCCCCACATTGCTTATAGCTGATATCTTATGTATCAGTGCCTCTAGTCACTTCATTAGTTTGTTGACAGCTTTGGTTTTTCAGTACATACACGCACATGCCTGTAGGTGACCTGTTCTACAGCATGCACTTTACACACACACACACACACACCCCTTGTGTCTTGTTGATTTGGTTTTATTTTCTATTAGATTTTTAAATCTGTGTATATGAGTGTTTTACCTGCTTGTATGTGTATGCCCTAAGTACGTGCCTGGTCCCGAAGAGGTCAGAAGAGGGTACCAGAACCCTGGAACTGGAGTTAGAGACGCTGTGAGCCACAAAGACTTCACATGCTTGTTGGCCACAGGAAGGAAGGAAGATGGGAGCAAAGAGTATCTGGAAAGCAGAGCTATCCCGTGCTTTCTTCCACCTGATTGGATGTCACTTCCAAGTCACCTTTCTTTATTTAGTGAAGCCTGGTGGAGTGGTGCCCTGGTGCAGAGCAAACCTCCTTCCTGGTGACAGCCAAGTGGCTTTGCAATAAAGCTACCTCACCTATCAGAGAAGAGATTCCCTGTGCTTCTGCAGCTCTTGTGACACGCCCCCTGAAAGCAGCAGGAGGTGGGTGGAGGCTCAAGTTATTTTTGGTAAAGGCTCTGGACGAATGCCATGCAGCCTCAGTGTTGGTGCTTAGCGGCACTTGATGAAAGCGTAGAACTTAGAGGAGCCTATCGCTTGTTCTGGGAACGTCCAGGACCTCTGGATTTCTGCAAATACTTTTCTAGCTTAAGGAGTTCAACAGTAAGAACAGAGGCTGGAGAGATGCTTCAGTGGGTAAGGAATCGCTATGCAGTCCCTGAAGTCTGGAGTTAAGGTCGCCATTACCCATAAGAGCAGGGAGCAGAAGTGTGGCTGTTTGTGCTGGGAGTCAGGGGGTGGGTAGAGACCAGCAGACCTGTAACTCATTGGCCGGCCAGCCTAGCCAATCAGAGAAATTCAGATTCAGTGAGAAATCCTGCCCTTAAAAAATGAGGCATAGTGCTAGAGAGATGGCTCAGAAGTGAAGAGCACTTACTGCTCTTCCAGAGGACTGGGGTTCAGTTCTCCACATCTGTAAGTCAGCTCACAAATGCCTGTAACTCCAGTTTCGGGGCCCCTGACTCCCTCTTCTGGTATTTGCAGGCTCCTGCATACGTGTGGTGCACATAAATCCATGCAGGCTCATACATATGCATAAATTTAAATAAATACACAATACATGCATATATACATACATATATACATACATACATGCATACATACATACATACATACATAATCATAAAAAATGAGGTGGCAAGCAATTGAGGAAAACTCCCAGCATTGACACATACTAACAATAATAATAACAGTTGGTCCTGCCTCCGGAATACCAGAGACAGGGCAAGAGCGGCTCATATTTTGTTACATTGTATTTGCTCTCAGGCGGTGACCCACCTGACCTGGCGTCTACCTAGTTGACCGCTAGCTCTGTAAGGCTGCAGTTGGAAGTTTCTATTTCAGTAAACGTCAGCTTTGTATTGTATCAACAAGTTGTCCATGGGCGAGTCAGAGAAGAGTGCTGCTGTCTGGATTCTCTTTGGAATCCAATAAAGACTTTGCTATTTCAGGCAGTATTAGGGCTACGGCAGCAGAAGTGACCTATGTGGTTTAAGGAAGCATGGGTTTTTGGGGTCTTGCTGATGGCAGCTGGTTACTCACACAGCTCTGACATTGAGAGCCTCCTTAAATGTTGTGCCTTAGCACCTTATTTTCACCCCTTACTGCTAGATCTTAGGAAGGAGCTCTAAACATTCTAACTAGAATGTGTTCCCATGAATGACATAAGACACAAGTGTGGCTGGCAGGACTGGAATCCACGAGGTGGTTTTAGGTCTGGATCTTTCTCCAGCCTCCTTCTCTAGTTTTGCTCTCTCCTCTCTACTAGAATCTCATTTAGCAAAGGACTAGAGTCCTACATGGGATTTTCTTGGGCCATCTGGGATTTACCAAATCAAGTTCAGTTAGGAATTTGGAAGCTTCTAGTCCTGCGGTTCTCAACCTGTGGGTCTCGACCCCTTTGAGTTGGGGAGGGGGACAAAGGGATTTATATTACAATACATCACAGTAGCAAAATTACAGTTATGAAGCAGCAATGAAAATTATTTTACCATTGGAGGTCACCACAACATGAGGGACTGTATTAAAGGGTCATGGCATTGGGAAGGTTGAAAACCACGCTAGTCACAGTCATGGTACCTCCAGTCAGGACTCCTTTACAGCAAGTGACAGAAAGTCTCAGCACTGGGGGTATATAAAGGACAGAGGTGACCTGGTGTTTTAGAAATAACTGGCAGGCCCATTCCTCCTTAGTGTGTGTTGTGCTGACTGACAGAGACGTGATGAAGGAGTATTGAAAGGTTTCCCAAGAGGCTATTTCTTGTGCTGGATCCGAAGTCTTCACATGGTGGATCAGTCACTGTAGGGCAACAAGATCATGAGAGCTCTGGTTAATCCATGATGGTTTTGTAATTCAGTTATTGGAAAATTCTAGAAACTTTTTTATGCTGGGCCTGTTTGGAGAGAACAGCTTCACTAAAGATGGCTGATATCTTGACCCAGACCCTTCCTTTCCTCTCTGTCTTTCTCTGATGCCTGAGGTAAGACAGTAGGGCCTGACCTTGGGCTACATGTTCTTTCCATCAGCACATCCCCCAGACAATGAAGTTAGAACCCAAACCTGTGGAATCACCAGACACAGTAAACCTGTCCTCAGATATTGGTCACAGCGATGAGGGGCTGACAGAGGGGCTGTTCCAGAGACAACTCACCCAGCTATTGCATTTGGGGGTCTACAACAACAGCTCGATTCCCACTCCAATAGCACAGCACACTCCTCTGATCCTGGCAGAGTGGCGTCTGGTAGGCCTTCGGGGTTGAAACTGCTTCTCCTTAGCTTTTGGTTCTGCTGCTTCTGCATGCTCCCCGACCCTTGCCGCCAGCATGCACATACAGACACTTACGTGTATATGCACACACACACAGAGACAGACACTTACGTGTATATGACACACACACAGAGACACACTTAGTGATATTCACACACACAACACACACACACACACAGACACTTACGTGTATATGCACACACACACAGAGACAGACACTTATGTGTATATTCACACACACACACACACACACCACACACAGACACTTATGTGTATATGCACACACACACAGAGACAGACACTTATGTGTATATTCACACACACACACACACACACACAGACACTTACGTGTATATGCCACACACACAGAGACACACTTTGTGTATATGCACACACACACAGAGACAGACACTTATGTGTATATTCACACACACACACACACACACACACAGACACTTATGTGTATATGCACACACACACAGAGACAGACACTTACGTGTATATTCACACACACACACACACAGACACTTACGTGTATATGCACACACACACACACACAGACACTTACGTGTATATGCACACATAGGTCCTCTTCTGGGGGTCTTAGGATGTTGCCTGTAGCTTTTGACTGTTTTTCATCCACACTATGTTTCCAGCCAGTAATATAGGAACCTTTGTCCCAGAGAAAACAGGAAGGCAAATGTATTCTGGAGGCAAAGGGGAAACAGTCTCCATCTCTGAAGGCAGGGGAAGAAGATGGAGTTTCTCTAACATAGAGGAAGTCCTAAAGGAGTGACTGATACATTTATTAAAGTATTAGCCTATCTGATCAATAAGAAAATGAGTCAAAAGGGTCTTAACATCTTTTTTTTAAATTAGTTATTATTATGTATGTATGTGTATGTATGTGTGTGTGTTGTGTACGTACACATATGTATACATATACATGTGGGCATGCATACCGTGATATAGATGTGAAGACCAGAGCACAGCTTTGTAGGGTTGGCTCTCTCCTTCCAGTTTTATGTAGATCCCAGGGATTGAACTCAGGTCAACTGAGCGCCTGTGTCACCAGCTGCCGAAGAGAGAAAGTCTCTGATTCCCTGATACCCCCTGACCCTTGACCCCATAATACCTGCTGACCTTTGACCCAGCAGTGCCTGCTCTGGAAATGCATCTCGGGGCACAAAGGTTAGAGCATGTGCACTACCCTGGTGCTAGCTTCTTTTCCTTCTTAATCCCCTTTCACAGCCATGTCAAATGTGTGCTAGCAGTGTGTGCCCTACCTCCAAGTAGAATATGTTTGACATCTTCTTCCTTAAAATCTTTCACAGATGGCCTCTTTGCTGTAAAATGTCCTCTGGATGTTTTCCACCCCCAGACCAGAAGTCTTCTACAAAAAGAAAGTCCTCGTGGCCATCTCTAGGAATCTTCATCGCAGTAACCAAGATGGATCCAGTAGAGCTCACCAGTTTGCTCATGGTTACGTTTTACTCGACTCAGGGAGGAAACTGGGGAGGATGGACAGGGAAATCAGGGTCTCTGTCCAGGGGCAGATGGCCATCAATGGGAACCAGAGATCTTAGAAAACAGATTAATGCGTGTACGACTATCCACAGAGAGGAGTCTGGTGAGGCTGTGTCGAGCAGCCTGGATGGTTTTGGAAGGTGAAAAACGGAAAAGCTAGGAAGCTGTTGTGTCAAGCAACAGTGGACAGGCTGGGGAGGGCACAGAACAGGCTGCCACGCAGAAAGGCAAGGTGCAGCCAAGTCAGAAGAAAGGCCAGGGTGGGATGAGGAGAGCAGGAACATGCTCTGGGAAGCCAGAGACAGTAAGGGGTTCTGTGATATCCATCCACACGGCATGGGCTGTCAGGGGTTCTGTGATATCCATCAACACGGCATGGGCTGTCAGGGGGTTCTGTGATATCCATCAACACGGCATGGGCTGTCAGGGGGTTCTGTGATATCCATCAACACAGCATGGGCTGTCAGGGGGTTCTGTGATATCCATCAACACGGGATGGGCTGTCAGGGGGTTCTGTGATATCCATCAACACGGTATGGGCTGTAAGGGGGTTCTGTGATATCCATCAACATGGGATGGGCTGTAAGGGGGTTCTGTGATATCCATCAACATGGGATGGGCTGTAAGGGGTTCTGTGATATCCATCAACATGGGATGGGCTGTAAGGGGGTTCTGTGATATCCATCAACATGGGATGGGCTGTAAGGGGTTCTGTGTATATCCATCCATACGGCATGGGCTGCCTTTCTTGCTTGTTATACAGAACAGACAGGAAGTGTCTACACTAAAATATTGATAATGGTTATTATTTGTAGCTGAGAATACTAGAGCTTTTTGTTTTTTTTTTTTCTCTCTCTCTTTTTTACCAATGTATTCCAAAAACCATTTACAAAAACAAAATGACTTTTTTTTTCCTGCATGAATGAATGATTGTCAAGTCTTAAGTTTCATATCTAACACAAAAGGCGACACACCTCTAGTTAGCTTGATGGCAGCACAAAGAGAAACAGACTTGTGATCACAAGTGCTCCCGGAGGTTTCTGAGCGCGTTCGGTTGTGTTTTGGCGAGGGGAGCCCTCCTTTCCACAGATCATGGGAAAGCTGGTTTGAGAGAGCAGGGAGAGCCACATGGGTGACAGAGGCTGCTGATGCCCCTCACTCTGCAGCATGCACCTAGTGGCTGTGCCCTCACTCACTGAGTGAGGGCTTGCAGAGACCGCACCTGGCTGTCCCCTCACTCACTGAGTGACTATGGACAGGCCGTTTGCGTCTCTCTACCTCAGTGGTTCTCAGCCTTCCTAATGCTGAGACCCTTTAACACAGTTCCTCATGCTGTGGTAAGTGCCCCGCCCCCGCCATAAAATTACTTGGTTACTACCTCACATCTGTAGTTTTGCTACTGTTATGAATTGTAATGTAAATATCTGGTGTGTGACCCCTGCAAAGGGTCATTAAACCCCCAAAGGGGTCATGACCCACAGGTTGCTGTTCTACGTCATAACCTGACGTGGAAACAGACCAATGTGCCCGCCCGGAAGCAGCATGCCAGGAGAGCAAAGTTTTCTGTTCAAAGCAGTCCGCCGGTTTTACTGGGTCCACATTTCACAGTGCAAGGACCTCATACAGAAAAACCAAAAGACTTGCCAGATGACACCGACGTCTGCTTCTGAGCATGGCTAGCAATTAAGAACAAGCGTTTCAACGTCGCTTCAAAAATACCATGAAATTCTGTCTGCAAGGGTTTTCTTTTCAAAATTTCGTTTCTGTGTTAATAATCAATTTTAGAGAAAGTAAAACAAACAGCCATATTTACTAGATAATGAGACAGACCCATTGGCAGTGCCTTTTGTGAATTCAAGACTGTAACGGTACATACACGCTAGTTTTGTTTTTATCCCATGACAGTCTCTTCACAAACGAGTGAGAAATGCGGGCTTTCTGGGATGCTCCCTCTGCTTGGGTATCTACCGCAAAGGAAGATGGGATGTTGCGGACAGACTAAGAGGAGTCACGACAGGCTAAAAAGCCACGGGTTTCCTGCCAACCTCTAGAATGATTTAATCTTGCTTTTGAACACTTGGGGATAAACTCAGGGACTTACACACTCTAGGCAAGTGGCCACTTTGTGCTTTGTTGTTGTTTTTTTTTTTTTTTTTACATTGAGAAAGATTCTAAGTTATCTATACTGTCTTTAAACTCACTGCTCAGGCTGGCCTTGAACTTGTGATCCTCCTGCTACCAGGCCAGGCATCAGAATGTTCTGATCTCGATACATCTAAAAACAATTTCTGCCTTCCAGTCATTACTTCTTAGGAGCTTCCCCTGTTACAGCTCAGTCACCAGAGTCTCAGATCAAAGACATGTATTGCTCTGTTTCATAACTCTAAGACACTAGGAATTTTAAAACGCAACCCTGTTTCACCCAGGTAGGAGGAAATATAGTAGACTTAGCACTTTTTTGTATCAAGTAGCAATCACATATTTTAAAAAGTAGCTTTACTAATATGATTGACATCAATCTGCACACAAAGAAAGTATAAAATTTTGTTAATTTCAAGGTAAGTCTAGGCCTGGGAGATTATGAGCACATCCATCCCCTCCTTTTTAATCTTGCCTCTGATTATTCGCCATTCCTCTCTGGTAGCCAGTCTGCTTTGTATCTCCGAACGTTACTGACCCATATTGCTGAATGTAGCAATGGTTCATTTTAAACTGGGTAGTAGTATCATACATAGTCCAATGAATGGATATAGCATAATGTGCTTGTAATTCTTCCTACTAATTGAAATTCAGACTATTTCCACTTTGAGTTATTATAAACTGCTCTCCTTTCTCCTGATTTATTGATTTATACACTTTCTTTCTTCAGATTACCCTTCTTTATTTTCTCTGTATCTCTATGCCCCTCTCCCTCCTGTGTCTTCTCAGTCTGGCTGTCTCTCCATCCTGTTATCGTCCCTCTTCCCCTTCCTTCACCCTCTCAACATTGAAGCTAAGCGTCCATGCCTCCAGATAGTCCTTTCTGTCTGCTTTTTTAAATTTTTGTAAATTAATTTCATGTGTATAGTTTGCCTTACATGCAGTACCAACAGGGGCCAGAAGAGGGCATTAGAGCCTCTGGAACCAGAGTTACAGATGGTTGTGAGCCTCCATGTGGGTGCTGGGAATCGGACCCAGGTCCTCTGGAAGAGCAGCCAGTGTATGTAACTCCTGAGCCATCTCACCAGCCCCATATTTTTGTTTTCTTATATTATTAGTGTGAAACTTTATATATTTCTCTGCCATTAGTGCTGGAGTACAGTGTTACCTAATCCATTTCAAATGTATTTTTTTATGTTAAATTTAAAATTCTTTCTCTTTCCATTTATTTTTGAATGTTGTATTAGGGACAGTAGGTTGCTTGGTTTGAGGAGTTCTCAAGCATCTTTTGGTTATTAGTTTCTCTTTTAATACTACCATGATTGAGAACAGTTTGCATCTTTGAATACATTTTCTTTACTGAGACCTATTTTCTGTCCCAAAATATAATCTGTCATGGCAGAAACATGTGTGGCTTTGAGAGGAGTGTCCCTTCTGCTGTTATTAGAGACAGACTTCTAAAATATGAAGCCAGATAGATGTTCCTCTATCTGCTTGCTTTATTGATTATTGGGAACTGAGTATTTGAAGTTTGGAAATAACCTGAATTTCAATAACTGTGCAACTATCTGGTTGATATATTTGTTCTATGTATTTTTAAAGCTATCATTGGCTACATAAATATGCTTTAGATGGTCTTAATGTAACGTGATTCCTCAAGTGTTTGCTTTAGGTCTACTACTCAGTTTTCCTATTTGTTTTGTTCATTTTTCTCCCATTTTTATTATCTTAATGTATTTCTGGTACTTTTTATTTTTTCTGATGGCTTCTCGGCTATAAATATCTGTCTTATTATTTTAGAGGTTGACACTCTCCTTTTAGTTGAAAACAAATATATCCCCATAAGGCTTCTGATGTCTGCCTCTTACATATGTCACAGCCTCTAGCTATGGGGTGGGGGTGGAGAATGGACTATTTGGCTGGATTTAATTTCTGTAATTGAACAAAAAATTGTATTAGGTGTTGTTTTGGGTGAGGCTAGGGGGTATAAGTCAGTTGGGAGAACGCTTACTGAGCATGCATGAAGCCCTAGGTCTGATCTTCAGCTCCGCATAAGTCTGGTGCTGTAGTGTAAACCTGTAGTCAGCGCATTCAGGAGGGAGAGCCAGGAGGATCAGAGATTCAAGCTCATCCTCTGCTCTGTAGTGTGTGCAAGAGCAGCTAGGAATAGATGAGGCCTTGTTTGTTAGGTGAAAGAAAAGAGAGAGAGAGAGAGAGAGAGAGAGAGAGAGAGAGAGAGAGAGAGAAATGAAGGAAGGAAGAAGAGGGGGAGGGGATGAAAGAGGGAGAGAGGGAGGGAGACAGGGAAGAGGAGGAGAGGAAGAGAGTAAGAAAAAAAAAGAGAGAGGGAGACAGAGACATAGGGAGAGACAGCAGAAGATAGAGGGAGGGAAGGAGAGACAGAGACACACAGAGAGAAATCAGAGCAGGCAGGGCAATAGTGCCACCAATGCCCAGCTCCTCACACAATCCAGGAAACTTAGAAAGCATCCAGATGTTTGCCTTCCTCTGGATGACCACCATCAAATCTGTTCTGGAGCGCTTCCCTGTAGCCCTCAGAAATTCCTTAGATATCTGCCCAAGACTCTAGGCTTCCAGCTCCACCCACTGGAGCCCCATGCTTGCATCTTTTGGCTGAGCTAAGGATGGATGTTCCACTGATCTAACCAATGCGAACTCTCCACGGACACTCTAAGGATCTGTCTTTCAAGCAGTCAGTCTAACAATCCCCTTGTGTTTAAAAACGTACTGTTTAAGATGTTTTGTCACCGTGACAACGAGATAGCTAATGAAGCCCCTTGCTTTGACCTGCATCCAAACAGGGAGTACAAGGCTTCCCTAGGACAGCTCCCTCTTCTCCCTCTGTTCCACCTCACACACCTATCTGCAGTCCTGCAGTCACCTGACTCTTCTCCGTAGCAGGCCTGTGACAGCCACACTGCTGTCTGCCGGGTCATCTTTAATGACACCTTACAGCTGTTGCCCTATAGGATCTGCAGTGCTGTTCACAGCAGTGAACACCCTCTAAGCTGCTGCAGCCAGATGGGAAAACATTGCTCCAGTCAGCCCGATGCTGCTGGGACCTCCTTCAGCCGGAGGCTTTCTCCGCTACCCTCCTGCTCTCCTGCCTCCTTTTCTTGAAGATGTTTGAACCTGAAGCTTCTCCCAGGAGATTCCTCCTTGTTCCTTCAGATGGCTCATCATATATGTCAACTTGCCTGGACCTCAACATTTCTGGACACTTGGTTGAGCATTGTTTTGGATGTGTCTAGATAACATAGAGTCCACAGTCTGGGTCAATAGTCTTCACACGGGTAGATGTTCTCACCTAGTCACTGCACACCTAAGGAGGACAGAAAGGCTGCGTGAGAGGAGCTTTTCCTGCCTGCTCAGGTACTATTTACATTTCTCCAGCCTTCAGACTCAGCTGGGTTCTTGAAAATGTAAGGTCTGCTCTCCTGGATGTCCGGCTTGCTAACTACACACCCTCAGACTTGCTGAGATCCAGAGCCATGTGTATCAGTCAATTCTTATCATAAATTTAAATATGGATAAAAAGAGAATCCATTTAGTGCTGTTCCTCTGTAGAATCCTGACCACTGTTCTCTTCTTTACTATTTCCCAGTGGCTCTCATGTCCTCATATGCTCCTTGTCTTGGTTTCTGGGCCCTAGCCCTTGACCCTGCCCCCCGCCCCCACCCCGACCCCTCCCTCGCTACCTCTCCATCTGTTTCTCCCTCTCCCTCTGTTTTTCCCTCTCCCTTTCCCTCTGTCTCTCCCTTTCTTCTCTGTCTCTCCCTCTCCCCTCTCTGTTTCTGTCCCTTCCTCTCCTCTGTCTCTTCCTCTCCTCTCCTCTCCTCTCCTCTCTCTCCCTCTCCCCTTCCCCCTCCTTCTCCTTCTCTCTCTCTCCCTTTCTCTCTCTCCTCCCCTCCTCTTCTCCCCTCCCCCTTCCTACATCCCCCCCCATCTTCATATCTACTTTACTTTGCTGTATTTGGATTGAAGCTAGAACCCTGTGTGCCCTAAGCAAGTGCTATACTGTCAGGATACAGCCTTGGCATCTTTGTAAATTTTTGTTTGAGACAAGCTCTCCCTAAGCTGCCAGGCTGTCCTTGAACTCACCGTGAAACCCAGGTGATCCTTGAATGTGTGGTTCTCCTGCTTTAGCCTCACAAGTGGCTGCAGTGACAGGACAACACTATGAGGCCTGAGACAGAGAGTCTGCCCTAAGACCGTCAATGTTCTCTAACGTCATTTTGTGGCCACACCACGCACCTCTCCATGGTGACACTTGACACAGAGATGAGCTGCGTGGAATGAGCTCACATTGAAGAGGTTTCTTTCTCAATGGACTCCACACAGTGGGTTGTTTTTGTCTACCTTTTGGTTGAGTTTTAGCGAACTGTCATGATTAGCATATATTGTCCACTTGGTAGGATTTAAAATCACATAGGAAGCAAACCTCTGTGCATGTCTGTGAGGGTGCTCTCAAAGAAGAAGAGAGGACCATCTCGAATGTGGCCAGTTCCAGCCTATGCCCTGGGGTACCAGACTGGGTATGAAGAAGAAAACAACGCAAGCGTGTGTGCATTATTAAAAATGAATTATTATTATTATTATTATTATTATTATTAATCAAATAAATGCAGGCGAGAGGAAGGCACTGGATCCCCTGGTACTGGAGACTGGAGTTAAGGATGGTTATGAGCTACCATGTAAGTTCTGAGAAATGAATCCAGGGATCCAGATTCCCTGCAAGAGCAGTACATGCTTTTAACCATTGAGCCATCTTTCCAATCATCATTTTTAAAAATACCTTGACAAAAGGAACTAAAGCAAGAAAGGGTTTATTCTGGTTCACCATTTGGGGTATAGTCTATCTCGGTAGAGAAGTCACAGTAACAGAAGAGTAAGACAGCCAGACAAAGTACATCACAGTAAAGAAGCAAAGAGAAATGAATTCTGTGCTCAGCTCATTTGTCCTTTATATACAGCTGAGGATCATACCTAGGGAATGGTGCTACCCACAGTGGGCAAGTCTTCCTACCTCCAATTATCCTAACCAAGACCATCCTTTTTTTTTTCTGAGACAAGGTTTCTCTATATAGCCCGGGCTATCCTGGAACTCACTCTGTAGACCAGGCTGGCCTCAAACTCAGAAATCTCCCTGCCTCTGCCTCTGCCTCCCAAGTGCTGGGATTAAAGGCGTGCACCACCACTGCCCGGCTGCCAAGACCATCCTTATAGACATGTTTGGGAGTCTGTCTCACAGGTGAATCTAGATCTCATCAAGTTGGTTGTTGATATTAACCATCATACCAGTAAAGTCGAAAACTCCTTTAACCTTGTCTCTCTTTTTTAAAATAGAAGCCATAATAGGCGATTATGCCTTCCCAATGTATCATACGAGTCAAACTATATATGGTTAAATCTTCCTGTATCTAAAAACCTTAAGTTTCTGTATCTGTTTTCATTACAACTCTTCTTTTCCCTGTTTCGTTCCTGCAGAGATATGGACAGATTAATACATGTAGATCTAATTTATTAAACTACTGAATCACAGTCCATTGCATGACAATAACATTTTATTTCTTCTTTCTTCATTGACGGACATTTAAATTATCCCCATTGTATCCCCATGGCAAGGAAATAGACTCTACGCTGTTATGCCTACACTGAAATAAGATCACCACTGTAATAATATCTTCCTTTAAAAATACCTAACACTGCTGGCAATCATGGATACTCAATATCAGAATTCTTAAGGAATCCACGTGCTCCTGGGCTTCTGGTAAAATGAAGTAAAATACTCCACAGACTTCCTAAAGAAATATTGCAATAAAAACAGTCTGTCTCACAGAAACTCTGTAGGGAGACTCTAACCCAAACTAATATAGTTTAAATATTTCTTTGATTTCCCATGTAAGCTTCAAACTCTACTTTCACATCCGTCTATTTAAATAATCATAGAAATAAAACTGTTCCTAACAGAAGCAAGAACATTTTGGACATTGCATCAGCATTTTAGCTGAATGAAAGATAATATTTGGTCTTTTTTTAAATGTATTTTGTATTTATGGATACCTGTGTGTGCCTTTGCCCATGGAAGCCGGATGAAGGCATCGGGTCCCCTGGAGCTGGAGTTATGGGTGCTTGTGAGGTGCTCAGCAAAGGTACCAGAGCCAAACTCAGGGTCTCTGCAGGAGCAGCACACATCTGCAGGAGCAGCACACATCTGTAGGAGCAGCACAAGGCCTTAATCACCGAGCCGTCTCTCTGACCTTAAGCACATGCTCCTTTTTGAATTATCCTGGTAAGATGATTCAACAGGGCTGATGCACTTACTGACAAGCCTGAGGACCTGAGTCCCTGGACCTGGGACCTACAAGGCAGAAGCAGACAACCCATTTGTACAGCTCCCTCCCTTGTGTTTCATGGCACATGTGTGCACGAATACACACACACTCTCACACACACACTCATACACACATACGCACACTCATGCACTCACACACATTCACACACTCACACATATATACACTTACACACACATACATACACACTCACACACTCACTCATATACACACTCACACATACACACACTCAGTCATACACACACTCATACACACACACATACACTTTTTAAATGTTTACTACACTTATCTAATGTGTGTGTTACATGCATGTGTGGAGGTTGGTTAGCACAAGGTGTTCAGGAGTTTCTTCTCTTCTTCTACTGTAGGTTCTAGGGACTGACCTCAGGGTGTAGGACTTTGTGGTGAGTGCCTTTACCTGCTGGGTCATCCCAGCAGGCCCCTGTATACTTTTGAAGTATCAAGATCTACCTTTGTTCCTTGGCTTCCAGCTATGCTGCAGTGCTGTAGATTGTGGGTGACTGACAGGCAAATACATCCCCTCTGAGAGTTTCCACTTGTCTTCCCTCCCGCCCTGTGTAGAAACCAGATTTGTTTTCCTCCAGACACTAGGAATAAAACCAATGACCTTAAGAATGTTAGCATGTGCTTTTAGCAGCATGCTTACACAGCATACATACTTTGTACTCCAGCCTGATTCTGTGCTGTCTTGGAACTGATTACAATATCAGCCCATATCCCGCTTACCGGTGAAATAAAACCATCAACACATGTTCATCTGACATCTGTCTACACGAAAATTATGGTTTAATCCTTTCCTGAAAACTGTCATTTAACAAAGGTCAAAGTCATTTACACACACCTCTCTGCTGTGCCAGAGGGAGGTTGGCCGAAAATAATTTTTGTTTCCTTATAGGTAACTTGATTTCCTTTTTCCAATACAGAGTTATTTTTCTTCACCCTTGAAGACTGGCTGGCCATCATAGATGGATGTTATTGTTTTTTTCACGTACCAATAATTGAACATTATTGAGCTTGCTTTTTTTTTTTTTGCTATGTAGCAAGAATCGAAAATTATGGTAGGTAGCCATTAACCTAAGACAAAGGTAAAAGAATGTTCTGATTATATTCCTGGTTTTGAAGGATTTGGTTGAGTGAAATCTGTAAACGTTGTCAAACAATATTAAAACTGCAACAAACTATATACTAGAACAATTAAGTGATCTCAGTGTTAGACAGGGGTGGAGAGTCTAGTGCGCATCTTCTTGCGTATGTTTGTCTTACTTAATTCCTGCCAGGTCAAGAGAGATTCCAATTGTGCAGTTATTATCTCAAATTTCAAGAGGAGAGTTTGATGTAACAGTGTGTTATTTTTGTCTGAGATCTGTTCTTCAGACGCTGTTGCACTCGCTGTCATATCATCAAAGCTCGTGTGACTCGGGATGACACTGCTTATAGCGTACAGAGGGTGCGGCGTCACATAAGTGGTGCTCCCAGATGCTAAATTTAAAGGGATGCTTATTTTTAGAAAACAGATGCAGTGCCTCAAACTTTGCTGCTTTCCTCATCCAGTAGGACATTTCTGTTCCCATTTGTCACTTAAAATTACCCTTCATAAGACGGCAGCGGAATGTTTATCTCTATGAGTCATATCATACACAGAGATGAAATTATTCCAGGGCTTCAAAAGGCGGGAGTTCAAAAGTGTCAGCAAAATCTATCTTGATGAGACCCACGACTCTGGACTCAGCACCTCACCATGTGACATCACTCAGAAACAATGTCACCATGGAGGCATCAAGGAGCCTACCTAGAGAATGCTGCCTCCCACATCCCCGCAGATATTAACAGAGAATAAGTAGCTGGACTGGATTTTTAATGGAAGCTTTGAAAAAACTTTAGGAAGAGAAAGAAAGGTGTAGGTGTGGTTAGTAAAGTGTTGCCCTTTCGAGCATCAGGACCGAGTTTGAGCCCCATCATCTGTGGAGAAAATGCAGAGAATGCTCAGTGCCAGGGAGGGAGAGTCATGTGGCTCCCAGAGGCTCACTTGCCAGATGATCTAGCCTAATGAGTGAGCTCCAGGACAATGACGTCCTGTCTCACTGCACGCATGAGCATAAATGCACGTACACACATACACATACCACACATACAAATGCGGTCGAGACTAGAGAGATGTGCACACCAGGCCATGGCTGCTAAGAACTGTCAGCAAATCCAGAAGTTAGAAAAGACAGAAAGACTGCAATGTAAACATGTCTCTGCAGATCCCCTGGCATCCAGAATTGCAAGATAGGGAGTCTCTGTTTTGCTAAGACCACCCAGTGTGCAGTGCAGTTGTATATTATTTAAAGATGGAACACTCTATGAAAAACTCATCACTAGGTGAACCTGCCCTTATGCAAATGACCAGGAGAGTGATGACACCGTTCTATACATACAGTGAAGCGCTGTTATGAAAAACACATAGATGATAGATAATAGATAGATATGAATAGGTTGGAAATAGGTGATAGGCAATATGTAGGTAGAAGACAGACGATAGATAGATAGATGATAGATAGATAGATAGATAGATAGATAGATAGATAGATAGACATATAGACAGATAGATGAAGATGATACTGGTAGATGATAGGTAGGTAGGTAGATGGATGGATCATAGATGAATAGATAGATAGATAGATAGATAGATAGATATGATAGATAGGTAGATAGATACAGATGATAGGTAGGTAGGTAAATAGATATTTGAATGGATAGATAGATAAATATATGATATTGATAGGCAGATAGATAGACAGATAGATGATAGATAGATAGATAGATAGATAGATAGATAGATAGATAGATGATATAGAACATAGATGATAGGTATAGATGGATCATAGAAAGATGATAGATACATAGATGATATATATGGATGATAAATAGATAGATGATTGATAGATAGGTAGATAGATTGATAGATAGGTGATAGACAGATATGATCATATTGGATCATATGATGTAGGTACATAGCGGGATGATTGATGCGTAGATGATAACACTCTTCAGTTTTGTGTCGTGGCCACCACCCTGGTGTCATCCTTTCATTTCTGTTGTTCAACTACCCCAACTAAAACAATGTAAAGAAGAAAAGAGTTAATCTGGCTCCTAGTTCCAAAACAGCGTCAGTCACTGTGGGGATTCAAGGCAGGAACTTAAAGTATCCTATTACAGTCAAGAGAGGATAAATGTCTGAATCCTTACTTGCTCTCGGCTAGCCTTCTCCACTATTAAATTGTTGAAGACCTTCTGCCTAGGGAATGACGTGGCCCACAGTGTCCACAGGTACGTCCACACACCAATCAGATCTAGGTACTTCTTAAGGCTCTCTTCCCACGTGATTCTTCTATGAGGTTGACAGTTAAAACTAACCAGTAACCTTTCCAGCCACACGCTAGACATTGTACTGAGTCACCACACATAGGTAAGACACCCTTGGTAAACTACCCACATGGAGAGATCCAAACCACTCCCCAGGATTTCATTCCCATGTCAATCCGAGTCTCCTGTTCCCCAGATCAGTCAGCTGCTTAGTGGTAGCAGTCAGTCCCCTTTAAAAACTGACCGCAGTCGTCCCGTCCTCAAAGCTATAGAACATGGGGTATGAATTTATAGAGATAAAGACTCACCTTTTCCCTTAATCTTCATTTAATCGTTCCCGAGATTGATCGTGGGGTCAGGAGCACAGCCAGCAGGTTCAGCTAGGCTATAATTTCCCATTACCTCTCATAGAGTCATCTGTCCGTCCTGACCTACTGTGAAGTCGAATGTCTGCTCCTTAACCCTTGCACAAAAGCAAGCCTGACGTTTTGGTTAGCAGCTGGCGTGTTAGGAACAATTAATTACCTTAAATGGCTGTACTTTTCACATCAAGGAGGTTGGCCTTGTGGGTGTTCTTTTCTAGGTGGTTAAACCTGTTACAAGAAAGAAGGAAGAACGGTCCCAGAGCGAATGGCGAGCCAAAGGGAATAAAATGTCTGGATTTAAACTGTACGTGGACTTGAAGGCTGGCGCGAGGTCAGCTTGCCTTGTTCACAGAACACAAACCCTGAAAGAGTCCCGTTCAGAGAGAGGCTGGATCTGGAGGCAGAGATGGTCATTACCAAAAGCTTGGCTCTACCTTCACCCATCTCCGAGTCCAGGTGATACACATACCTGTCTATCTGTCTGTCTATAAGCCCATCTGCTAATCTTCTCATCAACCAAAGTGTATCAAGACTGCCTTCCTCACAGGCTTGTCGTCATCCTAGAACGCTGTTAGAACCAGAATTAAGGAGAAGAAACACTATGTTCTCTTTGTAGTCCATCCTTGTCAAAAATCATTTCGAATTCTCCCCGGATTGTTACAGTTCACTTTTAAGAAAGGCAACAGCAGCCAAATGCCAATAACCAGGCCCCACAGCTGACAACCCATAAGCCCTCCTGAGCCCCTCCCCTCATCTCCTCACACACATTCTTTAAAGGCTACGGCTTTCCAACACTGCAGCCATCAGCTCTGTCTTACGAGTTTCAGTGCGTGACAGGGGCTCCTCATGCTTAGCGAACTATAAACTCAGCTTTTTGTTGCAGATCCTAAGTGGTGGGTGTCTTTCCTCAACTTGGGAATAATAGATCATTGGATACAGATTGATTGATTGATGATGATGACAGTAATCAGGAAACATAGATACTAAGTGAATAGACTGGTAGTAGTTAATACATGATAAATAAATAAATTCTAGATAAATAATACATCTGAATAGGTTGGTCATAGATAGTAGATAGATACGTAGATAGATACATAGAAACATAGATGTGTGTGTATATATAGTATATATATAGCATATATATACTATATATATATGTATATATAGTATAAATATATATATTTATATTACCTATTATATATATATACACCTATATATGTATAACCTATTATATATATATATATATATATATATATATATATATATATATATATATTACCATACATACACACACACATATATATATAATGCAAATATAATTTCTGGAAATTTAAACACATGACAGAGCTACACAGATGATAGATAGATAGATAGATAGATAGATAGATAGATAGATAGATAGATAATAAATGAATGATAGCACTATCCTTAGTGCCCTGCTATATATTAATTACTCAATATACATTCATCATGTTTATTACACAGCACAGTGACCTTGATCTCCTAGATGGGCCAGCAGTAGGAGAGTCAGCATATAAGCATAGCACTAAAATTCTAGAACTCGGGGATCAGAACAACCTAAGTTCAAACTCCAGCAGCACCATAGGTGTTTACAATCAGGCCTGTCCCCCAACCCTCCAGGAGAGCCACACCATGCCACACCACACCCCTGCACTGCATGGTGGGCAATGTGCTAAGTATTGCCCTCACTTGCTTCTGAGACAGAGACACAGTAGTTTGTCTATGCAATGCCTGTGGCTACTCTTGAGCCACGGTCATGGAATTGGGTTGCAAGGTTTCTCCAAAGCCAGAACAGAACGGATGGGGTTAGCTAGCATCTGTCATGTATGTGGATGGACCCTCAAGTCTAGACGTGCCTAGAGAGAACACAGTGCTGTGTCGGGGGCTCCTCCCAGAAGAAATCCACTCTGCTGTTGGACGTCACTGACGCCAGTCACTCTTCCTCTTTTGCGAGGTTGGTGTGCTTGTTAACTGGAGGAGCACAAGGAAGGCAGCCAGAAACACCCTGCTGAGGGTCAGACTGCCATCCATGTGGGTGACAGACGCTCTGGGTATCTTTTTTAATCAAATCTTAGCTGTTTCAGGTGGGGTATGGCTGCAGTTCAGCTCCGCCCCCCCCCTTTTTTTTTCTTTAGATTGACTTCTGTTTGTCTGCCACTTCAAGCCGAACACATCTTTCCTAATACCAGCTGTCCCTTCTTTTGCTTTGGGTTGCTTATCTAAGAACTCATTAATAATCACTGGGTTCGGTTTACATACATAAATTTCTTTCTAAGTAACAGGACGTTTAGCACAGAGTAGAGGCATCGTAGCAGTGGTTTAAATTAGCTCATTGCCAGGATGGTTGTGGGCACTTGTGAAGGAGCAGTAACTTTTGCTGAGTGGGAAATATCTGAGCTGAGCCACCTGTGAAAGCAGAGAGAGCAGGCTGGGCAAGGTGGATGTCTGGGGCTCAGTGAATGGGGCCCCTCAGCTCTGGAGCTGAGTGGATGGGCTCCCTCAGTTCTGGAGATGAGTGAATAGGGTCCCCCAGTTCTGGGGCTGAGTGAATGGAGTCCCCCAGTTCAGGGCTGAGTGGATAGGGCTTCCTCAGTAAGAGGCAGTAAGCCTGATGGACCGGAGGCAGAGAAAAAGAGCAGATGACACAATAGGGAGGGACTCAGTCCTGTGCACTAAGGACCACATAGGGCTTCTCATAGTCAGGGTTTCCATGGCTGTGAAGAGACACCGTGACCACAACAACTCTTATAAAGGAAAACATTTCATTGGAGGGAAACAAAGCAGCATGCAGGCAGGCATGGTGCTGGAGAAGGAACTCAGAGTTGCACATCTTGACCTGTGGGCAACAGAAGGAGATTCATTGGCCAGACTCGAGCTTCTGAGACCTCAAAGGCACACATTTTCTCCAGCAAGGCCACACCTCTTAATAGTGACACTCCCTATGGGTGCCGTTTTATTCAAACCACCAGGGCTTCATGGGCTCAGCAAAAGGTGCTGGCTTTCTTCTAGGAATGGGGGTGGGGGCAGCGCTGCTCCTCTTGAACATAGGTGTGGATCCTTAGGGCTGAGGGAGGTTCCACCATTAAGAGCACTTGCTGCTCTTGGAGAAGAGCAGAGTTGGGTGTTATAAAGCCCTCGGGCTGCTCACAACCACCTGTAGCTCCAACTCTAGGGGTCAGAGGCCACAGAGGAATGCTGGTCACTGGCTTGCTTCCTCTGCTTGGCTCGTCTACCTTTCTTAGTACCACAGGTTATGCACGCTACTGTGGCCTTTGAGAATACCTGCTCACACATGGACACCCAGCATGTGTGCACACACACATGATTAGAAATAAAAGCAAATTAAGAAATGGGTTCCACTATACTTCCATGTGTATGCATGTATGATGTATGTGTACATGTATATATGTACTTATGTGTTCCTGTATATGCTGACACATGCATGTGAATACGCACGTGGACCTCAGAGGCCAACCTCAGGTATCATTTTTCCTCAGGCATGGTACACCTTGGCTTTTGAGACAGCATCCTTCTTTGTCCTGGGGCTGGCCAATTCGGAACTGCTGATCTGCGCTTCCCCTGCCCTGGGGCATCAAACACAAGCAACCAAACCCAGCATTTTTATAGGTGCCTCCTGAGGGCTGGCGTTCAGGGCAAGCACTTTACTGAGTGAGCTACCTCCTGGCCTTTTCTGTTACTGTAACAAGCACCATGACAAAAGCAGCTTAGGAGGGAAAGGGTTTCTTTCAGCTTCTAGCCTCTCATTAAGAGAGACCAAGGCAGAAACCTGGAGACTGAAGCAGAGGCCACAGAAGAATGCTGTCACTGGCTTGCTTCCTCTGCCTGGCCCATCTACCTTTCTTACATACCACAGGTCCTCCTGCTGAAACATGGCACCGCCCACAGAGAGCTAGGCCTTCCTACCATAATCAGCAAACAAAACCAAATGTCCCACAGACACATCCAAAGGCAAACCTGGTGGAGGAATTTTTCTTGATTGGGGTCCCTCTCCCCAGGTGTTGACAAGGCTATGACCCAGATCCTGATTTCCTTTCTCTTTGGTGAGGAATGGCTGAATGAACTAGTGAGTGAATGAATGAATTATGGTAGTCTGCCTTCATGTTCATTATTAAAAGTCAACACAGAGGAGGTGGGCAATTCAATAGAAATCAGGCAGCACGAAGAGCCCACAGTGGACATTCTGTGTGGGCAGAGCTGGGTATGTGTTCTCTAACAGGTCTGCCGAGTACAGCTGAGTCAGACACAGAAGAGGACTCGCCCACTGAGCGAGGAGCTGACCTGCAGTAACAGTAGGTGCCAGAATTCTACTCCTAGAATGTTCTTTAAAATATATATATATATATATATATATATATATATATATTATATATATAAATATATATATTATATAATATAATTATATAAAGATATATATATATATATATATTATATATATATATATATATATATATATCTGCTACACAGATATTTATTTCAACGTGGTGACTCAAGCTAGAAATAACCAGATCAACATTCAAACATACAAATATGTCACAATCTAGTTTAAAAGAACCCAGACAAGAGATGTTTCTCTGTTCCTGTTGTTTTTTTTTTATTTCTGTCAGGATAGGACTGCTTGTAAAAATCTTCTTCTCAAAGACCCTCTCATGGTCTCTAAAGTTAAATGGCCAATGAGAACTTCGGGTCTTTGACTGTGTCCAGATTTGTGGTTGGTCGAGGCACACTTTACTTGCTGTTACAAGTCATTCATTCCATTAGTATTAACCTGGAAAATGTATATTTTAATGTGTAACGGGGCACTGGAGAGATGGCTGGAGAGCTAAGAACACTTGTTTTTGTGAGACCTGGGTTCAGTCCCCAGCTTCCACGCAGTAGCTCACACTCATTTGTAACACTCCAGTTTCGGTGGATCTAATGACTTCTTCTGTCCTGTATAGACATGGAACACACACTGTATACACAGGCATGCAGACAAAACATCTGTACACATAAAAAATGAACCTGAGAAAGGAAAACCTTGTAAAACACATCTTTGATGAATATCATATTTTTTTAAGTATTAGTAACATAAAATGAGTGCATTTTTATTTTGTTTTTTAAATTTTATTATTAGTATTGTATTATATGAGTGCTTGCATGTGTGTATGTGTATTACCCGTGTGTACTACAAGAAGAGGCCACAAGAGGGCAGATGTCCTGGAACTAGAATTACAGACAGTGATGAAGAGCTACGTGGCTCCTGGGAGCTGAACCCAGGTCTTCTGAAAGCAAATTAAGTGATCTTAGCTGCTGAGCCATCCCTCTAGACCCCTAAATTAGTAAATTATAAGCAGAAGAAAACCTAACTTAGGCTGTGTCAACATGGGTGAAACTGGGGGATCATGGGCCTGAGAGTGGGTAAAATAAGCCAGCATAGAAATTACAGATTCAGGAGCCAGGCATGGTAGTACACTCCCATAATCCTTGCACTTGGGAGGCTGAAGCAGGAGGGTCATGGGATTGATATCTGCCTTGTCTACAGAGCAAGATCGTGTCTCATCACAAAACAAAAATACAGATACTTAATCATCTCTTATATGGAACCTTTAAAATATCAAATTCACAGAAGGGATAGAATTTTGGTGGCAAGTGGCACAGAAGAGAGTGACCAGGCAGGCTGTCAAAGTACAACATCTAGTTACGTGTAGTGTGGATCTAACATGCAGCATGGTGGCCACAGGAAACAGTGCTGTACTATGCATTTGAGATGTTTAAAGAAGGCAAATCTTAAAATCTTCTTACTAAAAGGAAGAGAAGGAGGAGGAAGAAGAAGAGGAGGAGGAGGAAGAAGAAGAGGAGGAAGAGGAAGAGGAGGCAGAGGAAGAGGAGGAAGAAGAAGAAGAGGAGAAGGAGGAGGAGGAAGAGGAGGAGGAAGAGGAGGAGGAGGAGGAGGAGGAAGAAGAAGAGGAGGAAGAGGAGGCAGAGGAAGAGGAGGAAGAAGAAGAAGAGGAGAAGGAGGAGGAGGAAGAAGAAGAAGAAGAGAAGAAGGAGGAGGGGGAAGAAGGGAAAGTCTGACATAGTTATACATTCCTATAACCCCAGCACTCGGGAAGCTGGTTCAAGAGTTGGCCTATAGAATGAGACCATGTCTCAAACAAAGGAGCAAGCAAGGAAGAGATGGAGGGAAAGAAGGAAAAGAAAATAGAAAAGGAAGGAGGGAGGGAGGGAGAGAGGGAGGGAGGGAGGGAAGGAGGGAGGGAGGAAAATCTTAAATATGGTGACTATCAATAAGTTGAAATATGGAGAATGAATATTCAGTGTCAGTCTTAAACAGGATATCACACACACTCACACACACACACACTCGCACACACTCACACACACTCATACACACACACACACACACACTCACACACACACTCACACACACACCCCAAGGCTCAGGTAACATCTAGAATAAGGAGGAAAAAACCAATTGAAAATATACATGCATATATTGTTAGCAAAGAAATATTCTGAGTTGTTTTAGTAAAACTAGATGTACATGCTCAGTTAAAGCAGCAGAGAAATATTGCCCATTCAATGTAACAAAAGCTTCATGGAAAAAAATCGTGACTATGCAAAAGGATAGCTGATTAGTTTGTGGTAGTCATTCCACAAGGTGTGCATATGTCAAAGTATAAGTTGTACATGTTCAACAAATAAATAACTTTTATTTAACAATTATACCTCAATGATGCCGGAAGACTGTTAGCTAAGTGTCTGTGGTAAGTCTGTGGCAAGGAGCAGCGACTCTCATAACAGTTAGTTCTGACCATCCCCACGGTCAATGGAAGACCTGTTATGACTACTGTTAGCTAGTTAGTTCTCAACCAGAACCTAGGCTCTGAGATCTTTTATATCTTTCTGTACATGCATGTTCTCATGTGTGAATGCCAGGGCATGTGTGCTACAGTGCACAACCTCAGGTCTTGATCCACACCTTCTATCTTGTTTAAGGCAGAGACTCTTGTTGTTTGCCCATATATGGCAAGCTAACTGGCCCATAAGACCCTGGGGATTCTCCTGTCTGCACCTCTCATCTCCCCATAAAATGCTGGAATTGCAGATGCATATGGGGTCTGGAGATGAAAACTCAGATCACAAACCTACATAGAAAGCACTTTATATGTTGAGTCTTCTCAGAGAAATTTCAAGCAGTTCCCTATCCAGATATTGCTTTGATTTCATATATATATATATATGAGATATATATATATATGTGTGTGTGTGTGTGTGTGTGTTTATATACATATATATATGAAATATATATATATGAAATATATATAAAGATTTCCTACATGCAAACAAACACACACAAGTCATTTTCATACACACCATACACACATGCAAGCACACACAGAGTTCTCTATGTAAAAATATATTCATAGCTATAGGTACAGTCAGGATCTCTAACAAAATCTCAGTAACCCACTCTTTACATGATCAATGAGCTGAGTTGGGCATATGAAACACAGCCAGAGTTTCTTAAACCTTTAAAATAATATAGACCTAATAGCATAAAATAAATCTCCATGAATAATATTCCGTGATCTGAAGCCTAACAATAAATTTCCGACGTCGCTGCTTGGGGTTTCAACAGGGCGGCACGTCTGCGCAGGCAAAGCCCTCGAGACCTTCACAGACATCTGATTCATGTTCATGTTCTCCTTCTTCTGTAGGAACATGTGCACATGACCGAAACCCCGACGGATGACCGCCAGGCTGGGGAATACCGGTAAACGGAAGAGAACAACATTGACCAAACCCATGAGGAGGCAGCACAAGCTGAACACAGGTCAAGTGACCCACTGAGAAACACAGCCTGCACCACGCTTGTCTGGGAGTTTTGCAGCAGGCTTCAGGCACAGAACAGCTTTCTCTCTACTGCCTTCTGCTTGCAGCCCGTCAGCTGCATATGCCAGGGAGAACTCAGGGGACCACATGGCTTGAGTGTGATTATAAAATAATCCACACAGAGGCTCCTGGAAGGACAGCTCTCATCCAGATTAAGTGACAAACTCTGCATCCATCACCGCACCATGCTGCATGCGTAGAAGTCCAGAGCCTTCCTCACCATTACCTGGGGAGACAATGTCCTCCAAAGTGACGCTTGCCTAGGGATTGTAGCAATCCTGTGATCCTTCTTTCTCAGAAGCCTTGTCTAAATACCAGAGGGTGACAGGGAAGAAGTGTGTCAATATCAAGGCCAACAATTTCTTATGTGTGTATAATTGTGCATGTGTGTGCATGTGTGTGTTTGTATACAAAGGTGTGTATGTGTGCATGTGCACATGTGTGTACATGTGTGTGTTTGTGTGTGTTTGTGTGTAGACCAGGATGCAAACACTGTTTGCTATCAATCAACTTCAAGCATCATTCCTTAGGTACCATCTGCCATTTTTGGGGACAGCATCTTTCACTGGCTTGAAACTCTCCAAGGAGGCTAGCCTCACAGGCCAGTAATCTACAAGAACCTGCCTGTGTCTGTCTCTTCAGTGTTCGGATTACATGAACATATCCCCATGCCTGGCATAGTTTACATGAGCCTGGAGTTCAAACTCTGGCCTTCAGGTTTACACGGCAAGTGCCTTGCCAACTGAACCCAGGCAATATTGTTGTTTTCCAATCTCAGAACGAACGCTATGCTCTGAATACTGATATACAGGTTCATATTCAAAATGTCTGTGCTGAACCCCAATCAGCACCACAGTGATGTGATGTCACTCAGTAGGGCCTGTACGGGATGGATCCGTGCCGAGGGTGAAGCTCACGGATGGGATTAGCATCCTTCAAAACACAGTAGTTTCCCTTGCTGCCTCCAGCAAATGGGGACACAGCAAGACCTTCTTTGAACCAAGAGGCAAGCTCTCGGCCCATACCAAATTTACTGATGCTGTGAACTTGGACTTAATCTCCAGAACTGCAAGAAATAAGTCTGTGTTACTTCTAAGCAGTCCAGTTTATGATGTCTCAGCATCATGGTCCTAAGGAGTAAGACACAGAACCTCTGTCTATTCCTGCGGCCAGCAGAGCCCCTTAGGAAATACGAAGAACCATGTGACCCCGACATGGACACTGAGAAGGAACTTAACCTTCCCCAGGGGCCTCTGGAAAGGTGGATTTTTTTCTGCAGAGGGCGCGACATTGAGGAAAATGCAGAAGTGCTCGATGCCTCTCTTCCTTTGGGAAGCCGTTGGGTAAGGACGCTGTGCTTGGATGGAAAGCTGAAAGAGCTTCAAGGAGGCTGGCCTGCAGCCCTTAGCTTGTTGAACCAGAGTCATCACCAGAACAATCACTTCTTGTCACAGATTCAGAAGCCGTGTGGTGGGAGAGATGTGAAGCCCTCCAGAGCCTGGCAAGGGACTATTGTCTTACAGCACAAAATGTGCACACTCTTGACCAGCATCCTGATTTTGCCCCCGTTCCCTGCTTCCTCTTAAAGCAGTGTGAGAGTTGCGTTGCATCATGTATGAATTCCAAGGAAGTGACTTTGCAAGGATGATCGGTATGGCTCCTGCTGGAGAAAGCTGGAGGTGAGGGGTGGAGAGGTCATGGTCGTGACCCTGAATGCTCTCCCTGGGCAGAGCATGAATGCAAAGTCATCACTGACTGCTCTGTGCCCAGGTCACTTTTCAGAGCTTTGTTTGCAGTGAGGGACTCTGAAGGATGGGGTATCATTCCCTACCACCCCTCACCCCCAGTGAGGACCCTTGATAGGCACTCAATGTTATAGCGGCAAAGACTTCTCTGCAACTTTCCTCCATGTGGTGCAACCTGCCTGAACCCCTGTACATGGAAAACCTTTACAACCCCCATTTTCCCTGCAATAGTACCTGGACGGCAGTAGAAGCCACAAGACTTTTGAGGCTCAAGCCGTTTGATACACATGAAAAAGTCCTTTGCTTCCAACCTAAGAATCTTCTGTCTCCTGCTACCTACAAAACAGGGTCAAGGACACAGGACACAGAGATGGCCCTGTTGGTAAAGTGCCTGTCTTACATGCACAAGGACATGAGTTCAATCCCAGGGACCACGTGAAAAACAAAAACACAAACAAACAAACAAACAACAACAACAAATCAGGAGCATGTGTGTAACCCTGGCACTAGGTGGGGACGCAGAGACAGAATCTTCCTTAAAGATGTCTGAATCAGCCAGTCTAGGCTACTTGGCACATTCTAGACCAGTAAGAGAGCCTATCTCAAAAATAGAATGGGGGTTAGAAGATGCCCAGAGAGTGACACTTGAGGTTAGCCTCTGACTCTACATGCACACAAGTACAGCTATGCACTCATTCACAAATATATTACGTAAATGTTCACAGACAAGATAACATCTCAGACTCTTAACAGACTTAACAGGATCTGGAGCAAAATGCTTCCCTGTTATTTGCTCCCATGAAAACCATCATTGAGTCCCAGAAGTCACGATCATGCCACTCAAGAGGACCCTCCTTAAGGGTGGACTCAGTCCTGTTGAGTCTGCAACTATGTAACTCTGTGTGACTGCTGAACCTCTTACCTCCAGCTTCTTCAATTGGAAAACAGAAACAAGGACACCTTTCACAGTGGAATCAGGAGTCCTTCCATTCTAGAGGCACAAAGGTGAGGTCTGTAAACCTCGTGCAGACTATGCAGCTGAACTTACACGCTATAAACCAACAGTCTGCATGAGCTCTCCGACCAGAAGGCCGTGGTGTCTTTCCCAGCTGATTGTGGAAATAGTCTCCTAAAGGCTTCCATGATTGCAGTCAGACTCCGTGCTGATCCATTTTCCACAATGTATCCAAATCATCAGTTCAGAAATCAGAGCATGTCCTCCTGCCCAACTTTAGTGCAGAGACAAGATCGCAGGACTTGTAGTTTCTGCCTTGTTCTCTCTCTTTTCTCAATCCACAAGTCTGCCTGTTTTTCATAAACTTCTTGGGCAGGCCAAGGAGGCATTCCGTCTGCTATTCCTGCTCTGAAGCATGCTCTCTGTGGACCCCGGCAGTTCACATTGCCGCTCGTGCATCGGCTCTGTGCTTACGCATTCTCTTGGATGGTCTTGGTCCGTCTGCTAAAATTTGTACAATAATTAGTTCCATTCTCCATGGAATTATCTTAACACTATTGCTTTTTGTTTAATTAGGAAGTTTTCTTTTTGCTTTTTCTCCTTTTGTGAAGATATGCATTATATATTTTTATTTATTTATTATTTATTTATTTATTTATTTATTCACTCACCCGTGTATTTAGTGTGTTCATGTATGTGTGTGGATGGGAGCATGACACAGCATGCATGTAGAGGTTAGAGGACAACTTGCAGAAATCCTTTGTCTCCTTCCATGTGGGTCCTAGAGCTTGAACTTCAGTTGTCATGTTTGGCTACAAGTTCCTTTCTTCATGGAGCCCCTTGATGGCACCGTGAGTTCTATTTTGAACAGTGCCAACTTTGACATTAAAGAAAGCATCAAAGAAATCAACAAATGACTACTCCACTGGCAACAGGTATCGAGGAAACAAGGGCGGAGGATCATTGTATCCACAACTGTAGGAAACAATTCCCAGGCCTCTCCAACCCCAGGCTCATTTTCTGAAAGTCAGTAGCTTGAGAACAACACTGTATCTTAACCTTTTTGCAACATTCACACTAAAAATAGTCTTTCAACTTTAAGGATAACCCTGTGAACTTGGCAGAGAACTCTCTGGAGAGGAGGCGGTTGTTAACCACAGCCCTTGACTTCCACTCCCATCAGGACTCCTTGATGGACATTAAAACAGCATAGGAGGTGAAAAGGACCCCAAAGTGCAGAAAAATACAGAAATGAAGGTGTGCTGATGGCTTTCGGACTAATGTGCTTTTGAGATGCGCTCACAGATGTTGATGGTTCCAAATGACATTTGTGATGTACCGTAATATATTCCACAGAAAATGACTCGTTTGGGGACAATCATCTAAAACGCACTTTCTCATTTGAAAATGGATATTTTTCTGTAGTGGAAGAGGGGCTTTTAAAAGATCATGATGCCCTAAAAGGAGCATATTTTAGGCCCAATTCCCACTAAGTATGAAGTGTACATAATGTCACTAATATCCTGGAGGAACGCTACTTGGGTATGTGTAATACTTCTGCTGATGTATAATCTAATGGAACCATTAAACTGAGACTGGCTGGCAGTTTATACACAGTCGGAAGGAATCACCTTCCTTTGTTACCTTGTTTATAACATTCTTGATGATGTCATATGTTTGCTAACATAAATGTATTAATCCAGTTAATTTATTAATTGATTATAAAAATAAGAAAAATGTTTTGCTATGAAAAATAACATTAGTATTAACCAATCCAATGGGAAAATAAATAATTTTTTTCAGGGGTGGGTGGAGAGCTGAGGACAGAGCCTCATTATATATTCCAAGCTGGGTTCAAAACTGACATTCTCCTGCTGCAGCACTTTTGAATGTTGGGATTACAGGCACTGGTCACCATACCAAGCTTCAGGCAAAATGTTTAAAATTTATAAAGTTTATCAGATCAGAAAGAGTAAGGGGACAAAAAAATGCATAGGTTAATGGATGGCTTTATTTTTATTTATTATTTATTATTTATTTTAGTGTGAGGCCTGAAGAAGATGAACTTGAATTGCATGCTCATGTTTCTCTATGTGGCTAGTCCTTGTGTATGGCTTCATCCTCAAGATCACCTCACAATAGCTAAATGGCTGCTGCGACTCCAGCCATCACATCTATATTCCAAACAAGGAGAAAGACAAAGGGGAATCAATGAGTTAAGCTCTTGAAGTGTGTGTCCTGGAAAGTCTTCTGTTTGCATCTCTCACTGGTCTGAATTAATCATATCATAAGCCTTATCTTACAATATGAGGGGTGTAAGAAGCAGACTTCTTATACACACACACATGACTTCCCTCAGAGAGAAAAGTTGACGAATGATTGGTCAGGCAAATCTGCTGTCATACAGTGATATAGGATGGCAGAAGACAGACACCTAACATTTTACAAGCATGAAAGAAAAAATAACATTTTCCTAAGGTCTCTTGTATGATTCTGACCCCATGGGTTTGTTCCCAAATACTCTGAAAAATTAAGCACCAAGGTTTGTGCCTTTTGATCTACTAAATGTCAATGGGGCAACAGAATGGCTAGAAGCCATGTTACCATTTTAGCTGTTAAGCAATGGCAGTCACTGGATGGTACATGTCCAACGGTAAAGACTTGATGGTGGATAGGATGGTGCTGAACTCCTAGATACTGACTCATCTGCTGGGTTAAAATGTGGTATTTTGACAGGAGCCATAATGGAATAAGCTATTAACTAGCAGGTGATCATTCTGAGATGGTCTGCTTCAGATTATTATATAATCTGTGACAGGTTCTTCCTTATTCAGAAAGGCTGTAAGGGATTCATTTTAGGAAAGATTCCTGCCATTAATATGCTTTTCCTGTTATTATTAAACATATATAACAATCACTAAGTAATAGCACACCACTTCGGAGCAGATCTCTGCAGACCCATGAAGATGTACTGTCTTGTGGTGATGCTATATAGACAAATAGATGACTTCTTAAGTCTTAATGATGATCCTATAAGAATTCCTAAAATTATATCAAGCTCTTTTATAGTGGGACTGCTGTTAGGTCCCTTTCTGATAGTCAAAACTACAATGAGAACTCTGCCAGTCTCCCGAGTGTCATCAGTTAATTGCTCATAGATAGTAACCAGACTTTCTCCTACTCAGAGCACATTCCAAGAGGTTGTAAAACAATTAACCAAAGTTCATTAAAAGGGAATGAATGATTTATTATAAGTACTAAGACAGAAGATAAAATATTGACTGGCTTTATCTATACAAAACTTCACTAATAACTTAGTTATGGTTTTAAACCTTCAGTGAACCTGTGGAGCTGAGACAGGGGATGGATGTTTAGCCAGAAAATTACTCCTAATGGATATGCATGTAAACATTCTCTGTTGTAAACTTCTATTTCAATTTATGATTTGATTCTTTGTGTGAGCTTGTGATGAACTTTGTAACGTGATCATGTATTCTGAAAGATGTATAAGTACTGAGGACAAAGAGATAAGAAGTAGTAGATAGAAAATAATATTTCCTTCCTCCCCACCACAACCCCACCCTATCTTTCTGCTTTTCCCCTTAGATAGCTGTCATAGGAAACTTTTTACAACTTAGTAATAAACTCTATAACCACTTTTCTAAGTGTCCTTTTTTCTTCCTGCGACTTCTGACTAGCAGGTTGATAGTTAGAGCCACACAGTTCCTGCTGAGATAGAATAAAGGATGCATTACTTAATCTCCCTCTGTTAAACTATAGGTGTCAATTGCCTAAACCAGCAGCTTTTTACCCTCAGAAAGAACAAGAAACTTTTAAGAACTTTCTACAAGTTATCTTCAGCTTTCCAGTACAGTCAGAGAACTAGAAAGCCCTGAGACCCTCAGACTTTAAAGCGATCACCAGAGTCCTACTCTGTGCCCCTGCCACTAGCCTCTCCCAGCAGGAAGGCTCCCAGCAATATTTTTAAAAACAAATAAAGTAATATGAATCTAAGACACAATTTTGAAAAAGGACCATTATTTCTGACCATTACTGATGAGAGGGTGGTGATGGTCATGTGATAATGGTGATGTAGTGATTGATAAGGAGGAGGAGGATGTGATGGTGATGATGATGACGGTGATGATGGTGGTGGTGATAATAATGATGGTGGTGGTGGTGATATGGAGTTGCTTGGGTGGTGATGAAGACATAACTAGCAACATGGTAGCCGGATGTGTGACTGTCTTCTAAGATCTCACAGATTCCATCCATTGAAACCTTAACATTCTTCCTGTGAAATGTAACATTTTAAAACTCCTTTTGATATGTGAATGAAAAGAAGCAGCCAAGGATATTTGGCTAGCCAAGATTTAATGGTAGACTTCAGAGTCTAGCTCTGAAGTCCCACATTACATCACCTTTTCGAATAAACATGGCGAGGAAGCTCCGAAGGACACAGGAAGTAAGAAGCCCCGGTTTTACTAACTCCACCTTAGTTTGTGTCCATCTTGCTTTGCCCTCCCTCAGAGGCTCTGCTGTCTCAGGTACCAGAAGACAGGAAATTGCACAGTTGAGCCTGATCCAAGATGAGCCTTTGTCTCTATGTCAGCCAAAAACCACACCCAGTAGGAAGGACCAAATAGAAAGAGAACCCCACTCTTGGGCTGACCTAGACCTTCTTGTTTCATGTGGGATAGCCAATAGGGAGCTTCCGTGTTCTTTCTCATTATCTGCATTTGCTTATAGCATCCTAAAACCTAAAACTACAATGGCCCTGCAACCCGCACGGGTGCTGGGAGGGCAGGGAGAGGACGATGTTAAGCAGAGATCATACTTTGAAGTAAGGAATGCTTTTTTATTGTAATGTCTTAGTTTGTTTTAAACCACGTGACTCAGAGAAATCTTAGAGATGAGCTAACAAGATCATAACATGCAAAGGGCATAGTATGGAAGTGCTGGGTTTGCTTATCTTGTTCACTTATGTATGCATCATGATCATTCCCGTATAATTAAATATCCTCGCACATTGTACACATCGGTAAGTGTTCGTGTGTGTATTCTCTTGTAAGGTGGACTGTACAGTATTTACTCTTTTCCAAAATACTTTTTTATTGATTCTTTGTGAGTTTCACATCATGCACCTGGTCCTGCTCATCTCTCTGTCCCCTTATATCTGCCCTTTGTTCTTGCAACACTCCCAAAATTGCACACACACGCATACAAACACACACACACATACACACCACACACAGGCATACACACACACACACCACACAGGCATACAAACACACACACACATACAAACACAAACAAACACATACAAAACCAAACAAAGCTTAGAAAGCATCATGGAAGCTGCAGTGTCCCACAGTGTGTCCCACAGTGTGTCCCTCTGTCCACACATCTTCACTTGCACTCACTGCAGTGAGTCATTGGTCTGGTTCTAGGTCTCTGTCTCCTGTGACAGCATCAACACTGGATCCCCACCAGGACTCCTCCTGGTTATCCTGTTGCTGCCTTGTGTCGTGGAGATCCTGCAGCTTTCAATCAGCAGGACTGCAGCGTTCTTGCATCCCAACAGTTCATGGATGATGTAGATTGTGGGGTGAGCCAACTCAGAGCCCTGGATCTGGGCCTGGTGGTATCTGAGCTGGTCAGCATACTGGCTCTCCCTTACTCACACCACCAGGGCCAGTTCTCCAGCACTGCTCTGGTTAGGCCACCCAGCGCTGCCATGGGTGGGCAGCAGGATCAGCTCCTCTCCTGCTCTCCTGCTCTCCTGCTCTCCTGCTCTCCTGCTCTCCTGCTCTCCTGCTCTCCTGCTCTCCTGCTCTCCTGCTCTCCTGCTCTCCTGCTCTCCTGCTCTCCTGCTCTCCTGCTCTCACAGTCAGTTCACCCACACCCATGCCTCCAGCGCCAGCTCCTCTGTGCTCCCCAGTCAAAGTCAGGGCCTGCTTTCCCATGCAGCCTGCTCACTGCCACTCTCTGGTATTGTCTGGTGAGGTACAGGGCCCCCTCTCCTGAGTGCTACAGTCACCCATGAGGGGTGGGCCCATCTCTCTGGCTCTCCTGACTGCCTCCTGTGGCGAGGGAGTAAGGGGGGAAAATGAGGGGGTGAGTTCCACTCCTCCACAGGTGACCTCACAGCAGAGGAGTGACGTGGCCAGTTCTCCCTCATTCTCACCCTTGGGGCTGACCCACCTGTGCCCTCTTGACCAAGGCCAGCCATATTGTGTACTGTGCTGCTCGGGCAAGGTGCAGGGCCCACTGTCCCACATGCTGCAGCCCTCAAGGGATAGAGCCAGCTTACCTGCTCTAACCACCCCAGGACCACCTAGCTCTCCTGACCAGGGCAAGGGGAGGGAAAGCATCATTCTGTACCCATGCCGCCTCACAGCAGGTAAGTGGCAGGCCCAGCTCTCTCTAGCTCTTGACTTTGGGGCCAGCTCCACTGTGCCCCCCTCAACCCTCACCCGCAGTGCTGCCACCAGTGAGGGGCAGGGCCAGTTATGCACAAGCCCCTGAACATCCTCATGGCCCATGGTCCCAGCAGCCTTTAGTGGTAACATGAGCCACAGACATCCACACCAACCTCTGCTGCTGCGTCGCCATGGACCCAGACATTGTCTTCAGCTGGGACCTCACCATGGTACCTGGTGGTGGCGCTGGCCACTCACAGCAAACTACTCCTCCCAATCTCGAGTCTCCAGCTCCATCTTTCTTCACAATGCTCAAGCTGCTCTACCACACACTTGCTCATTGTGGTTGCTGCGAGCTGGTTGTGGGCCCCTGGGTGGCTGCAAGCAGTGTCTATGGCCCACCTGTGCCATGGGCAGGAGGGCAGGTCTATGGATAACTTGGTGCTCCAAAGTCTTTGTCTTCCTCTTCCCTGACTGTGCTGAGTGGTGGTAGGTGGCTCTGTGGGTCTATGGCCACCTGTGTCATGGGGACAAGGGCAGGTCTGTAGGCATCTTTCCTCACCTGTACCTTGTGGCATGGCAGAATGCAGGTCTCTGTCTATCTTTCTCCTTCCACACTGTGCTGCCTGGATTTGATTTGACTTTACTTGTCCTTGGCATAAAACAGCTTTGGCCACCATGCCAGGCATCAAGCTAGGATGAACAAAGGCCTGCCATCTGCTCTGCCTCTGACTGATGAACACCACCACCAGGGCTGGAGAGATGGCTCAGCAGTTACTGCTCTTCCAGAGGTCCTTAGTTCAATTCCCAGCAACCACATGATGGCTCACAACCATCTATAATGGGATCCGATGCCCTCCCCTCTTCAGATAGCTACAGTGTACTCATACAAATAAAATAAATGAATCTTAAAAAAAAAACAAAAAAAGAATACCACCACCAATAAGTTGTCTCTTTGCCCATTACCAGGGGGGTATTTACTCTTGATATTCCTAAATTCTATGATTCTGAGAAAATCCATTGTTATTTAAGCATCATATCATAGCTGTAGCTAAGTCTTCAAACAGACCCTTTGTTATCTTAGGTTTAAAAAAAAAAATTGTCAAAGTAGGATTATCACTCTGAAGGATGTGTGTATCATCATAGGGAAAACGTGGAAATAAAGGAGTTTTAATTAGCATTCCCAGCCAGGTGTGATGGAGCATGCTCGTTCTCCCAGCACTTGGGAGGTCGGGACAGGAAGATCGAGAGTTCAAAGCCAATCTGGGCTGCCCAGTGAGACAAGGTTTCAAGAGAAAAATGGGCAAGGATGTTGCCAAAGAGATGTCTCAGCAGTTTCAAGTACAGGCTGCACTTCCAGGGGACCCAGGTTCCGTTTCTAACACCACATGACACCTTACAACTGTTAATAACTCCAGGGGATGCAGCATCGTCTCTGGCCTCTGTAGGCACTGGGCACATACACGCATGCAGGCAAAACATTCATACACATAAATATAATACATATTTAAAAATACAGGGGAAAATAAAGCACCCACCAAGAGTTAGCCTCCAGAGACCATCTCTCTGAAGTCACATGGAACGCCCCATGATTATGAAGTCTCCTGACTCTCTAGTTCATTAGCTGTTCAGCCCCAGTCGTGTGCAGTCCTGACTCAACATGGAAGCCCCTCCATCAAATGTCTACCAGACAAAGGTTTGCTGTCCACACCAGTCTCTATTGTCTCCCTACTTCCATGGCCGCCCACTGGCTCCATTCTCCGACACAGTCCTTCACTGCTTTACCCCAACTCTCTTCTTCGCTCACCACCAGTGAAACGGCTGCTCCACAGTGGACCACTGAAGGGGAGTTGACTTTTCCTTCACACCACAGCATCCACAGGTCCAGGGAACATCCCGATGGCGTCCCGTTAGCTCTGTCAATCCACTGCGCTGCATCCCTGTGTAAACAATGACCCACTTTCTGGGAATGTCAGCTTCCTCTTTCTCTGTAACTTTCTCCACTTCTCTCCCCGAACCCTTGCCTCACACAAAGTCACGAGGGTCCTTTTTAGAAGTATACAAGCCAGGTAACATCACTCTTAGTCTGAAACCAAAGAATCATCCTGATTTTGCAGCAATTAAACTCTGCCCCAGGCCTGAGATGTCCACACTATTTTAGCTGCCTGCTTCTGTATACATACACACCAGCCTCAGGGCTTGTAGGACCATCATCTGAAACATCCTTCCCCACTCCGCCTCACTCTCCGGCCTTCTTCAAATCTTAGTGGCACAGGCAGAGGCCTTTCATAGGTCTTCTCCTCCCCCATATTGACTCAATCTTCTTCAGAGCCCTCGTGTCTGCTGCTGAACTTACATGAAATGGCACGAGCCTGCTGGGCATGCTGGCTGACCCTTGTGATGGCAGAATTTTAGAGTCTGAGGCAAGAGGATTGTCACAAGTCTGAGGTCATCTTGGGTTACACAGCAAATTTTAGGCTAGCCTCACAGAGGTTTTTCTTTGCCTGTTTAATTTAAGAGACAAAGAGAAAGAGAAAGAGGAGGAAGAGAAGGAAGGGGAGGAGGGAAGGAGAAAGAGAGAGAGATAGAGAGAGAGAGAGAGAGAGAGAGAGAGAGAGAGAGAGAGAGAGAGAGAAGGAGGATAACCATCCATAAAAGCACAGGCTCTGTATTTGGTTCAGTGGTGACCATAGCCATCTGTCTCTGACACCTAAGACCTGTCAGATGACCCTCGTGGATAAACGGATGGAGAAATGGCTGTCAGCTTTGCTATGAGCCCTCTCTTCTGTGCACCTCTGGCACTGACACTCCTGGCCTCTGTGCAGTTGTCATTGTCTTATTTTCCTGCAATGCAGAGCACACCACGGATCTCCCACAGACAAGAACACTCCCACCTCTCCCTGCCCCACTCCCTCTTCAAACTGTCAGCTGAGGACTTGGCGTTCAAACCATGAGCCAATGGGAGACATTTCAGATTCAAACTCTAGTGACCCCACTAAACGGAAGCCCAGCAGGGTCAGAGAGACCCTCATGTGGCTGAATGGCTCCGTCATAGCTTGTGCTTCTACTTCTCCTAAGCCGTGAGTTTTCGCCTCATCTCTTTCCCTTATACTCCTTTTGTCCTTCTTCTTGTCCCCATCTTGAGTGGAAACACGCAGCCATTTCTAGCGTTAAGCACATGCTGTGGACTGTTGTGCTAGGGACCCTGGGATCTTTTAATTCATCAGACATTTGGAAGAAAAATATACTGTTCTAGTTATAGCACACAGATGGCTCTTCCAAAACTCACAAACTATGTCAATTAACAAAGCAGAACAGGGGAGAAACATGCTTTACAAAGTACGCTTATTTTCTTAAAAAAGAAATTATTATTATTATTATCATCATTATCATTAGTATTATTATTATTAGTGCATTGTGGGGAGTAGAAAGGGGGTGGGGAAGACGCATGCATGTCATGGAGTAAATATGAAGATCAGAGGACAACTCTGTGGAGTTAGTTCTCTCCTTCCACACTTCCGTCGGTTCCAGGTATCAAACTCATGCCACCCGGCTTGCACAGTGAGCAGTTTTACCTGCTGAGCCATGCCACCAGCCCAATCTTAATTTCTTAAAGAGACAGGTTTTGTGAGTCACATTTGGGGAGACACAAACAGACTGCCCACTCATTCTTGATATAAGAATATATAGAGTAAAGCCATGAGGTACTGGCTCTGGTGATTTAATGACCCATTAGAGAAATGGGCAGGTTTTAATTAGAGACGGTGTTTAAGCTTTGGCACTAAATTATTGTTGATTGCATGCACCATGATCTAACTCCATACTTGCTGTACCCCACATTTCCAAATTCTAACTACATCATGATAACATCAGCACTACCCCCTGAAAATGCTTAACAACTTGTGATTGAAATAAGTAAGTCCATGGGGAAAATTCTAGAAATGAGAGAAAATGTGACTGAAGACACAACCTAGAATCAACAGAAATGTTCTACGAAACAAGTTCTTAAAAGTACAAGGATTATAACCAATGAAAGTCATCTCCATTTTTGCCAGTGACACATTATATGTTTTTTGTTTAAATATACCTGATATAATTAAATAATACATTTCTAATCTCAAGAAAACTATGATATAGAAACAAATGATATATGGCTATGATAAAATGCTGTGAGGATAGCACTTAAATAATATCAAAAAATTTCAAGCAGTAATCAGAAAGTGATTTTATAATGCATCATAATTCCAAATTAAATATGTGTAAATGCTTAATATTAGGAAGAATTGCTTAACTCTATAGCTTTCATTCTGTCAAACATGAGTTCATATCATGTGTATTCATATATATATTCTATATATATTTTCATATGTATTCTATATATGTTCACATATAGTCTACATATATTTATATATTATATATCCTCTGTATATTCAATAACTGTAATATTAATTAGGGGATTATTACAATCTAGGCATGGTTCCAGGCATTTTACATATTTTACATAATCACTTTATGTGCACAATAAAATTATGAAGTAAATAATAATTACTGTTTTCATCTGTGGCTTACAAAATTGTGGCATAATAAGGAAAAATGATTTTTTGAAAAATAGGCAAAGCTATGTCTACTTTCAGATGACATATTTATATATTTGGAAAAACCTAAAAAAAAATCCTTAGTCGAAGATGTCTATAAGTGGTTAGATCACCTAATAAAGTAGCAAATATAAAATCAATATCCAGGAGCAGTGACCTTCAGACATGTAATAGTCAAGGAGATCAGGTTCAGAGAAGAGAGGGATAAAAATGAGTAATGAATAAACACGCACTTGGAAGGAGGAGTGTAGGGGCTATCAAGAACACTACAAAGTACTCCGGAGAGACACAAAGATGAACTTGAGCAAGAGAAAAAGTAGGGCTTCAAGGGAGGCACAGGGTCATAAAAATATCCATTCTCAGTAACTTAATTAATTAAACACCGATCTAGTGAGGACTTTTTTCTTAGAGGTAGACAAGGGCATTGGGACATTCATGTAGCATAGATAAAAAGCAGAAGGAATGAGGATGGTAGAGAGATGGAGAACGGCTGGTCTTGCCACATACTGAAACAATGTTGCTCTCTGTTGGCTGTGACAAACACCATAACCAAAGGCAGCTTGGGCGATAAGGGTTCATCTCTGCTTGCAGGTTACAGTTGCCATCAGGAGAGCTAAGGCAGGAACTCAGGGCAGAGCTTGAAGCAGAGACGAGAGAGGAATGCTGCTCACTTGTTTGTTCTCAGGCTCACACTCAATGGCTTTTCTCATACATCCCAGGCCCACCCGTGGGGGGATGGCACCACCTACCTACATAGGGATGGTACTGCCTATGGTGACCTGGGCCCTCCTACAACAGTCAGCACTCCGGAAAATGCCCAGAGAGATACCCACAGGCCAATCTAATGGAGGCAATTCCAAAGATAAGGCTCCCTCTTCCCAGGCGTGTCAAGCTGACAGCCAATTTAGCCATCACACCTAAGTAAGGCTTCTAAAATAAAATATCATGGCATTGTTATGTATAAGCATAGAACAATCGACCCTAGGAGGAACTCAAATGTGAGTCCAATTATTTAGCCCAGTCTGAATGCAAAAAAAAAACCCTCAGTATTCACAGCATCGGACGAAGGTGACCATTTTAATACCACTGTTGAAAGAGTTGCATTGTAATACAGAGAAAGATAAAATTAGCTTTAATTCTCATGCTGTCCATGACAATTTCCAAATGGTAGGTTTATATGTCAAGAAACAATGAGAAACACAACTGTAAGGAGGAAAATTCAGAGAATGTCCCTATGACTCGCAGAGGGGGTTTGCTAAGTGTAAGCTAAAACCCAGACACACACCGAAAGGCAATGCCTGGTGAATCTGACGGCTTAGAAATAAATGCTTGCACTACAAGCAAAGTAAAAATAAAAATGACAAATCAGGGGAGTTGTGAGCAAATTGGACTAAAGGATTAATCCCCTAAGGCATAAGTAGAAGCAAGGAGGGGGAAAAAATGAGCCTTCAACAATCCTCCTGAAAAAAATAACTGGTAGAGCCAAACAGATGGCCCACAGGAAGAAATGCAAATAGACTTTCAATATCACATAGCATGCTCAACGTTGGCTCGTAAGAAGAGCGAGGCGAGAGGTGGGGCTCCGTGGTACCTGGTGCCAGGGCTTTGTGCCCAGCATAGAAAAGGATGCAGAAGAGAGAAAGAATCATCAGGGCATCTGGACTCTCCAATTCTCAGCTGTGAAGAAATTCCTCAAGCACGCTGCCTTTTGACTTGTTTACATCTATCTATCTATCTATCTATCTTTCTATGTATCTATCTATCTCTCTATCATCTATATATCTATATAACATCTATCATCTATAGATATCATCTATCATCTATCTATCATCTATTTATCTATTATGGATCTATCATCTATCTATATCTATCATTTATTATGCTTGTGCCTGCATGTGGGCATGCATGCAACTTCAGGTGTACACACGACATGGTGTGCACACAGGAGTCAGAAGACAGCTTTCCAGAGTCTCTTTCTCTCCTTCGACCATGTGGCTCTGGGGAACATAACTTGGACCATCAGGCTTAGCAGTTTTACCCACTGGGCTGTCTTCCTATCCCAGCTCCCCTTTTTAAAAAAAGCACTCTGATGCTGTCACAAGTGTGTGCCTGGTTTGTTTAGCTTACTTATTTAAAACAGATATGGTATGGTATGGTATGGTATGGTATGGTATGGTATGGTATGGTATGTATGGTATGGTATATGGTATGTCTGTTAGCATACTGAGCAGAGAGAGCTGCAAAACGGAAGTTGGCTTTTGTGACTTCTTTGCCCCATGACTAACAGACTATAGAGACTAAGCTGCTCCACACGTGGCTTCCTTGGAGCTGGCTGGTGTCACACACATCAACAGCAATCGTCTTGCCCTGACATTGAAACATGTTCCAGGGGGACACAGGCTGATTTGTAGAAGCGGCCTCTGATGGTCTGGGGTGCCTCCAGAGAAGTGCTCCGCATCTGCCACCGCCCTCTGGTGCATATTTTTTCTATCAGCATAGCCTGGTGTTCAGTAAGAGCTCTGCTTTGCTGAGATCGCCCTGACAATCTGACATGCTGGATTAAAGTATCGCTTGAGTATTAGCGTGGTGGAAATGATCTGTCTGTCAGTGTTGCTGTGGGGAATGAAGAATGTTGATAAACCGCTGGGTGGAATACAAGATGGTCCGTGAGATGCAGCATGCGGCTTTCAGACGCCGGCGCACCTAGCCTTTGACCTGACTCAGCGTCTTCAGGAAACATGACAAACGGAGCAAAAGCAGACAGGCTTAGTGTTTTTATATTTTCCTTTGCTGTGACAAAAAATACCCTGACTAAACCAACTTGAAGGAGAAAGAGGTTGCCCCAGTTCACTGTTCACACCCCATCACAGCAGGGATGTCAAGACAGCCTGGCCTAGAAGCCGCAGGTCAAGAAGCAGAGAGTGATGAGCCAGTGCTGGCCCTCTGCTCACTTTCTCCGCTTTATAAGGTCATGGATCCCAGAAGAGAGAATGGCCCCACCCCCAGTGAAGAGGGGTCGTCCCACAGCAATTAATAACACTTTGAAAATAAATCCCAGTGACTGATTGATCCCTCCCAGATGTGCCTGGAGGCTTCCGGTCTAGATGACTCCAGATCCTGACAGCACCCAGAACCATCGACTGCAACCCGATTTGCAAAGCAGATTAGAGCCATCCCCAACGCTCAGAGCGGACAGCTTATTTAATAAGCAATGGAATGTCTGCACTGTAGGATTCTGGGTGATTGTGAAGAAACGGGGTGGTCCAAAGGCTTCCATGAAGTGACCCCTGGAATACATCAAAAGCAAGGTGTGGAATGTGTGTTAACATCCATGCTTTATCTGAAGAACGGGCCTTATAAACATGCATATCACGTGTGCTTCTTGTATTAGTGGTCACTGAAAAGGCCAACCATAAGACAAGGCAGGAAATAAATCAAGATTCTGATGGAAGCTAAATGAACACTTGATTGAAGTTTCATCACTATAAAAAAAATTAAGAAAATTCCAACAACCTTTAAAATGAAACTGAAATGAAGTAAACACATCAGCCTAACAGGTATTGGTTTGGAGGGTTAATAAAGGAAACGTTTTTACATTTATTTGTTTTGTGTGAAAGACAGTATTTGTTTTTGTGTGAGAGGGGTGATGGGCAAGCCAAGCTCAGGTGAGGATCAGGTGACAGCTTTCAGGAGTCAGTTCTTTCCCTCCACCTCATAGGTTCCAGGAATCAAACTTAAGCCTCGTTCCCACCTCCCCTGAGAGAAATTACTTTAAATGATTTTAAAATGCAGTAATTGAGCCATGTATCTTGAGCGGAACACATTATAAAGGCAAAAAGAACATCGGTACTCTATTTTCACACATACATATTTACCAATATGATTAATAATAATATATATAAAGATAATATATGCATGTAAATGTAAATGGTAATATTTAGATGCATTTGTATACATATATTCCCAATCATATCCACTCATAAGCATAAATATGAATAAAATTATAGCATAAGGTCTGGGGCTTCATCTTCAGCATCATGACTAGAGTTAATAATAACAGATTGTTAATCTTAAATTTGATAAAAGTAGATCTTGAGGGGCTGGAGAATTGGCTCAGTGGTTAAGAGGACCTGAGTTTAGTTCCCAGCACACACATTGGGTGACTTAACGTCCCATAACCACAGTGTGGGAGGGGGCCGCGCATAGCGCCCTCTTCTGGCCACCTCAGACACCTGCATGCACAGGCACTCACACATGTACATAAACAAAAATAAAATCTTTTAAAAATAGTAGATTTCTAGTGGTCTAACCATCGAGAAAAACAAACACAAGCATTGAAGGGAATGGCATGGTGGTCATCCCACAACAAATACACGTCAAAATGTCACCACATGACAAAACGTCACGCTTGAGCTGTGGAGAGATGACTCAGCGGATATGAGTGAGAGGTACTGAGTTCAAATCCAGAACACATACCACACAATATGGTAGTGTGCACCTGTAATATCAGTGCCCGTGGGGGAGGCAGGAGGTAGAGACATGATGCTCAAGGACTAGCTAGACTGCCACATGGTTACTATGGCTTAGTCATGTACACACATACACTCACACACAAACACATGAAGACGTATACAGACAGATCTGGTTTTTTTTAAAATATCATGCTTCTGCACACTCTAATACATATAATTTTCATTTGCCAATCACATCGATAGAACTGAAGAATAAGCTAAGTATTCAATTATGTTGACACAGTTAGAAACTAAGGTTTAAAAGATAGATTCAAGTGTTGAATCAAAGACATTATGTAAAAATTTGTAATCATAAATTTAAGTGGATGGTAGCTATATAAAGCATTATGGGTGTCCTGGTGCAAATGAAGCATATTTACTGTCTCTGACCTCTGAAAAGGGAATTGGCAAAGGCCAGCTATGGATGGCTAAAAACCTTGTTCCCAGTTTTCTCTCTTGGATCCCAGTTTCTGTTCTGAAGAGCCAAGGTCCTGGGAGAAATGGCAGATCCTAGAAGCTTGAAGGAAATCACTTTGGCCAAAGATAGAAAGAATTGGAAGAGATGGGGCAGGGTGTGTTAGCCACTAAGTAATCGAGACAAGTCCCTTTAGGGATAAACTCCTATGATGACACACCTTCGAAGCGTCCCTTCCTTTATTTCCTGCTAAACTGTATGGAGCAAACTGAAAGTGTCTGTCACTTTAATCTTTCAAACATGTACACCTTGATGTTAACTGAGCATGCTCAGAAATGTGCACAGGCCTCCTGAATAAAAGCCCTTCGGTAATGACTCCATGTACACCAGGCAGACGTAAGGCTAGAAGACCCGAGAGTTCTACCTCTTGTTCTGAAGGCAGCTAGGAAAAGACTGACTTCCAGGCAGCTAGGATGAGGGTCTTAAAGCCCACACCCAACAGTAACACACTTCCTCTAACAAGGCCACACCTCCTAATAGTGCCATTCCCTAAGTCAAGCATTTTCAATCCACCATGGTGCCAGATACAAATTAGTTCTTTCTTAACATACAAAGCCAAACAAACAACAAAAAGATTGAGTGGGTGGGGTACATCTGTCTTTCTACATGTAGAGGTCAGAGGACAGCTTCAGTTACCTCCTTCCACCATGTTGGTTCTGGGGACTGAACTAGGGTCCTCAGGTTTGGCAACAACAACTTTTATCTGCTAAGACAAAATCCTACTTCATCTGTACTAAGCCTCAAGGCCTACCAACAAAGATCTATAGCTAGACTATCTCCTTTAGGGAGCCTGAACAGACACGCCCCTCCATTTCCCATTTCAAACTGAGCACACAGTATCGGAGAGTAGCCAGACCCCACCTCCCATCATGTAAAGGCCTCATTACCCCCACTACGTCCTTTAAGACAGACTGCATCACTCATCTTTCCGTTTCCTACCTTACCTCAGCAACAATGAGAGGATGGCACAGGCTCTGATTATAGCGATAAGCTCACAAATGATAGGTAAAATTAAATGCAGTAACATGAAATGTGCCATACATGCTCCCAGAAGGAGCGATAACCAGGGTGACAGAGACAGCTCAGAGGTTAAGAGCAGGCACTTCCTGCTCATGAAGAGGAATTGAGTTCGGTTCCCTGGTGCCCACATCAGGTGGCTCACAACCTCACAAACCCTCTTCTGGTATGTGCAATTGGCAGTGATGCTACCTCAGGTGGATGTGGGGACCTGAACTCAGGTCCTCAGGAAGAGTAGTCCATGTGCTTTACTATGAAGCCATATCCCCAGCTAGGTCCACAGCCTGACTTATGTCATCCAGTGTCTGGGCTGCATTTGAAGTTCCCCGGTTGTTTCAAAGTTAAGTTTTTTCGGTTGATTTGTTAAAAATGGAACTAAATGAAGGGGCACAGTTTGCATTTGAGTATGTCCCTTTAGATCTAGACAGAAATCTCCTCCCCAGTACACCCCTTTCTGAATAACACCATAGCTGGGATCATGGGTCTGGTTGCCTGATTGCCCAGTGTTTTTAGCTTGCTTGCTGTTGGTTCAAATTGGGTGCTCATGGGGGCAGGGGTTGGTTGTATGTGAACTTGGCTTTCTCTGTCTTGATCCCTGATGAATCCTAGTGCCTGACAGATGACAAAAGAGATGTTCCGTGTTTCTCAAGCGACTTAGCAATGAAATGAACAAATGAATGAATGCTTATAAAAACAGTCTGGACGAAGAGCTGAGAGAACACAGAAAGGTCACTTGTGAATGGTGACAGGGCTTCTTATTTCTACAATTCCCTGTTTTAAAGGAGCAGCTTTTCAAATGTAACTAAACGACTGTGTGTGTGTGACAAGTGTAAGGGGCAGGACCATTGTCACCATCAGTGTGAGATATGTCATTAGCACTGTTGATTTTGCTATTGGCTCCATGGATGCAGAAACGGAGGCTCTGAGAACATTTTTAACTGTATGTGTGCCTATGTGCTCTCGTGCATGTGTGTATGTGTGTGTGTGTGCATCTGTGTGTGTGTATGTGTGCTTGCATGTTCCCATGTGTGAGTGCTGGTGTGTGTGTGTGCTGCGGACCAAAGGACAACCTCAGGTGTTGGTCTTGGCCTTCTACCTTGTTTGAAACAGGGTCCCTTATTCTCTTGTCTGCCATTGCATATGGCAGGCTAACTGGCCCAACTCAGAGAAATTTCAACCAGTTCCCTATACAGACACAGCCTTGATATTTTATATGTGTACCTGTGTGTGTGTGTGTGTGTGTGTGTGTGTGTGTGTGTGTGCATGTATGCTTTTTAAGATTTCCTATAGGCAAGCACACACATAGGCATTCACATACACATACGCATACACACATACACACACAAATCTACAGACCTCTCCTGATCCAACTTCATTAACATTGGCCCACAGTATTAAACCACGAAGAGCTCCCTCCGCGACACTTGGTAGGACTTCCTCATCCTTCTTAAAACTTTCTCCCCAAGGACAAAATGAAAATCCCAGCACTAAGGCACACACACAGATATCTAGGCTTTGGAAGAAACTCCATTTGTTTCAGAATCATGCAGTGTCCTAAGGATGTGGCTCCCAGTTTCCCCTTTCTTCTGCCCTCTCCCTCATGAGTTAGACACGACAGATCCATGACGGTTCCTGTGGGCAGTTGGGAAGAATTTAAGGTCAGAATGAGCTCACATTACAAGTTGCACAGCCTTCCCCTCCTGACAGCCCATTTCCCTGACATTAAAATTTAATGTAACCATTTCTCCTCTTTCTCAGTTTGGTATTTAAAAATGTAAGCACTCTTAAAGCCAGGCTCTCTTTAAGCAAGCCTGCAATCTGCTCCACTTCCAGATTCTCCTGTGAACCCGGGAACTTCCTATTTTTCTTGAACATATCAGGATCACTGGTGCTTTTCAGTTTGACAAAATGCAGTGCACTTCTGGTTCTTACAGAGGACCTAGGTTCAATGCCTGTCACTCACACGGTGGCTCATAGTCACCTGTGATGCCAGTCCCAGGACATCGAATGGCTTCTTCTGACCTCCACAAACTCCTGCAGGCCTGTGATACACATATATACACTCAGACACACGCACACTACACACACACACACACACACACACACACGCACACGCACACACGAATGCACATGCATGTGCGCACACACAAATAAATAATTTTCAAATACTTATTTTGTAAGGACTCTGAATTGCTTTTCAATCAGACTTATAACATTCTGGGTTGAGTAGATTGGCCCCATTTAAAGGAATGGATTAAATAGCCAATGCTCAGGTAGGTGTGGTTGGTGGGAGAGGCATAAGTGGAGGATGGGGATGGAGTTTTAAGTAGAGAGGAGGTGTGGGTGCCTTTGTGTTCTTTCCCAGTGATCTGAGCTTGGCAGCCTTACTAGGAACATTAGTAAGAAGCACACAGAGGATACGAATGAATGTTGGTACCAAACATCTTCCCATCCCAAGCCCCAGTAGGAAGGTGTGCTCTGTTGGTTGGTTGACTGGCTGGTTTTTCCTCTCATTATTCATTCAATACTCTTCAGCAATGATGGTCCTTTCTTCTTTGGAAAGAAATCTACCCAAATGTAGTCTGTGGGAGTTTTATACAATGGACTTCATTCAGTTGGTTCTATGAAGTCATGAGACTAAGGCATAACCAGTCCGAGCATTTCTGACTGGCTGCCATATTTGGTTCAGGAATACACACACTGGTTCCACAGGCAAAGCAATTATTGTGCAAACCTGATGAGCTGAGTTCTATTCCCAGAGCCTACATAAAGACAGAAGGAAAGAACTGACTCTACAGACTGTCCTCTGACCTCCTTTGTATACCAGGGCACATGAACACAACAATAATTTTTAAGTGGGGGCACATGGATAAGCCAGACCAATAAGACAACCTCAAGAGAGGTACGACCTGAAAGTGTATGACTGCAATGGATCAAAAGCCTCAGTAAGACACAAGTAGAAGGCAGGGAAGGTGGGGGGTGGGCAGAGAAGCCCCTGATGACATGACCTGCATGCCTAAAGATGACATGAACTTTTCTCATGCATTGGCTGAGAGGACAATGACTGTCAGCACACTGGTGCCCACGTCCCATGGTGATCTCGTCACTGGCCTAACTTACAGAATTTGGAAATATATCAGGCAAATTTGTAGCTACCTCCTTAAAACCCAGGTATCACATGCTCACCCGGAATAAAGGATTTTTTTTTTTTTCCAGAAAGATTCATGGAGAATTTATTTTTAGTTGGGGCTATCGTGCGCTTGCCTGGCACACATTTAAAAGCACAGGATTTGTTCCATAGGGCTGAACAAAAATAAACTTTAACCGCTTCAGAACAATCTCATCCTAAGAAAGACAAACCAGGATGCTGTCTATTTTCGTCGCAGCTGAATTATTGATGGGCATTCAAGATGGAAAATGTAAGTCTCGGCGTAGCTTTTAATGGAACCGATCCACACGCGGCACTATTTATCTTCTTTGCTTTCTGCCGTTTGGTTTTACTTAATTCCCACTGCAAGTTCAAGCCAACTTTTTGCAGATTGTGGAGCTGACGCAATACGCAGATGAGCAATCCAGCTTTCCGTTGTGTGTCTGAAGCACCATCTGCAGTAAATGAACCTGACTGCATCCCAAGCTTTGGAATCTCAGTCGAGGCCAAAGGTCTGGGAGGGGGAAAAGCAATCTAGAAACTTTCCCTTCCCGTGAATCGCTCACATTCTTGGGCAAGGAGAAAAAGAGAAGAGAACATCACCTCCCAGTGACAAATGATCCACGCGGCTTGCACCTTCAGCGAGGCGACTAATCTATTGCCTCAGAGATGATTTCAAGGAGTTACTGAACGGGCTTGCCCATATTTCCCATTCACTAGGACATGAGGCGATAAATTCTGTATATGCTCCATCACCCTGTAATAAGTCACCCAGTCACATCACCCTCAAACTAGCTGATTACCGATTGAATGGCTGGATGTCCATGATCTAGACTGCAGGCACCCTCTTGCCCGAGCATGCGCATTGGGTACATTTTCCTAGCAAGAAGACTCAGGGAAGATGTAGTTGGGAGTTTCCCTGACCTCAGGGAACTGACGCCATCGCTGTCAATCACAGCCCATTATTTGTAGGCTGTATCGCTTGCAAATCATTCCGAAACATGTCAAGAACATCCACATTTTAACTCACTGGTGTCCATAATTTCCCTGATTGAGACAAACGGCAGGGCTGACTGATAAGTCTGACCCAATCACCCACTTCTGTAAATGAGGACACAACACAAAATGGTTAGGTTTGCCCAAGGGTGATTGCATCACATTCTAAATCATATGGATAATGTTTATTTTCTTCCTTGCTACTGCTTCTCAAAACCCCTGTGATGGCTAATGGTAACTGCTAGCTTGCCTGGCTTGAGAATCACCATGGACACATATCCCTGGTTATGTCTATGAAGGTGCTATTATATCCATGAGGAAGGAAGACCTCCCTTTAAAGTAGGGTGGCACCAGCCCATGGGTTAGAGTCCTACATTGGATAAAAGGAAGAAAATGAGGAACAACGCAGAATTCATTTTTCTCTCTCTGCCTCTTCCTGAAGACTCAATGAGACAAACCACTTCCTGCTCCTGTTGCCCCATGGACCTTCCACCCCATGGTATGATGTATCCCTGAAAACTGTGAGCCAAGATAAACCATTCCACCTTCAAGTCGTTTCCTGTTTGGCATTTGATCATAGGGACAAGAAGGAAATGGTGATGGATCTGTCCGCTATGAGTGGTCCTGACCTCCGTGCCACGTGTCAATCCTGTGCTCTCTGGATTCCCAACTGTGCAACTCAATACAGCGCGTTTATGTTCTCGTCACCCGCTCTGTGATGGAGACTGGGAATGAGAAGATGAGGACTCTGCGGTCCAGGACCTCATCGAGTGCTGGAAAGGATGCAGTTCCATACACCAAGTGGAGTTCAGCATGGAAAAGATACAGTTATGCATAGGAAGGATGCCTAAGCAAGATACAGCTGACCTTGCAAGAGACATGGTTAAATATATAAAAGTTATAACACAACAGATTAAAAAATGGATACTATTTACCTCATGTGTCATTTCTTCCATGTAAGAAACAAAAATTAAAAACAAGAACAAACTTACATCTAATTTCTAATTCTAAACATGAAGCAATATTCTAATCAAATCAATACAGAACATGGCCCTCTTCTTTCGGTTTTAACCCATGTATGCAAATCTTTAGATATGGTTTTGTTTCTTAAGTGCCATTCTACCATGTAATAAGCTACGCGTTAAACTTTTTTTTTTTTTTGGTTTAGTACCGCTGTGGACAGCCTCTTATAAACAGAGAAAACTAATTTTAGGTAACTGCAGAAGATTTTTCATTATGAACGCACCACACTGAGTTCAATAATCTCATCATAGTGGGCGCTGTGGTATTTCCTGTGGGTTATCCCCCCCCAAAGATTGGATTGATTCCCTTCTCTTCAGCTTTCTTCTATTTTCAGCCTCCAATTTCTCTCCATCCTCCTCCTCAAAGATGAGGGTAAGTGTAAGGAGAGGTTCCGATGCTAACTCTGTTCCCCAGTTGGTCCTTGATTTACCGATAAAGAGGGCCGGGGTCCAATCGCTGGGCGGAAAGTACAGGTGGGACTTCTGGGTCCCAGAAGGAAAGGGGAGACACAAGGAAGGAGAGAGGGGGCTTTTTCTGCCATGCTTTGGAGAAAGAGGACGTAGGAATCATGTAAGGCCTTGGGGAAGTTAGGGCCTCGGGAAGCTAGGGCCTGCGGCCTCCACTATGGGCAGGTGGCCAAGGATGTTTGTCAGGGGCTAGGTGGAACAAGCCACCAAATTGGATGTGAGAAGAGATGGAGATAATAAATTGGTAAGGGGCACACTTTCCCAGGCGGTAGTTATCTGTGCCCAAGCAATTGTGCCTAGTAGGCAAGTTAAAGTAACAAGGCTCTGTATGTCTTTTATCCTCGTTTTCAAGAATCGAGGGTGGAGCTGGTAGCACGACTCCCCCGACCACGAGCTAAAGGCAGGAAAATATGAAAGAGAAGCTGGGTTAGGGCTGGTGGCAGAGCTAAGCCCAGTGGAACAAAAGAGAAGCCGGGAGGAGCTGAGCCACAGTCCCTGGTAAAACTACACGCAACAGGTAAGAAACTGTACTTAACAAACTGTACTTAACATGGCTGGGGCCATGGCTGGGTGTTGGTACATTCACAGCATAAAAAATATCGTAATGGTATTCCAGCACTTTACATACGGCGGGCTCTCATCATCCAAAGAGTCACTCAATAAAAGCAGAGATGTAAGTGTAAACAAGCTGGTCACAACACGGTGAGATTAACACTGCCGCCGTGGACTTCAGAAGAAATCCTAACTCAAGACGCTGAGGTTAACGTTTAAAGTATGCCTTTGTCCCTGAAATGACACTTTTAGGAGATATATTCAAAGGCCACACTATACTCCTCTTTCCTCTTCCTTGACCGTGTTTCCTATCCCAACCTATCTTTGACACCCAATAGACACCAAGAAGTAGGGATTGAATTTAGCAAATTCTTGAATAGCAATCAGTCACATGGAGAATTAACTAAAAAGACAAGCATCTATGCGTCTTCCTGTTAGAGGAAGCCATGCCTCATTCTTTGAGAGCTGACTGAGTTGTGAAAGGTATCAAGAATGACATGAAGTTCCTTAGGCATTTGGAAACAAGGTCTTAGGTATCCCAAGCTAGCCTTGAACTTGTGATGTAACTGAGGACGCCATTAGACTTCTGCTGGGATTGCTCATCTGTATCACATCAGCTTTCCTGTGGAACTAGGGATGGGACTTAGGATTTTGTGGTGGTTTGTATGTCCTTGGCCCAAGGAATGACACTATTAGGAGGTGTGGTCCTGCTGGAGTAGGTGTGGCTTTGTTGGAGTAGGTGTGTCACTATGGGCGTGGGCTTTAAGACCCTCATCAGGGCTGCCTGGAAGCCAGTATCTGCTAGCAGCCTTCAGATGAAGATGTAGAACTCTCAGCTCCTCCTGCCCATGCCTGCCTGGATGCTGCCATGCTCCTGCCTTGATGATAATGGACTGAACCTCTGAACCTGTAAGCCAGCCCCAATCAAATGTCCTTATAAGAGTTGCTTTGGTCTGTGCACGCCTTTAATCCCAGCACTTGGGAGGCAGAGGCAGGCGGATTTCTGAGTTCGAGGCAGCCTGGTCTACAGAGTGAGTTCCAGGTCAGCCCAGGCTACACAGAGAAACCCTGTCTCGAAAAACCAAAAAAAAAAAAAAAAAAAAGAGTTGCTTTGGTCACAGCATCTTTTCCAAGCAGTAAAACCCTAACTAAGACAAATTCCATGCATGACAGACAGGCTCTCTCTCAACATGCCTGCCCTCATCCAAGAACTTTTAAAACTCCCCGAGGCTCATAACTGAGCCCTAACAACCTGAAGGGAAGGATGTTTCTTCCCCAGTGTAACAGTTGCCCTTAAACATGAGAAAGTCAGAACTGCTCACCAGGAGGGTTTACAGTCTCAGGGGCTGGGGAGACAGCTTCGTAGTTAAGAGCACAGAAACCATTCCTAGCACCCACATCGGGTGGCTCACAGTCAGCCGTGACTCTAGCACCAGGAGATCCAATGCCCTCTTCTGATCTCCGCAGTTACTCACGTTCATGTGTATATCCCCTCACACAGACACTCACACACCCATGCAAGTAGAATAAAGTGAATATTTAAAACTCTATGAAAATACAAGACTTTCTGATTCACTATGTCTGAAGAGGGGTCTGTGATGGTATTTATATCAAATTCCCAGGTGAGGTTAATGCTGCCAGACAAGGAAATGCATTTGGAATCAACTGAGAATTTTAAAATGTTTAATCTTATTTTATGCTCTGAAAAAAAAAAAAGAAAGGATGATGTTTTGCCCATGACCCAGTAACTCTATGTTAGATGAAGAACCCCAACTCTCTCTGATTGAAACCATATTTAGTTGTTTTTCATTCCCATGATACCTCAAAGTTAGCCTATTCCTGATACATGATAGAACACATAAATATTGACTTGGTATAGATGATTTACACTTTATGATAAAACTGACAAGGGAGTTTCTGATTCTTCACTTACACAACGTGACTTGAAACACCTTTAAGTCTGGTGAGTTTGCTGGGTTCAGTTTGGCACACTGTCATAGACGCAAGCAGAACACCAGCTAGAACTCGGAGGCAGGACTGGAGGTAAACTGGCCACTGCAGAAGCACAGAGACCTTAGGCTAGACCCCTGGCACCCAAGTGGAAGCCACATAATCTTGCATATCCGTGACCCTGATGCTGAGGAAGGGAGGACAGCAGTTCCCTGGCACTCGCCAGCCAGCTGATCAACCCAACTAGTAAGCTCCAGGTTCCAGCAGTGAAAGACACTGCTCTGAGATGATAATATAGAAAACCATATCGGAAGACGCTGGATATCAGCCTTGGGCTCGCACGCATGCATGAGCGCCTCACGGCACATGGGCACCCTGGATGCCATAGCACAGTGCACACGATTAACTGCTGATTTGCCTAGGCTATGTGGAGACAGCCACTTGTCCTGCAGCCTCCAGGTAATGAAAATCAATTTCCCATCATCCTGGTTGCGGTGCTCGACTCTTCCGTATTCCTCAACGCCTCCACCCAGCCACTTCAGCTTAGCAGGTGTTTAATGGTGTGTAATTATATCTCACCGCAGTTTGGGATGGGGAAATTAGGGAAGCCAATTTGCATTTTAGGAATAATTGGGAGCCTGAAAGCTAATTATCTGAGATCAGATTTGGCCAAATAGAATAAGCAGGTTACCATTTCGTGATAAAGTCTCCCATACACCCAGATACACGCAGGTATAGAGACGGAACCATCTGTGGAGTAATTATTTGAGGGGAGTGCTCTTGCTAGAGGTTACAGTGTGAGTACCCATGTCTGGTCCCCTGTTCCCACTGAAGGTTCTTTTGCTCCCTTTGCATGTGGGCTTGACAGTAGAATAACCCTGAGGGTGGCATCGCCCTAGGGATGTTAGAGCAATCCACAGGGGGTGTCTCCTTACAACACCAGCCTAGGAAAGCTAGCAGTTGCTTGTGCATACTCTATTGTAGTTTCTCGTGTGTGTGTGTGTGTGTGTGTGTGTGTGTGTGTGTGTGTGTGTGTGCTTGAGCCCAGGTGTGTGTCAAGCACTAGTAGGAACTCCCTTTATGAATTTTAATTACATCCATTGATAAAACAGAAAATGTTAGGCTAGGGAACATCTCAGGGGGTGAAGCACTCACTATGTAAGCATGAGGACCTCACTATGAATCCCCGGGACCCACATATAGCTGGGTATATATCTGCAATCCCAGAATTCCCATGGTAAGACGGGAAGAGAGAAGAGAAAAGCTGGAAGCTGGATGGCCACTAGCCTGGAGTACACAATGGTAAATATCAAGGAAATATTGTCTCAAATAAAGCAGAAGGCGGGGGCTGATACCCAAGGCTGTGTATGACTTCCACATATGTGCTGTATGCATGAACTTACACACATGTGAGCATGTGCCCCACACACACACACCATGTACACACAAAGAATTTTAAATCAAATGTTGCAAACATCTTGACTCCAGGTCACTCCTGGTTGATGTAAGGTAGTCACTGAGCCCCTGCATCCCTGGTCCAGAGCGCTGCCTGAGCTGGACTGCTCCCCCTCAGCTCTGTGGCGGCTCCTCCTCCTCCTCTTCCTCCTCTTCCTCCTCCTCCTCCTCCTCCTTCTCCTCCTCTCCTCTGCAACACCACCCTGTTCTCACTGATTCCATTTCTGACTGAGCCATGTTTTGTTTCGCTGCTGCAGCTATGAAACCCTTCCTAGCTGGGCTCTGGCCCAAGGGAGCTTGTTTTCTATTTGTCTCCTTCACTATTTTCCCTGGTCAACTCATTTGGGCCATTAATTGGGACTTTGTTTTTTAATCACAGATTTAAATATTTAAAAGGAAGGAAGCATGTATTTTATATTTTATCTTTAGTTCTCCCATAGCTTTTAGCTGGCTGTGGAGGCACACCTACGGTCCAAACATTTGGGAGACTGAAGTGGAGGAGTTGCATGTTCTCAGCCAGCTTGGACTACATGATAGGCCCTAGGCTAACCAGAGCAACATAGTGACACCCTTTTACAGAGAAACAACAATAATACACAAACACATATACATACATAAACACACATACACAAACATACATAAACACACATACTCCCACACACACATATTCACACATATACACACATATTCACACATATAAACATACATATACACACATACTCCCACACACACATACATACATGCATACACATACACATGCATGCATACACACATACTCCCACACACATATATTCACACATATACTCACACATAGTCATACATATAAACATACATACACACACACACATACATACATACATATATACACATGCATGCCTACACACATACTCCCACACACATATATACACACATATACATTCATACATTCACACACATATGTTGCAGAAATTTCCCTGCCCAATTTATTTGCAGCAGGAGGCCTATGGTTGGACAGGGAAAAGGGAAGTGGAGCTAAGGGTAGCAGAGAAAGAGAGAGGCAGAGAGACACAGAGAGAGAGGAAAGGCGAAATGGTGGCGGAAGTAGACCTGCATGATTCAAGTAAATAGGAAGATATGAAATCTAAAGATTAGGAATATTGAGATAACTTTCTAATCTGTGTTGGCATCTTGTGTGTTGAGAGTTTATTGAGATATAAATATCTCCATCCATTGGTTAACTTTAAGCATCAAAAATTTTGATTTACTGGGTTACTAGAAGGTGGGTCCACCGACAACCAGGTGGTTATGGTTGTGAATGAACTAGCAGCTCCAGGGAGGAGCAAACTGGATCTGGAAGCACAGCGACTGGTTACAAGAGGGGCAAGCTAGAGAAAGTATCCCAGAGGACACTCAGCTGGGACTAGGTGGCCCACCGGTAGCCAGCATTAGTATGGGAACATGGTGGCTAATCAGAGAGCCAGTTGGAAGTCTCCTTTCTAAATACCTCCTGCTATACACATACATACACACATGTATGCACACATGCATACATGCACACACACTCATACTCACTTTAAAAAAACATAAAGCAGTATATGCATTGTTACACATCTGTAACCTGGATACTTGAGTGTCTAAGACAGAACAATTGCTGTGAGTTCAAGGCCAACCCAGGTTTTGAAACGATTACCAGGCCAGCCATGGCTATGTGGAAGATGATATTTATAACTAATTAAATGGATAAATAAATAAATATTTAAATAAATAGATGAATAAAGCTTGCAGACAGTGTTAATTATTGAAACTTCATGGCTCACAGTGTTTTTGCAAGAATATTTTAATCCTCATATCAATTATTCTTCAGAGTATTGGGTGCATTCTGCATTCCATGAGAAACACAGACCGTTATTTCTAGAATAATATCTAGGAATAATATCCAAGTCAGTGGAACAGAGCAGAGATCTGGCCCCTGATCAAGGTGTATCTGTGTAAGTGGCTGGATGTTATTTCAGATAGACATCTGAAGGCGTATTAAGAAGTGTTACCACCACACATTCCTTAACCACTTAGAAAGTGGGGTTGAAGCTGTTTATTCCTCTGTTCAAGGACACTCAGAGTCAGCTTGTCAACCAACATGAAGTTTTACATTTTTATCTATTTTATCTAATGTGCTATAGGTGGATTTCCTGTATGTATGTCTGTGTACCACATGTGTGCCCGGTGCCTGCAGAGGTCAGAAGAGGCAGTTAAATCTCCTAGAACTAGAGCTATAGATGGTTGTGAGACACCATATAGGTGCTGGGCACTGAACCCTGGTCTTCTGAAAGAGCAATCAGTGCTCTGAACTGCTCAGCAAAAGCTCCAGGCCCCGTAGAACCAACATGAATCTAAGAACACGGGCTTTTGGTCCAGCCAGATTTGCACACTGCACATCGCAGTTAGCATCTTGAACACCCAATTCCCTCAAGCTCCCTACATCCATCTCAGGAGCCTTCAGAGCAGACAGGGTCACTACTGAGCATGCTCCGTCATGAGAGCCAGTGACCAGTGCCTGGAGTACTACTACAATGAGTTGCTAAGTCTTTCTACTCTGTGACGCCTCGGCTGGGCTGCCTGCATGGTGACAGCTAGAACATAGGAGTGTAGACTGTAGTAATGTATTGTCACTGATGTCTTAATTAAATAACTACTTTTAGGGATGAGGACAGTTTAGGGAGTGCATTAGGATGGAAAGCCAAGAACGCCAACCTAGGCATTTCCAAGAAGCACAAGTATCTAAGCTACTTTTAAGATGACTGCCAATCACATGTGAAAATGACGCAGACATAGAAGACGCTCTGCTTTAAAGTAATAAGAGAAGCCAGAGCATCTTCTGCTTTGTAGGAGGAGACCAAAAATGCCACAGACAAATCTGGCCCCCAGACATATTTTTGTAAATAAAGATTTACTCAAACACAATCAAGCTCCTTCATAGACATCATTGTCTGTGATTGCTTACCTGTGAACACAGCTATGGAAACAGAATGTGCAGCCTACAAATCCTAAAATATTTACTAACCGGGAACGTCTGCGATCCTGGAGTCCCACTATCACCCCTTTGGGGACATTTTAACAGCTACAGAGTTGTGATTTTGTGAGCTACCTCATGTCTGAGTCTAAAATGACTCCTCTCCTTTGGCAGTATTCTGCCTTTCACATAGCCTGTGCGACATGCTTGTCCTCATTCTCACTATAGCTAAGTTGTCTTTGTGTGTCTGAATGTGTGACTGCATATAGGTGTGAGTGTGTGTATGTGTGAGTTTGTGTATTATATGGGTATGTCTCTGTGTATGTGTGTCCTTGTGTGTGAGTGTGTGCATGTGTGAGTGTATATGTATGTGAGAGTGTAGTGTGAGTGTGTATATTTGTGTGTATGTGAGTGTATATGTGTGTGAGTGTGTGTATGTGTGAATGTATGTATGTGTGAGTGTGTGTATATGTGAGTTGTGAGTGTGTATGTATGAGTGTATTGTGTGAGAGTGTATATATATGAGTGTGTATGTGTGAGTGTGTGTGTAAGTGTGTGTATATGTAAGTATATATGTGTCTGTGTGTATATATGTATGTATGTGTGAGTGTATATGAGTGAATGTGTGTGTGAGTATATATGTACATGAGTGTGTGTATATGTGAGTGTGTATGTATATGTGTGACTGTGTATATGTGTCAGTATATATATATATTGTGTGTGTGTGTGTGTGTGAGTATATATATATGTGTGTGTGTGTGTGAGTGTGTATTGTGATAGTGTATATATGTGTGTATGTGTGTGTCTATGTGTGAGTGTATGTATGTGTGTGTATATGTGTATGAGTGTGTGTGTGTGTGTGTGTGTGTGTGTGTGAAAGAGAGGAAGAGTGTGTGTGTCACTTTCTTTAGCTCCATGTGTTGAAATCCCACATAATTGTGGCTGGATAAAATAAGTAGATTTGCAGAGATGTAAGGAGAGAATTACTTCCAATGGGCATTGTTAGCCAAAGACATTACATTCGTGTAATTCTGAGCTCTGAAAATGGTCAAAGGCAGGTCTCCAAAGAACTGACCAAATCAGCAAAGCCCGTTTTCAATTCCTGCTGCGCTGTGAGAGTTCTGAGGGATTGTGACTATGACAGAATCGGTTCTTGAGCCCAGGTTTACAGGCTTATTTGGGTCTAATCACAAGAGCAGCACGGCAGAAGGCACCTCTTCTCTAGCTCAGATGGATACTGAGAACACAACGAAAATGGCCTTGAAGAATACTGACCTAGAGAAAAGACCGTGGTGGAAAGAGGCTCATGGACAGACAGAATGACAGAGAACAACTGCAGGTCACCCCGCTAGAAGGACATTCATTAAAAAGTCAATTTGGCAAATGGCCAGCATGCTTTGAAACTAGGAGAAATGAAACACTTTCAAAAGAACTCACGGCGGCGACCCAGACTTAGGGGTCTCTGTAGGAACCTGCACCCTCCCTGATTGTCCAGTGGGAAAGGGTAGCACTCATGACAGTGGGCTTGTGGGTCAGCAAAGCCACTGACAGAATCCTCTCCCACATGGCTCATGACCACAATAACCGCATAGAAGGCAGGCCCAGGAGTTTATCTCTCTGGTGCTTAGAAAGATTGACAGGGTACTTATGCGGATGAGACTCCAGCATGCCACTTTCCCACACTGAAAGACAGCAGCCATACCCACCATGATAAAACATATAAGATTAGAGTAAAGCATACCGAAAACCCATCAAAACTATCTGGCAGGAGACAAAGCACCCGTGACTTGCTCGTAAAAACAAAATTGGACCTCTGAGGTCTTCTGCCAAAAATGGTGGCCATGACATTTTTTATGCAGCTGAAGGATGGCCCCCCAGTGAGTCTCCAGGAACCGAAGGAAGCAGTTTGGGGTAGGAAATTCACTGCTGGGGTGAGCATTTGAATGTGAATTTGAAAGCTTAGTGGGTATGGCTGTCCCCTGAGGTCACAACTCTCTCTGACTTGTCATCTCTGTACACCACGGATTTCAGGGGAAAAGGAGCTCCTTGCGCAGTTGTCTGTTCTTTTTCGGCTAATGGTGACCGAATCCTCTTACGTCCCAACTGAAGGCATGTGTTGGAGTGTGAAAAACATGATCACCACCTGGGCAGTTCTAAGGAAATAGGTAGCTGGGGAGGGGGACTGTGACAACTTGCAGCTTGCTAGAGTCCTGAGCTCAGACAATGAGGCATTCCCAAGAGTTCCATGGTGCCTTCTCTTCCCCAAGATCAGCATTTGCCAAGCACCTATTAAACAAGCACACCCTGAATGCCAAGCACTGTGCTACAGTCCTCAGGCGTGGTATTTCACCCGATCGTTACAACAACCCCTCTTGGTCGATGTGGATTGAATGAGACTGTCCCTGACAGGCTTGGCGTTTGAACACTCGGGCTCCAGTTGGTGGCACTGTTTGGGTGGATGCTATGAACATTCACCATCATCACCACCACCAACACCATCATCATCACCATCATCATCCTCATTAACTATATCTATAATTGCTTCATTTCCCTTCATTCCCTTTTCTTCCTCCAACTTTTCCAAGCTCTCTTCTCCCCGTTCCCTCTCAGATTCCAGGCCTTCTCTTCTTTAGTTGCTATGGTTACATTTACACAGATGAGCTCCTAACTATGTAAATGCAACCTGCTTAGTCTGGTCAGTGTGCTTGCATGTATATGCCTTCATGGCTATCTGCCTAGGACACTAATCCCACTGGAGCAAACTCTAGGCCCACTACTCCGAAGGCACACATCTGGTCTAACACAGTGATTTGTCTAGCTCAGAGCCCAGCCCCTGCCTGCTCTTCCATTAAACTCCAGACTCTAATAATTCTTGCCAATGGAAATTAGTAAATACTGCAGCTATTTGAGAGTTGATAAACTATAGTTGCCAAACCAAACCCTAGTCACCGCCTGATAAAGCTTTTGAAATGAGTATAACTGAAGGTTCAAGGGGATGGGGTAGAGACCGGATAGTTACTGTGGTGGTTTGAATAGGAATGGCCCTCCACGGACTCGTGTGTTTGAATGCTTGGCCTATAGGGAGAGACATTATTAGGAGGCGTGGCCTTGCTGGAGTAGGTGTGGCTTTGGTGAAGAAGTCCTGTCATTGTGGGGTGGGCTTTGAGGTCGCAGATGCTCAAGTTAGGTCTAGCGGGACATTCATTTCTGCTGCCTGTGGACCAAGATGTAGAACTCTCAGCTCCTTCTCCAGCACCATGTCTGCCTGCACGCTGCCATGCTTTCTGCCATGACAATAACGAACTAAACCTCTGAAACTGTAAGCCAGCACCGTTAAATTTGTCTTTTCTAAGAGTTGCCCTGGTCATGGTGTCTCTTCACAGCAATAGAACCCCTAACTAAGACAACTGGAAATGCTCCAAATTTACTCTCTGTTTTCAGTTTGCCGTCATGCCCAAATCTGTGAGTACAGCTGGGCTCCAAACCTTCAGTAGTCGACACTAGGGGAAACGAAATGTCAAGAGTGACTAAAAACAAAGAAAATGTCTTCTGCCTTTCTGAGGCCAGCCAAGAGCGCATCGGCTGTGGCTGCCCAGCATCTGAGTCACAGCTGGCTTTGTCATCCTCACACTTCGCGTTTAAAAATATCACTCACTTCAGTTCATAACCCAGACAGGCAGAGAGGCTGGTGTTCTGGGGCTCCTGTTGCCCTGGACTGCTGTGTGAGAAAAGAATGTAGTCGCATCTTGCTCAGCCTCACAGCACCACTGGGGGCTGGGGTGGGGGAGGGGAGAGGGAGCTTAATGAATCAGTAATGACTGACTCATGCTATAGCAGGCATACCAGGGCAGCTAACAACTAGAAATTCTATCTGTGAGCATGAATATCCATCTTGGAAAAAAAAAAAAAAAGGTGCGTTGCAGAGTATGTCCACGTGCGCATGCCTGTGCGCATGCGTACAGGCGCATACGTGCCTGTGAGAAAATGACTGGACACACGAAGTCATGACCTGCAAAGGAAGTCACCTGTTTCTTGTAGGTTGGTGTCCTCCATCAGCAACCCTTCCCATACCTTCTCCTTGTTATCCTCCTTCCAACATGTCTATTAGGAAACTTTAAGTACCTTGGGAATTTGCTCAGCCTGCAGCCCTGATAAACGAAGCCAATCAAACCCAGGTTTTAATGAGTAGGGACGACTTGGATCCGCATTATCTCATTTTAATTTGCATTAATTCAACAGCCAGCTCTCCTTTATTCCTGTTTTGCTTTGCGTACCTCTGGAAAATCTTGCTTTTTTTTTTTTTTTTTTTCTCCATGTTCAGTTTGGCTGCCCTGCCTCTCTCTAAATTTACTTGTGTGTATTAATATCTCTTCTGATTTTTATATCATTCTGAATTGGACTTTACTGTGTGGTGTTGGTTTTGTTTTTGTTTTTGAAGAATGTGGTACTGTTTTCTAACACCATTTTTAGCACTTGGAAAAGCTATTGATTTTTGTCATCCTGGTTTACTGGAATTTACTCTAAGTTCTGCTTTTTGCCTCACTAGATCTAGAAGAAATGAATCTGAAAATAATTATGATTTTTATCTTTTATATCTTAATGTTGATATGTGTTCTATTTTCTTTTTAAATTGATTCTATTATATAAATCACTAACTTATAGAGTTTGGTCGTGTGTGTGTGTGTGTGTGTGTGTGTGTGTGTGTGTTAAGTCAGACAAAAATAAATGAGTAAAATCTGCTCTGCAAAGACATCTTTCTACCTGGAGTCATTTCTCTGAGTCTCAAGTTCTCCGTTTGTGAAAGGAAGGTGAGAATCTTTTCATTATATCTCATTTCTAACATTTGCTTTCACTGTATATATTCAGTCAATAAAGTTGTCAAGGCATTATAGTGACCCATCCCGCGGGCCTTGATTATTCGTGGGTTGTCAAGGTGGACCTTCACCTGCGAAATAAACACAGCGGGGAGAGAAAACGGAGACCATGCAGCCGGAAGTTTTGTCAGGTCTCATTTTAATGCAGGGTAGCTTACAATAATATGAAAGGGGGGGCAAGGAACGGGGCGGGGATTCCATTCACTCTTGATCCAGCGGAGCACTCTGCGGTTTGCCCTGGGGCAAACGTTCTTTATCAACAGGAAATCCTTTCTTGGTTGAAGGTCCGGTTTTCCCAAAAGAGGCAGTTTATTGCCCTAGACCATTCCTTATTGCCCTAGACCATCCTACTGTCTTAACCAACTCCCAGGAAATGCCAGACATTCCGAGAGAACGTCCTTACTGACTAATCCTTCCAGAACAGTGGGCAATTCCCTGAGGCTCTCTTGGAACAGCAGGTAGCTTCCTGAGTTTGGCTCCCGACATCATAGGAAATATACAATGCTTGTGCACATTTAAAACGTGCTGTTCATGGCTGCACACGCCTATAATCTCAACCCCTGGGAGGCAGAGGCAAAAGAATTGCAAGCCCAAGGATGAGCTGTGTAGCAAATTCTAGTGTGATCTGGGCTACATAGAGAGACTCCACCTTGCTGGCCCCTGCAGACAAATGGAGGAATTTTTCTGAAGAAGGGCACCACACTCTTAGAGATGTTATCTCAACATTGCCAGCAAAGTGCAGAGCTGGCAACACTGCTTTTGCAAAATTTCTGAAGCCAATAATATGCTAATTACCTTTTATCATGAGGGTCTTTCTTTAAAAGTTCTGAATAAATTGCTTGCTTGTTTGTACATACCCAGGGGTCCCCTGGATGAAGTCTTAGTTGAAAGCAAGTTTGTTTGTTTAGAATCCCCCTGCAGCCACATTTCTTGGTTCATTCTTTTGCCTACTGTGATCCATTCTTTTCCCCACCCTCCCACTCTCTGGGTGCGACCCACATTGGGTACCATTCAGATACTATACTGGCTGGTTTTGTGTGTCAGCTTGACACAAGCTGGAGTTATCACAGAGAAAGGAGCCTCCCTTGAGGAAATGCTTCAATGAGATCCAGCTGTAAGTCATTTTCTCAATTAGTGATCAAGGGTGGGAGGACCAATGTGGGTGTGCCATCCCTGGGCTGGTAGACTTGGGTTCTATAAGAAAGCAAGCTGAACAAGCCAGGGGAAGCAAGCCAGTAAGTAACATCCCTCCATGGCCTCTGCATCAGCTCCTGCTTCCTGACCTGCTTGAGTTCCAGTCCTGACTTCCTTTGGTGATGAACAGCAATGTGGAAGTGTAAACTGAATAAACCCTTTCCTCCCCAACTTGCTTCTTGGTCATGATGTTTGTGCAGGAATAGAAACCCTGACTAAGACAGATACCTAAATGGATTTGTGGCCTAAGAGAAAGCCCCGACCTCCATCCTGACTTGTTGTAACTGTCTTCTAAGGATGGAAGGCTTTGTGCCCACCTTGAGTTCTCTCCCATAGAAAGTGAGCCTAAAATCAGGAACAATGTCATTTATAGCTTTAAATTTCCCAAACTGAATTCCAGAGGAGAAATAAAGTCATTACTGATTAAATAAAAACCTATTTTACTGTTGACTTTGATACAAGGAAGAGATTTCTGGAGTTGATTATGATGAAGTAAAAAAAAAAAAAAAAATCAGATAATAAAAATTAAAAGGGGGCCAGAGAGATGGCTCAGTGGTTAGAGCACTGGAGGCTCTTGCAAAGGACCTAGATCTGGTTCCCAGAAGCCATACGATGCTACAAACATCTGTAACTCCAGCTTCAGGGGATCTGATTCCCTCTCTGACCTCCATGGATACTGCAACACGCAATGCAGGCATACATACAGGCAAAACACCCACGCACATAAAAATAAATGAAACCTTCTAAAATGAAAATAAAAATAAATTAATTTACAAAAACTATGATGAGGGCAGATGACACATACTCTCATGAGTCCTAAAGTTATATTTGCAGGTGGTACAAAATTAGCTTGCGCAGATTATAGTCCACTAAGGATGTTTATGGTCATTCCGAGTAATTTCTTCAAAAACAAAGTCCAAAGGAACAGATGAGTAGCAGAGAAAATACAAAGCCAAATAGGCATTTAAAGGCCTACGTCCAATTCAAAAGAAAGTAGCCCTGGGAGAAAATGAAATCAAAGAAAGGGAAAGAGGAAACGGAAGCAAGTTGGGAGATATAAAACAAACCACCTTAATAATGGTTCTATGTAACGTACCAGACTAGACATGCTGAACAAAGAAAGACTCATTAGATGAGATATTATCATCTGGATACTAATAAAGTACAAGGAAGACAAAGTACATTCACCAGGCCAGTGAGACAGTTCAGTGGATGAGATGCTTGCTGCCACATGGGCACCTGAATTCAAATGCCCTGGGAAACATATGATGGGAGATGAGAATCAACTACTGAACTTTGTCCTCTGACCCCCATGTGCCACGGTGGTCTATGCCGCCTGCCTGTGCCCCCCCCTCTTACACACACACAAACACACACACAAACACCAAATAAGCACTTAGGCATACTATGTGTATTCATCAGGAAAACACAGAACACAACAACAGCAAAATGTCCCTGTGTGAATAAGGAAGGCTGACATCATCAAACACTGACAAAGCTATGGAGCATCTAGAACTCTTCCACACTGGTGTCTGGGGTGGGTGTGGAGCATCTAGAACTCTTCCACACTGGTGTCTGGGGTGGGTGTGGAGCATCTAGAACTCTTCCACACTGGTGTCTGGGGTGGGTGTGGAGCATCTAGAACTCTTCCACACTGGTGTTGGGGTGGGTGTGGGCATCTAGGACTCTTCCACACTGGTGTCTGGGGTGGGTGGAGCATCCAGAACTCTTCCACACTGGTGTGTGGGGTGGGTGTGGGACATCTTAGCGACTCTTCCACGCTGGTGTGTGAGGTAAGTAGATTTTTAGAAATTTAGAGTTGTTTTAGAAAAGTGATCTGCATGACTCCCAAGAATTTGTGTGAGCTCCCACCGTCCGACCAGGTCATTCCACTTGTGTACATTTGCTGATGTGAAAACGTATGTATGTATATGACTCCTCTAGCCATGCTCTCATAGCAGCGTGTCTAGAGCCGCCCTAAACTGACAGGTCCGCTGAAACACAAGAGAGGAGAGCAACCTCTGCCCTTCAACAATGAGAAGAACAATTAGCTGTTGTATGCACTCGCACTTTAATCTCAAAACAAGACCAGACGACAGCAGAAACAAAGGAATGGCTGTTTTGTCTGTTACAAGTGGAGGGAAGGGAAAGGGACATGGCTTGGGGGATGGTGATGTTCTGGGAGGCTGATAACTTAATGTCTAAGCATGTCCTACGAACTCCATTAAACATTATTGTGTGGCATTGTACAAAGGCATGCTTCCCTGTGTGTTCTCTGTTGCTGCTAATGTGTGCGGTCTCTTGCTAACGCTCGGACATTAATTATGAATTATTTATTCTTATCATTTATATGGTAATACAGACATCGTTATACATAATTACAATGAGCCCCATTTTAATCCTCCAAGTACATGGATAGCTGATATATTTCACAAACACGGCCTAAGTTTACCGGCACCTGCTCAACTCATCTATTCATACTTCCGAGGAAAACACTCAGTAACAAACTGCGCTCCGCACCGCTTCTCTAAGATCAGCGGGAGTCTGTTCATCCAGATGTTGACTGAGTGCTCGTGGTTAACTTTGTCAACGCCAGCAAACAGTTAATTTGATAACGAGCCGTGCGTTCCAGAGATCAGAGTGGGTGCTGCCTCATGTGAGTAGTTGATGAATAATGGCCTAGAACTGAGAGCCCTGGAGGGAAGAGTTGTACTATCAATTCATTTAAATCACACAGTTTTACACTTTTTCGTGATATTATGAATCAAACCCAGAGCCATTCACACATACACACAGCAAGCAAGAACTCTGCGATCAACTCCACCCAGACCTGGATTTTTTTTTTTTTTTTTGACACTGAGTCTTGCTATTTACCTCAAGCTAACCTCAAACTTTCAGTCTGCCTACCCCAAACTCCGGAGGCTGGGACTGCAGTCATGGACCACCAACCCCAACTCCGTACTATCCATTCATAGCTGTGCTGTGCTGTGGACATATGTGAAACTGACAGAATATTTTAAGGGTAACTAGCATCTCCCATCATAAATTATTTCAATGTTAAAATTTATGAAGCGGGGTTCAAATCCATATTTATAATTCGAAGAAAATCAAAAGCTACAGTAAGGCTACAGACTAATCACGACAGATGTAAACAGAAGGGCCTAACTAAGAACATTTCGCTTGGGTTGGATTCCAAGTAAACATGGACTATAAATCCAGCGGTGTCTGTGCCTTTAAACGAAGTGCCTTTAAGTGAGAAACAGGATCAGATGACCAGAGGGTGTCATCCTCACCATTTAACAGCATTGTGTGCTCCTTTTGGGAGGTTTAGGAACATGAGGCAAGACCCCTACCTGATGATAGGAGTCTGAGCGTCAAATTGAATCCCTGCACATCACTGGAAGCCCTAATGAGCGTGGCTTTATCTGTGGCTAACAGCAGGAGAATTAGCTTCCCCCTCCCTGCCTGGTAAGAGCCTGACTTCCAGATGTTGAACCCTGCTCAGCAGGGTTTTTGGCAGCTCCACGCATTTCTTAACAGATAGTTCTGCTGCTGCTGCCTTGTGGGGGAACGAAAATGAATCATGAATCAGTAAATTCGAAACACCAGCCTTTCAAGGAAACGAGGAGGGAAAATGACCTGCATATTTACGAAGGTGTTGGTTACAATTTTCCTCATTTTTTTTTCTTTCTGTTTTCAAGAGCTTGCCTCTCAGGGGAGAGGGAGAGAACAGAACAGAGGGACTGGAATCCACAAAGACCCAACAAAAGTCTTTCAGTGTGGTTTCTTTGGACTTTAAGCTGTCAAATGTTAAGACGACTATTGGGCTTTTCCTAGGAGAGAAATCAGAGATTGGCTGTTTATCTGGGGGAGCCATATGCTGGCTGTAATGACACTAGGTTTGTCTGAGAGCTGTTTCTCTTGGCTTTCTAGAACCCTGTCCCACTACAGACTTGGCCTGGAAGCAATAATGGAATCTAGTTTCCTCATCTCTCCTTTCAGGCTCAGGGTGTGTGTGTGTGTCTGTGTGTTTGTGTGTGTGTGTGTATGTTACACAAGCGCACATATACACATAGCAACTTTCATCCCTGTGTGAACCTTTGACAGTATCAAGGGACCTGCCCATTTCCCAAATAGCTGATGGAATGTGGGAATATGGTGTGGCCGGCATCATGGTTTCTAAGATGTGAGACAATAGCACCCTCCTGCATCTTTGCACGTGACAAGACTCCGATGAACTGTTTCAACTAATGTGTTGGGAGAGCTTGAAAACATGCATCTTGGTCTTTTCTGGCTTCAAAGATTTGAAGACGCTCCATGTGTTTCAGTCTGTGTTCCTGAGTACATGGCCTCCCTTTCATCAAGACCCGGAAACAAGGATGGAATGAAGACTTTAAGCTTGACTATTATTGGGTCAAAAGAAGGGATGCTGTGGTAGTGAGACCCAGAAACAGATAGATTCACAATGGGGTGACATGACAATTATCATGGGAAAATTATGAGCAAATGGGGGGGGGGATTAGTAACCACTGAGGGCACACTGTGTGCGATATGAGTGTGATGTCATCAGATACGCCCAGACTTTCAACATTGCAACATGACATTGGACATCACCACATACAGAGCCCAAAGTATAGAACTGGGCAACCTTGTTATAAGATAATAACACAGAACTTGGCTGTTTTATAAGTAGGTTTATGATTCTGTGTTGAGCAGAATAAATACCTAGCCTTGGGTACATTTGGTCTATTATCTTGTTTAATCTCAGCACTCAGGAGGCAGAGGCAGGTGTATCTCTTTGGGTTCGAGGCCAGCCTGGGTTAATCAGAGCTCTGTTACACAGAGAAACCCTGTCTCAAAAAACAAACAAACAAACAAACAAACAAAAGAGTTAGATATTTGGTAAATGTTCAAATGGAAAGATGATGAAAAGAGTTTTCTTTTTTTTTTTTTTTTTAACTCTAGAGTTTAGGAAATTTACAAAACACAGAAGATACGAGGAACAAAATGGACACCATCAATAAGCCACCCAGAAAAAGGAGCTATTCGTTTCCATGGCTCGCTTAATACCTCGGCATGCTTGTGTTTTTAAATACAGGCTGCGCTGACTTGATTTTATTCATTTTGTTTCTCCCGAGATGAGCTATATTGCTAGTGACTTTACCATTTTAGTGGCTGCTTAATAATTGCATCAAAAGTGAGCCCAACAAGGCCTGGTGACACACAGATGCCATCCCAACACCCCAAGTGGCACACAAAGGCAAGAGGGTCAGAAGTTCAGGGCCATCCTTGGCTACTTAGTGAATGCAAGGCCAACCTGGGGTAGATAAACGAGACCTGTCTCAAACAAAAGAAAAAGACTCGGGACTTATTTATTTTAGGGTGCATTGTAAAGAACAGATTAATCTCTCTGTACCTTTTATAGAGAGTTCATACTGGAAAAACTATAGTGGAGAGAGGGGTTTTAGAATGTTCCAGATTCATCTCCTATGATGCACACACGCGAGAGGCTGCAGGAACAGAAAGGCCAGGTGGCAAAGCCACTTAGGGGCACAACAAGAACCAGAATCCTGGCCCCTTCAGCTCTGACTCGCCTTCTTTGCATTACGCTGAAGTTCCTTTCCCGATGCTGCCTCCTTAATGAATTGACCCATGACTGGCACATCCAGGCTGTATTTAATCAGTTATTCTAAGTATTGATTTAGCTCTCCACACAAACAAAAGCTGGACATTCGGCAGGGTATGCCGCTAAAAGGCGATGCTTTCTACCTCAGGAGCGGAGCATATCTAAATAAACAAAAAAACATGTCCTCCTGCCCGCTCCCAGCAGGCCACAGCAGGAGCTCCTTGTGACTGAGGCTGGATGACTCTGTGATTACCAAAAGCATGCAGGAGCATTGATTTTATGCTAGATCATTCTAAGCTATAATAAGATAATAGTGACTTGACTTCAGCCGTGACATGCAAACACAGCTCTGCAAAGGACGGTCAGCCTGTGTGTTCAGTGTGGTGTATCCCATGATGCCAGTGGGTGTTGCAGAACTCATCTATGGTCTCTCAATATCAGCGTAGGGGATGCAGACACACTGTGGGATGTGTTCCGGAAATGGTCATCACAGCCGAGCTAGAAAGGGATAGATGCACAGCAAAGATGGCGCGTGCTAGGTTTGGTCTGGGAACATTCAGACCATGCTTACACATAATGGCATCTCTGCTCTCTCACAGCTACTGTAAGAGAAATGGCAGGCATCCGACTGAGAGGCTGCCTACAAACCTGAACTCTCCTCTTTAAAGAGGGGATACCAGCTATCCTAAAAGCAAGCTGGGGCTATGGGTGGGACATCCTGTTTAATGGATGCACATTAACCGAAGAAAGAACTGTCCCCCTTCCTCGGCCATTTGCAAATCAAAGACAACCTGAATACAAGCTTGTACTCTGGGCTACCTATCAATTAGATGCTGCCTCCTTCCCCCACACACTGCCACCCTCTGAAAACTACAAGAAGTGACCCCCACCTTGCCTCAGGGACCTGAATGCTCCTCAGGGTCCCTGCCATGTTCTTTCTATGGTGTACAACAAATCCCCTGATTAATCCTCAGACATTTCACAAGGGGTACAGATATTCAATACTGTCTGATAGTGGCCCTTTTGGATCCCAAATCTTGAGATGCATAGATTATGTAGGTCATGGAGTTGGAGCAGGTCAAGGAATAAAACAGAAGGCAAACAGCACTTAGTGACAGCTCAGCAGAAGACAGAAAGGTGCACTTGGCTAGGGGAAGCCAGCCGCTATGGAAATCCCTGCTTGCAGATCAAGCCTTTACCATCCATGGCTAATGACTGGGGAAGCTGCCTGGCTCAACTTCCTGTCCCCATACTTGTCCTCCATGGTAGGGTAAGTTAGGTCAAGGGAACCAGTGTAGCTCAGAGTCAATGTGTCCCCTGCTTCTGTCTCCCCTCAGTAACCTTAGAGACCCTGTGACTCAAGTGGAGGATACCTGCTAATTGGCATGAGGCTGGGATATACCGAGCATGCAAACTTTTATTATGTTCCAACACTTGAGCTCTGTCGAGGTTGTACAATACTCGTTGTTGAAGCATTGCTTCGCTTATTCTTACTAATTTAACCATTATCTTAAGAAGTGCATGCTAAACCTTGATGAGGTTGAAGAGGTGAGTTTAGGAACTTTGGAAAATTCCACCAGATCCCTCCTCTCCTGGAAGAGAAAGGTCATAGAACACTTAGGCACCCCTCCCCTCCAGAAGGGAGAGTCTAATTAACATTCCTCCGACCACAGTGAGTGGGGATCGACCTTTGGGTGGGGAAGGCCCAGAGCATGTAAACACATTCCACAGGACAGGACCAATCCTTGCCACCCAGCCAAGGGAAGTCCTTGTCACCTCATTCCCTAAAGACCAATCAGTTTAAAAGTCACACTGTTCTGCCAATTACATTGTACTTAATGGCTGCTGCCCTAAAAACTATAAAAACTGGCCAAATGGGCTGCCTGGGGTCACCGCCCTCTCCTTCTGGTAAAGGACAACCCAACATGTTGGAACAATAAATTCCTCTTGCTTTTTGCATAGATTCTCAGCTCCACATGGTTCACTCAGGGAGTTCCTGGTAAGCTAAGGCTCGCCAGAGTCTTACAAGGTTAGGATACTATCCTCTGCCCTACAGAGAATCTGCATTTACTTGGAATTGATACTCAGTTCTATAAATAGTTTAACACAGACTAAAAAATGGTCCCATTGCTCATCCCTCCCACCAAAGCTCGAGGCCTTAAGACTGAACCCTGGCACCTGTGTCAAGAAGCTGGGTGTGGTGGCACATGTGCTGAGGAGGCAGAGACAGGAAGATTCCTGAAGCAGGCTGGTCAGCTGCTCTTACTGAATTGGTGAGCCCCAGGTCTAGTGAAAGATCTGTGTCCTCCCTCCAAAAATTGGCTCAGAGTGATAAAGACATTAAATACCAACCTTTGGTTACTACACACACATGAACAAACCATAAGGAGAGGGAGGACAGGAGGGAGAAAGAGAGAGAGCGGAGAGAGATTGTATTTGTCTAGGGAGGTATATCCAATCTTGTACATTTTTCTTGGTAAGTCTATAGAAGCTGTTTGCAGGGCCTATTGAAATTCAGCTTTGAAGGAAAGCTGTTTCGGTTTGACTGTTTCATTAAATGTTTTTCCCCTCTAGGAATTAGAAAGAAAATCCAAAGACACATGCTGGTTAAGATGTTTCCCTTAATTATTGATGGGTGCGGCTAAGGCCATGATCAAACAACCTAGCTCAGCTCTACTAAGGAGGGAGACTGTTGCAAAGGCAAACAGAAACGGCTCTCTTAATGTAGGTTAAGTGCGAGCATCCTGAGCTGACCCCAGCTGCGGAGGAAACAAAGAAGGCAGGCTGTTTCAGGTTCTGCGCTGTTGGTCTTACTGAGAGCGGATCAGAGGAGGCCTCTCTGGGGATCCAGGGGAGGGGATGTGACCACGGTCTGTCAGTCCTGGTCCCATGATAGCTTGTTATTTGGAACTAATAGATAGAATGTCCTCTAAAAACAAAAAACAAAAACAACAAAAAAAAACCACATTCAGCCTTTACAATATGTGTTGTGACTCTCCAGAAATTCTCTGGGCCTTCAGCAACTGATTGGAAGAACCAAGTCATCGACTTTGTGAACTGAGCAGTTGCTGGGATTCCAGATTCTCCAAGTATAGACAGGAATTGTTGGGCTAAGCTAAATCAGTAAATCACACACACACACTCACACACATACACACTCTCTCTACCAGTTATGCTCTTAGATAACCCTGATGTCACATACACACACACACACACACACACACACACACACACACGTCCTTAATGTACATCCTGTATTTATTGAGCATCTACTATGGGCTAGGGAGTGATTTCATCCTGGCAACTGAGCGAGCAATTAAAAGAAAAAAAATTTTAATTAAGTATCAAAAATTAAAACTACTAAATATTTTTTTAAAAGCTGAGTTCATGAAGCAACATTGTAGCAAGTGAGGACAAAATAACCAGGTAAAAATTTGAGAATGTGACCATTTGTGAAGACATGTTAACTGCCAAAGCTGGACAGAATTGAAGAGGAAGTGCACACTTTGAAACAGGACTGCTCAGGTCTCTGGGAGAAGGTGGCACCTGCCTCTGCCACAGGAGGGAAGGTGCTGGCCTCTGCAGAGCTGGCACCATCGAATCTGGCAGAGTGAAGCAAAGGTCCTGGTAAAGACATGACTGTGGTCCTTGTCTAAAGAAGAGCAACAAGAAAAGTTGTGGTTCCTGAGAAGAAATGGAAATGAGAACAGAGCCGGGCTGTGGCAATCAGCAGGCTGAGAATGGCATCCAGGGTTTTTGATTTTTTTTTTTTTTTCTGGAAGAAGTCGGATGGTACAGGTTTGCGGCCTTCTGGACAGCACACATCTCTTAACTAAGACACTTCAAGCTGCCACAGCAGCATGGACGCCGTCACAGAAAGCACTGAACACGAACAAGTGGCTGTGTGCCAATAAAACTTTATTTGTGGACACCAGCATTTGAATTTCATATCAGTTTCACAAGCTACAAATGTTCTCCATTTGAGGCCTTTCCAGCCATTTGAAATATTTAAAAAATGGTTTCGGAGCTTGCCAGCTGTACTGAAATGAGCACAGACAGGATTGGACCGGCTGACGCTCACCAGCCTGTATCCCAGGGACCGCGTGGATAGCAAGGCAACTTTGTTTCTATTCTGAGTGAAGGTAGGATTGGGGAAGGCTCAGCAAAGAGAGGAGGGCCTGACTCAGATGTGTGGATAGCAGAGCAAGTCATGTCAACGCTGAAAGATCTGACAGCTAATCTGCATGTATGTATGTATGTATGTATGTATGTATGTATGTATGTATGAATGATGCAGTCCCCAGGCTGCATAATAAAGATGAGTTGCCCCTCATTCATCACTCACTGCTCCTTGACTGTGGGTGAATGTGACCAGCCCCTCATTTCCCCACAGTGACGGTGCTGCACTGTATCCCCTGGAATCATAATCCCCCCAAAAGCCCTTCCTCCCTATGTTGCTTCTTGTTGGATATTTAAGGACAACATGCAAAGTTAACTAATACGGGGCTGGTGAAGAGCGCTGGCTGTTTCCCCACAGATTCTGGTTCAATTCCCAGCATGCACTTGGTGGCTCGCAACCACTGGTACCTACAGGTTGAGGGGATCCAATGCCTTCTTGTGGTCTCCATGGGTACATGATGTACAATACACACATGTAGGTAAACATTAATTCACGTAAAATAATTTTTAAAATAATCCAGTACTTTCAAGCTGTATTTCCGTGGTGAAGGTTAGAATGACCATTGCTAGTTGCGACATACCTTGTCGGCTCCCACTAAAGGACAGTGAGCATTTGTGATGTTGACCCGTGATAAGTGTGTAAAATAAGCAAGAGATACACGGACAAACATGCCACATTTATTTACATGTCCTCTCTTTGAGGATATTGTCTTGGAGGAGGAGCGCCTGCCTCTTCTATTTGCTTTTTACCTGACTGCAAAGGCAGGGCTCTTTGGTTGTGTTTTTAGTATTGTGTTTGCATTTAACTAAAGATCAAAGCTGACAGGAAAGCCCTGGGCTCACTGAAAACTTATCTCCCAATGCTCACATACTTTCTCCCTCTGTTCCCCTCTCTCTCTCTCTCTCTCTCTCTCTCTCTCTCTCTCTCTCTCTCTCTCTCTGTCTCTGTCTCTCTGTCTCTCTCTCTGTCTCTCTTTCTCCTTCATGACTCTGGATTTTGTATTGAAAATTGGGAAGGCTGTTGCAAATATATGATATACATACAATAAATGCGATGATATAGAAAATTATTTCTTTGGATGTTGTTGATACATAACTGAGTGATCAATCCCAAACCAGCATCTCCTGCACAGCAGAGGAAACGGCGCTATTCTGGCAAGCTGTCAGAAGATGATTAATTCTTCTAACTGGCTATCATTTCTTTTAGTCTTCACATCTGAGGAGGCCATTAATCTGAAACTGCTACCAATACAAGTGTCATTTGCCTTGTTTGTCTGTAGGGACCAAGACATCTTTTTCAGAAAGGGGAAGGGTTAACAAACTGAGGTCGAGGTTCAGTCTTATGGCACAGTAGTCAGGCTATATGTATCTGTATGTGTATATCGCCTGTCTTTGTGTACATGTGTGTATCTATGTGATTGCTTGTGCATATGTGTGTTTATTTATGTGCTCATGCATGTGTTTTGTAAGTGTGTGTACATGTGGTATGTGTATGTATCTGTGTGTGTGTTTATGTATGTGTATGTATGAGTGCATATGTATGTGTGTGGTATGTCTCTGTGTGTGATTGTATATGTGTGTGTCTATGTGTATGGCCTGCATATCTCTGTGTTTGTCTGGGTATATGAGGATGTGAACACATGCTTGTACATTTGTGTGTTCTGTTTGTGTATGTCTCTGTGTGTGTCTGTATGATAGTCATGAACACATGCTTATGCATGTGTCTGTGTGTGTCTCTGTGTGTGTGCCTGTGTATGACTATGTTTGTGTATCTGCATATCTCTGTGTCTGTGTGTGTGTCTGTGTGTATGTGTGTGGGGGGTGTCTATGTGTGTTATGGTGGGTATGAACATAAGCTCGTGCATGTGTGTGTGTGTATCTCTGTGACTGTATGTGTCTGTGTGAGTCTATGTGTGTATCTCTGTGTGTCTGTGTATGTCTGTGTGCATATGTGTCTGTGTATGTGTCTAGTTTTGTGTGTGTGTGATGTTCTACAGGTAGAATTATTGCAAACCCAGAGTGCTCTCTGCATGCTCTAATGGTATATCATTTCCTTGGTGCACACTCAAGTGGAACGTGACTTTTCATTTCTTCTCATTGGAACAAGAATTGAGAAACATTTCAAGCATTCAGCCTGCAGTATCAACATTATTTTTCAATCTAGAGTGAGTTTAAAAACATGTACTTTATTTAAATATATATGTTTCCTTCCACTAAGAACTTTATTAGTAAAGACTTACTGGAAAGACTGGTCCTAAATTAAAGTTAGGAATATAGACAATCCCTTCTTGTCCCTGTGCTTGTTGGTTGGTGGTGATAGAGTTGTTTTGTTTTATCTTGTTTTGTGTTTGGTTTTGGTTTTAATGGGGATCTTCTAGGAGATACAGCCTAAGACCAGTCACTGCCTGTACGGTTAGTTTTCAGTTGTCAATCTGACACAACTGAAAGTCACCCGGGAAAGGGAACCTCAGCTGAAGAACTGAGGATCTCCCATGCTTGTGGGCGATTGTCTCCGTTAATGATCGATGTGAGAGGGTCTAGCTCACCGCTGGCAGTGCCGTTCCTAAGCAGGGGGCCCGTGCTATGTATGGAGATTGACTGCGCATGAGCCAGCAGTGAGATAGTCAGCGGTCCTCCGTCCTCCGTCGTTCCTGTTTAAGTTCCTGCCGTGACTTTTCTCAGTGACAGATTGTGACCTCAGAGTCCACGCCAAATAACCCTTGCCTCCCTATCCTGGTTAGGTTTATGTCAACTTAACACAAGCTGAGTCATCTGGGGAAAGGAGACTCTCTCAAGTGGGAAATCTGCCTCTCTGTAGGCAAGTCTAGAGCATATTCTTCAGTGATTGTTGTGGATGGGCCTAGCTCACTGAGAACAGTGCCTCCCCTGGGCTGGTAGTCCTAGATAGTATAACAAGGCAGGCTGAGTACGCCATGGGGAGCAAGCCAGTAAGCAACCCTTCTTCATGGCCCCTACTTCAGTTCTTGCTCCCAGGTTCCTGCCCTGACCTCTTTCAGCGAGGAGTGTAACCGTGGAATTGTAACCTGAAACAACCCTCTCTTCCTTAAGTTGCTTTTGGTAATGGTGTTTATCATAGCCACATAACACAAATTAGAATGCCACCACATTCCTATGGGATGTCTCAGGTTCTCAAAGCAGGTTCTAGGACAAAGAATAAATGACCAGGACAGGCATTCACCAGAAGATGTCACCTTGTCAATACTTCTCAACCAACTGCGAGAAAAAAAATTTAAAAGAAAGAAACCATCCCCGGGCAAAGCCATTCCCCTACTAAAACATACTCCCACAAAACAAGAAAACAAAAACAGAATATCAACATCCAGTTGCTGCTCCTCACTGCTGGTGTTAGCTTTCCAGACACCCTGTTTCTACTGTCTCCTCAACCGTGCAGAAATGAGTGATGAGCCGAGCTGATTCTAATCCAGGATCTCTGCCAAAAAGACGCCCATGGCAACAGCCTCTGCCAGTGGAGTAGTAAGCAGATTCGAGAGACCGTGGGATGCAGTGGTGTTGGTGGGAGCTGGACCTGAGCCCAGTTTCTTTCTGAAGCAACACTTTAGTTGTTTATAAGGCTTAAAACAAAATATTAAAATTAGCATGGTTCTCCTCCTACAACTTGGCTCAGCTGCTTGAAGGAAATGACAAAGGGCAGTTTAGGTGAAAACATCCTGGGAAAGGAAAATAGAGGGGGAAACTTCATCATTTTTGTTTGTTTGTTTGTTTTTGGATATGGCATCAAGTTCAAACAACACAAGCTGAAGATATGGCTCGGTCCAGCCCAAAAGTACTCACATGAGAAAAGATGGATGTAGTTGTGTGCTTGTTATCCTAGCCTGGGGGGACTCAAGGACAGGCAGATCCTGGGCACTGGTTAGCTCTGCAGGGTCCTTCCCCCACTTAAGTTGCTTTGGTCAGAGTATTTTATCGCAGCAACAGGAAATGAAGCACACATGAACACACATACACATGAACATGCATGAACACACATAAACATACACACAAGAACATACACATACAAACACACACACACACACACATCTGTTCAAACAACAGAAACAAAGCCATGGGCCCCGATTTCCTCTCTCCGTGATCCTGCCACGCTGTTGCCTGTCTATTCACGGCATCAATAACTCTTTTTAATAAACTCCTTACCCATCCCCAACAATCCATCTCAGGTCTCCCTTGAACTTGCAGAGACCTCTTAATATTTCGGAGAGACGCACACTGAAAATGGCACATAATTGTGCTTCTGGGTAAAAGGCTGCTGCCCTGAAGAAGTGCTTATTTAGCAAATGTTCTCATTTCAAAATCAATATCAACACCCTGAGCATCCATTAAACAAGCAGAGACAAAGAAGCAATGATCGATTCTCTGCTATGTGAAGAAGAAATAAGGAGACTCTGGCAGGGTTGGCTTCACCTGTTCTCAGTAGAGAGGTGATAAAAATCTATCTACTACTAACTCTGAGTTAAAAGCACACAAGCTTGATCAAGGATAGGCAAGTTTGGTGGGGAAGCTCCGAGTGCGGTGTCATACTTCCAACTTCAGTGAGACATGGCAAAGGTAAGCTTGAGTGATGGAACACAGGACTTGCACAGGAATATTAAGATTCTTATAAAGAACAGAATAGTTTTAAAAATTATCGTGTTCATTGTGCGAGCATATATGTGCGTGCACGAGTGTGCGTGGTGCATGTGTGAGTGTGCGTGTGTATGTGTGTGTGTGTGGTGGTGTGTGTGGTGGGTGGGTGGGTGTTTTGTGTTTGTGTGTGTTAATAGCACTTAGAGACTGGACGACAACCTACAGGGATCGGTTCTCTCCGTCTACCATGTGGATCCTGGAGACAGAACTCAGATCGTGAAACCCAAGAGCGAGCACGTTTACCCGCTGTGCCATCTCGCCAACCCAGAACAGATACTTTTAAAGTATAAAACTTAGCAATCACTAGGGCTTGCATCTGTGGGTAGGTAGGATATGAAGCAAGTGGACATGCCTACAGTGTGATTCAGGCAGCAGAGGAAACCAATTGGTGGCTCAGTACCTAAAGCTTCCAGACTGCTCACTCAGAGAAGTCCTCTCCCGCCATCTTGTCTAAGAGCAGACCGTGTGGCGCCAGCAGTGTTTCCTCCGCGCATCACTTGTTCAAAGAAAATAAATAAATAAAACCTTCAGGATATTAAATTTCAGGTTTTATTTGCACAGAGAATGACTCATGAATCGGGCCACCCTGAGAACCAGAAGAGGTTGGGAGGGTGTAAATGGTGACCTTCTGTAGGCTGGACCCAGATCCAGAGTACAGGTGCCGCTTGATTGGTTACGGCTTAAGCATCTGAGAGTGGTGTGATCGGCCCTTGCCTGACTTAGGCGTGGTATGGTGTGATGAGTTGGCTGTCTGTGATTGGCTGAGATTCAGCTTCTGGCTACTCTCCCAGGTTAAGCTCCAATATGTTCACCCTGAGGTGCTGTTGACTATAGGAACTTAGAACCTGGAACTGGATTCAGGCTACCAGCCTCCTGCTCGTGAGACTTTACACTTCTCCTTATACGATAGATCATATGATCATCCGTGATTGTTTGTCTCTCCTTCTGGAATACTGAATCAGGAAGTGTTCACTGTTGACGGAATGGTCGGAGAAAATAGAGAGATGCTAAAAATAGAAGCCATATACACACTGAATAGATAGCATCTTGCAGCTTTAAACATCTAAGAATGAATTAAGAAGTGGAAGACAGACTCCAGAAAGCCTAGAAAAATATGTTCTAAAAACCTAAAGCTATAGTCCCAGAGGGTAGCAAATCGTTGGTGTTTAGCTCTTCCAGATAGGAACAAAAATTCAAGAAATTGGGGGTCTTAGAAACCGCTAGGAAGCTGTGTGGGGCTGCTTCCTTAAGCAGGGGGTTCAGATGATAAGGAACAAGCCATGGGAGGTCAGCCGAAGAGCGAGCAAGGAGACTGGAGGCTCTGCAGGAGTATAGATTTCATCTGGGAAAATCTGCAGAGGACACTCTCTGGGTCAAGAAACCAGAGGTAGCTGTCTGCTTACAGGCTGCGGTAACTGCAGAAAAAGCAGGAGGAGACACAGCCACTGAAAAGTTTCTATTTGGTCCCAAGGTTGGTAGACAACCACCTCTTGTGATTGAGGGTTGACAGGTTGGGAAGTCTAGAATTCACGACTCAACCAAAATGGAGGAACTTTACAAAATGATGTAGCTCTGGCTAATGGCTAAGATCCAAGGTCATGAAAAAACTTGAAGATGAAAGTAAAGTGCAAACTCAGAATTAAAATATACCGAGGGAGGGTTAACAACCACCTTAGTAACGTGGCAAATTCAATTAGTGTTGAAAACCAAACTAAAAAGCTATAGTATATGAAGGAGAAACCAAGAGATGAAGATGGACACCCTGAAGGACTGGAGGCCAAAGTCCCGAGGCTTTCCGTTAGCTCCTTCAACACTGTGTACAGACTGCAGTAGGAGATTCAATTGAAAAGTCAATAAAACATAGATCTTACAGATGTGTATGTTGCACCTGTGTGTGTGTATCCAGTGTGTTATGTGTGTGCATGTGTGTGTCCCCTGTGTGTATGTGTGTGTGCCTGTGTGTATGTCTGTATGTGTGTGTATGCCTGTGTATGTCTATATGTATATATGCATGTGTGTGTGGTGTGCTTGTGTGTACATGTATATGTGCCCCTGTGTGTGCATGTGTGTGTGTACCCCTCTGTATATGTGTGGGGAGTGTGTGTGTGCCTCTTGTATATCTGTGTATGTACCTGTGTCTGTGCCTGTATGTGTGTGTGCATATGTGTGTGTGATGTGTGTGCGTGTGTGTGGTGTGTGTCTGTGTGTGTGCATGTGTGTGTTCCTGTATGTGTGTGCTTGTGTGTATGTATGTATGCGTGTGCATATATGTATGTGTGTGTCTGTGTGTGTGTACATGTGTGTATGTGTGTGTGCATGTGTGCAAAAATCTCCATTGTGAGATGATGAAGAAAATATTTTAACTCAGGGCATAATTCTTGTAAGACAGGCATAGATTTAGGATCTACTTTAGATTTTTCAGTCGGTGAAGACAGGAATGCAGGTGGAGCTGGATTGGACCACCATCGACCGGGGTCCATTTACCACGTTTGAGGAGTATGGAAAGGAGAGAGGACAGAAGATGAATATGCCAGAAAAACTTTATGAAAAAAAAAATGGTACATTTACAAAGAACTTCAAAGGAGTTCCTCAGAAGAACCAGGAGGTCAGCCCAGAAGCCAGAGGTTGGTCTGCCTTGCTGCTGTGTGAGTCAGAATGTTGAGGTGGGCAGAAGAATGGTGGGTTGAGAAGATGGACAAGGGGAAAAAGAACTGCATGAGAGGCTTTTATTTGGGAGAAAAGCAGGGTGCTCTGCTGTAGGAATCAGAGCCCAGTGTCCGCCTCTAGACCAGGATATTACAGGGCAAGGGAGAAGAACGTACGTTGTTTGTTGTTTGTTTGTTTGTTTGTTTGTTTTGTTCACAGTTGGCCATTGCTAGTATAACCAGGGAATAGTGGGTTACAAATGCCGGGTAATTGGTAACCATCTCTTTTGGCTGCCCAATGCTGGAAGCCCCTAAAACAGGGAGGGAAGAATCTAGAGAATCAAACTACTTTAATCCTGGAAACCAAATTATTGGAGTTTTTAGAATCATCGTTGTCCAATCAAAATGGAGGACCCTCCAGAACTGCATGTATGTGGCTCGCATACATTTGAGAAGGCCACTTGAGCCCGGTGCAACAATGACAAAGGATCTCAGATTTAAACCTGTGACATCACATCTCCAAACGAGATGTGGCAAGCCATGGTAGTGATGTGTTTGAAGCACAGAAGAAGACATTTATCTGCATGATACTGGATTATACTAGGCCAACCTGTACCACCAGCTGGTATTTTACGATCCTGTCTACAACTACAAAAGCTGCAAGTACTTTGTGCCATACCTCTATGCCGCACGTTCACTTGAAGGCTATTAAGTATTTGAGATATAAGTCACTCTTCATAATTCTTGTATATCCGTATTTGTTTCTAACATATTAGGTTTCCTGGCATATTATCACATAGGCTGGATATTTCACAGAAAATACCCAGCTCTATCCAGCTAGTCCAGAACATCCGTTTGCTTCTGTGGGTCTTCAATAACCTCCTTCGCAGGCATAAGTCAGGAAGCAGTGCTTCACAATTTTCTATGATGTTGAGTTCTTTAACCCTATGTCCACTAGAAGACATACACCTTTTTCCAATGATGTATTTTCCACTAAATTTGATTCAACTGTTTCCAGTGAGTAGTGTTTCACTATTGTTTCTGCTGAACTTTGGTAAATCATCTCCAAGGCCAGAAAGAGAAAGAGCATCCTCTACTGTAGGCTGAGTTTTAAAGTCTGTCCATCTTTCCTAAGACTTTGTTTCTTTGCCTCTTGTAACCTTGTAATCAACAGTCTCCTCCAGCCCATGAACCTGAGTTAACTCTGTGGTTCAGCTACTAGGTACATCACCGATGTGCTTCTAGCTGAGGATTTAAGGACCATTCGTTCTCTCCAGGCATCCTGTCTCCTTTATTTAAACAAACCTGGATCAGATAGGCAGCAAATAAGGCCCCATTGAAAGGGGGGTGGGGGCTACTGTTTGGGCCAATGCCATTTCTTGGTCCAACCTAAAGCCAACAACTTCCTTAAAGCACTGGAAAAAGTTATTGAACAAAGCCACTCGGTAGACATGGTCAACACAAAGCAAGATCAACTGAGATTCGCTAAGCTCCCGCAGCCTCCTCAGAGACACTCAGCTGACTCACAGAGCCACCATTAAGAGATGCATATTAAGCCATTGAGCCTGAAAGAGGAGAAGAGTTACCAACTGATGTATTTGGATATTGCATAAGTCAAAATACCGAGTGTATCTTAATAAAATTATTAGAGGTATGGCACACTCATCTGCTGCCTCTTAAGCCACTCAAAAGAAATTAGGGAAGAGGCATGCGGGCTGCTGGGATGTGTCTTTCCAATTATTTTCTTTTCGGTAGCATTTAATAGCATTGACAAATGATGCTCGGAAACTATCTTTCTTGTGTCTTTGTTCGATACTATTTGCATACTATTATAAGCCATCTTGCTTATGTCTAAGGATTAGTGTGACTGACACACTATAAATTCTTCCAAGTTTTCCAAGTGTAGGGCTGAAAGTAAGGCATCTTTCATAACAAACATTACTTCACGGACCAGGGTTTATGGCGGATTTTGATTTTTTTTTTTTTGAATAGCAATGTCCAGAAATGCTTTCTTCCTTGGATTGTGTTACTACGACAACCGTCCCACATGGCTCTTTAACTCAAGTTCATTCGTTTAATTAGCAGACAGAATTTCCTCCTCCACCACCACCATTTCCCCTGGGAAAATTTTCCAAACATCTCTGGCTCTTCCCCTGCCTGCCTTCCTGTGGAGGAGGCCAGCAGGAGCTTGCTAATTAGAATATCTTCCAGGTGGCCTCTGTAACTGAGAGAACAAGAGCGAGCAGACCCTTCTTAGAGGTCCTTTTCCCCCAAAGGGGTAATCCCTTAGTACCTGTCTCTGCATCTACTCTCATTTCCCAGTAGGGAAGAGAGGCTGGCCAAGGGGAGGAAGACATGGAGTCAAGCTGCCAGGAGGGTCTTGAATTCATGCTGAGCTAGGTTGCACCAATGATGCTGAAAATCTCTGGGTGACCTTTATCAAAGTCATGTGTACATCTGTGTGTGTGTGTGTGTGGTGTGTGTGTGTGTGTGTGTGTATCAGCTCTGAAATGCACCTTGCTTAGATCATGTTGCCAGAACAAGCATATCAAGTGTGTGCGTGCACACACATTTGCACACACACACCAACTGGTCTCTAACTCACGAATTCTTCCTGCCTCAGTACCTCAAGTTAAGATTACAGATGTGAATCACCAAGCCTGCCCTACACATGGAATCTAAGGAGATACAATGAAGAACTGGAGACTGTGATAAATAGGTCCTCTTTTCCCAGAGGTTAAATTGTAAACTACAGGCTGTCCACTCCCTAGAAAGACTAAATACATAGAATAAAGACATCTTCAAGCCACTTTGCAGAGCCAGAACTAAGACAATCACTGAGACTGTACCTTGGCCAGGACTGGTTAACTATGCATATGTCTTGTTCTTTCACCCAACTCTTCCAGTATGTAGGCCTAATGCCTATGTCAGTATCTGGAAAACATACCTGGACTAGACCAGTTTGTCTCTCCTCTTCCCAGTGGGGCCACACTGCATAAATCTCTTTTCTGTTTCTTGCAATTACTCTTCTCTCCAATTGGTACTTTAGAACTAGATGCTGTCCCTAGAGGATTGGGGCCGCTGCAGCACAGGCTTTTGCCCTGAAATCTAGTAATGCTATAGGCTAAGTTGAATCACAGGGTCTCTGCTGGCAGTAGGAGAAGCTAGAACAACCTAACTGTCCCACCCCCTGCAAAGGAAAGTTAGAAGTAGATGCTAATTTTGCCTACCTATTGTGTTGCCTGGAAACATTTCACTCAAGACCAGAATGCAGTTATGTACCCAATCTTTATCAATTTCTTCTCATTTTACTGAAGTTCTAAACACAAAAAGCATTTTCTAGATGAAATAGTCTGATGCAGCCAGCCAGGAAATTAGATTTTTATTGACCCAATCAATTTGGGATCAGCCGGCAATTTCCTGGACCTGAGCATAACTGGATTTTTAAAGAGAATTTTAAACAAAAGGGCAGCCATATTCAGGTGTATCTAAAAATGTCATTTACAAGGAAAAAAAGTAATGGTATATTACTTTTAATTAATGGCCTTAAATTTGCAGACTGGACTCTGTAGAAGCTTCTAGAATGCATTGGAATGTTGGAAATATCCCAGTGAGACCTTTAGAAGTTTGGGTCTTCATTTACTTAACATCCCATCTAAATTAATATAAAGAGTTCCTGCATTATATGCACAGTCTCTGTGTTCCTGAGGACAGATTCAATTGTGCTGCTGTTGTTAGACTCTAAGATCCAAAACCAGGGACAGGCTCCCACAGAAACACATGGACGGACTCGCTGCAATAAAAGGTTTAATGATACCAGTGCACTAGGACTCTCTCACATGCAGGCAAGAGAGCCCCGAAACAAAAGCTGGGAGCAGTTCTTATACAGAGTTCACAAGGGCAAACCACAAAGTCTGACCTTTCCAGGTCTGGTCTCTAGGTGACTCAGATTATGACAAGGAGTGTCCTGGAATGTATTTGTGTGCTCTGGGCCTTCCTCACTCACAGGTGGGTTCCCTCCCCTGTGGTCTGAGGGATGTTAAATCAGCCTCTCCCTTCTTCCTCTGAATGTTAATCTAGCAAGTGTCCTGAGTAAGGAATGTCCCCCTCCCAAGATGTGTCCTGGGACAGTGGGGTTCTTTCAAATTTAAGTTCAAACCGAGACCTGAAAGTCCTACACTGTGACAAAGAATTCTGAGATCCCATGGGGTTGATGTGTCATGGTAGGCTGTTGTTGCTGGCCCTGTGCGGAAGGTTGCATCGCTCCAAGATGTCCACCTCCAATCAGGGCAGTTGGGTATGGACAGGAACACATGGTCTGATTCTGACATTTCTGTTCATAATTCGTTTTTCCGTCATTACACGGAGCTCCACGTTGAGGTAGCTGGTCTTCCTGTACATTTAGGGCCTGGGGCAGAGACTGAAAACATGGCGACCACGTCTATGTCACTACCAGTCTGAGCACGTTCTCTTCAGTGCCAATGCATGCCTGAGATGGTCTTGAAATCAAGTCACTCTGCCTTAACTCTTTGCAGAAGGAAGAGAAATGTAAGGAGCTGCAAAGATGACTCAGTTGGTAATGTGCTTGGTGCACCGCACCCCCCCACCAAAAGCCACGCATCTTTAATTCGGCAGAGAACCGGCTCCCTCCAGCTCAGCTGGCCAGTCACTCTAGGTAAACAGCTGGGCTCCAAGATCTCTGAAAGACCTTGTCCCAACGAGAAGGTGGAGCTTCAAGATTGATTAGCAACGTTTTTTTCTCAACTATCCATGAGAATCCAAAAGAGGACGAAGCAAACTCCTCTTACATGATCTTCATCTGGCTCCCCTAAACCATCTTTGTCTCTTTTCCATATCTACCTTTTAGAGCCAGAAACGGGACATAATTCCATTTAAGTACATAAATATTTATGGTCCCTCGAATAGAACATCACGATAATAAAATGTAAGAGCGGTTTCTAAAATGCCAATGACTTTAATTTGAGGTTGACAATTAGGACTTCAAAACACAGAGGCTCTGAATATCTAAGTGCACAAACCGATCTCAAACGAACCATCTCTCACAGCAAATGTAAGCTTTGTAAGCAGCAAAGGCCTTGACAAGCCATAGAGCAACTAATAATTCTCCGGAACGCCACTTTCTTATCGCCAGGACCCTACACCATAATGTAAGAGCCGACTAATGAATTTTGTCCCCAGGTTAGGATTTTAACTAAAACTTTCCGGATCAGGAATTTTGCTCGCCATGTTGGAACTGGGATAATTTTATGAGTAAACACAGCCTTCAAGAGGTAATTGGTAATAAACGCGGCAAATGCCTCACATCGTCCCCAGCCTAATTTTCAAATCTGATTTTCCAATGTTAAAACTCAAGGCACAACAATAACAAATCACCCAGCTAATTGCTCTGAAAGACGGAGGCAGCTTTCCACCGATTTGTTCTGTAATATGATTTGGTTTTATTTACCTTCTGATGCACTCAAGACATTATGACTTGTTTATTCTTACAAAAATGAATGATAAACAGCCTTAATGTGGCGGCGAGAGAACCGTACTTCTTTTGGCTTGTTTACAAAATGATCTTTCCAGTGGCGGCAAACACACAAACACAAACTGTGCTCTTAGGATAAAAGGTGAATGGGTAGTATTTTCTGGAATGTAAGCCAGCGCTACACAGTTGAGCCTCTAGCCAATCCTGAATGCCCAGTTGATCTTCAAAAGGGGAGAATGGGTCAAAAATGGCTTTTGACTCAGTATCCATACTTCTTTCTTGAAGTTTAACCAACTCAAAATTCTAACACTATTATGTTTTTAAAATCTCTCTTGTTCTTAGCCACACATGTTCCAAAATCCTGATTTTCTTTAAAAATTAATTTGAAAAAAAAAAAAAATCTAGGGCCAACTACGAAAACACCCAAGAGCCTATTTCTTGCTGGGCTCTGTAAATGCAAATGAGAAAAAAAAAATAATGATTCCCTCCAAAGTCATTTAAAAATAGAAAATCCTTAATGAGCGCTGCTGGGAGGCTGCCAGTCAAGAGTCTTCAGCACTCCCTGGTTACCAACACCACGTTCAGAGGCACACCAGTTTCAAAAGGTTACACAACTACCGGTCCCGACTGTGCTTCTATAAGCTCAGTCATTTCCACCCAAATGCTGGAGGATCATCGTTAGCCAATGTCTGCTGTGCTGGCAGATAACAATGGTTTGTAATACGAATGCTCACATGCAGGAGAAGATCGCACGCATATTAGAGACCATGGCGCTATATCTCAATAGGTCGTAAGCCCTTCAGAAAAGGACAACGCTTATGCCTCCTGATCCCTCTAGGCTCCTTCTGGCATCCGGAACAAAATGAGAATTCAAAATGGTTTCTCTTTTTATTTTCAATGACACATGCATGGGGGTTGGGAAATTTACATGCCTGTGTGAGCATAGGTGCCCAGAGAGGCCAGGGAGAGCATCTCATGGAATTAGAGTTATGGAAGATTATAAGAGTAATTCTCATTCTGGGGTATTGATCCACCCCATTTTACTCCTTAATATCTATTGGGGGTTTCTACCCCACTTCTTGTTTGTATGTTCCCAAGTAAATGACAGAAACACTAATTTATCAAAAAGCTGTTAGCACTGAGCTGGCCAGGCTCTGAGCTATCCCAAGCCCTCCACCTGTTAAAATCAATGAATACCAGTCATTACCAACCTTCCATCTCCCAGGCTACTTTTGCTCCATCAGTCTGTCCCCAGGGCCCACTTCTGTCAGCCATGAGCTCCTGGCCTGGCCTGTCTAATGCCGATCTCCTGCTCTGTCCATCCTCTTTCTCTTCCTTCTCTTGTGGTCCCTCTCGAGAACCCCCACTTGATTCTCGAAGCCCACCTTCCTATCCTTTCTGCCCCGTCACAAGCTGCAGCTATTTATCCACTAATCAGGAGTTAAACTGGAGAGCAAGGTTCACATAGCCAAGGTTGATGTGTGTGAGAATTTCGCTCGTCGGGATGGCAACCGATCTTGGGGTTCAGAATTTTTCATTTATATGCATAGCGACAGACCAACCTCAACCAGGAGGTGGCAAGGTAACTGATGGGGGTACTGGGAACTGAACCCAGGTCTTCTGTGGGAGCAGCAAGAGCTTATAACTGCTGAGCTGTCTCTCCAGGCCCCAAGGATGGTTTTTTGAACCAATAACTCACTACCTTTTGTTGTCTGTTTACTCCATAGGTTTGGTTGTAGACTCTGAAGATGGCATATAAACAAGAGAAGTAGGCTTCTTGATTTCATAGAGATTATGTTCTCACTGAGAGGACAGAGAATAGAAGAATTTTTTAAGAGGAAGTTTTATTAACAGAGTCTGGACACAAGTTTATGGCATTTACAAAAGGCATTATTTTTATTATCATGTATTAATTATACATAAGAATTGATTTTATCGTAACATTTTCAATATATTTTCCATCACATTTACCCTCTTTCCTTCTCTTGCCCCTTTCCCATTGCTGCTGATTGAGCCACTTCTACTTCCTACTGGCTCACCTTACAGAAACAGACAAATATTTAAAGAGAGAAGAAAATATTAAATACTAAGTCATTCAGAGTTGCTAATCTGCTTCCTACTAGCTCACCTTACAGGGACAGATGGATATTTAAGAGAGACGAAAAATATTAAATACTGCTAAGTGTCATTTGGAAAGTTAAATAGGATGGCATGGTGGGACTGGCTTCTCTGGGGAATCAACTCCATGCCAACAGCAAAAAGATCACTTGGAACTTGCTAGAAAGGCCCAGGGCTGCAGGTCCCAGCTACATCCAAACATGGGTCGGGCCAGCAGACATCTCCCAAGCTCTCCAGGAGAGGATGAAAAGAGTTCAGATTTGAGGGCCCGTGGCAGACACCCAGGGTGGCTCCTTCACGAAAATCTGTGAAGGGCCAGGGACCTAAGCTGAGAGCCTCCCTGCACTCTATTAAAAACAAAACAACAAACACAAACCCAGGCAGTAGCCCTAATGTGTAAGGGAGACACGCATTCTCCAGAGCTGACTAGCAAGCTGAGAGGCTGTATTCAGGGACAGACCCTGTGTCAGGAGATAAGATGAAGAACAATGCTGGAGACCACCTTCCTGACAGTAGCCTCTGGCCTCTGCCTGTACACACATGCCTGTGTACATATGCCTGTGTACATACGCTATACACACAGCACCGAGGCGGCCATCGAGTCACCGAGTGGGGGAGTACTCCAGGAGGAAGAGCCAAATAGTGCAAACTTCAGAACAGAAACACAAAAGAATTCAAGGAGAAGCAAATAGGCCATCGTGGCTGAAGGAGGGCCAGGAGAAGCGAGAGGGCAGCTCACATGGGGAGTTATGGGGGAAGCCTCTTTACCTACGGGCTTTTCAGGCCACAGGGCTGTTTTGGCTTTGACTCTCATGGGGTGAGATGCCAGGAACTGTGTTAAGTAGAGGAACGGTATGGGAGAAAACACAGGACTTTACAATACATATGAGACCCACCGTGATGCATGTGCACTGTGTGCATATATCATGCATATAAAGCAAGACATACCAGTAAAATTACATATACACATAAAATTATATTCAACAAGTTCTTTATCCAAAGAAATATCTCCAGAAGTATTTTTTTTCTTTTCCTGACAAAACACATTGTTACTTTGATGGCTTCAGTTTGTAGAATTATCTGGGGTTCTGACTTCCGAGCAAGTTGAGAGAAACCTGGTTTTGAAGGAGAGGTGTTCGGTGAATGTCATTCCTGGGTAAAGTCCTTATTCTTCAGAAAAGGACAGACAGACAGACATCACCAGTTGATTGCCATTTTGTTAAGCAAATACCACATATACTTGACAGGCTCAGCCCCATCTTAATGGAGAACAACCCAACATATATTTGCTGAGAGCTGATTTGCTGTAGCACTCAGCGCCCTTACGTCGCTATGCCTCCTGTAATTATATTTCATCAGGGCGTTATTCTTCCAAAACGCAGCATCTCTTACAAGGTAGAAGGCAGAATGGGGACAATTTACGAAGCTGGAAATTCTCATTTTATTCTGATAGTTGTGTTAATGAATAATTTACATACTAATGTTAATTGGGTGAATTAATAATTTTTCTCACGCGGCAAGATTATTATGAAAATAGTTCATCCTGAGAACGCCTGCCCGTTTCTTCACCGCTCAGGCCCACAATGTGTCAGAGATGCCATCAGTCTGGGTCTCTTGTCTCCTTTCGAGATCTGACATCCATTAAAAATAAATCCCAGCGTACATTCTTTCTCCCGTATATTTGCATGTAAATTAGAGTTTTCTTTTAGTAGTAGAGAATTTCTCTCCTCTACCCTGATTCACTGGCCTGCTAATAGCTTCCTGGATATTTGTTTTCCAATCCACAGCTCTACTCATTAAAAGTAAAACCACAAGACTGGATCTGGTCAGAGATAACTTCAGGGGAAAAAAAACTGTGAAAAATACTATAAGTTTTTAGAAAGCTGGTTTGCTTGATTGGAAGCCTCTCAGAACTTCCTACTTTTAAACAAAAATTCAAAAGTAAAATTGGAAACCTACCTATTGGTGGCGAGTTTACCTATTGCCATTACCTGCCTTCTTCTGCTAAGGACCTCATTAATGTTTCAATAGCATTTCACAGTCTTCTACAGTTATCCTAAAGGGGAGCCCTGTGCGTTATGACTCTCAGTTTCAGTGGGGTGGGGACATCCTCGTGGAAACAGTGGGGTGGGGAGGAGGTATGGGATCGGGAACAGTCAGAGGGTGAACCAGGAGGGGAATAAAAATCTGGAGTGTAAAAAAAAAAAAAAAAGAGAGAGAGAGAAAAGAAAAAAAGATTAAATAAAATTAAAAAAAAAAAAAAAAAGACTCCTGTTTACCAAGCTTCGTTTTATGATGAACAACTGATTTCTTGGTTACACTAATGATGCCAATAACAACAATAACCATCGGTGACTCTGACTTGTTTATAAGCTAATTAGGAAGCTGCTGTAAATTTCAAACAAGATAATGAATACCACAGGGAGGGGAGGCGAGCTGGCTATCAAATAAAGAAGGCTTCTTAGCGTGGGAATCTGGGTGTGGCCAACTACTGGAATGAGGGAGAGGGCCCCAAAAACAGATTCTTAAGCAGCCTCACCCTATAACTTAAACTTGCTAATGATGCCAAAACAGAATGTCTAGAGGTCAGTCCAGGAATGCATGCCTTTAAAAATACATTTTTGTAAGTTTGCACTCAACCACACACACTGTTAGAAAGCGATGTTAGTGAGGCCTCAGGAAAACACACACACACACACACACACACACACACACACACACACGAACACACACGAACACATGCACATACACACACATACACACATACACATGTGCACATACATACATGTACACATACATACACACAAGCACATATACATACATGCACATGCATATGCACACACAAACACACACACACCTACACATGTGCACATACATGCACACATACATACAAGCACACATACATACATACACACACATGCATATGCACACACAAACACACACGCACACACACATGCACACACAGCATTGATTGTTTCAATCTCTTTTCCATCATTATATAAGTTCTTATCCAGTTCTAGGCTGACTGAAGGTTTAGCTCAGAAATAGAGCTAAACCTACCATGCTTAAGATGCTGGGTTCAACCTCCCACCCTAGAAAAAAAGAAAAGATTAAAAAGGCATCCAGTCCTGTCTGGTCCATGACTCACTGTCCTGTAGTTCAGGGGAAGCAGAACCTCACTTCCATCAGAAGCAACCCAGGAGGTCTTTGCAGACATACCTGCATTCTGGAAGAGCCCTCCTATGAGGAAAGGCTCTTAAAGGAGCCTCACCTTCCACTGAACCTTCTGCAAGGCTGAGTGACTGATTAGAATTCCAGTGACTGTGGAGAAGTCTGAACTGTTGCAAGTCTGAGCCCAGCTTTACAAACACCCTTAGAACCATTTGGTGACCTCCTCCTTACGCAATCTTGCCTTTGAGTAAATGCCTGGAACATACATACAGAACGCAGGCCCCCACCCATGGAACGTACATACAGAATGCGCCCACCATGAACTACATACGAAGCCGTACAGAAAGAGAGAAAGAGAGAGAGAGAGAGAGAGAGGAGAGAGAGAGAGAGAGAGAGAGAGAGAGAACAGGAGGGAGCACCCAGGTGGCATGACCTGGCAGAGCACAGATGTGCTGATGTCAGCAAAGACAGGCAGGGACAGCTTGGCTCCTTCTTTTAGCCTGGGAGCTATGGCTCTTAACAGTAATGTTTCTTTTGTTTAAGCATGTATTTAATTTGAGCATATTTCTAATTCAGGCCTGCGATGTGAAACTCAGACAAAGCATAAAGAACACAAATAGTTCCCATGATCCCCGGCTCAGGAACAGCTATCATTGCTGTTCTATTGTGCCCTTGTAATTAAATATAAAGAAAGATGAGGTTGTATTCGTGAACACCTGCCCAGTGCACACCATTATTCGCAGAATTTTTCATGTGGATTCTGGGCATCTACCTCAGGCTTTTCTGCTTGCTCAACAAACAAACAAAACCTATGGTAGCATTATTAGTGTTATATACTTTCAATCTATGTATAGTAAGAATGTATTAACCAAACTCATATTGATGAGCCACAGGTAATTGTTAATATTTGACTATATGGGTTGTTTTATTTAAAGTCGGCTCTAAGAGTTGGAGAGTTGGCTTGGGTATTAAGAGCACTGGCTTCTCTTCCAAAGGACCCAGCTTCAATTCCAGAGCCCATATGGCAGCTGACAACTATCCATTACTCCCATTCCAGGGGATCTGGCATTTGCTTCTGACCTTTGAGGGTACCAGACACACAAGTGGTGCATGTACATAATGCAGGTAAGACAAAAATACACACATACATACAAACATGTATATGTATATATGTGTATGTGTGTGTGTATATGTGTGTGTATGTGTATGTATATATATATAATCTAAAATACATACATATTTTTAAAAGTTAGCTCTATCCAGGCACAATTTTCATGTTATGAAACTTTTAGTTCAGCATCTGACAACTTTTCAAAATATAAGCAAATGTTCTCCAATGTAAATTTGTGTCTGGGAAAAAATATTTCATTAGAATAAATTCCTAAAAAAAAAAAAAATGAAGTCTCTTAACTTATGTACACAAGTGTCGAAGATTTGTCTTTTCTCCAAGTTGCTAAAATTTCTATTGTAAATAGGATGCAAGCAGCTGGAGAGATGGCTCAGTGGTTATGAACAGACCGCTCTTCCAGAGGACTGGGATTTGGCTCCCAGAATCCACAGTGCAGTTCACAACCATCTGTAACTCCAGCTCCAGGAAGTCTGATGCCCTCTTCTGACTTCTATGGATACTGTGTGCATAGATACATATGCAGGCATAACAGACATAAAATAAAATAAAATATAAAATACATCTCTAAAATGTTAAGCAAGGATTAATTCCTGCTTTGCTCAAAAATTAACAAATACATATAAAATTGTTCTTCAGGCAATTCTGACAAGATCTTCAAAAAGGAGTCTGTACGCCCTCCACATAATCCAGCCTCTATATAAGTTTCCTGTAGTCCTTGTACATAAAGTCTCACAAATATGGTAGCCACTGATTTCAATACACCAAACTTTTCAGTTCATGGTCTTGTCTATCTGGTGTGTAAGGGAGTGCACTAGTCTGCACCGTGGGCTTTTTAACAGCACCTGTGTCTCTATCCACTAGAGGCCGGTCCCCAGAGCTCTGATGTGACCATCAAAAATCATCTCACTCTCATTAACAACAAAACAAACAAATGCCCATCAAGAGGCTTAAAAGTGTTTGCTGCTCTTTAGGACCAAAGTCTGCTTCCTAGGACCCAAGTCATGGGGCTCGCAACTATCTGCTCTGGGGAATCTGATGCCCCCTGCTGGCCACAAGGGTACCCCACCCACGTGCACATACCATCTCATATACATACGTGAAAATAAAGTAAATTTTAGAAAGAGCACGGTTGAAAACCTTGCCCATTTACACTGTTTAGGATTCTCTGTTCCAAGAGAAAGTTCAACGGAGAACAATGCTCTTAAGTAAACTTTTTCCAGCAGGTATGGATACATGTACGGTGACTCCCTTCTTTGTTGGTGACACAGTCTTTCAAACACAGAGAGAAATACATGTCACTTGGTGCTAGATTTTGTCACCAGTGCCCTTAACCAAAAGAAAACAACTGCTGGAATGGTGCGACAGTCTCTAAATTGTCTGACTTCCGGTATTTAACAATAAATAAATAAATGATTCTGTCACGGAGGACTCTAACTTAGCAAGTAATTATAGAGAAACTGTCAGTAAACCCGAAGAGCCTGACAGGTCCCATTAGCCTGGAATCTCTGGCTATTTAAAATCTACACAGACTAGGAAGGTAGCTATTTTTATCCAGTTCATGTTCAGAAAAACGTCAAGTAGAAAACCCAGATTTTTCTTGGACATGACAGAATACTCTGAAGTTTTAAGCTGTGCTGCTTGAAATGGAACTTCAGTGATATGGACAAGGTCTAACACCATGTTTGATCATGTTAGATGAGACCGACTTGGGCCTTTGACACAGACATCTATTCCTGGTGACACCTTATCTATCTAGTGATGATGACACCGCTGAAAAGTCTCACCGACATGTCATACAGCTCCCAAAAGCAGATTTACAGGCCTGGAAGTGGTGCCAAGTCCTGTACAAGCAGTTCATCCTCCTGCCTGGAGCCTGCGAGGAGTGATGAAGACCTGCTACCCCGGAGGGCTGGGCTGTCATCATAACTCAGAACAGGCTGTGGTGGCTCATGCCTAGAATCCCAGTGCTCAGAAGGGTGAGAGCAAACGATTGCACTGAGTCCACGTCTACTCTGGACTACGCCGTGAGCTCAGGGTCATTCTCAAGGACAGAATGGGAGTCTGTCTCGAGAGCAAACAGAACACATGTCTGCTCTGTGGGCGCTGGCATTTCTTAAGCCATTTTGAAAAATGTGATGAATACTGTTTGTTAGCTCAGTAGGTGAAGATGCTTGCTGCCAAGCCTGACAACCTACGATTCACTACCCACCTCCACCACCAGCCCCAGGATTCCCGTGGTAGAAGGAGAGAATGCATGTGTAACCACAACCACACACACAGAAATAAATGTAATAAAGCAAAACGTTTTGGTAAGTATTTGAAGATAAATACTTGTCTCTCAGATAATATGATTCCCAACTACCTAGGGACCCTTAGCCCAGCCAGGTCACAGAAATTAATTGCTGATACATACATGTGTGTGTGTGTGTGTGTGTACATGTATATACATATACATATACATATACATATACATATACATATACATATACGCTTTCAGTTCATGTATAATCCTTGATCTATCAGCAGATACCTAGACCTAACCTTTCCTCCTCTCTAAACTGCTCAGCAAGGCTGCCACCACTCTCGTTTACTGATGTCCACATGTCCTCACTGCGTGTCTACATAGTCTCCTCTCTCCTCCTCTCCTCCTCCTCTCTGTCTCCTCCTCCTCCCCTCCCCCTCCCTCTTCTCCTCCTCCTCTTCCTCTTCCTTTTTCTCCTCCCCCTGCCCCTCCTCCTCCTCCCTTCCCCCCTCCTCACTGCCATGTCTACAGTGGCCTCCTCTCTGGGCCCACATTTGAAGCTTTGTTGCTCTGTCCCCTATTTCCCATTCTACAGCCATTAGTGATCTGACAAAATGTGAACCAGGTGACATTCCTCCTCTGCCCAAATCCCTGCCATTCTTTCTCATTTCGCCATGGATAAAACCCAACAAGGGCCAGAGAATCGCTGCCTTCCTGGTTCCTGCTTCCCTAGCCCATCAGTTTTCTCACCGCTTTCCATGTTCATTTCCTTCTGCACACAGCGGCCGACTGTTCCTTCAACACGCAGGGCCCTGCCTGAGTTCAGGACCTTTGCCCTCTGCTGCCTCAGTTACATTACCTCAAGTGCTCTTATGTCACAGCCACTTCCCATCCTGCTACTGGTCTTTCCTCTGTGTGAACCTTCAGTACAGCCCTTCCCTGACAACTTTATTTTACATATTTTATAAAATGTTTAATTCCCTTCTCACCATCTAACATTATTTAATCTTAAGTGTCCTGATTATTTCTTGGCTTTTCTGGTAAAAAAAAGACATGTCAAAAAAAGAAGTAGAAGTAAAATTTAATTAATTAATTAATTTATTAATCAATCAATAAATGGTAAAAATGAATGTTTAATTCAACTTCTTTCTAAAAATGAGGCAGGTATAAGGGTGCATGCTGTAACTTCAGTACTTGAGACTCAAGGGTGACACTGTCACAAGTTTGAGGGAGTCTGGGGCCTCACAGAAAGCCGTCTGCAAACGGTCTATTAGAGCAGTGAGTTACAGGTAATGGGAACATGGACATCCTGACCATCTGTCCTCCCGTTAACTGCTAGACACTCCCTTTTCTGATGTTGATTCTCAGAAAAGGAACTTCGAGTTTGAAAGCAGATAGAAGTTCCCAGAATACAAGCCTCTAAGAAGCCAATTGCAACAGCGTTTCAAAGCACAGAATCAACCTGAGAGGAAGCCTGGGGCCTGGGGAGTCACGGAATTGGCACCAGTAATACACAGTTTCTGGCAGTTGCATCAGAAAATGCCATAGAATCTGCCCTCCTCAAGACGTTAAGAAATTCAACAACAGCATCTCTGGTGTAGACTCCCTTCACTCAATATCAGAGGACAAAGCCAAGAAATCAACCAGAAAAAATATTTGAATGGTTAACAAGAAAGTGTACACAATGGGGGAAAATGTAAAACAGAAGTATACATGGTCTTATGGCTGTGGCTGCCTCAGCCCAGCAGCAATGCTGATGCTGTTACTATCATATCAGCCCTGGAGCTGTCGTAAAGATCCAGCAGAGTCCTCATGGGGTGGGTACAAGTCCCACTTTTCTGTTCCCTTTGTGTCTCTATTCTGTCCAGCTTGGAGATAGCACCCAAGTCATCAAACCATCCATTCCAAACCAAACCCAGTGTGGAAGTTTGGACTATGCAATTAAAAGTAACTAGAGGAACTTAACTCCAAGCCCGACTCAAGTCCCACGATTCCAGTGCCAAAGCCATCAAATGCTATTACATTGTTAGGACTTCATTACGTGATGAAAATTGCTTCAGGTCTGAAACCAAAACACATATCCGTATGCAAACACATACACACACACACACACATATATGCAGACACCCTGTGTATATAAATATGCTCCAAGTTTGCTAGACAGACTAAAGTCTCTCTCCTGGATGCTCCAACCATAGCTAAAGTACAGCCGTGAGGTCAGCATAGACAAGGTTCTGACGGTGAACTACCCGCATCAAGAGTTGTAAACAATGAACTCTTGCTATTTCTCCATGAGCAGTTGCCCAAGGTCACCTTTCTATCATTTGAATAGTGTAATGTCTACAGTAGAAACTTGAAAACTCAAAGCTGCCTTTCATGATGAGAAACAACGGAACCAGTTTAAAGGGGAGAGATCTCAATTCAACAGTCAAATGGGTCAGAACATGCCACCCCAGCACATGTCACTTTGGCATGAGGGTTGTTTTGAACAGAAGGTGATGAGAAGCAGTGGGAAGAGAAAACTAAGTTCTCTCCACTTGTCCTCTCAGACCTGCCTCTGTTAGTTATGGTGTCTGTACAAAATCGGGGTTTGGTGGACACCCACCAGGAAATTCAGGTTCTTGTATCTCAAACAAAGAGTTTAGAGTTATGTCCTTCCTGCAGGAGAAAGGGGACACGTGAAGCAGATTAGCTGGAGACTGAGCCCTAGAGGCCTAGAGAAGACACACAGTTATGGCGGAAACAGAGACAGAGTTCGTTTCTTAAGGAAAAATATATTTCCATAGGAGCATACAAGCTGGAGCAAAGAGAAAAAATTCACCAGCTCAAACAGCCTATTGCCTAAAGAGCTGGACTTTTATGTCACATGACTTAATGAGAGGCCTCTTGGGTCATTTGCATAGCTAAGGCTTTGGGCTCCTTTTCAAGGTGAGGGCTTCTTCCTGCTACATAGAATTCTATATACAACTTTGTCATATTAGCATCTTACATCTCACTCAGGGGTGTGTTTCAGTATCCCTGTGAGCTATAGGTCGCTTCCTGACACTCAGGATTGCCTCTGCCTTTGTGCTAGGGGCTAGATTTAGTGTGCCTGGTTTGGGGGTGGGGTTCCAGCCTTGCTTGCCCACTGTTTTAGTTTTGCATATGCTAATTTTGTTAGACTTTACAAAGGTCTCTAGGGTTCAGTCCTCCAGCTATTCTGTTTCCCCATCCCCTTTCTCCTGCAGGAAGGACACAACTCTAAGTGATGGCAAGGACACTAGACTCCTTACCCAAAGGGTCTGGAAGAAATCTGTAGAACACAGCTTGCTACATTAATCTTTGTTTTAACTTTGTTTCCTGGGAAACAATTTTCCTGCATGCTGTTACATATAATTCTATATACAACTTCGTCTTATTAGCATCTTAAATCTCCACCCAGGGGTATGTTTCAATATCATGAGGAGCTATGGGTTGCCTTAGGACACTCAGGATTGCCTCTGCTTTTGTGCCAGTGGCTAGATTCAGATAATAATGTTTCCAGGGAAGGGGGAAGCAATTAAAGGAGGAAAGGAGTTTTTTGGCTCACAGTCCCAGGTCACAGTCCAGCACTGCAGGGATGTCAAGGCAGCAAGACCTTGAAGCAAGTAGTCATGCAGATCCACAGTCAAGAGCGGGCGGCAATGAATGTGTGCACATGTGTGCTCACTTACTTGTCGCATTCTTGTACAATCCAGGATCCTCTGCCTAGGGGATGGTGTCACCCACAGTGGGTGAGTATTCCCATCTCAGTTAACTAATCAAGGTTATCGCCACATTCAAGGCTCTCTTGGCCTCTGCAAGCACGTAGGTGCACATCACATACACACACACACACACACACACACACACACACACACAGTGGAGGGGGAAGGAGGGAGGGAGAGAGGGAGGGGGAGAGGGGAGAGAAAGAGAGAGAGAGAGAGAGAGAGAGAGAGAGAGAGAGAGAGAGAGAGAGAGAGAAGAGAAAGAGAGAGAAATAGATAGGTGTTGTAGTAATTATTTTAAAAGGCCTCTGGCTCAGGCCGACTATCTAAGCTGCAGCGGCTCTGCCTAGCCCAGCCACCATGTTTCTTCGCCTGAAGCCAAGTGTACCTGCAGCTAGAACCGGCCTCCAGAAACACCAGCCCTGCCACCCACTAGATGCCAGCATGAGAGATGGCTCTGCCAATCTTCCACACTGTCTCCACAAGGCAGGGCATTGCCCAGACCATCCCGCCATCCATGGGGCCCATTAAGAGAATGAGACTCTAATTCTTATAGATTAATCAAAGGCTTTATATGTTTGATAATGATTAATAACAAGATGCCCATACAAAGAGAGTTGTATCCCAATTAGCTAACCTAATTATAAGTTTATAAGTTGCTCCCCACCAGTGCTCTCCATACCTGTGTGGTTCTCCATCCTCCTACATTCTCTGCTCTCTCTTGCTCTTCCTCTTCCTTTTCCTCTTCCTCTCCTAACTCCTCCCACCTTAGCTCTCCTACAGATAGGTAGATAGATGATTGATGGATGATGATAGATAGATAAGAGATGATAGATGGATAAATAGATATGATAGATATATAGATAGATGATAGATACATCGCAGATAATTAACCATCACAACACCTGTCTTCCATACATTTTCCCATCATTTATCTTCCCAGCTTTCATCTCTACAAGCTTACAGCCTTCTTAATTTGTCCATAACTTCTCACAAATTTACAGCCCTTTGTCAAAATGGTCCATAAACCTCCAGGTCTGATTGCACCTTTGGGGATACCATATCTGTGACACTTCTCTTCTGATAAAATAAGTTTTTTTCTCCTGGTGTGATGTTTTTCCTCACTTAATTCCTAAGGCCACAGAACCCAGGAGAAGAAGGGGGTTTGGTTTGGTTTGTTATCTTCTCTGCCACAGGTAATTATTTCCCCCTAATATTTGCCAAGTCCTCTTCAAGACTGACCAAATGCTTACTCAATGGGTTTTAGAATCCAGCTCGATTGAGCTGCTCAGTCTTTTTGTTTAGTTGTTTGGTTGTTTGGGTTTTTTTTTTTTGGTGGGGGGGGATGACTTTCTTATCTAGTTTCCTCATCTTTAATGGCCCCCTTCACCTCGTTTCTGGGTTAGAGGAATTATTTTTAACTCATGTTTACTATAGGCAAACATATCAGTCACTCTGCTGCTTAAATCTCTAAGCGATTCAAGACATGCTACAGGTATCCGCAAGGGTTCTCTAGAGGAACTGATAAAGTGAATTTATATTACAAAAAGGTTATTAGATTGGCTTACAAACAGAGGCCATCTGCCCTCCAGAGTAGCCAATCAGTCAGGAGGAGGGACTCCTCAGTGGGCCAATCGGGTCTTCAGTCCACCATGTGGGAGGAGTGAAGAGAACAGGTTGGTTCTGACAGCAGCAAAAGACTGAGGCACCACAGGGTAGATGCCTTCTCCAGCAAGGGTTCAGCTAGGCAGGCAGAAGACCACAGCTTTCCCCTCAACCTTGTTATATGCTGTCTGTCACCGGACGGTACCTCCCACTCTCCATTATTCATTCAGGAAACACCCACCCAGACCCACTCAGAGGTGTATCTTTCTACAGCATCAGATTCAATCAGAGTCACCATCAAGATTGACTGTGACACTAACAAGTTTCTGATTTACACCTCAGAATATAAGATGTATGGGGAGGGTGAATGGTTCACATTCACACTGCTGCCAGGTGATGTATTTGCGGGGGGGGGGGGACCTCCAGAGCCTGCCTCTCTCTCTCTTCTTAAATTCAACTGCCATTATTGAACATTACAACCATATTTAACAAATAGTTGACTCACATCACCATCATCATCATCACCATCATACCCCACCACATCCCCACCAGCAATACCACCTACTGTTACCACCATCATGATCATCACAACCACCACCATCAACTTCAGCATCATCACCCTCATCACTGTCTTACTTAGGTGTTTACTGCTCTGAGCAGATACCGTGACCAAAGCAACTCTTACAAAAGACAGCATTTATTTGGGGCTGGCTTACAGGTTCAGAGGTTCAGTTCATTATCATCATGGTAGAAGCATGGCAGCATCCAGGCAGGCATGGTAGAGGAGAAGCTGAGGGTTCTGAATCTTGATTGGAAGGCAAACAGAAGAAGACTGTCTCCCAGGCAGCTAGAAGGTCTCAAAGCCCACGCCCATAGGGACATACTTCCTCCAACAAGGCCACACCTCCTAACAGTGCCACTCCCTGGGCCAAACGTATTCAAGCCACCACAATTACCATCATCATCATCATCATCATCACTACCATGGTCATCACCATCATCATCATCACACCATCATCACTGTTGCTCTAGGATCCGTTTTCTCTGCCTACCTCACATGTCTGTTTTATGGATTTCCTAGGTAATGTCTTCTAAATGCTAAGGTTCTTCCTATTTTGTTGCTGCTACCGAGCAGTACATGTGAGTTTATTTGTTTGTTTGTTCTGATCCATTAAAATTTTCCTAAGAGGTTAGAGAAATAGCTCAGCAATTAAGAATACTTGCAGCTGGGCTGGAGAGAGGCTCAGGGGTTAAGAGCACTGACAGCTCTTCAGAGGTCTGAGTTCAGTTCCCAGCAACCACATGGTGGCTCACAACCATATGTAACGGGATCTAATGCCCTCTTCTGGTGTGTCTGAAGACAGCTACTGGTATACATAAAAAAATCTTAGAGAATACTCGCAGCTCTTGCAGAGGACCTGGGTTCAGTTCCCAGCACTCTATTGGATGCTCACAGAACCTGTAACTCCAGCTATAGGGGATCCAGCGCCCTCTTCTGGCCTACATGGCACTGCACAACATGCACATACAGACATATCTGTATGCACATAATTTAAATTCTTAAAACAGTAAAGCCATTCCTGAGCAGAATATTTGTCTGTGTTTATCCTCAGGCCAAGGTGCTGTTCTGATCCTGGCAGGCTGACAAACATATTTAGGGAAAAGTCATGTCCTGGTGTCTGTTACTGAGACTTAAGGCCAAAAAATAGCTACTTGCTTTAAAGATTTCTAGACACGGAAAATAACTGCTTCATAAATTTTCTCTTTAAGATGTGGTGACAAAAGCCACACACTGTTTTTCTGAGGCAGGGTCTCACGTCCCATATTGAACTTGAACTCTGTGTAGCAGATTGAGAATGACTTTGATCTCTTGCCCCTCCTGCCTTTACCTCCAGACTGCTAGAATTTACACACGCCATGACACCCAGGTTACACCGAGCTGAGATCAAACCCCTGGCTTCACACAAACTAAGCAAGCACCCTACCAGCTGGGCCACATCCCAGCCCTGAGCCTTATACTTCTAAACCAACCAAACCAAACTCTCCTTTAGCATTGAGAACATTCCCTACTGGGGAAGAGGGGTTATAAGACCTTAGCGGTGTCTCTGGCTCGACCCTCTAGAAGTCAGTAACCAAGTTCTATTCCCTGTTTGTAAGAAAACAAGAGGCATTGCTGAGCCCCTTACAGGAGCGAATGTCCCACGGAGCTCTAGAATGGTACTTGAACAATTACTAAGATAAATATTTGAAAGCTTTTGATACTGCTCATAACAAGTATATATTTCCCATATGAGGGTGGCAGCACACACAGTGGGGGGGAAGGAGGAAAGGGAGGAGAGAGGGGATGAGAAGAGAGACGAGAGAGAGAAGAGAGAGAGAGAGAGAGAAGAATAGATAGGTGTTGTAGTAATTATTTTAAAAGGCCTCTGGCTCAGGCCGACTATCTAAGCTGCAGCGGCTCTGCCTAGCCCAGCCACCATGTTTCTTGTCTGAGGCCAAGTGTACGCTGCAGCTAGAACCGGCCACCAGAAACACCAGCCCTGCCACCCACTAGATGCCAGCATGAGAGATGGCTCTGCCAATCTTCCACGCTGTCTCCACAAGGCAGGTCATTGCCCAGACCATTCCACCATCCATGTGGGCCCAGTAAGAGAATGAGACTCTAATTCTTATAGATTAATCAAAAGCTTTATATGTTTGATAATGATTAATAACAAGATGCCCATACAAAGAGAATTTTATCCCAATTAGCTAATCTAATTATAAGTTTATAAGTTGCTCCCCACCAGTGCTCTCCATACCTGTGTGGTTCTCCATCCTCCTACATCTCTGCTCTCTTTCGCTCCTCCTCCTCCTCCTCTTCCTTTTATCTCTTCCTCTCCTAACTCCTCCCACCTTAGCTCCTCCTACAGATAGGTAGATAGATGATTGATGATGATAGATAGATGATAGATGAAATAGATGGATAGAAGGTGGATAGATAGAATAATAGATGATTGATGATGATAGATAGATGATAGATGGATAGATAGATGATAGATATATAGATAGTGATAGATACATCGCAGATAATTAACCATCACAACACCTGTCTTCCATACATTTTCCCATTATTTATCTTCCCAGCTTTCATCTCTACAAGCTTACAGCCTTCTTAATTTGTCCATAACTTCTCTACAAATTTACAGCCCTTTGTCAAAATGGTCCATAAACCTCCAGGTCTGATTGCACCTTTGGGGATACCATATCTGTGACACTTCTCTTCTGATAAAATAAGTTTTTTTCTCCTGGTGTGATGTTTTTCCTCACTTAATTCCTAGGGCCACAGAACCCAGGAAAGAAGGGGTTTGGTTTGGTTTGTTATCTTCTCTGCCACAGGTAATTATTTCCCCCTAATATTTGCCAAGTCCTCTTCAAGACTGACCAAATGCTTACTCAATGGGTTTTAGAATCCAGCTCGATTGAGCTGCTCAGTCTTTTTGTTTAGTTGTTTGGTTGTTTGGGTTTTTTTTTTTTGGTGGGGGGGAACTAGGTGACTTTCTGATCTAGTTTCCTCATCTTTAATGGCCCCCTTCACCTCGTTTCTGGGTTAGAGGAATTATTTTTAACTCATGTTTACTATAGGCAAACATATCAGTCACTCTGCTGCTTAAATCTCTAAGCGATTCAAGACATGCTACAGGTATCCGCAAGGGTTCTCTAGAGGAACTGATAAAGTGAATTTATATTACAAAAAGGTTTATTAGATTGGCTTACAAACAGAGGCCATCTGCCCTCCAGAGTAGCCAATCAGTCAGGAGGAGGGACTCCTCAGTGGGCCAATCGGGTCTTCAGTCCACCACGTGGGAGGAGTGAAGAGAACAGGTTGGTTCTGACAGCAGCAAAAGACTGAGGCACCACAGGGTAGATGCCTTCTCCAGCAAGGGTTCAGCTAGGCAGGCAGAAGACCACAGCTTTCCCCTCAACCTCATTATATGCTGTCTGTCATCGGACGGTACCTCCCACTCTCCATTATTCATTCAGGAAACACCCACCCAGACCCACTCAGAGGTGTATCTTTCTACAGCATCAGATCCAATCAGAGTCACCATCAAGATTGACTGTGACACTACAAGTTTCTGATTTACACCTCAGAATATAAGATGTATGGGGGAGGGTGAATGGTTCACATTCACACTGCTGGCAGGTGATGTATTTGCGGGGGGGGGGGGACCTCCAGAGCCTGCCTCTCTCTCTCTTCTTAAATTCAACTGCCATTATTGAACATTACAACCATATTTAACAAATAGTTGACATCACCATCATCATCCCCACCCACCAGACACCACTACTGTTACCACCATCATGATCATCACAACCACCACCATCAACTTCAGCATCATCACCCTCATCACTGTCTTACTTAGGGTTTTACTGCTCTGAGCAGATACCGTGACCAAAGCAACTCTTACAAAAGACAGCATTTATTTGGGGCTGGCTTACAGGTTCAGAGGTTCAGTTCATTATCATCATGGTAGAAGCATGGCAGCATCCAGGCAGCATGGTAGAGGAGAAGCTGAGGGTTCTGAATCTTGATTGGAAGGCAAACAGAAGAAGACTGTCTCCCAGGCAGCTAGAAGGGTCTCAAAGCCCACGCCCATAGGGACATACTTCCTCCAACAAGGCCACACCTCCTAACAGTGCCAGTCCCTGGGCCAAACGTATTCAAGCCACCACAATTACCATCATCATCATCATCATCCACTACCATGGTCATCACCATCATCATCATCACACCATCATCATTGTTGCTCTAGGATCCGTTTTCTCTGCCTACCTCACATGTCTGTTTTATGGATTTCCTAGGTAATGTCTTCTAAATGCTAAGGTTCTTCCTATTTTTGTTGCTGCTACCGAGCAGTACATGTGAGTTTATTTGTTTGTTTGTTCTGATCCATTAAAAATTTCCTAAGAGGTTAGAGAAATAGCTCAGCAATTAAGAATACTTGCAACTGGGCTGGAGAGATGGCTCAGGGGTTAAGAGCACTGACAGCTCTTGCAGAGGTCCTGAGTTCAGTTCCCAGCAACCACATGGTGGCTCACAACCATCTGTAACAGGATCTAATGCCCTCTTCTGGTGTGTCTGAAGACAGCTACTGGTATACATAAAAAAAACTTAGAGAATACTCGCAGCTCTTGCAGAGGACCTGGGTTCAGTTCCCAGCACTCTATTGGATGCTCACAGTAACCTGTAACTCCAGCTATAGGGGATCCAGTGCCCTCTTCTGGACTACATGGGCACTGCACACACATGCACATACAGACATATCTGTATGCACATAATTTAAATTCTTAAAACCAGTAAAGCCATTCCTGAGCAGAATATTTGTCTGTGTTTATCCTCAGGCCAAGGTGCTGTTCTGATCCTGCAGGCTGACAAACATATTTAGGGAAAAGTCATGTCCTGGTGTCTGTTACTGAGACTTAGGCCAAAAAACAGCTACTTGCTTTAAAGATTTCTAGACACTGAAAATAACTGTTTTATAAATTATTCTCTTTAAGATGTGGTGACAAAAGCCACACACTGTTTTTCTGAGGCAGGGTCTCACTCCCAGATTGAACTTGAACTCTGTGTAGCAGATTGAGAATGACTTTGATCTCTTGCCCCTCCTGCCTTTACCTCCAGACTGCTAGAAGTCACACGCCTGACACCCAGGTTACACCGAGCTGAGATCAAACCCCTGGCTTCACACAAACTAAGCAAGCACCCTACCAGCTGGGCCACATCCCAGCCCTGAGCCTTATACTTCTAAACCAACCAAACCAAACTCTCCTTTAGCATTGAGAACATTCTCTACTGGGGAAGAGGGGATATAAGACGCTTAGCGGTGTCTCTGGCCTCGACCCTCTAGAAGTCAGTAACCAAGTTCTATCCCTGTTTGTAAGAAACAAGAGGCATTGCTGAGCCCCTTACAGGAGCAGAACTGTCCCACGGAGACTCTAGAATGGTACCTTGAACAATTACTTAAGAATAAATATTTGAAAGCTTTTGATACTGCTCATAATCAAGTATATATTTCCACATATGACGAGTGGTGGTCAGGGTTGGTGATGCATGTAAACACATTACATTTTCCTTTTGGACCCCATGCCTAGTTGATGCTAAATCTTTACTACAAAGTGTAGGACCACATACTATTATGGACACATGGTCACAGAACCAATCTGTTGCCTGGTTTATAATTTGCAACATGAGCCAGGTGCTTCTGATATGGCAAAACCCACAATGGTCTAGGTACATCATGTGAACCAGTCTTTCTGTTGCTATATCTGTTAGAGCCATGGCCTTCTCCACCACAGACGAGGGACAAGAGGTTCATACGCAGTTGCCCAAAGCCAGCAGATGAGAAAGAGTCAAGAACAAAGAGTCAAGGGCTTCACTCTGGAACCAGTGTCAACTGCTAAGTTATAGTTCTCAGCTCAACTCAGCTGAGCTAGGCCCAATGTATAACTCCAAAGCTAAGCTGGAATGAACAGGACAGGCAAGCACGGCAGAAGCAGCCTACCTTTTAAGAGCTGTCTATGTGTCCCTTTAAGAGGTGAGTTTCTAATCTGGCAGGCCTTTGCTATATTTGTGCCAGGGTCCTCAGACTGGCTCCTGCATGCTCCTGGTTGGTGGCCCAGTCTCTGGGAGCTCCCAGGGGTCTGTGTTAGTTGAGACTGCTGGTCTTCCTATGAGGTCACTTTCCTCCTCAGCTTCTTCAATCCCCACCCCTAATTCAACATAGGGATCCCGACTTTAGTCCAATGTTTGGGTGTAAGTATCTTCTTCTGTTTCAATCAAGAGGATAGCCATGCCAGGCTCCGTCTGTAAGCATATCATAGCATCAGTAATACTGTCAGGCCTTGGTGTCCCCACCATGAGATAGACCCCAATTGGCCAGTCTTTAGGACTGCCTTTCTTTCAGTCTCTTCTCCATTTTTGTCCCTGCAGTTCTTTTAGACGGGAACAATTCTGGGTCAGAAATTTTGATGGTGGGTTAGTTACCCTGTCCCTCCACTGAGGCCCTAGAAGGGCGAGGGGACAATGACTGGAATATTAATAAAATAGGATAAAACAAAATAAGGTAGTTTCTAAGTGCCCATGCATACAGCTATTCTCCTGGCCACAAGCCACAGTGCAAAACCTGCCCAGCTGTTAACATGTGTGCAGGAAGCTGTCCCCGCCCTCATTCTGCCAAGTCCTAGCTCTAACCAGAGATACAAATATGTGGTTATGTTTAACCTCCATACTCCCTGATTTTGAGGATCCTGCAGATTTGCAAAAATGAATGTCGAGAAAACTCAAGAAAATCTCAGAACACTGCCATCTTTGATCTTAAACACCAGGCCTGAGTACTAGTGTGAGCATCACCCACAAGATTCTCTCTTTGCATTCTCCAGCATCAGAGCTGGACGAAACAGCACTACCCTCCTCTTGCTAAGGCATACAGACAGACAGGATACAGGAAGCCTTAGGCCCAGGTTCACTCAGGCACAGAAGCCAGGAGCCAAGCAGGACAATTTCTACACCAACAATGGAACCTCATCCTTCTACAGGCTAAGGCTCCTTTGACGTCAACCAAAGGCTGGAACAAAAGCTTAAACCAACCGTGGATAACACATTTCACACCATTACCTCACCAATAGCATAGAAAGAGGCTTTCCGGCAGCAACCTGAGCTCAGCAGGCAGATAATTAAATGAGCTTTAATTTGTTCATCCAATGGCAATGCTGCCAAGGAGTAAGAAATGAAGAGGAGAGGCAAGGGGAGGGGAGGGGAGAATAAAAGGGAGGAGGGGATGGAGAAGAGGAAGACAGGAAGAGATGGATAAAAAAAGGAGAGAAGGAGGTGGAGGGAGGGAGGAGAGAAGAGAGAGAGAGAGAGAGAGAAGAGAGAGAGAGAGAGAGAGAGAGAGAGACTCTATCCAAATTCCCTGGAAATGTGGATCACAGATTGCTAGCGTCCAAACAAAAGCTAGCTAGCTTTAAAATGCTTTGTCAACACTTTCAAACCTGCTTAGGGACTCTGGGATGGTAGAGGGGAAATGATACCCTCCCTAGCCATTGCTGAAGAAGGCTGGAATTTGCATATTTATTGCTGCAGGAATCTAGCTTTCTTTTTATGGTGCTTCCTGACACAGATGGGGCAGACGTGGGAACAGCGGGAAGCCATTTGTTTCTTCCACATAGGGTGAAATTCTATTCAGGAAAAAGTTCCCAGCTTTCCGGAGAAATCAGACTGGATTCACAATGGCCGCTCCAGGCGAGAGTTTTGAGTGTCTGCCGGGATCAGGCTTGTGCTACTTGGCGAACAGATGGTGCAAAAGAGCTAAGTCATCATTTCTTTACAGGAGTACCAGAACAGACTGACTCCAGGATAAAGCTCTCATCAGCCAGATAAGTCAGAGACCTCTGCCTACACTGTGGGCATCCGGCAAGGAGCAGCCCACGCTTGCAAGGTAGAGCCTCGGAAAAGCGCCACACCCAGAGCTAGTTTGATTTTATTTCATTGAGACAATGAATACATTGAACACAAAATAAGGCTCAATGTATATTATTTTTTACTTCGATTTCTCTCTTACCTTTATTTTGAGAACATCATATGCATATGTGAAATATGATCATGTCTGCTCCCCGTTCCCCAGTTCAACTCTCCCTATATTCTCCCAATACGCTCTTTCTTTCTCAAACTTCACATCTTTTTTTTGTTGTTTGATAGTCCTTCCCCCAAGTCCAGTGACTGCTGCTCATATCTGCATGGTATGGGACATCCATTGAATCATGGGAAACTTCCCAGTGACCACGTCCTCAATAAAGAATGATTCTTCCCACTCCACCCCCACAGCTATCACACCAACAAGCTCTTCAGTAAGAGCTGGGGCCAGGAGAGCGTTTTACTTGTCTGTGCTAGGATCTGGGCTAGCTTGATCTTGGATCGTTCTCATACAGGTGATAACCCACAGCTGCCGTGATCTCCGAGTATGGAAGGCATGTCGTGTGCACAACGCACTAGCACTTCCGCCAGCACTCTGCTCCGCGCATGCTTTCTGCCTCCTCTTTTGGAGTGTTCCCTGAACCTTGATGGTAGTAGGTGTTCCCTTCAGGACAGGCATTAACTTTCTGGCTCACCCTTTGCAAGGGGTCCGCAGTTCAGTCTTGAGAGACGTGATCCCTCCCATCCCGAGGTCCCGAGGATTGGGAGTGTAGCACAGAACTCCTTACTGCTATTCATGTTCTTTATCAGGCCGTGCTGCTCAACAAGTATGAGCTTCTTGTCATTTAAAAGCCCTGCATGTGTCTTATCAAACATACAGGCACGTGCTGTTGGAGACTTATCAGAATCCTGCTATGTTTGTTTTGGAGACCTTTTGGTCAAAGCTCTGTCTGACAAAGGCAACTCAAGAAGGAGGGTTTGTTTTGGCTCACGTTCGAGGGATACAGTCTGTCATGGCAGTAGGGGCTGGGAAGCTCCTATATGTTTTGATTTTTTGTTTTGCTTTGTTTTGTTTGAGACAGGATTTCTCAGTGTAGCCCTGGCTGTCCTGGAACTTATTCTGTAGACCAAGCTGGCCTCAAACTCACAGAGATCCATCCAGCCTCTGCCTCCTAAGCACTGGGATTAAAAGTGTGTGCCACCACCACCCAGCCTGAGAATGCTTTTCAAAAACGGCAATGTGTTGTATTGACTATACAAAGACTTTTTTGTCCTTGTCCCCTAACATCTGTTTACAAAGCACTTGTATTTAATAGCTTTTATAGTTAATCTAGAGATGATGTGAGCTAGCTTGGCTACAGGGGACTGTGTATAGGTTACACATTAATTGGTACAGTGTTATATAGGAAGGGCTTAGCACCTGTGAATTTTGACAACCACAGGGCATTTTAGAACCAAATTCTCACAATAGAGGTAGGTATGATGCTATATTAGAAACTACTAGAATTTCCCTACCTCATCGCCTCTCAGTAGACAGACAACTTGTATAGAACTTAAGAATTGATGAAGCCCCTTGTCTTAGCTAGGGTTTACTGCTATGGAAAGATGCCAAGACCAAGGCAACTCTTATAAAGGACAAAATTTAATTGGGACTGGCTTACAGTTTCAGAGGTTCAGTCCATTATCATCATGGTGGGAAGCATGGCAGCATCCAGGCAGACATAGTTCTGGGACAGGAACTGAGAGTTCTACATCTCGATCCCAAAGCAGACAGAAGGAGACTGATTCTTCCTCACTTGGTGGGGCTTGAGCATAGGACCTCAAAGCCCACCCCCAGAGTGACACACTTCCTCCAACAAGGCCACACCTACTTTAACAGGGCCACACCTCCTAACAGTGTTATTACCTGTGGGACCAAGCATTCAAACCACGAGTCTTTGGGGGCCAAACCTATCCAAACCACTAACTCCCTGTGTTGAATGAACCCTAATTCTCAATCTAGACAGAATCTAACTCATGAAATAATTGAATGAGGCTTGATGAAAACATAGAGCGCGTGTGCGCACGCTTTATCCAGACTTGGAGGCAGAGCAGCGATTTTGATCAGCAGCTGTCTACAGTTGAATGACAGCAGACTACCAGAGACCTGTTGAAAAAACCAAAAAAAAAAAAAAAAAAAAAGAAAAGCATAGAAATATAAACACCCAAGGAATCATTACTAAAATGATTACTCAAAATGGCAATGTTTAGAATGTATTAGGGTAAGTAAAACAGTCATTCAAACTACCTAAAACTGTTTCTTTTAACTTTTTATAGTGGCTATTAGAAAATCTTAGCTGATGTATGTGTCTCACTTCAATAATTTTTATAAAACCACGTTCAACCGTTTCTCTTTTACTCTCTGAAAAGTCAGAATTAGGGGATAAAGAAAGAGTCTAGTTGGACAAGCCCCTGCTGAGCGCCTCGTTCCCAGCAGGATCGGTGAGGTTCTGGTTACTGGTCTAAGAGTTGTATGGGACTGGAACTATGGTAAAGTGGTCGAATGCTTGCTACTCTTCCAAAAGACTGGAGTCCATATTCTAGGACCTACATCTATTACTGGAACTTCAGGGGATTCATTGCCCCCTTCTGGCCTCTGTACTCATGTGGCAGATACACATACTCACACACACACACACACACACACACACACACACACACACACTGAATAAAGTGCCTGGTGTATAAAACATATTACTGAGATGTGTCACAGACTGAACAAAACATTGTGGACACATTCCTTTTCCCTTTGTGCTTCATCGGGTGGGCTCCATCTCCATCCTGGATCTAGGAGACTCCACACCAGGCAAGGAACAGCGCCACATTTTTGTTCTATGAGTTGCATCCCAGGGGCTCTCCATCCATGTCACCCAGTGAGGAAGTGTGCTTGGTCACCATGGTAATTCATTCACTGTGTCCCTCCATTAGCTAGGCAAAGCCAGCGTGGGTCCTTCTGGTGGCCGCTCACTTTCCTTACCTACTTGAATGCCTTCAGTGATCTCACAAGATCCCTGCCTGTAAATGCCACACGCCACGTGACATTCAGTTTTAAATGCCGTTTTCACAGAGAACTCTCAAATTCCTATCTCTGGCCCAGACTTTTCTCTCAAACTCTGCGTGCATACACATGCCCAGTGGGTACCTGTGATGACTAATGTTTCCTAAACTCATCTTATTCTAAATAGAAACCAAACTCCATCTTCCTCCAGCCTCCTGGGTCCAGGAAATGGCAGCCTCATCCTTTGAAGCCATCATCAGCTCCTCTCTGTCTTTCACAGTCCACACGATCCTCAGGACATCACGTAAGCACTCTTGCCAAGCCTACTACTGCTTTCAGCATGGCCAGTGCCCAGATTTGGTCTGAGGAGCCCCATTCCCCCAGGATTATTTCCTAGTTTCCCTGCTTTGATTCTTGCCTATTAAGCACATATTTTCTACCAGCTTCCAGAACATTCCCTAGGTATTATCAGTCATATCACACTCCTCATCTACTTAAGAAGTTCCAATGTACCCCATATCACACTAAGTAAATTCCAAGGTTCCAACAATGCTATCTTAGTTAGGGTTTTACTGTAAGCAGACACCATGACCAGGGCAAGTCATATAAAGGACAACATTTAATTGGGGCTGGCTTACAGGTTCAGAGGTTCAGTCCATTATCATCAAGGCTGGAGCATGGCAGCATCCAGGCAGGCATGGTGCAGGAGGAGCTGAGAGTTCTACATCTTATCTTCATCTGAAGGCTGCTAGAAGACTGGCTTCCAGGCAGCTAGGATGAGGGTATTAAAGCCTGCACCCATAGTGACATGCCTACTCCAACAAGGCCACATCTCCTGATAGTGCCACTCCTGTGTAAAGCATATACAAACCATCACAAATGGCTTTTGGCACCATAAGTGATCCAGAGCCATCCACCATTCCCTCTCTTGCTGTCCGATCCTCTTCCTCTTTCCTCAGCTCTGTGCCTGTGCTGGCTCCTGGGCTTCTGTGTGGGCAGCATGCTCACAACCACACCTCTTTACTGGCTCTTCCTCCCTCCCGAAGCCCTCTCCGTTCAGAAGCACATGGCTGGTTTTGTCCTGTCTTCCCCAAAAGGTCCAGTTCTCAGAAAGAACTCCCCTGACTACCTTGTCCACGTACTCACATTTTAGAAAAATAACCACACATGTGGAAAACTTTCCAGAGCTTCTGCTGATTGAGCGAGACAGGATAGCACTTCCCATGCTTTCGGCTTATTTTGCTTAATATATGCATATGCTTATGGGGGGAGAAAAGGAGGGTAAAGGAAAGAAAAGGGAGAAAAGAAAATGGGGAGGTGGGGCCAGAAGGGAAGTAGGGTGGAGGAGGAAAGGAAGGGAGTCAGGGAGGGAGGAAAGATTAAAAGGGTGTGGTTTGTTCTAGCCCTGACATCCCACTGCCCTATTCCTTTTAGATGTATGCATGGTCTAGCCCAAGTACACCTCTAACTTGTAATCCTCCTGCTTCTGCTTTCTAAGTGCTGGAATTACAGATGTGTGCGACCACCACTAGCTACTCACCATTCTTGATCTATTTTAACCAGTTATTTTCTGTTTGCTCTTGTATCCTCACCACCACCACCTTGTGACAAGCCGTTGTACTGATGCCAGCACACGTATCTCCTTATCTATAGGTCTTTTGAATGGTGTGATGTGAATTCTATTAGAAGTTAATTTCTATCTCTGGTTGTTAATTGATATTCTAAATATGATATAAATGATGCCCAGCACATAGTAGGTCTTTACTAACTTGATAAGTGTATAAATGACCATGAAAAGATCAAGAACCTGCCTTCAAAGACTCTATAATGCAGTATACTTCGCTTCATAGATGCTGGTCCTCATATAACATCTCCCTTTGATGACAGGGCATGGCTGTTCTTTTTTGTTTAGATTTATTTTTAATTATGTGTATATGTTCTGTGTGCATGTGTGTGTGTGTGTGTGTGTGTGTGTGTGTGTCTTTGCAGGCAAGAGGCCTCATATGAGAGAAGGAAGGAGGGAGGGAAAAAGAGGGAGAGACAGAGACAAAGACAGTGAGACAGAGAGATATGAGAGATGGATACGGGCTTAAAGTGGACGTTAGATCCCCTAAGCAGAATAATAGGTGATTGAGAGCCCCTTGACCTAGATGTTGGGAACTCAGACCTCCATAAGATAAAGAAGCCAGTGATCTTAATCCCTGAGCCATCCTCCAGCCCCAGAATTCCCATTCTTATCTAAGGTGACCTTCTCCTTATTGACCCAAGATGGGAACTGGTCAAGGTCACTTGAAGGAGAAAATGGAAACCTTTATTACTTGATTACTAAAAGGATATGTGTGGGTTCTTCTCAACTCCTTTTCTAGAAGTAGAAGCCGTGGACCATCTTCTTGTCACAGGAGCTACAAAAGCGCCTGACTTCAGCCGAAAAGTAGATGATGCCGTACTCGATGACTACAGGACCGCATCTTCAACACGGAGGACACAGTCACATTTTATGACGCCCATTTTACAACCTTACCATCTGTTTCCGTCTGTGAAATATTTCAAACGACCAAATAACATTAAATTCATCTAAAAGAGTTTCTTTATTAGTTATAAACTTTTACAATTCAATTTAAAGAGTTTATAGTCCTTAACGCCGTGGGAGCTGCCATTTCTCCCCGAGCGCCAGCCTGCTCTTTATCACTGCGGGGTTGACAGCAGTTCTGACCTTTTCTAACATCTTCACTGAGAGAGGAAGATTTGAAAACTCGGTAACAAATGACCGGGGCTTTATGGATATTCTAATGTACAATAGTTAAAACAGGTTATGGTTATTAGAACCTGGAAACGATGCCTTATTGCTCATGTAACTGTGCCCCGTGAGCAGGAGGATGCTTTACTGGCAAAACATTTTCCTGTGAGTCTTAAAACTCTTAGCACTGATCAAACTGTCCAGGAGCACGCTGGACAACACCTGCTGGGCACATCCGCAAACAGAAGCCAGGACTCTGGTAAGTCAGCTGATCTCAGGGAAAGGGAGAGCATAGTTGGCTGCCTCAGCTCCTGGAGGCTTTCCTGTTGGGGGTCTGGGATGGAGTGGGTGGGGGAGCAGGAGCAGGGCGGGTGGGAGCAGAGGGGGCGGAAGCAGATGGGGGCGGGGCTAAAATACCAAATATGGTTCTTTTCCTGGTGTTAGTTGCTAAGGGAACCATAGCCTAAGAATTTGTGTAAGACTAACTTTGCTCACGCAAAATCAAGAAACAGAGGGTTAGGGAGAAAGTTCAGTGGGAAAGGTGCCTCGTGATTATGAAGCTGAGTTTTCTTCGCAGCACCCATGTAAAGGTGAGTCACGGGACAGCACACATCCGCAACCCCAGCGCTTCGGGAGCAGAGACGGACCCACTGGCTGAACAATCTAACTGAAATGGGCTCCAGCTGTAGTGAGTTCCTGTCGCAAACAATAAAGTGGAGGTTGATAAAGGAAGACACTCGGCACGGACATCTGACCTCTGTATGCACACATCATATGCATACACACACACACACACACACACACACACACACACACACTCAGTCATACGTGCATGCTACATAGAGAGGAAAAATATAAGTTTAAATAAAAAGAAACATCCAGGCTTACAAATACGATAATCCTAGCATCTGGGAAGCTGAGGCAGGAGCATTGCTGCAAATTCAAGGTTCGTCGGGGCTACCCTGTGAACTCCAAGTTAGCCTGAGGCTACAGTATGACACTGTCTCAAAAAGACATTAAAAACATCATGATTAGCCATTAAACTGTTGGGTTAACCCCTGTCATAGGTGACCTTCTTTTTTTTTTTTTTTTTTTCCGAGACAGGGTTTCTCTGTGTAGCCCTGGTTGTCCTGGAACTCCCTCTATAGACCAGGCTGGCCTCGAACTCAGAAGTCTGCCTTCCTCTGCCTCCCAAGTGCTGGGACTAAAGGCATGCACCACCATGCCCGCTATAGATGAACCTTCTAACAACAATTTCTGTCTGGCACAGGAAACTCCCCCTTCCTCAGTCATCATTATTTTTTTTTAAATTAAGATTTATTTTCATTTTATATGAATTGGTGTACTGAATGTATGCTTGTCTGTGAGCCACATGCATGCAGTGCCCAAGGAGGGCAGAAGAGGGCATCAGACCCCTTGGAACTGGAGTTAACTGGAGTTAGAGACAGTTGTGAGCCACCATGTGGGAGCTGGGATTTGAACTCTGGTTCTCTGGAAGAGCAGCCAGTGTTCTTAACTGTTGAACCATCTCTCCAGGCCCTAAAATTGTTTTTTGACTCTTTTAAAAGTTCTTCCAAATAATCTATGTTTCAAGTTTTCAAGTGTTGGCTGTTTCATGTGCTTCCAATGGCAGCATCTATAAAATGTCAGTTGACAAATTCGTTGGGGGGGGGAATAACCTGTGCACAGTATCATGTCTCTCATTGAAAGCCGCTGTCTACTTCCATAAAACTCAGGTGAACACTCACATCATCTCATGACACTAAGCAATGAGATCCTGCTATGTCACATTATAAGGGATATCCTTCAGAATCTCCTGTTATAGAACACAGTGAGGCCCATCAAAGACACGCTCACTACACAGCTATCTGTGCCAACAAGATATCTCTTCGTTGAGAGATCTGTATCTCATTTAACTTCGTCTTAGACACAAGCTTATTAGACAAGATGACCATACTGGCAACAAGCATCATAAGTAAATAATAGATAAATAGATAATAAATAAATAAATAAATAATAAATCTAATGCTTGACAAATGCTACCACAAATAAACCAGCTAAACTAGTAAGGGAATGGTATTTCATTATCTTTGCCAAAACTGAATCCAGTCTCATAATTCTTAAATTCTGTGGGTTATACAGAGTCATCCTGACCAGTTTTCCAAGAAGAAAACTGCAAACCTGCTTGTGAATCTGATTGGCTGCTGGAGACCTATCTTAGTTTTTTAATACACAGCTTGTTTATGTCTTGGGATCGCAAATGTTTTGCATCTGTGGCAGAAAGAAATACACACAACCATCTCCAGAGAAAGGCCATTGGAGTAAAGAATCTCTGAACTTGATTTCCGATCCCAGGGCCTCATGAGAGCTGAGATTTATACCGAGTGATGCAATAAGCTTTGCCATTTTTGTTTTGTTTGCTTAATCAGCCTGACTCCATCAAAAGGAAGAATATAGAAAATTCAATATTGGGGACAGGCCAAAGCATCTGAATAAACATAAAACCTAAGGCCATAAGGCAAAAATATTTATTTGAATTAATAAAAACTCTAGAGTCACAAGGTAAAAACAGTGCAAACCAAAGGACCCAGGTGTATACAAAATAAGCACTACTTGAACATGTACACATATATTTATTTTTAAAAACTTACATAAAATTATAAGTTAGTCACGTGATATATTAGTTTTAAAACTATCATTTTTTTTAAGATTTGCTTTGAATTATGCATGTGCATGTGGGTATATGTACATGAGGTGAAGGCCACAGATGCCCCTGGAACTGGAGTTGTAGATGGTTGTGAGACAGCTGACAAGGGTGCTGGGAATCAACCTGTGTCTTTTGCAAGAGAGGTTTACACTCTTAAGAGCTATGCCGCCTCTCAGTCCTCAAACTAACACTTTTTCTGCATTTCTGAACTTCATAAAGCAAAGGTGCCGGCTACTCCTGGGTAAATGATAAATCATACTTGGGTAAATGCACAGATGCAGAGATGGACAGGCTGGATAGAAGCTGACGAGTGGACGGACAGACAGACAGACAGACAGACAAGAGAAAATAAAGGTATTTGTACATGCTTAGTAACCAGGATTCTGGAAACACCCTACAAAAATCTGATTTAGGTAAAAGTGCATTCCTTTGGAGGGTCTGACACAGGTCCTAGAAGAGATGTAGTCCAGCTCCGGATGCTGATGGACATGAGGAACGTAGGAGGCCAACAAACATGGAACGCCAGTCTCTTCATTTACAGAAGTTTTGCAGCAAGCCAATAAAATTTCCCAGAACGAAGAATAGCCATGCAGTGATAAACACTTCCATCTCAAGAATGGACCAATGGCCACCGATTTCTGCCTTTAAATAAAATGCTGCAATTACATTTTGAAGCACATTAATCTTTAGTCTCCTGCCTTCCACTCCTCATTGTTCACAAAGACCTGAAGAGACAAGATTTCCAAACATTTTTCTCTCTATCTTGATTTTTTCCAACCCTGTAAGAAACTGGTCTCATCACCCTCATTTAAAAAAAGATTTTTAATGACTGATGGTCTCAAAAATAATCTACATTTAATATTTTGAGACAGAGTCTCATGTAGTCCAGGTTAACATCAAATTCCCTATGGAGCCAAGGAATGGCTTGAACTCCTGCCCCTCCAGCCTCCTCCCCCTAAGTCCTGGCATTACAGGAAGTGTGTCTTCATGCCTGGTTGACATATGCAGAGATTAGAACCTACTGCTTCATGCATGATAGACAGGATTCTACCAACTAAACTATGTTCCAAACCCTAACTTGAAATCTTCACATAAATAGTAGTAATGTCACCCCTCCATGGTCTGGCCTTCATCACCCACTGGAACTATTAATGAATGTATATCTCTCCCTCATGGCCATAGTCAGCTCACTATTGCGTCTTCTCCTTTAGCACACCCTTCAGGCTTTGTCAAGATCCAAAGGTGGCTTGTGAAGTAGGACCATGACATTCCAAGCACCAAGTGCTGCAGCCATCTAAGGTGACAAATGGGAGGTGCTCAAATTTCATACCTGCCCTCTGCTCCCCTGTGCCTAAGAGACTCTCCCTCTCTGTAGCTTCTAGTTTTTTCTATCACGCCAACGGTTTAAGCCTCCACACAGCTTCTTTAAAGAGCTCTCGCCTAGCTTCAAGTCCAAAGGCATCCATCCGCTGGGTCTAGGCTGCTCCATCTCTCGAGCCATTTAATCTTGCTCCTGTCATTTGTTACTGTCTGGATATCTGGATGCATGCTTCTTTCCTTGTATTTCCTTTATCATCTGAAGGGCAGTACCAGAAGACCAGGGGTTTATCTGCCTACTCAGTCATATCTTCACCTGGAGCCCAGCAGGCTGCTGGCAATACCTGCTTCATAAGGCCAGATGTTCAGTCAATAAGGTCTATGGTGCCATCCCACCCTGTCTCTATGGATTAAGAATATGTCTTGAAGACTATGTGTGATTCCCTGTGTTAAGCACAGAACTGGGAACCCACAATGTTTACATGAATAATTCATCTTTTCGTAAGTCCAACCCAGAGGATATTCCTAGTGACATTTACAGATGTGCTAACTTGGGCTGGCATGCAGCAATGGTAGGATCCAAAGTCAAACCTCAGTGACCGCAAGGTCTATATTCTCTGTCCCCAAAAGCTTATAAAACTCACTTTACTAACCCAAGAGCCATTCCCCAAGGAAAACCAATATAATTGTAAATTATCCCAAAAGTATTGAAATGAGGTGAACTCACAATAAAACCTGTGAGAGTCAATACAAAATTTAGGGTGTTTTGTCTAAAACTTAAGAAATCATAACAGTAGACCATTAAACTGGAGGGGGGGACTTCCTAACCATGTGCGATTGCCCAGGATGCCCATGGAGGCAGCCCTGAAAATATGGTTCTCCTTCATTAATTCCAAAGGAATCATTCTCATATTAGCCTGGGAACGGTTATCAAAAAGGTATGCAAATGCCGTTCTGATAGCACTGGGCACTGCTCCCTCCTGGTAGATCAGTCATATTGGTCAAACTCAGCAGGAACTTAAAAACACGTGTTCTGCAGTCACTGGGATCCTTCTAATTCCACTAAATTTCCAGTTTGGAAAAGGAAGCAAGATAATTTGATTGTGGGTTTTTTGGTCCAAATACTTTTGCTAAATCAGGAAGGGAAAAAAAAAAACAAAAAAACCACAGTGATGTGTTGTCCCTCTGCCCCTCTGTGCTGAAGCTCCTGGTTGAGGGGCTCTCTGCCCGGGGTGCAAAGCCTTGTAGCAGTGAAGTGGGAATGGGGATGGCACATTCTCCTTTTCTGGGTACCCCCATGTGTTTCCTGCTTGCTAGAATGCCCTTCTCCAGGCCTCTGTCCTAACTGGCATCCCTTAGGAACACTGAAATGCAAATATATCCCAGTTCGCTCCCGACCTCAGCTCGTGGTAGACTTGTGTTACACTGTCCTGATCGATCGCTGTGCAAAATTACTCAAGAAAAGTACCCAAGGAAGAGTTAATTTGGGATCACAGTTTGAGGGTACAATCCATGATGACGGGGAGCTTGGCAGTATGGGGAGATGGGTCCCATTGAGTGGGAAAGTTAGCAGGGAACAAGCAGTCATTGTAAGTCACGTGATAATATCGACTATGACCTGACAGGATCTGGAATCACTTAGGAGGCGAACCTCTGGCATGCAGTGAGGGGTTTTCTAAGCTGGGTTAATGGGTGGGAAGGCTGACCTTAAATGCGCCAGCACTGTTCCATGGGCTGCAGATCCTGGACTGTGTAACTCCTGCACAACCTTATAGCAGCGGATTACACTGTCTCCCGATTCAGCCACCAGAAACCTGCGGAGTGCCTTCTTTGTAGAAAGGGTCTTTGTAGAGGTAATTTAATCAAATAGGTCAAGCTCTAAAGATCACGACTGACAGAAAACAAAAGACACACAGAAACACAGGAAGGAGAACACGTGAAGACAGAAGTAGATGTGGGCGTGACATGGCCAAAGCCAGGCGCAGTGGCTTGAGTGTGAATCGATGTCCCCAAAGGCTCGCACACTTGAACACTGGTCCCCACATAATGACACTGCTGGGCAAAGTCATGGAACCTTCAGGAGGTGGAGCATCGCTAGAGGAAGTGAATCACTGAGGGACGGGCCTTGAGGTTTTATAGCCTACTCCCACTTCCTGTCTACTCTCTACTTCCTGGGTGCAGATGCCACGTGACCAAAGCTTTCTTCTGCTGCTATTATGATTCTGTTCTCGACCTTGACAGCGGTTTCCTTTCAACAACGGGGGCAGGATTAACCCTCCTTCCTTCAGTTGCTTGGTGCCAAGGGTTTTATCGCAGTAATAAATAAAGGAACTAATACACCAAGAAATACCAGGTGGTGACCAAGGCTAACGCCAGGATGCTTCCTTAGTGTCTTTGAACAAAAACAGAACTCTGTCCACACCTTGATTAGAACCAGCTTCAGAATGAGAGAAAATAAATCTATCATTTAAACATAGTTAGCAAGTAGCTGAGGTACACCCTACAAAACAGCATGCCTGTTCTCTTGAAGGCAAACCAGGCTACTAACAAACATCACCTGATTTTGTACTATCAGCTCCAGTTCTGTGAACTCACATTAATGCATGAACCTAAATAATTAATACATTTTTTTAAGTAGAGAAACAAATCATTTCTAATATAAGTGTTTCCTAGATATCACGTGAGAGACACTTTTGTGGAATTATTGGTTCCTTACTGAAAACCTAAGTTAATGGACATCTTATAAAATATTACATAGAAATGGAACGATTAGCAGATTTGTCCAGGTAGGAAATTGACAAAATGGGGGGATATGTGAACAGGGGCCCGAGTTGAAGAAGAAGAGAGGGTAAGTCTGCATTCACCAGGACAATTAGTGTTCCAGGCCTAGGAAGGCCAAGAGCAGAGGTATGAGAATGTGATGATTCTGAGAATCTGGTGATTCTGTCCATGTCAGGGACACATGAAACAGAAACCACACGCCCTCCGAGAATCCCATGCTCCATCTAGAATTCTCAACCTGTGGGTTGTCCCTTTGGGGCGGTGTCAAACGACTCTTTCACAAGGGTCACCTAAGATTATCAGAAAGCACAGGCATTTACATTATGATTCATAAAAGTAGTAAAATTACAGTTAGGAAGTAGCAATCGAAAATAATCTTACGGTCGGGGTCACCACAACACAAGGAACTGTATTAAAGGGTCGCAGCGTTAGGAAGGCTGAGCTAGAGGAAAGTAAGAACGCTGCGTTAAAGTCTTTACCACGCCATTGATCTTGGCTTTAATGAGCAGGACTTAGATGATTTACCTGGCAAGCACATCTGCTGTCTTGTTTTATGCTGCTCTTACATAACCACAGGAGACCCACTGGGAGATAAAGGAACACAGAGCAGCACACAGCTGCCACAGGAGGGAACGCTGGCCTGGCAGACAGTGAATGCGGAGGTCAGGATTTATGTGCTTTCTCTGTATCAGATGCATTAATGGTGCTGTAAGTTATTTTACTGACTTTTAAATGTCGCTGTTGGCATCCACTCAAAATAAGGGAGGTTTTATTTAGTTTTTAAACTTTTATTAAACATATTTAATGCTTGCTTGTTCATCAGATCAACTTCATTTAAGGTTCATAATGTATTAATTTTAACAGAAAAAAAAGTAGAGGCAGGCATGATGGCGCATACCTATAATCCTAGCACTTTGGAGGCAGAGGCAGGAGGATCGCGTTCCCAGACTAACACGGACTGATGCTGCTTTGCTGTTGCAGTGATAAATGTACCCTGGCGAAAGGCAGCTGATAGGAGAAACGCTACTGTTTGGCATCTCATAAAGTTAAGAGCATGTGTGTGTGTGTGTGTGTGTTGTGTGTGTGTGTGTGTTGTCTGTGTTGTATGTGTGTGTGTCTGTGTATGTGTGTGTGTATTTTCTACACAAATGATACTACAATTTGCATTTGTGATTTAATATACCATGAATGCCCATGTAAATGCACAAAATACCAACTATCCTTTTAAATGCCTGCATAATATCCTTACAACTTATTGAAATGTCTTTACCTTGTGAAGATTTGTTTTTCCCTTCTCTCTTTATCGTCCTTTTTTTCCTCTCTCTTTAGCTCCCCACTTCTTCCTTGACATGATTTTCCAAACTATGTTCAATAAAGACCATGAACCACATCACAGATTTGCCATTTAAATAGTAAAGGACTCCAGGGTGCCATTAAATATCAAGGTACCACTAAAATTAATGTTTTCCCACACATTATCCTCTTGTACCAATTGAGATCTCAGAACAAACAAGTGTTTGCTACTTTTCTTGATGCTGTGATAAAGCGTCACAAAATACCCAAAGTATCCTAAAAGCAACTTGAAGGAAGAAAGCTTCATTTAGCTTACGGCTGCAGAGGGATAGAGTCTGTCACAACAAGAGGGCTGGCATGTTGTCAGAGCAGGAAGCTGGCTGATCACATTTCATCTACACGAGAGAAGGAGAGAAACAGGGAATGGGGCAAGGCTATAAACCTCAAACCCCAGTCCTGCGGAGGTGCTTCCTCGCACATGCTCTACCCCTAAGGTTTCCATAGCCTTAGCCAGCACGCATCACTAGGAACTGCGCTGAAATGCACATTCCTAGCGAGAACACTTAGCATTCCAGCCACTACAGAAGGAAAGGACAGCTTACTTCCCTCCTCACAAACATTTGTCCGTCGTAGACACAGGTGTGCATTGCGAACCAGTTAACAGAAAAGGGACACATTTCCTCAAAATAGAGGCAAATACCAAACTGAGCTTGAAGACCTAAAAAAACAGTGGCCATAGGACTGTGGAGTTGTGATTCTTTGAAGTGCAAGCCTAAAGACGAAGACAGGACTGTAGAATTGTTTGGGGCACACACTTAACTCATGGATAAAGTAACTGACGTAAAACAATGACAGACTTGTTGTAACCTGGCAAGTTAATATGGTTTGTAGGATCGACTCTTTCCTCTGTGGCTGAACATGACCATGATGAAGCAGAGATCTGTGGTGTACCTCTGAAGACCTGATTTCGTCTGGCTAAACTGTGGAAATGAGCTATTAACATTACCCTCTTGAAGGGATGGAGGTCACATAACTACCTCTACAAGCTTCTTCAAATCTCACCTGAATATTTCTGAAACCCCAACCACAACCCCGCCTGTCTCAGCTATATGTCATCTTAGAAGGAGATAGACAGTAGGACTTTCTGGTGGGGCAGCTGCCTGTGAGCTCCTCTGTTTGGGGTGGGCATTGGTTACTCCTGTCAACTTGCCACAGCCTAGAATCACCCAGGAAGAGAATTTCAACCTAGAAATGTCTAGGTCAGATTAGCCTGTGGGCATGTCTGTGAGGATTGACTTGGGTATTACATGACATAGGAAGATCCAGCCCACTGTGGGTAGCACCATTTCCTAGGTGGAGATTCTCAAAGAGCCTATAAGAAAGGAGAAAGCTACTCCTTAAGAGGTTGTGGTAAACTGAGCCTTTGTGGTTCACATCTATAATCCCAGCACTCTGGAGTCTGAGATAAGGGAATCATGAGTTCGAAGCCAGCCTGGTATATACAGTGAAGCTTTGTCTCAGGTATGAAATAAAATGTATTTACAAAAGAAAAAGAGAAAGGAGAGAGCTAGATGAGAGCAAGTGGGACACATGAGAGCTTCTGTTCTCTCTGCTCTCAACCACGGGCGCACTGTGCCTGGCTGCTTGGGTTTCTGCCCTGGCTTCCCCCTGATGCTGGACTGCAATCTGGAGCTGTAAGCTAAACCAGCCCCTTCCTCCCCTGTGTTGCTTTTGGTCAGGATGTTTTATCACAGCAACAGAAATGAAACGCAGACCGAATACATGGGTGTTCTTTGTGTCTCCTTCAGGAAGACTTTACAACAGGATTCTGGGGGTTTAATTGCACATAAGTGAATGCCATGGCCCTCTCAGTTTTTCAGCTCAGAAAACTGACAGGTGAGGTGCTTTGCACAGTAGCAGGTGGGACTGAGACACAGCCTCCAGTTTTGAGCTCCTGGTACTCGCATGGCATTGTTCCATGGGAGAAACATTTGGGATAATAACCTGCACTGTGCAAGGACATAAGGAGAACACTGTAATACTAAGTAATGTGGATGATCCCTATGCTCTCGCGGCAGAGTCTAACGAGGGAAATAGACAATCTACCAGAATCCATGGCCACGGTGGGAGGGCAAAGGTCAAAGCTGACCAGTGAGTGCACGGAGTAGAGGCTCCCCAACCCGAACAGTTTAAAGGTGAAGTCCTATGGGATGGGATGGGGAGGACAGCATAGCAGGCATAGAATGTCACGTAGAGCTTTAAGAGTAAAAAGTCTTGCCCTCCTTCTAGTTTGATCTCTGCTCTGTACTTACAGTTGAAGATATGGTCTCTCGGCTTCCTGCCCCTACTGCAACAACTTCTTGCTGCAAAGCCTCCCTACCAGGATGGACTCTTATGCTCTGGAGCACTGAGCCAGTGTGACTTTTCTCCCATAAGTAACCTTGGCCTTGGTGATTATCATGGCAAACAGTGGGTAAGCTGTCTGGGAAAGAGGCTGTGAGGAAGAGGAGGCAGGCGGTGAGAGGGTTGTTTGGGATACATTCAGCTCCAGGTCAGAAGGGCACCTAGGTGAGTGGGTTCTGCAGCATGGAATATATTATTTCACGGAACGAGAAGCCGGGAGGCAAGATGCTTGCATGACAGGAAACTCAAAGTCTAAGACTGTCTTAAGGGCTATGTCCTTCCAGCTCTCTGTCTCGTCTTCCTCAGGGATGTGAGCCTTGTTCCTCTGGCTGCAGACTTCTGGGTCTCAGACAAGGCTGCTGCAGTCTCTGGAATTTTCTCCCTTAGTAGCTCTATTTGAGAAAAATTGATTAACTCCTCTAAATTGACAAAAATTACTCAAGTGGATGAATTCTAGTTTCCATGTCTGTACTAGTTACTTTTCAGTTGCTATGTTAAAACACCGTGACCAAAAGCAACTTACAAAAGAAAGATTTCGTTTTGTTTATGGTTCCAGAGGGGTCGTACCCTTACTGATGAGGTGGGCGTGGCAACAGGAGCCAGAACAGGAAGCTGACTAGTGACATTTCCATCCAGAAAAGCACACGGGAAATAGAGGGAGAGAACAGGAAGTAGGAAAAAGCTATAAACCCGCAAAGCCTCCCCTAGTGACGTACTTCCTCCAGGAAGGCCCCACCTCCTAAAGGTTCCATAACCTCCCCCAAACAACGCCATCCACTGGAGACCAAGTGCTCAAATACCTGAGCCTACGGAGACAACGCTGATTTAGTCACTACCGTGTGCCTTTGTAGAACTGGATCATGACATAGTGGTGTTTGTTTGATGGGTTGTTTGTTGGTGTGTTGTTTGAGTTGTTGATGGTTGATGGTCATGGTTTGTTAGGTAGCCATACACAAAGAAGAAAATAAGACGTAAAAGAAATTAGTTATCCTGACAGCGGAGATCAAACTTGCCCCTAATCAACAGGAAGTAGTCTAGTGATAACATTGCCCCCTTTATTCAGGGATCTCTTTTCTCCCTATCCTTTTTTCTCTCTCCTCTCGAGTGTTAGGGAGTTGAAGGGTAGAAAAAAAGGTAGAAAAAAAAAGTAGCAAAATGTAGCAAAAGACAAGCTACACCACTACATCATAAACAAAAGATTTAAAAAAATATATAAATAGAAAAAAGTAAATTTATATTGAAGTAAATACAGAGGGAAAGAGATGATATAAACAACACAGACAGGACAAGAAAAATAATTAGAGAGCTAAATTAGAATTATTACATTCCAACCATAGACTCTTCTTTGCTGATGGCTCTGATCATGGGTGTAATTAAGACATACAAGTAGGACAGAGAGAGGTCTTGATGACATGAGAACACCAAGTGGATTTTCAATCATCCAGATACCATCATGGGGAGAATATTACAAAGGGATTCTTGTACCCTCCTCTTCTGAATTAATGTTTCTCAAAGCTGTGTTGGTCCACACAGGCCTTGCATGTGTCACACACTTTAGGGGACACCGCTATGTGTGGCAGTGTTACTGATTCACTGGAATTAAGTGTGAGTGGCACAGAGTTCAGTCTTACATTTTTCTCCTCAGCTACAAGGTAGAGCGCAGACTGGAGTGGGGACATACGTATGTCACATATGAGGAAGTCTTTGATGTTGATAGCATCACTATCATGATCATTATCGTAGTCATTGTGAGATGTGCATGACTCTCCGCGCTCATGTGGAAGTCAGAAGACAACTTTGTGAAGTCAGTCCTCTCCATTCAACTTTATGTGGGTTCCAGGTATTATGTTCAAATCACCAGGTGTATACAGCAAGCACCTTTACCCCTAAGCCATCTCACTGGCCCAAAGAAGTCCTGTTAAACCAAAATTCAGTGAAAGATTATTTCTGTGAATAAAATAACTACAAAGCACCTGAGTAATTAATCCGAGATGAATCCAAGATAACAGATCTCCGAGGAAATGCGGTGGAGACAGATCATCGTAAACCTGCACGGCTGATCTATCGTGCTCCACTGGGAACTGTATTTCATACCCGCAAATGACTGTAAAACAATAGCTTCTGCTCTGTCCTCGGGGCATGAAGAAATATTAATCATGGCCAGAGAAGCTGGGGCATAAAATATGTATTATCTTCATTTCCCTTTTTATTATCAGATCTAAATCTTAGTCAGGAAGTACAGGGCTCTTTTGTGGATTCCGTCTTTCTGAGAAAAGGGAAAGTGTGTGTAGCCTCCTTCCAAAGGTGCAGCTCCAAAGTGATAAAGTCATGAGATCTCTCTGGTGATGCCAAGCCACGAACCCTATCCACCTTACCCAACATCTTCCTGTGGGTTTCTTCCCCTGAAGGCAGGAAGAGAGAGCTAAGCCAACCACCTTCTTCTAAGATCCTAGTGACGAATCAGTTTGAGTCCAAAAAGTTCTCTCTGAGGAACCGGTGAGGTTTTTGTAGTTACTTAGAGAGCACAGGCGAGGGGTGACAGGAGGAACATGGGTGGCCCCAAAACAAACACTTTGGAACATGAGCCCCCACTATAGACGAGCCTCCCCATGGCTCTGTAGATGGAATTCCTCTCAATTAACCTCTTCCCCCCCCCCCGCCCCCCACCTATACACTCTACCCTAAGACTGAAACTTCAGGCCTCATGCAATTAGCACCGAATTGTATGCAAATGGCTGACAGGAGTGCCTGGATACTAAATTGAGAATCCAAAGACCCTCCCACCCTATCCTTCTATGAGGGAGGTCAACAGTGGTTCAGGGCGTCCGACTGTGATGGACTCTTGTGAGCAGATCTAGCTCACATCGTGAAGATGACACCTGCTTTACTGTGAGGATCAGGCTGTATGACACGGGTACATCTCAACCTTTCCAAAATACATCTCAACCTTTCTATTTTCAGTGAGCTCAAAAGCAAAGTTCAAACAAGCTACTGCTACTCCTCTGCTTCCGGCTGAGATGGCTCCCCCTAAAATAACAATTGTCATACAACTGACTGGTGTGCAATGATACCATAATGGTCTATTCGATACAAAATCCTGTAATAACTACTTCACTGCTGTCATCTTGCTGAATCATCCCAGTGCTTGGGTGGGAATGCATAATGCGGCTTGTCTTGAGGGGCGAGCACACATTGTAAGCAGGACATCTGTCTATCAGACTCAACGCTCCAGTCCCGGCAGGGATGCATCTCAAGCCATCCCCTTCAAGTCTGGGAGAAAAATCCCCAGTTTCTGAGTCAGAGTTTCCTTCTTGTACACTCTGAAGCTGACAAAGAGTCTATCAATGCTGAGAAATACACAGACAAGTGCCCTGAAACTCTGCCTCTCTAACTTGTGCATCCAGGCAGGATCAATACAGGAAAGACGCTGGACTCAAGTTGCTCAAGAAAAATAACTCCAGCTATTCTCTAGGGGGCAGGAAAGAACGTCGGGTTTTGCGACAGCATCCCAGGGCCACGGTTGTTATTGGTAGTCCAACTTTCTGTGTCTATGTCTTCCTAGGATAACTGTGTTTCCAAACAGCTACTTTGAGACATTGTTTCTAGATCCAGAGTCTCAGCCCTGTTTCTCCATCACTCCCAGGGAACCTATGAGCTACCCAGCTTCTTTTACTAAACGCCTTTCCCTTTAAACAGATAATCTGTAGCATCTGTAACTAACAGTCTCAAGTGCCAAAAGCTCTGCACACCTGTTCTTATTATTTGAAAGTTATTATTTCTACCTTTGAACACAGATTTAGTGTGTTTACAGAGAAAGCATGTGGCTGGATTTTTTTCTTTCTGTTTGCTTTTAATCCAATTAGAGGATGGCTTTTTATTTACCTATGTTAACAACTAACATAGCTTCGCTTAAAACTAGTGATGGTGTGGTCCTATTTGTTGTCTCTACCCTTTACACTTTTGCATCTTACTTCCTTATAAACTGATTCTATAGGATTGTTTTCCATTTAAATACAGTTTTTAAACATCTAAAGAAAACTTGGATTTTGACACCCCACTGTGCATTAATTCTTCCCAGAGTGTTCCATTGCTTCCTGTTGGCGCAGGACTCCAGAAAATCTCATCTCCCTTCAGCTACAAAAACTTCCTTTAACATTTCTTGAAGCCAGCGTGTTACTGAGGAAATTAGTGTTTTCTTCTCAGTTCCTGAGCTCTTTAGTAAAAGAATTCATGTTTCATGTTTAATCCCAACACTCAGGCAGATTTCTCTTGAGTCTGAGGCTAGCCTGGTCTACAGAGCTAGCTCCAGTTCAGACACAACTACACTTCGAAGTTAGAAAGTGTATTCTCTCCCCCTCTTCTCTCTCTCTCTCTCTCTCTCTCTCTCTCTCTCTCTCTCACACACACACACACACACACACACACACACACACACTTAGGAGGTCTTTGGAGGAAGCTTGGGAACATGCAGTACCCACAAAGGCCAGAAGAGGGCGATGGATCTCCAGGACCTAGAGTTACAGAGGGTTGTGAGCTATCATGTAGAAACTGAACTCTGTCCTCTAGAAGAACAGAAACCTCTCCTAACTTCTGAGTCACCTGTCCAGCCCTAAATCTAGATTTTTCCATGTCCTATCTTCCCATTCCTTCCTCCAACTACCTGAAATCTGCTATCCAACTAAACAGACCGCCATACAAGTTCTGAACTACTTCGTCCAATACAGAACACACATAGGTAAAGACCTATCTATTTCTAGGTAATAGCAAAACAACAATACCCCCAGTCATTGCCCAAATCAGAGGCATTATATTGCACTTAACCACGTATCTGTTTGTACAGAGGCACACATAACCCAGCCATAACATCATCCCAGGTCCCCAGACCACCCTTCAGACTTCAAAAGCACACACCCTGGTCATACCTGCCCATCTCCTGGAAGCTGAAGTGTGAGACTGGAAAGGAATAGTAGCAAGTCAAAAACATGGGCCTAGCTCAGTAAGAATATGTATAAAGAAAAACCCAGGCTCTTCTTTCCAGATTAGTATCATTTCAGATACTAACACCAGACTCTTCCCCCACAGTCTTTGAATGAGAATACCTCCATAGGCTCATATGTTTGGAGACCTGGTCTCCAGTTGACTGGACTGTTTGGGAAAGATTGGGAGGTGTTTCAAAAGACACATGCCATTCACATCTGACTCCTGCTTGCAGATCAAGATGTACATTCTCAGCTGTTCCTGCCACCATGGCTTTGCTCTACCATCATGGACTCCAGCCCTCTGAAACCATAAGACTAATTAAATAAGTTGTCCTTTGATAAGTTGCCTTGGCTTGGTCTTTTGTCACAGCGATTAGAAGCATAGCTAAGACACACACACACCACAAAATGCTTCAGCTGCCTGTTCAGTAGATACCATCATGGGGACCTCTAGCTAATTGAACCGGATGGGTGCTGGTATCCGATCCCAGAGACTGAGGGCTCACTGCTCATGACAGTGCTTTTCCACTCCAGACACCAAGTACAAGCACAGGTTGTAGTTTGTAAAGCCAGCTATGCCTCAAGGTTCCCACAATCCCCTCTGTGGAGTTACCGGTTTGCTAGAGTAGATCAAAGAACAAAGAGAAACACACTGCCTATTATAAAGGATATTTAAAAGAACTTAGATGAAAGATCTGCAGGGTAAGGAAAAGCAGCAGAGCTGTGTGGCTTCTGGGCTCTCTAGGAATGACACACTATGGTCTGCGGTCCTCTATGGTCTATGGTTCAGCTGTCTGGAAGCTCCTTGTCACTCCAATCCTTTGAGCGTTTGTTTAGGAAAAAGATCCTCTGGCTAGTTTTATGTCACCTTGAGACAAGCTAGAGTCATCTGAAAGGAGGAAACTTCAATTGAGAAAATGCCTCCATAATATTGGGCTACAGGGCATTTTCCTAATTAGCAATTGATGTGGGAGGGTCCAACCCATAGTGGGTGGTGCCATCTCTGGCCTGGTGGTCCTGGGTTCTATAAGAAAACAGAACAAGCAAGCCATGGGGAGCAAGCCAGTAAGCAGCATCCCTCCATGGCCTCTGCATCAGCTCCTGCCTCCAGGTTCCTGCCCTGTGTGAGTCCCTGTCCTGACTCCCTTGATGATGAACAGTGTTGTGAAAGTGAAAGCCAAATACACTGTTTCCTCCCCAACTAGCTTTGGTCATGATGCTTCATCACAGCATTAGAATCCCTAAGACAGAGCTTTAGACTTTATTAAAGCGTAAGTACATGTGTGTTACATGCGCATGGTGTGCAGGTGCCTCCGGAGGCCAGAAGAGGGCACTGGATGTCCATGGAGATAGAGTTACAGGTGGTTCTGAGCCATGCAGTCTGCGTGCCCAGAGCTGAGCTCTGCTTCTCTACAAGAATACAGGTTCCCACCATGAGCCATCTCTCCAGCCCCTGAGTTCACTGCTGGTTATTTAAATTGCTTTACATTTATTTATTATGTCTTTGTGTACATGCCATAGCATTTTCCCACTGAGCCATTTCACTGCTCCCCTTTGAGTTGCTATGACAGCTTTGGTACATGGGCATGGTTGTTTGTTGGCTAGCACCGACCTTCTCAAGTTTCAGCCCTTTTTCTTTATAGACTAGAAGCTGGGGCATAAAAGATCTACTGGCCAGAGCACCTAATTGGAAAACTGTTTCTCTGTTTTCCTCCACCTTAAACAATATATCTTCTTGCCCTGAATTAATCTTCTGCATATTAAAGTGTGGATAAGCAAAAGTCGTGGAGATGAGAATAAAAAATTAGCATAACGACCGACATAAAAGAAGAGCCAGACAAAGGGGCTCAGTTCTCTTTTCACTGTGACAGTGCAACAGCAACACCACAGCAGGAATTACATCCTGGAACATATACACTTAGTTTGGGTGTGTGTTGTGTGTGTGCACATGAGTGCAGGTGCCCCTGGAGGACAGAAGAGGGCGCTAGGTCACCCTCTCATTTTATCCTTTTGCCTTTTCTTCTACTTTATAATTTATCTTGATAATTACTGATTACCTAGTAAAAAGGAGCAGAGCTAAGAGCTTCTTTTTGTAATTTTCTTTCTTCTTACTGATAAGATGATTTCTGACGAGAGATATTCGTTGAATCATAATCCACAATGGTTACTTTTAAATATATAAGCATGACTCAAATCAAGCAGTGTCAAGTTGTTAATTTCCGTCTCCTCTGCCCACATGTGATCTAATTAAATAGTCTGAGGCATGACTCGTACCAGAGAAGATACAAAATCAAAATAATTGCTGACATCGTGGGCAGTCTAAAATAACTACACCAGGAAGCTTGCATATCAAATTACTTCCGGGCTCATGAGAGAACATTGTATCTGAGAGGACTCTGGGATCACACAAATCTAATTGCTATAGTTATATTGAATGAATCTGCAAAGGGAAAAAGAACCATTTCTTTTGTTTGATGCTCGGAAATCCTGTAATGTGAAATTTGGTAATTTATTTTCAAAGCTCTAAAAATAGACATACTTTTTTCTTCACACAGCAGGTCCAAAACAATGAACTACTTCCCCATCATGCATCTGGTACTATTTTGATGGATAGGATACAGAACAAGGCAGAGAAGGTTCCTAAATACCTTATTTTTTCAATAATCTAGTGATTAAATCTTTAGTCTTCCTTGTATGTATGTGTCATAGCCAGAATATGAAATCAGGCATCTTCTACAATTGCTTCCCCATCTTATTTTAAAAATTTTTTTATGTTATGTACATGAGTGTTTTGACTGTGTGCACATCTGTAACCTCTGCACTCCTATGACAAGATGGGAAACAGAAACAGGAGAACCCCAGAAGCTCAGGGACCAGCTGAGTCTGACACACACACCAACAAACAGGAGATGCTGTCTCAAACAAGCTGGAAAATGAAGACAAACACCCAAGTTGTCTGTGGCCCACATGTGCCTGGACTTACAACAAAACCACTACATTTGCCACAAACTGAATAGAATCAAGTAACAAAATGTATTCCATCACAGCTGGGGAAACAGATGTGCTAACTGAAGATGTGCGTAGAATCCATTCTTTTCGGTGACTTCCGCTCAATCTGCTCTGAGCATTGGTCCAGGCTAATCGTGGCCATCATATACCTGGAAACTTTGGCTTATAGTCATAACACAGTAGCCTTTGACTCCATCTCCATACACTGCCTTCCCCTTAGGTTTCTTCCTATGCATCCCTTCCTCCTAATAAAGATCTATCAGTCAGTCGACTTAGGGCTGAGTGATCAGGTAGGACCAGTTCTAATTGCATTTGCAAAGGCTCCATTTCTAAATAGGATTGTGAGATGATGTCCGGACTCTGGGACTATAGTGTGCAATTCTCTAGAAGGATAATGATAATGATGATAGGTAATAGATAGGAAATCAATAGATGATAGACAGACGGACGACTGCAGATAAATATGTACATATGTGGACCCTCACTGCAGATATACATATGTGGACCTATACAAAGCAGAAGCAGGCTTATTAAGAATTTTTACCGTCGGGCAGTGGTGGCACACGCCTTTAATCCCAGCACTTGGGAGGCAGAGGCAGGCGGATTTCTGAGTTCGAGGTTAGCCTGGTCTACAGAGTGAGTTCCAGGACAGCCAGGGCTACACAGAGAAACCCTGTCTCAAAAAAAAAAAAAAAAAAAAAAAAAAAAAAAAAAAAAAAGAATTTTTACCAAAGAGTGAGAAACTGAAGGAAAATAAAAAAATCGAAGAGAAGTGATAAGCACTGGACAGTAGGAAGTGTTCCCAAGAGGAAAAGCCATCAGACTTCCTTGTCTAGGATTCTCTGAGGGTCACAGCAGAAAGTGGATAAAGGCTCGGATCATCTCTATTGAGATCAGCTAATCCTCTAATCTACCATGAGCCAATCCAATGGAGGAGTCACACACTCTGTGCATATACTTCAGCCCAACCAGGTAGATGGGCATGTTTGCCCACCTAGGTGGGAGCAACTAACCACCCAGGTGGGAGCAGCTGACTACTCAGGTGGGAGCAACTAACCACCCAGGTGGGAGCAGCTGACCACCAAGTGGGAGCAGCTGACCATCCAGGTGGGAGCAGCTGACCACCCAGGTGGGAGCAGCTGACCACCCAGGTGGGAGCAGCTGACCACCCAGGTGGGAGCAGCTGACCACCCAGGTGGGAGCAGCTGACCACCCAGGTGGGAGCAGCTGACTACTCAGGTGGGAGCAGCTGATCACCCAGGTGGGAGCAGCTGACCACCCAGGTGGGAGCAGCTGACTACTCAGGTGGGAACGGCTAAAGCCCTCATCTGTCCATCTATGCTTTGTGAGCTCCTGATCTTGACTGCTGGTTAGCCTTTCCCTGTCAGGCAGGGCTGGCCTTGCCATCTAAGCCTTGCAGGTGTTTTTCTGGATGTTAATTAGACCGAGTACCCTTTGTTCTCACATTTACATGATTGATCAGCTTGTAGCTTTTCCCTTGGTAGAGAAATAACTCACGCCAGCCTCCAAGATGTAACTGCATTCTCTCTCAGTTACCTCATACTTAGCTCCCTGTCTGTGGAGTGTTCTTGTAGTTACTTGTTAGAAGACCTTCTTATGTGTAAATTACCCTCCTAACAATTATATGCCTTACAAACAAGGATACACAGAAGGACAATGGTACCTTCCATATGCTACTCAAGGGCTTTGGAGAGAGGGGATCCTACCCAAGGTCACTGGCCCACAGCTTTGTCTTCAACTTATCTTGTAACAACCCTGTCCGTTCGGATCAGTCAACAGGGTCTCCAGCGCAGGAGTGAGGATACACGCTTCCAATTCCTGCAGTGTCCTTCACTGTATCCTGCTTACTGGAGCCCAATGTTGAGGCGCCACTTTGTACCTGCCTGGAGCTGCCCCAGGTTTGGGGGCCACTATGTCCTGGCCTGAGCTGCTGCTTTGGCCTGCGGGTCAGGGTCTAGCAAGAGAGAGAGTGGGGAATGGAAGGGCGAGAGACACAAGGAATGGAGACAAGACAGAGAGTCTGTTCAAGACTTGTTCCTCGTTCCCCTTATCCCTTATTGAAAGGAAATCATGGATATATATAAGCATAAGCAGGGGACACAGCTGAAGACACTTTACCACGTGCACCTTGCAGCTGGGGGCACCAAACAACAAAACAAGATATGGGAGAAAAACATGATGTTTATCAGAGTGTGCTCAGCTGTTGTAGGCTGTTGACAACAAGTCTCTTGTCAGGTTATATGGCTTGAGATGGCTGCAAAGATGATAGCCGCTTTCTGCTCAGAGTTGGCTCCCAACATTATCTCTTTGTCTTAGTCATCTTAGATCCAGCTACTGGTCCTCTTAATCATCTTCCCAGTGCCGCAGACTTTGCCATTTTAGCCTTTAACCTTTTTCAACACCAGGCTTAAAGACATAAGTTAAAATGAGGTTTTTGGCATGGGCTCCAAGCCACCTTATTTCTTGTAGAAGACGAGGATGTTAGTGACCATAGGAGGGTGATATGTGACACACAGGAAGCCTGGCTGCCTAAGCCAAGGGGGAAGGCTGCCAAAGAAACCAATCCTGCTGACACCTACATTATAGACTCCCAGCCTCTAGCATTGTGGGAAAATAAATTATTGATTAAGCCACTCAGCCCGTGGTCCTTTATAATGGCAGCCATAACGCACCAGGGACTAAGCTGTTGTGATGGAATGGATATAGAAATATATTTCCTAAGAGGAGTGTTGACTGGGGCTGAGAGAGGGAGAGCCCAGCAGAGATCTGAAGGTAAGGACTTGCACTGAAAGAGAGGAGGCATTTGTTCTCATCTCTGGGAAAGCCTTTTTATTGTTTTTAGATTTGTTTTAAATTTTTATTCCTGTGTATGTGTGCATCTGTGTGTGAGTGCATGTGCATGTGTGACTATGTGTGCATGTGTGAGTAGGTGTGCATGTGTGGGTATGTGTGCATGTGTGATTATGTGTGCATGTGTGAGTAGGTGTGCATGTGTGATTATGTGTGCATGTGTGAATAGGTGTGCATGTGTGAGTGTGTTAGGAGCCGACTCTTAGCCAAAAGCAGCTATCATCTTTACAGCCATCTCAAGCCATATACCCTGACAAGAGACTTGTTTTCAACAGCCCACAACAGCTGAGCACACTCTGATAAACATCTTGTTTTGCTGTTTAGTGCTGCCAGCAGCTAGGAGCACGTGGTCTGCTAGGCTCATGACATAGTGCCTTCAGTTGAGTTTGCCCACGAGGGCAAGTCACGTGGTAAAGGGTATAAATACCCAGGTTTTCCTTTCAATAAAGAGACTTGATTAGACCCTTTGTCTTGTCTTTATCCTTTGTGTCTCTCACCCTTCCGTCCCCACTCACTCTCTTGCTAGACCCTGACCCGCAGACCAGAGCAGCAGAACGGCCGTTACAAAGTACCAGAATGGGCTGGCCATTAATAAGGAGCTAGACCAGGTGGTTACATGTGAGTAGGTGTGCATGTGTGACTATTTGTGCATGTGTGAGTAGGTATGCATTTGTGACTACATGTGCATGTGTGACTACATGTGCATGTGTGACTAAGTGTGCATGTGTGAGTACACTGCAAGTGGAAGCCATAAGCAGATGTCAGGGTTCTTAGAGCTGGAGTTACAGCTGATTGTGAGTCACCCATGCGGGTGCTGAGAACCCAATCCCAATCCTCTGTAGAAAAATCAGAAAACACTCTTAACAAGTGAGCCATCTCCCAAGCCCCGTAAGCCCTTCTTCTTTTAGTGCTAAAAGAAAATTCAGCAACTTACAAAACCTTCTTTTATGTTATAGCTGCAATTATGATTGAGTTTGGGAAAGAACTGCCCATATTTGGTACATTCTAGCGGCATGGGCTGTTAAGTTCCTGGTGTTGCACGAATTGCCTTGAACATACCTGTTCCTTTAAAATGTCATTATAATAAAAAGTTCATCATTCAGAAATGTCAACAGTTTACACACCACCATGATTTCATGATGGTTAATATTTTTATGTATCTTAACTCTTTTTGTTTTTAAGGGAAAATATAATTTGACTCGTCATGCCTACTTCCCGTGCCTCCTCCATCTTTCCAGAGAAAATCTTACAGCTGCGCAGAGCTTTTAGGTTTGTGCTTTCTTGCATTGTGTGTAGGATTCTCTCTTCTTTAAGAGGGAGACAAAGAGTCTGTGTGTGAGCATGTGTGTGTGCACATGTGCGCGTGTGCATGTATATGTGTTGTATGTGTGTGCGAGTGTGTGTGCGTGAGGGATTTCCCTTGGCGGCCATACTGCACTTTATCTTGCTATGAATGAAGGACTTGTGTAGATTTGACAAGGCTTATTCGCTGTGAATGAATCGTGGTTTACTCAACAGTCTCCCCGCTGATAAGAAATGAGGTTGTCTTGCTTTCTCAGCTGTGACAAACAGCTGTGGTAATGATCATTTTTGCATTTGCCACTCCCTGTGTGCACAGTGTGTGCACACAGTGGTCTCTTTGTTGCTTTCCTGGACTCACTTCAGAAACTCTCCCTCCAGCTGTTCCTGAGACCTTGACTGCTCCAAGTATCCCTCAGAGACACTGCCAACGCTATGCTGAATCTACTGAATTGGGCTGAAGAGACAATGACATCTACTTTTATTTGTGACTTCAGTTCAAATCTGAATTCAAATCTCCAGGTGTTGAAAGGCATGCATCATTTAATAAGAAACTATGTCAAAAGGTTTGTACTGGTCCCTGGGTAAAGAGGTCGGTCATACAAGAAGGAGAGGCTGCCTATCCACCCCTTTAATCATTCCATTGCTCAGGGGAATAATTTTGTTTTGTACCGTCTGTCAGCTACTCTCAGGAGGAGTCGTGAATCCTGGCTCCATGAGCAAAGACAAACAGGGCAAGGAAAGAAACTCAGCTATAAGTACTTCAGAATTTCCCATTGAGTTCTCCATACTGTCTTCCATTAAACAAGTGTGGGGTTATAGCTAATGTTTTTAGACTATACTGTAGTGTGCACATTTCAGTGTTTTTATCTTTGTGCTACAATTCAGGGCTTTCAGTCTTTGTGTGTTTATGCATGTTCGTGTGTGTGTGTGTAAGTGTGTGCATGTGTACGTGTATGTGTGCATATACACATTGGTATACAAGTCTGTGCAAGTATGTGTACACGTGTATGTGCATATGTGTGCATATGTAAGTGCATGTGTGTGTGCATGTGTGTACACATGGGTGTAGAAGTGTGTGCACATGTGTATGTGTGTGTGAAAGTATGTGTGCATGTGTGTGCACATGTGCATGAATGTATGTGCATGTGTGTATGTGTGTGCATGTGTATATGTACCATGTACATGTGTGCATCTGTGTATGCACAAGTGTGAATGTGCATGTCTGTATGTTTGTGTGTGTGCGTGTGTGTGTGTGTGTGTGTGTGTGTGTGTGTGTGTGTGTGTGTAAGCTAGTAGTAGGCCTTGGGTGTCATTCTTCAGGTGCCATCCACCTTGATTCTTGGGACAGGCTTTCTCACTGGGACTTGGAGCTTACCTAATAGACAAGGTGGCTTCCCAGTAAGTCCTGGGGAAACTTTCCTATCCCTGTCTCGTCACTGTTGGTATTACAAGTGTGTGCCATCATGCCTGGACTCAGGTCCTTCTACTTACAGACTAAGCTGTCTCCACTCCAGGGCTCTCAGTTTTGAAGGACAGTAGAACTGTAGATGCTGATATCCTTCTCAGTTAAAAAACAAGTGGGCCCATCACAGTCACACAGCAATTTTATCAGGCATCTGGGCAATGCACATCAATCCTTTATTATAATAACAGCTGGCTATGATTATATCACTTATGACAGCTAGAGATGCTGACTTCATATATTACTTTCCTGAATATTCAAAACTATCGAATACAATACCAATTGCTGTCTCCAGTTCAGAGAGGAAGGTATTGAAGTCCAGAAAGTTTCAGCAATATATTCATGCTCACATAAGAGAACTGGGCTGGAATCCTGGTCTATCTGACTCAGGACTACTTACCCAACACTACTTGCCTAGGGATGGTGCTGCCTACAGTGGGCCAGGGTCCTCCCACATCAACTACCATCCAGACAATTCCCTTACAGCTAATCTGATACTGGAAACTTCTCCACTGAGATTCCCTCCTGAGGTAGCTCAGTCAAGTTGGTAGTTAAAGCTGACTAGGATAGTCGTCTGTCAACTCATCGACTGGTTATTTCTGGCAAACATGTCCTAACACAGATCCTTAGAGTCCTCATGATTTCATCTCTGTGAAAGTTCACACGCGCTCCCAGTGAACAACACAGAAAATGATCTTGACAGAGAACGCTTGTTTAGTTTCTGATTCTTAATTTAACAAGGACAATACAGAAGGTGAGATCAGGGCAAAGAAATGTCTCAACTAACAGTGTGCTTGAGGTTGGCATATTCTCCACGAGCAGGAGTTGGAAAACAAGTTATGATTTTTCTGGGCCCTTGATCATCTTCCTGGTGCCAGGAAAACTGTGCATGTTTTTTTTTTAAGCACCATAAAGTGTTTCCCTCTCCCCCTTGGCACATTGGAAATGTCATCACACAAATGATCTAACGACACACAATGACACCAGAGAGACTGGGATTTATATTCACGAGCAATGCACAGATGCATAGCTCATGAGCAACGCTGACAGAATGAGTAATCGGAAGGTCTCAGTGGACCGCAGATCAGGTCTGAATCCCCCATATATTTAGTACATTGTGGAGTTGTACAACTTTTTGTCTTATGAACTGTCATTGGGTAGATTGCCTTCTGGGCTTGTAACTGCTGGACTATGGGGGCTTCATTTTATGGACACGCAAGTAATCTGTATTTTATGATATTTAAACATAGTTCCACCCATAGTTCTGTGGTGACTGGCTGTTTACGGCCTAGTGGATGTGATTTATGGAGGATTCCAGGAGGACACTTTACAACATCAGGGAAATGGTCCGATGGATGTGTCACGTGTGAATATAGAGCTCTGGCCTCTTGTGTGGCATTTGTTAAGATGCCATTAAGACAATCACTGCCCCTCTAGACTCAATGCTGTCCTAGCACTTTGAAGGAAGATAAACAATTGAGTAACTTATATGGGTGTCATGGAGAAGCCAGGGCCTCACATCAAACCTCTAAGTATAGAGCTATTGAATGAACTACTAGCAGAAGGCACGGATAGACAAACTGCCTTATCAATAAACCATTAAGCTGCTCTCTCACATTTAAAACTTCGCTGGCAGCTTTGATGGCGTATCTCTTACCCATTCCTATTCATCCCGGTTCTTCTGTGTATTCTGTCCTCTGCTCCTGGGATCTTAATGGCACATCCTCAATAATAATTTAATATGTAGCTTTAATTTTAATTAAAAATCAGTGAAAATATTAAAAACTTCCAACGAGAGCACACAGGAGATGACTGCTCCTTGTGTTTAATTATCCAACCATTAGGCAATAAATGAGAATCACTTTCTGCCTATGCAATGCAATTAGGAAGAAGTGGCTGTTGCGATCGGAAGAGAGAGCTGGACAATTCCAAATTAGATTTCTGAAAAGAAGCCGGGGAGGCAGCTCTAAATTAGTTTTTCCGAGAAGATGATTGACAGTTAATATGTATGCTAATTGATGTCATAGTTTTCCTAGGTATGTCCTCTGGTTGCTTGCAAAAATGTCCAAAAGACGCTTCTTAAAAGTCCCTTTTAACAGGAGTGAGGTGGGAACCAAGTGGGCTAGGAGCCCTGTTTCTATCTCCTTTGGAATATTAAATAGAACATGTCCTCCCTTCCTCCTGCCCCCCCCCTTCTTCCCTTCCTAAGGAAAGCTGCTTAGCCCCAGGAATTAATAGTAAGCTTGGGGGTAACCTGGTCTACAAATGAGAAGATTCCAGTGCTCATGGTAAGTTTAACAGTTTGTGCTATCAAGGGTTGTCACCCCACAACTGAGCAACTTAAGTACTGTGGTTTTTCCCTCTGCAGATAGAGATGAAGACACGATGAAAATGCACATTGTCGATGTGTCTTTATGGAGGGAATTAAAAAAAAATAACCCTGGCTTAGATACATAACACTGCAAGGTCTTCAACTGCTCTGTTCCCACTAGTGTGCCTCTCTGTGACAACAAAATGGAAAAGGTCTCTAAAGCCTTTGACACACTCTGTTGATTCCCACCTCTTTTTACCAAGTGTTGAAAACAATGTCGTCTACGGAATGGAGAGATTACTGACATGTCAAAAAGTTACTTCAATCTTCTGTCCCTGACTCTTTTGCTTGCGTTTGAGACCCTTTTCCTCCAGCTGGGTTGCCTCATCACCCCTTGGTATGAGGGCATGTGATTGGTCTTATTGCAGTTAGATATGCCATATTTGATTGACATTCCAGGGAGGTCTGCCCTTTTCTGAAGGGAACCGAAAGGAGAGTGGATCCGGGTGAGGGGGTGTTGGAGGCGGGGCAGGGGGCGTGGATGGACTGCGAGGAGAGGAGGGAGGGGAAATGATACTCAGGATGTAATAAATGAGAGAATTTTTTAAGTTAGTTCACTCTTAAATCTTTCTGCATTGTATGTATTTGGGAGTAAAGTATGCAAGTGTGTCAGGTTAGATGCCTGAGCTTACATCAAGAGTCCTCAAGTGCTCATCACCTTATTCATTGACCCAGGGGCTCTCAATGGAACCCTGAGCTCTTGGATACAGCTAGCTTAGCCAGGGATTCTCAATGGAACCCTGAATTCATGGATACAGCTAGCTTAGCTATTTAGCCAGCTCTGACTCTACCTTCATTCCGAAGGATGGAACTACTGGCATGCTACCATGCCCACTTGACATTTGAGTGATTTCTGAGGAAGAAAACCCTGGTCCTCACCTTTATACAGCAAGCACTTTATCCCCTGAGCCATCTTCCCAGCCTACACATTCAGAAGGAATAGAAATATCCACCTGACACCGTCACTCATCCACTCTCAGCACCCACGAAGGAGCTGCGTGTCATCAGTTAGACATCCTAAATGCTTTGCCATTTCCCACGGAACTGTTTTTTTCTGCCATATCCATCACAGAATCTTATTCTAAAATGTGATCTTTTAGTGCTTAAAATACTTTATTGATTTATCTATTTCCCAGCAACAGAAGGTGTACAGGCAAACTGTCAAGTTTTAGCCTAAGTATCTGCGACCATAACCCTTCGATATTCAAACAGTTTGCCCAGTTGTTTAATAATCATAACTGTTACTATCTCAACTGTGAGCAGACAATATATGTGTTTCATTAACACTACACTCCTTTCTGCCCCGTTGCCTCTTGACTTACTTGGCCCATGACCTTTCTATGTTCTGACCTGAAAATACACTCCTGTGACCACACTAGACTTTTCGCATCAGATTAAGCATTTTTGCCTCCAACAAGGCCTTCTTGTCTATTCTGAACTCCTTAGGAAAACATAAAAGGCATTCAAGAGGGGACCCTGTCTCCTTTTCTCATCCCTGTATCCCAAGAGTGGTGGGAGCCATGAAAATATTAGCACCTACTCATACAATGCTCAAAAGAATGGATGTGAGCATGAAATGTGAAGAAACTTGGGCTGATATCTGGCGATCGGTCCAAAGTCACAGTTAGTGTGAAACAAAGCTTTCATTCGCTAGCCTTATTTTATTGAATTTATATGTGATCTCTGAGTGTTTCTATGTATGCCAAAATGCACATGGGTGTCTCTGGATGCCAGAAGAGTGTCAGATCCCCTGGAGCTGGAGTTACAGGTAGCTGTGAGCTGGGATCCAAATACCATTCATCTAGAAAAGCAGCCAGTGCTCATAACCACTGTGCCATCTCTCCAGCACAGTCTCAAAGCTTAATTACTCTAATACAAGGTAAACCCAAGGATTTATTGATGGATTTATTGTGGCAGCAAATGGAAAGATTTATGGTACGTGAATAATCACATATTTTGATAGCATCTGTACCTACTGGCTGCGTGTACAGGATGTACAAAAATTTCTCTCATAGATCATTTAACAGACCATATAAAAGACTTCATAGAATGCATTTCGGATGTTAAGTGGAAGCAAGGGTTTTAAAGATAGTTCAGTGACAAACAGCATAACCAAAAACGTAAGAGCAGCAGTAATGTTCGTTCTTCTCTGGGAACCAGAGCTCTCCTGATGCTCACCAACTGTAGCACACACACTGCACACTAAAGATGCACACAGACTGCACACTGACAATTCACACATACTGCACATTTGACAGTGTGCTGTAGACCAGTGCTCTACCGTGGTCTGTTTTATACCTGATGCTAGAGTCCCCAGCCAACATGTTCATTATGTATAGGAGGCCTATGTTTCTACTTAGCCCATGGGTTCCGTGGTACACTCCAAGATCAGTAAAAAGTTTATCTCATGATAACTAACTTGCTCAGAGACAACTAAGCACCATGTTTGCCCTTGGCTGCTTGGTTCATCACTTACTTAGTTAATGGTCATTAAAACTGTGATATCTGCAGACTGATTTCAGAAGACACAGACAGGTCACTAGACAACTTTCAAGAGTATCTTTAGCAATGCTCACTTCTGGGCTCTCAGAAGTCTTCTTTGGAGAGGTCCCTGCCTCCCCAGGTAACTTTGGTTTGAGCTCCTTACCCTGTTCCTGAAGCCAAAGCCATCCAGTGGGGAGCTGCAGACCCAGCAGTCTGGGCCGTACCACCTCTGTGCCAACTCCACTCACATTCTTAGCCTCTACCTTCCCTGGGATGGAGCTAAGGTATCGCCTTCACACCAGCCACAGCACGCCCAAAGACCAAGGGAGAGCCGCAGCCGTGCCAGAACCAGATAATACCTGCGTGGGCAGGGCTGGCGCCATGGTGGACTATGCCTGGCTTGATGGTCTCGTTTCTATCCAGTGGGAAACCACTGCTTGGGAACCAAGGGCCTGGGGCTTGGGCATGGCTGGGAAGGATAGAGAGGAACAACCCATGATGGTGCTCTCAGAACTGACTTTTATATTATCAGCATTCCAGGCAAACTCTCCATTGTTGGGACTGCCAAAAACAGGGTGCTAACCCCAGCAGGGGACAAAGAGGCAGATTAAACCAGAGTGTGGCTTTTGAAGCTAGTGACACTGTGACCGGCAGCTGTCTCTCTCAAATCGTGCTTTCAGGGAAACATGAACTGCAGTGTCCTGAACAGCCTGGAGAACAACGTCTCACTCACACTGAGGAAGTAAGGCTGTCCGCCAGCAGCCAGCGCCACAGGAGCAAGGTTTCTGTCATGGAGTCATCAGGAAATGGGGTCCCAGCTGATATCTATAGTGACCTCAGGAGAGACCTCAGGCAGAAAGACCAATCTAGGCTGTTTCTAAATCCCTGAGTCAAGACTCCCAGAGAGGGGCTAGGGAGACAATTCAGCAGTTAGGAGCACTCACTGCCCTTGCAGAAGACCCAGGGTTGGTTCTGGCACTAACACGGGGACTCACAAACATCTGTAACTCCAGTTCCAAGGGACCCGATATCCTCTTCTGAACTCTGTGGGCTCAGACACATACACGGTACACCTATATGCGTATGTGCTGGCAAAACATCCATACACATACATTTTAAAATTAAAAAAAAAAAACCCTACGAGATACTGTTTCTTGTTCAGTCAAGGTATTGGGGTATTTTAATGTCACTAGCGCATTGTCTTAGTCACTGGATTACTACTGAGAAGAGATACCATGACCACAGCAACCCTCGCAAAAGAAACCATTTGACTGGGGGCTGGCTTACAGTTGCAGAGAGTCAGTCCACTATCTTCATGGTGGGAAGCATGGTGGCACTCAGGCAGGTTATGGGGCTGGGGACATAGCTGAAAATTTACATCTGATCCTCAAGTTGGAAGCAGAGAGAATGTGACTGGGTCTGGTGTGGGCTTTTGAAACCTCAAAGCCCATCCCTAGTGACACACCTTCTCCAACCAGCCCACCTCCTAATCCTTCCCAAACAGCTTCATTAAATGGTGGCATTCAAACATATGAGCCATTGAGAGCCATTCATATTCAAACCACCATACACACGTTAAGCATCTTAAATCATCCCACATACACACACATACACCATTCCCTAGGGGAATGGGCAAAATTCTAATCTATAACTACAAAACAGTGACTCTCCCAAATGGAATAATGTCAGTTCTAATTATTTCATTTTGAAGCGAGAGAGATGGCTCAGTAGGTCAAGTGCTTCCCTCGCAAGCATGAGGACCTGAGTAAAACTAAAGAAAGTAGGACAGTGGTGTGTATCACTGAGAGGTGAAGACAGGCAGATCCCTGGGGAATACTGCAAGATGGAATAGCCTACTTGGTGAACCCCTGTAGCAGGACATTTATTCTGCTACATTGTATTCACAGTGGAGCTCGGTGATTAGGCAGTAGAAGAGGAGGTGGAGCTGGGAGAGAAAGAGAGGAAGGGGAGGAAAGAAAGAGAAGAAGGAGAAGAGAAGGAGGCTATCAGCCATGGAGAACCACGGATGGGTGGAAAGCTCTCCTGGGTAGCAACTTCTATCAAAATGCTAGATATTGGGTAACAACTCTAATTGTGTGGGCATCTTGTTGATTTAGCATTTCTAAATATATAAATCCTTTAGATATCATTAAGCTTCAAGAGTCTCATTTCTACGGGGTACTGTGAGGATGACAGATATTGTCAAAGGTTCAGCTGAGCTTTGTGGATGCAGCATGGTGGATTGGCAGAGCCGTACCCCACGCTGGCGTCTCGTTGGGGTAGCAGGGCCTGCGCATCTAGCTAGCCAGAGCCCCGGTCAGAGCCGAGGAGCAGCAGGAACATGGTGGCTGCCCGGGAACAAACTGGACCAGGCGCCGTCTTCTAAATATCATCCCTACAAACCCCAGGTTCAATGAGAAAGTCTATCTCAAAATTCAAAAAGAAAAATTACTAAGGAGAACAGCTCCTAAGGGATGACACTTGTTAGTTGTTCTCTGACCCCCCCATACACAACATACACACAACCACACACACATACACACACACACACAACCACACACAGACACACAACCACAAGTTCTCTGACCTACACACATACATACACACACATACACACACACTTGTAACCACAAGTTTTCTGACCTAAACACATACATACACACACATAGAACCAAAGGATGTTTTTTTATGAAATATTTCAAGAGAGTGACACCAAAATCTACAGAATAAATTGGTACTTGAGAAATCGGGCTTGCTTTGGTTGGTGTTTTGAGTCCTGTGACTTGAATTAAATGCATTCTCTTGACCTATTTATTTAATCATCTGTAAAAACACATGGGCTAAAAGTCAATATTTCAGTAAACCCGTGTATCAGCTCACATCCTGTTTGCCTGTTCACACACAGGGATTAGCTCTGTCTAGGTAATTCTGACCTTCAGAGCAGGCTCTGTTGCTGGATTCTGAAAGGACCGATCTGCTTCGCAGTGATACTGTTTTGAATTCTTCAAATTACAAGGCATTAAAATTCCAGGGTAAGTGGGAGGGGGACTGTGCTTACTACCTGCTTGCGTTTTCCTACTGAGCTACGAACAATGGATAAACGCTAATTGCCATTGTGGATCTGTACTGAGTGGCGGACACGTGCTCTTAGAGGGAAATAATGTCCAACAGGACTGGAAATTAATTGGGTTAATTAAAGCCCCTGTCACTTAACTTCTTTACTTCACCTCTATAAGCAAATGCTTAAAAGATAAAGTAGTTCTACTACGCTATCATTTCTATTGGAAAATCTAGGAACAAATGGCGTCTGTAAAGCTAACTTCGGTTAACGTAAGCACTCAGAGTCAGCTATCATTATGGAGTGTCTGCAAGCAGGAAAGAGAAGATAATTCAGAGAACCCAGATATAAATGTTCAATTTTGCCCAGAAACTCATTTTTTAAACATTATATCTGATTGCAGCTCTGAGATCCCAGAATAGTTTTACCTGAGGTGTTTCTGCTTGCAGCCTGCCTCTGCCATGCTTCCTTCTGTTTAGGCTTGCATTTTAAAATCACCATGCCCTGTTCTCCTTGAACTTGTCAACAAGTTAAGTGCTTCTTTTAAACTCATGATGGTGCTGGAGAGATGGCTCAGAGGTTGGGAAGGCTCTAACCCTGAATTTGGTTCCCAGCACCCATGCTGGGCACCCACAATCATCTGTGTTTCCAGCCCCAGGGGCTCTGACACTCCCTTCTGGCCTCTACTGGCATATATGTGTGCATGCGTGCACACAAACGCACACATGCATGCACACACACACACAAAATAAAAATATTCAAAAATCTCTTAAACTTATATCATTTAGGCAGCTTCTCCTGAACCAAGAAAAGTGGCTACTCTGAGATTGTTTATTTGCAAACAGCTGCATTTCTCCCTCTCATATGTCATGTGTGTGCACACTGCGCACACACATGCACTAAGTGCACTGGCATGCATGTATGTCTGAGCATGTGAAAGCCAGAGTCAACTTTGGGTGCCATTTCTCAAGAAATATTGGCCTTTCTTTTGGAACGGGGTCTCCCATTGGCCAGTGAACCCAAATCACTACCTCTAGCTCCCCAGTGCTGGGATTATAGATTCATGCCACCATGCTGGCTTTTTCTGAGGGTGTGGGGATCAACTCAGGTCCTCTTATTTACACAGGCAAGGCTTTTACCAAGGGACCCATCTCCCCAGCCTCATGTTTTATTTTGGAACTACATGAGTAGAACAGCACTTTCTCTTTGTTGTAAGTAGACATGTCTGCATGAACTCCAGCCAATGGCACTCAGAAGCAGGGGTACACAGGCTTGCTGGACCCACACCAAAGCTTTTCTCCACTTCTTCCCTTCAGCTCCGCAGATGAGCCAGACCCTTGAGAATGTATCACACAGTTTTGAAACAAGACACAAGGATCCTTCATGCCTAAATATGGCAAGGAGCCCTTGGGCCTGTGGATACTGACCAATTTTGCATCCAGTAGACAAATTCACTTCAGCACTTAAGGGACTGGATAGATCATCTGATCTTTTGATGGTCCTTTCAGCCAATGGTAGCAGTTTATTGATTTGCTGAATAATAAATAATTGATGTATAATTACTGACCCATCTGCCATTTATATTTTGTGGGAGTCGAACTTCGCCTCTCCAAAGCGTTACCAGGTCACAGCATCATTACTGTCCTAGGAAGAAGCACAAGGCATCAAACATCCAACCCTCTACTGCCCCTTTTCAGCCTCTGCTTGCCAAAGTTTAAGATTTATGTGTAATTATGCGTGTATACATGGGTCCGGTATGGGTATGTGCATACTGGTTCCTGCAGAGACCAGAAGGGGACATCTGATCTTCAGGAACTAGTTACAGGTGGTTGTGCACTTCCTAATGGGAGTGTTTGGGATTGAAATCAGGTCCTCAGAAAGAGCAACAAGTGCCCTTGCCTGCTGAGCCATCTCTCCAACATCCGTGGAGCTACTTTTAAGAATCAACACCAATGTAAAGCCCATCCCACAGCCTGACAGAACACCAGCTCCCCAAAGTAACTTTGAAGCTGCTCTCTACCGAGATCTGAAGGAGAGAATTGATCTGCCATGACTTTGCCACAACACTGCTTAATAAAAGATGCCTCAAGTTCACACCCCATGGATCCTCACCGCTCTGTCCACAGTAGTGGCACTACTCTCTGCCAGGAACCTCAGAGAGGTGTGGAGAAGGCTTCACTTAAGCCAACACATGGAAACTGCCAGAAGGCGATAAAGACAGAGGTGGGTCATGAGATGGTTTGCAGACATCTATGCTAGCTTTCCTCAGAAAAGAAACACTGATGGATAAAATATGCTAAGTTGCCGGGCGGTGGTGGCCTTTAATCCCAGCACTTGGGAGGCAGAGGCAGGCGGATTTCTGAGTTCGAGGCCAGCCTGGTCTACAGAGTGAGTTCCAGGACAGCCAAGGCTATACAGAGAAACCCTGTCTCAAAAAAAACCAAAAAAAAAAAAAAAGCTAAGTAATTTCCATGCCTGGATCCCATGTGACTGCAATGTCACATATGCCAATACGTATTACCCCACTACGGTGGAGTTATTTTCAATTACTTTCAAGCCATCCATTTTCTGGGAAGAATTCAGAGGGTGCTTAGACATGCAGCAGATGTAGGTCTAGCCTCCGGGAACAGGGCCTGAGCGTGAGGAGCTTCCAGTGTGTTTTATGGTGTCGTTGCTCAGAGTTCTGAATCCTGGATAATTCAGGGTTTTACACAAAACGGGAGTACAGCTGCAGAGAGCCCAATTTATTTTAAATGTGATAACAAGAAGAATATCCAGGAAGCCACACTAGATTTGTGTTTGGCCCATTTGCTCTCAGATATTCCCCAAACCTTCTGTGGGTAGCTATCTGTGCGGATATGGTTTAGTTACCTCACCATGACCTGTTATCCTATCTTGCCCTCTGCATCCACCTTGAGTGATTACACTGGATGGGATTGGTGGTACCACATTTGCTCTTCATTTCAATACTGAGAAGCGCTTCGTTTCCTGAAGATGGGAAAAGAAATAATTGCAACACGAAGTGGAATGCACTATGACTCATCCTTTGAGAAGAGAATCATGTAGAATATCATGATATGTATGATCTAGCAAACACGATACTAAATAAAATAAGCCAGACCCAGAAGTGGAAAACTGCATGGATTCCCTTGTCTGAGATACTTAGCATGGAAAAATTCAAAGATGTCTGGGACTAAGAGGTAGGGAAAGTAGGGAATTCCTAGTCATGGGTCACAAAACTTCTGTTAACTACCATGAAAAGAAGTTCTAGAAAGTTGCTGTATAGCATTATCCTAGAGTCCACAGTCGTGTGATGTACATTTAATTTTTTTCCTTAGAGGGATTTTTCTCATGTTAAACATTTCTACCATGATAAAATGGACTTTATAGAAATATTAAGTTAATTGCATCAGTTGCTTTTCTGTTGTGATTAAAAAAAATACCATTACCGAGGCAAATTATGGAAGGAAGTCTATCTGGGTTACTCTCAGAAGAATGAGTTCAGACATTATGGCAAGGGAGTGTAGCAGTAGGCAGCAGGCATGGCAGTAGGAACAGGAAACAGGAAGCAGAGAGCTCACATCACTTACCACCGGCAGCAGGAGGCAGAGAGGGCAAACAGGAAGTACGACAAGGCTATAAACACTCATAGCCCGCATCCACGGTCAGGCTTCTTCCAGAATGGCTGTACCTCTCAAAATTCCCACAGTCTCCCTCAACAGCACCTCCCTGGGGACCGAGGGCTTAATTGCCTGAGTCTATAGGGTACATTCCTTATTCAAACCTGCACACTAACCAAGCCACCAATCTTATGGGACAAGAGAGGAGTCTCACAAAATGTACAGTATTGTTTTATATACTGATGAAATATGTAAGTCTATTCTTACATTAAAACATCAGGTGCCCAGAAACTGGAAAGAACCAGATGCCCTTCAACAGAGGATGGATACAAAAAATGTGGTACATTTATACAATGGAATATATACTCGGCTATTAAAAACAATGAATTTGATAAAATTCTTATATAAATGGATGGAACTAGGAAATATCATCCTGAGTGAAGTAACCCAATCACAAAGAACATACATGGTATTCACTCACTGATTATTGGATTTTAGCCCAGAAGCTTGAAATACCCAAGATTCATCTCACAGACCACATAAAGCTCATGAAAATGATGACCAAGTAGGGGGGGCTTCAGTCTTCTTAGAAGGAGTAACAAAATACTCAAGGGAGCAAATATGGAGACACAGTGCAGGACAGAAACTGAAGGAGGGGCCATCTACAGACCATTCCACCTGTATATCCATCCTATGTGCAGTCACCAAAGTAGACATTGATGTGGATGTCAGGATGTACATGCTGACAGGAGCCTGATATAGCTGTCTCCTTGAGGTCTGCAAGAGTCTGACATACTCAGAGGCAGATGCTCACAGCTAACCATTAAACTGAGCATGGGGTTCCCAATGGAGAAGATAGAGTGAAGGCTGAAGGAGTTGAGAGGATTCACGACACCATGAGGAAAGCAACTATACCAACCAACCAGAGCCCCCAGGGTCTAAACCACCAGCCTGGGAGCGCTTAGGGAGGGACCCATGGCTCCAGCTATATATGCAAGGGAGCTATATATAAGTGGGAGAAGAGATCCTTGGTCCCATGAAGGTTGGGCGTGGGGTGGGGGATACTCGAGGGTGGGGAGGTGAGGTACGGGGAGGGTGGGGGGGTACACCAACGTGGAGGCAGGAGGACGGGGGGAAGGGATAGTGAGTTCCTGGGAGGGAGGGGGGAAATGGGGTAAGGAGAGAACATCTGAAATGTAAATTAAATTTCCAATTTAAAAAAAAAAAAAAACAAAAAAACATCGGGTGGTAGAAGATGGAATCCCCAGCACCTGGTCAATGCCTTTTTCCTAGAGATTTTGCTTTTCAGTGATTTCTATCATTTTTGTCTAAAAATAAAAAAATACCTGACCCTACAGCATGTTGGGAGAGGGTACTAATGTGGATTCTAAAGACAAGTTTTAAAAATTGCTCAATATAAGTTTAAGTCAACTGTAATACATTAGAAAAGATAAAATAAAACCAGCTTCAGGACTGGCTATATCCAGAAACATCCAGCATTAGCAGCACACATTAAGCTGGCTTTGCCTGTCTGTGTTTGCTTCATTCTCAAGAAGTCTCTTTCCATGATGAGCTAAGACTGCAGGCATACAGGCCTATAGCCAACCCACTGATTTAAAAGGCTCGTTCTCAAACACCCAGTAGTAACATTAGGACGCACAGAAGCCTGAGGTAACTCCGCTCAGTAAAGCAGTGGCTTGGGCGGGGCTGGAGACAAGACGCTGCTGCGCAAGCGCAAGGATCTCAGGTCCCATCTCAGTTCCCATTTAAAGAGCTGGGGGTAGCCTTGCTTGTGCTTGTAACCCCAGCGCTGGGAGGGGCCCAGGCCAGAAAGACAGGAAGGTCACTGGATCAAAAACATCAAGCATTGGGTTCAGTGAGAGCGTCTGTCTCGCGGGAATAAATTAGAGCTCGGAAGTGCCTGCCGTTGGATGTCTTCCTCTGGCTTCCGGGGCAGGGGAGGAGCCGCCTCCGAAGTTTTTCATCAATGCAATGGACTTCTTCGGTTTCCTTCCCTGTAGCTTCCCTGTGTTCAGCCACCTCAGCACAATCAGAGTTTTGTTTCCCTTCTAATTTCTTTTAAAGTTACTGAGCCACAACTCGTGATGAATGACTACCCCGTGACTTCTTGACTTCAGTTTTTTTTGGGGGGGGGGTTGTTTAGAAGAACAGCACTAGTATGTACGGTTAATATACATAACGTGTTGCCGGAAAACACACAAGGCAAAGCAAGCCAAGGAGTTCTGACAATCCAAGAAATGAAACCATTTGGCAAGCTCGTTGGGTCTTGGCTGGGAGGCATTTGCCTCGAGCAGAAGTCCCCAGTGGCAGGCTAAGTCAAGGAGGTCACACTGATGCGTTTATAATAGGAAAGTTGGTTTTTCAATTCACAGAGCAGAATCTGGCAATGTACACATTGCCACCTCCAGCTTCCACACTCGCTGGCTACCTGTAGAAGAAAGATTTGTCTGTGTGCATACGCACAGAACAGCGTTGTCTTCTATCCACCCCTCCCAGCATCCCAGCCACACCTCTACTTCCTTTTGCACTGATGTTAAAACGGCAGATCAGAGAAAAAACATAAGTTATTCCCTGTATTCTGACCACATATCCCAGATCTTATTAGACACGCTCCCTCATGGCATCCTAACAAAAGCCCTTGCTACTTCATGACACGAAACAAAGGGAGGAAGAAGGAAAAGAGAAGACCAAGACAGGAGCTATGAGCAGAACTGTATGCAAGTCTCAAAGGGGTTGAGGTAGGGTGTTGGGAGAAACTCAGCTCCACGCCGAGCTCTGCAGAGCTGACAGTGTCGGGAAAGGCAATCCCACACGGGAAAGCCAACCAGTCTTTAGAATTCACAAGAGCTATTTGCAGCAGCACTAACAGCCAGGGATGAATGAGTGAGGGGGAGTTCCATGCCTCTGCCCCAAAGTAAGTGAATGAACAGCCCTGAGGTGGCTCCTACAGCAGGAGATGGTAGCAATCAGAAAGAACATCTAGAATGTATCTCAAACTTGCACAGATTCAAATTACCTAGGGACCAAGCATAGAGTTTTAACTGTAAGTTTAGGCTACTGTATTTTCCTTTCCTAAATACCACCTTGTATTTCTTGGGAATTTCATACCTGTACATCATGTATTTTGATCATATCCACAACACACTCCCCACTTCAAGCTCCTGCTCTCCAGCTTCATCACGTCCTCCCCTTCCCAACCTCATTTCTTCTTTTCCACTCAGTAAGTTCAATTAGTGATATCCAGATATTCATGGTATACAGACATCCACTCTAGCATGGAAACCTACCAAGGCCACAACCCAGAAGAATGCTGACTCCCTTCTCCTTGAAGCCACAACTGCCAGTAGCTCCTCAGCCCGGGATACAGTAATGACCAGCCTGACATGAGGGGCCCTTCGGTGCAATAGTGGCATGAAAGTTATGGGGGTAACCAACCTCCTTCTACTTAGATGTAAGGCCTGCTACACTAGAATGAATGTATATCTGCTATTCTAAACTTGAATTAAAAGCAATGGCTGGAGAGATCATAAGACTCGGGAGAACTTGCACTAACATCAATTTGCTAAGTGGACACAGTATTAAATCGCCTTCCAGATATATTTTTTTCTTTATATCCATGGGTGAATGCAGCCCTCAGCTCTCACCAGAGATCTTCCTTTTCCAGGAACATCAGTTAATACAGAGCTTCACAGCTGGGCCCAGAACACAGAATAAGTGCCTGTGGAGTACTCTGCCATAAATGGGATATGTCTATTATATTTTCTTCCTTCCCCAAGGCTCATGAAGCATAGTTAATGAGAGGATGGAAAGACTAAGAATCAGAGATCTGGGAGGACTGTGGCAAAGAGGTGTCTTCTGGACACAACAGGGCCACTGCACACATGAACTCCCTGCAGCTGTGATTATCCTCCTCATGACACCTACACAGGACCACGCCAGTCAACATTGCAACATGGATCAGGGAGGGGCTCAGGAAGCTTCTTTACCTTCAAGGTGTTCCTTCTTATATAACACCAATACCGTTGAGCCTGGGCCACACTTCTAACAGCAAGCTTTGGGAATGTCTCTTGCCTAGTCCTTTAAGAGCTGATGGCATCTCCCTCGAGGGAAGATAGTTCATCGTGGCTTTTGGAGAGAACTGCTTAATCTCAAGCACATTAAGCAGAAAGAGATTAAAACTTACAACTTCATTCAAATAGTTCATGAGTGGAGATTAACTCAGAGATAAATTTTTAGGGAGGATAATAAATCTCTAAGTGCAATGCTCACATTATGCATTTCTTGCCAAGAAAGCAACCTAACCAGGGGAAGGATACGAACTGTGACTTTTCTTATGCTGGTGTTTTCATTTGCAAGCTCACAAATCCTCAGAAGTAGCCTGTAAGTGCCACGAGTCCAGAGGCCATGTGTATTGTATATATTGTTTCCTGTATCGTATCAAAGAGTTGTTGAGCCATCAATATTGATAATCAATACAAAGAATAATTTTCTGGTGTTTATAGTGTGTATTAGTACCTAGTATATAGTATAACTCTTAAACTACACAATAACATGGCTGGTTAGATACTACTGTTATCCTTGGATTACAACTAAGAAAACAGAGGTCATTTTTAGGTAGCCCAGCAGTAGTTATCTAACTATCCTAGTAGATAAGAGTTGGACAGGTGGTCTTGAATCTGGCAGCCATAATAAAGAGTGTGGTAGCCTAGTGTTCAAGGGAAACTCTTGAAGAGAATATAATTGTGGCATGCATGTATTAAAGGAATATTTGTCAAATAATGAACATTGATGTGGGGAATTAGCTGGATTATGAAAGACTCAGTGTCACACACTTGCAGTCAGATAAAAAGAGTCAGAGTATCACACACTTACAGTCATATAAAGAGAGAAAAGTCAGAGTGTCACACACTTGTAGTCAGATAAAGAGAATGAATTTACGAGTGGCCTTAAACTCAAAATGCAAAACCATTCAATATCCCAAGGGCAATAATCAATTGCATTTACCAAACTCCATCTCCTTTTTAATAGACAGGAATCATTTGCATTCCTCTAAGCTTCATTATAGATCTCTGAAATCACAAGGCAAAATACCCACAAAGCAGAGCTGGACTTGACTAGTTGAGGTAGTCTGTGCATTATTCACTTGAGTCTTTTATAAGCCTCCTCATGGTGGGTTTCGTGTTACAGTATACTCTAAGTGAAACCAAACACAGAGGTGAACATTCAGAAAGCACAGTTCTCTGACATTGTGGGAAATACCCTTAATTTCTAAAACCGTCCTCTTAGCACACAGTCAGATGTCTGCTGAGGCCTCAACAGATGTCACTGCTCAGACCAACTGATGGAGGCTCAACTACTCCTGTCTACTTTAGCTTCAGTGTAAACAGGACTGTACTGGGGACAAGGCTCATGACCAACAGCTGCACAAAACAGCTCAGGGTCGAATCTGAGTGGCAGGAAAGTTCTAGTTCAAATTTCTGGGTGGTACACAGGTAGTCAGGACAAAACTTCACAGTTAACATGCACCTTGCAATTTCAGTTATTTCTTACGTCTTGCTGGAGTACAAACCCACCGGCAGAAGAATGTCATATAAGTTGATTTGGCAAGAGCTCTTTGGAGTTAAAGGAGCCATGATAGGACAGTACAGAGCCTTGGAAAGATTTGTTTCTGTGGCTCATTCAAAGGTATGAGCAGCCTACTAGAAAAGTAACACTTTCTCCTCTTTCCCTACTTCTAAGTCTTTAGGAGAGTAGCTGTACACACACATACACAGAGAGAGGGGGAGGGGAAGGGGAGAAAACACATCATAGGCACATGTTTCTAGAACATTGATCTTCCTAGACTGGAACAAAAAAAAAAAAAAAATCAGGAGTCACGCAACCTACCCAGACATCGCCTAGCAGTGTTTCGTATTAACTATCTTAGCATTGGACACAGTCATTAGATTTTGTAATTAGTATTTTAAAATGCCTAAGTAGCTGATAAATTGCCCGGCCAAGCACCCTTCATTTACAACCTACATTAACTACTTAACTACAAACAGATGCGGCAGAATTCAGCAGGTCAGTTCAACACTGTCCTCATAAAAGACTCTAGAGACTTACCATGATCCAACTGTAGTGGAGTAGCTTCAGTATTTAGAGCCAAAGCCTTGAAATGTGCTGGGACTTATAAACTATCACATGACCATGAAAAAAACATGAGCAAAATAGGAATCTAAAGGACAAAGTGTTAAGCTTGTTATTCAGACTTGGGGACTAGAACCACAGGCTAAGAGAGTCCTATACCATAGTTGCTATTTTAATGCACAAAATTCTTCTACAACAGTGTCTCAAGGGCTGGCTGCTCTGGGGTTGGATGCAGCAAGTATCTGTGCTATGAATATGGGTGTCTGCACTGGTCCCATGAGCCTATATGACAGAAGTCCTTCCTAGCCACCCCAGAAGGTGCTTCAAACAGTGGATGATACAACCCTGTATGTGCTGTCTTTCCACATATATGCATACTCATGACGAGTCTAACTTGTAAATTGAGATGATTAAATATTAACAATACAAAGATGGTTCTACTTCAATAATAACTTTCTTATTTTATTACTCAAATGGAAAAATATACAATACTGTAGGCACAGAGTGGGAACCAGAGGTTGAGTTCAGGGTGGGTTTCCTCAGTCACTCTCCTCCTTATTTTTGGAGACAGGGTCTCTCATCTGGAGCTTGCTAACTCAGCTATACTCTGGACCAGCAAGCCCTAGAGTCCTTCTGCTTTCACCCCAGTATGGCGTTACAGGCGGTATCCAGCTTCTACATGGGACCAGATGACCTACACACAGGGTCTCATGCTTATGTAGCGATTACTTTACATATTAAACTATCTTCTCCACCCTAAATTTCAATTTCCTCTATGCATCGTAACATGACATTCATGTCTTACCTCTTCCTCATGGTCCGTCTTGATCAATCTTTTCAATAACTCCCATGACTTTCTGTAGCACAGCATAAGTTCATAGATCCTCCAGAGATGTCAACAGGCTTTAGCTAACAAAACCAAAACTGCCACAAGGGTGTGTTTCTAGAATTGCTGTAGTTAGGGTTATCATTGCTGTGATGAAACACCATGACCAAAGCAACTCAGGAAGGAAAGGGTTGTTTGACTTACACTCCCAAATCATGGTTGATCATTGAAGGAAATCAGGATAAGAACTCAAACAGGAACCTGGAGCCAGGAGCTGATACAGAGGCTGTGGAGGGGTGCTGCTTACCAGCTTTCTCATCGTGACTTGTCCAGCCCATTTTCTTACAGAGCCCAGGACCATGTCCCCTAACAAACACTAATTAAGAAATAGTCTCAGGCTTTCGTATAACCCAGTCTTATGGAGGAATTTCCTCTGTTGGGAATTCCCTCCTCTCAGATGACTCTAGCCTGTCCAGTTGATATAAAATTAGCCAGCACATTTGACCCCTTGTCAACTTGACACACAGCACTTTTAAAGACATAGCCTTTCCTTTTTTGGTTTATCCCCCATGATCTCAGATTAGTAAATATCACAAAAACATGTTACAGACTTAAAAGTCGTACAGTCTTTGCCAATTCAAACACTTTAAAAGTTAACTCTCTGTAAAAATCCAAAGTCTCTTTTAAAATCCAAAATCTGTTTTTAAAAAATTCAGTTTCTCAACTATAGGTTCCTATAAAACCAAACATAAGTTAAATACTTTCTTACTTTGAGAGAGAAGAACCAGGGTACAGTCACAATCTAAACAAAGCAAAACAAAACTCCAACAGTGTAAATAGCTCAATGTACATATCTGGGATTCACTCATCACCTGCGATCTTCTGGGCTCCTCCAAGGGGCCTGGGTCACTTCTCAGGCTCCACCCTCTGAAGCACACACAGCTTGTCTTCTAGGCTCTGGCTGGCTCCACTACATTGTTGCTGCTATTTGGGGGGGTCAGTCCCATGACATCTCCAAAATGCTGGCATCTTCTGTTGCAACTGGACTGTATTATCACCAATAACATCCTGGGCTCTCTTCATGGTGCAGAGCCTCAATTTTTCTCCATGCTCCATGACCCCTTCAGGCCTGGGGTTTCTATTACTACTCTGGCTGCACCTTCACCAATGGCCTCTCCTGGGCTCTCACAGTGCCAGCTTCAGGTGCTCTTAAAGTGGAAACTTCTGGTTTGTTTGGAAACTCAATTATGTCAAATGATGGTTTGCTGGGACACACAGGTGAAAGGATGTCTTACTAAAGCAGACACGTGAAAGACTGTTTTCCTAAAGCAGACACCGGTAAAAGGATGTTTTGATTTAGCAAACACGTGAACGGACCCGTGATGAAGGAGTATAAATACGACCCCACAAACAGCGGGAGAGGGAGCATGGAGCTTTGGTTTGCTCTGCCTTGCTGTTCTTCGCTAATGACATTCCTGTATTGGTTCACCTTTCTGAGCTCAACTTGAGGTAACACTGCCATTGAGAGAAATTTGCCCAAGAACTTCTTGTGAGGTTCCTGTGGCAGCTTGCCACTTCCTCAGTCTCACCTCAGGCCAGTTGGAGAGCCTTGAGGTTTCTTCAGGATTGAACTACAGATGCTAGTTTGTGCCTGGTGTCTGCCTGCTGAGAGGACTGAAGCTGCTGAGTTGTATTTTGTGTTTGTTATAGGATTGAACTGCTGACAAAGAAGATTGAGCTCACCCCAAAGAACTATTGCTGAACAGGTCCACTTCCCCCATATCCTAATATCTTTCTCTTCCACTGCCTCTGGTGGGTGGTGGGCAAGGGGAGAGGTTGAACAGTTATTAAAATAAGCTGCAAAAGAATTTATGCCTTCAGCTCTCCATGACCCCTTCATGCCTTCAAAGCCAGTACCACCTGAGTGACTCTTACACATGACCAAGTTTGGATGCTATTACATAACACAGCCTTGGAACCACCTCGGAACACAGCTCCCATGTGTTACCTCTGAAGAAACACTTTTTCCACCTCAGTGACTCTGGCCTCTTCTTAGTCAAGGCTGATTCTTCAGCCCCAGCTGACCAGCATCCACTGTCCCAGCAAAACAAAGTTTACTTTGGTGGCTCTGGTCTCTTGTTAATCACAGCCATTCTTCAGCTCCAGCTGGCTACACACCACAGAGTCTTGACACAAATGGCTTGCTAGAGTCTTTGCTTCCCTCTGAAACGTCACAAGCCAGGCCTCCATCTTCTGCACTGCTCTCAACATCCTTATCCCCCAAGCTCCTACAGAATCACTCACTGAATCCTCAATGGTTTTTCTAATCCAAAGTTCCAAAGTCCTTCCACAATCCTCCCCAAAACAAAATGGTCAGGTCCGTCATTAGCAAAGCCCCACTATCCTGGTACCAATTTCTGTCCTATTAAGGTTATCACTGTTATGATGAAATACTGTGTCAAATGCAAGTTGGAGAGGAAATGGTTTATTTAACTTACACTTTCACATCACTGTTTATCACTGTTCATCACTGAAGAAAGTCAGGACAGGAATTCAAACAGGGCAGGAACCTGGAGGCAGGAGCTGATGGAGAGGCCACAGAGGAGTGCTGCCTGCTTATCATGGCTTGCTCAGCCTGCTTCCTTATAGAACCCAGGGCCACCAGCCCAGGGATGGCCCCGCCCACAATGGGCTGCTCTCCCATCAGTCACTAATTAAGAAAATGCTCTACAGGCTTGCCCACAGCCCAGTCTTCTGGAGGTGTTTTCTCAACTGGATATCATCTCATATGACTCTAACCTGTATCAAGTTAACATAAAATTAGCCAGCACAAGAATTAGCCTATAAAACATCCCCAAATGTGTTTATTGTAGTTTTGTGTTTACTTTCACAGTAACAAATATGACCGTTTCAATCTTCAATCACATCTTTGTTCAAAAATTTCCCCTATTCTTGAGAATAGCATACGTTTATACAATGAGTTACAGTTATAGATATCCCCCATCTGCCTATACTAGCTCTCTCACATCCCTGTCATCATGTTTCCTAACTTCGTGGCCTTTATAACTCACTAAGAACAGTTAGTGCCACTCACATGTGCATGGATGTGGGGCCAGCCACTGGAGCATGGGAAACATAGCATTGGCCACATCCTCAAAAGAATCACCCTCCCTCCCCCAGTCAGTGCCCACTGTCAACAGCTCCTCAGTGAGCAGTAGGGCCTTGAGGTCCTCTACCCCACTGATGCTGGAATTCTGTCTGGCTTGATCTTGGGCAGGTCTTGTAGTGGTAACAACACCTGCTATGGGCTCATGGGTGTGATAACCATGTCATGCCCAGAAGACAGCATTTCACAGAACTCCTCCTATCCTGGTCCTTACATTCATTCTCTGTATTTTTGGTAGTATGTTCCAGAATGCAACCAAGTACAAATAGCACATGACTGACGCTAAGCCTACCGAGTATGTGGTGTACGTGTGTACAGTGTTCCTGCGTGTGTATATCTGTGCGTGTGTGCATGCCAGAGGCTGAGTGGCTTCCTCAGTCATCCTCCAACTTGTATCTCGATGAAGCTGAAGTACCATGACTCATCAGTCTAGCTGGCCACTAAGTCCCAGGGATGCCCGTCTCTACCCTTCCAGCACTGGGGTTCCAAGCATGGGCTGCTACACCTGGCTTTTTTCTAAGTAGATGGAGGCTGGGGATTGAACTACGGTCTAAGAATCCCTGTCCTGGCTTGTGTGTCTACAGAGTTAAAGAGTGCTATGTACTGCTAGTCTAACTGATTGCAGCCACGACTGTATTCTCTGAAAAAGAAAACACAGACACAGAACAGCTCTAGAGCTGGGAGGAGACTCATGATTGGCTGTGTAGTGCCTGGAATTCAGACGCCAAAGAGTGAAGACCAATGGTTAGCGTTCTTAGCACCTGAGACTTCAGTTTGAGCATTCCCCACTCTGTGTATCTGCAGCCCAGTGGTATTTCTTTTCTCTATATAGAGGACACAAACGCTGTCACCTGCCGGGAGTGACCCTTGCAGGAAGGAGCTCAGAGTCGTATGACAGTAAAACTAGATCTTGCTGGTGAGCTTCCACACACACAATGCTATTTAATCTGCCTAATGTCATACTTCAACCCTGGCCTTCTGCAAGCTGCCTCTTGCCTCCTCCTGGTCATTTCTACTTTGAACAATCTGCATGTCTGATCATGGGACAATGATGTCACAGTAGCCCACCTTGTGGTCCACTGGCCCGGGATGCGCTCCTGATGTAGTCTACATAAAAATATTCCAGAAGTGAAGCTGCTGAGCTGTGGGAGCTCCCTAAGCCTCTGCATTAAACCGGGGCTCCAGAAGAGGGAAGACCAAGAAAACCTCAAGCAAATGGCCAGAATGCCACAGAGCAATAGAGCAAAGATGAGCGCTTGTGGCATGTGAGTCTCTGAACCCAATCACCCCTGAGGTCCAGCTGCACTCCCCCAGAACCGATTCAGAGCAAATGCCCAAGCTTATTTGTGATAAGTTTCCATCACTTCAACCCAAAGAAAATCCATCCACGCTGCTGGGAACCTCAAGCCTGTTGTCTGACACTGAACACATCTCTGCATCAGCGACACCTTGCGTCTCTTTATGGCGAAACATCCGCAACCATCTGTTTAATCTGCTCCAGTGACATAGTTTAGGCAGAACTTCAGAACTTACTAGTGACCCAAATTCTCCCTGCCCTGCTAGATATATTCAGTGAGAAAAAGAATTAAAGCTATCTTGGTACCTTCAAAAAAGCAACTACCATACAACCTGCTACTTGTAACAACACAGGCTGCATTCTGGCATTTACATTTTCATTTTAGCAAATAGAAAAAAAAAATGGAGACAAAATAGATTACTCTGTGTGTGTGTGGTGTGTGTGTGTTGCGTGCATGCGCACATGTGTGCCTAGGAAAAGGTAGTCAGTTCAATGAAGACTAAAATTTCAACTGTGTAGATGAAGATATCAAAGTCAAATATAAAATAATTCCAAATCTCCAAGGTCAGAGATGAAGACTAATTTTATTCACTCGGTCGGGATTTTTGAAATGATCGTGATGAGAGACAGATAAACTACTTCCTGGACATTCATCATCCTTCTCAAAGAGGAGAGCCACAACTGCCCAGCTTGGGTCAGACTGGCTAAGTAGATTGAGTGGACTGCATGGAAGGTCTGGGGTGAGGACTCAAGGGCACACTCAGATGGGTTGTCAAAGGTGAGGAGTTTATTTGAGGACTTTTACCATGGACAGACAGGCAGACAGGACAGACAGACAGTGTCATGAGGGCTCTGAGGAGAGTTTGGGCTCAATCACCAGAGACAAATGGCATGGTGAGTTCTCTGAAGAGAAGCCCCAGGGACCACAGCACAAGCCTATAGCCAGGCTCTCTGAGTCCCCTGTGAGGTGGCAGGGAAGGAGGTTGGAAACAAGATGTGTGGACACCGGGAGCATTTTGCAGTGTCCAAGATGGAAAACTTGCTTCCCCTAGTGACAAATCCAGCTACCCAAAAGCTTGTCTGCTGGAGCTTCAGACACACTACTGTCAAGCAGGGGGCTGTCCATAGCTGTGACAGGGAAGAGGGGCTGCAGCTGTGGCCTGGCCAGCAGTCTGGTCTGGAGTCTAACACTGCACCGAGCGATAGGAGTCCCGTGGTTGTGTGGAGATCACAGAACACAGCCAGGTGGCGCTGATGTGACGATCAGGCTCAGCTTCCGGGTGCTCTCTTCTGTCTTTGGTACCTGGTTTACCGGTTTGATGATTCATTAGCTTCCTGGAAGGTCTTCCTGCCTTCACTTCTGATCTTCTGCACCACCGACTCACCATTGTCTGGGCTTCAGTCTCATCCTGTACGGTGGGCTAGCAAGTAGTTAGAACGTGTCTGCAATCCCAGCATACTCCTATGGGGAGATAGGAGGTGGAGACAAGATAATCCTGTGAAGCTCACTGGCCAGAGCTAGCCTGACATACATAGAGGTGAGCAGGAGACTCTGTCTCCAAGAAGACATAAGTCAAGGACCAACTCTCAGCACTGTCCTCTGACTTCCATATGTGCATGCACACCCATGCTTACACATGACCGTACACACACATACACACTATACCCACACATACACACCATACCCACACATATACATCATACACACACAAACACAACATATATACACATACACACCATACACATATACACGCCATACACACACATACACACACATACACACACATACACACACATATACACCATACACACACATACACACCATACACATACATACACACACATACACACACATACACACACATCATACACACACACACATACACACCATACACACACATACACACCATACACATATACACGCCATACACACACATACACACACATACACACACATATACACCATACACACACATACACACCATACACATACATACACACACATACACACACATACACACACATCATACACACACACACATACACACCATACACACACATACACACCATACACACACATACACACCATACACACACATACACACACATATACACCATACACACACATACACACACATATACACCACACACACACACATACACACACATCATACACACACACACATACACACCATACACACACATACACACCATACACACACATACACACATACATAAACACCTTACATACACATATGCCATATACACACATACACACCATACACACGCATACACACACATATACACCATACACACACATACACACACATACACACCATACACACACATACACACCATACACACACATACACACCATATACACACATATACACACCAAATACACACAGACACAAACGATTTTCATAAGTGAGGAAGAGAGGATACAGCAGTTATGATGTTTGTTCTTATCCAGGTCCTTTCTTTAAAATGTTATTATTTCTTTTATTTTTTGATATTACAAATCACATTTGTAATATCTGCCTTCCTGCCCTCCCTCCAAAGCCTCCCATATGACCCTCCTTACTCTCTTGCAAAGGCATGGCCAGTTTTATCGTTAATTGTTATTGCATGCATATGTACACATACGCACATGTAGATTTCTACATATAATCTGCTCGGTCTGTATAATGTTAACTTGTATGTATGTTTTCAGGGCTGACCATTGGGTATTGGTTAACCAACCGGTATGCTCCTCCATGGGGAAGACTGCTTCTTCCACTCTCAGTATTCCTGGGCTGCCTGTAGCTCTTTGTGTAAAGCTTAGATTTATGTGACGTAATGCCATTTACTTGAGCATGCCTACTGTTGTCTTCGTTCAGCTCATGATTCCTGACGATATTCTAGATATGTGTCCTTATATTCACAGATAAGTGTGGCCCTCACCCCTCCGCAAGGAGACTTCTCTTTGCAACAGATAGGGACCACTACAAAAAAACCCATATCCAATCGAAATGCAGAGTGGAGCCCAGTCCCAACTGATATGTCTACAACATAACTCTCCTGTGCAGAGGCCCCTTTTTAATGTGGAAGACGCTAGCTCTGGTTTTGTTATGCTAATGGGATTTAATTAAACTAATGATATCTGGCTTCCCCTATGGAAGACCAGGCCACTAACCTCTTCCTGGCACTATAAATAGCTCTAAAGTAGGAGAATATATTTACAGTTGTTCTGGCAAAAAGAGTTAATTAGTAGCATCCCGAACCGCCTTTGAGGTCTAATGTGTCAACCACCGGTGTCGTTTTCATTAGTAGGTTCTAATATTTAGACTTCTGAAAATCAAAGAAAGGTTGTCAGCCGGTGGAGAAGAGAATATTTTCCCGCTGACCGATGTCCTTAATGATTAAGTACCCAGACAGTGGTAACACACGAGCCCTGTGAATTTCTATAGACTAATAAACGTATGTTTCATAAAAGCATCACCGTGGTCCACCACTGTGAATTGTCAGATACCTGAGAATGTCGAATGTACAATACAACCTGCCAAGCGGGGGAGACACTATGGTCTGCTGATAAACAAGCTAAACTAACAACATTTGCATGGCATTTGTATACTAGCAGCACACAGATCATTCCAGAAACAACCCAGGATAAATCCGTCATGAGCCTGGATGGAACTGCTGTCCATACACCGAGCTCTGATCTCAGATTCGGTGTGTATGGTCAGTGGATGGTTCTCCAGGCTCAGCGCAAGTACCACTTCCTCTTCTATTCCTCAATGCTGACATTTAAATCTGTCGCCAGCAGTGCAGCCTCGTCCTGTGTGCTTTGAGGCCCAATTGCATATTTAATCATAAGAACTGCTCTTGGGAAAGCGAACAGAAAAAAATGGAACACATTCAGTATGTCCAAGAGGGACAAGCAAAAATTCGGCCCCTTGAGGTTGGAGAGTTGGCTCAGTGGTTCAGGCCATTTACAACTGTCTGTAACTCCAGCTCCAGCGGATTCTGATGCTCTCTCTTTTGGTACCCACATGCATATAGTGTATGTGAGCACAGACACACACGCATACATGTGAATAAAGATAAAATAAATCTTTTTTAATGCAGTGCCTCTTTGGAAATGCAAATGAGCTGAAAACTTGGAACCAGTTAAAAACAAAGAAGGCGGAAGAAAAGGGAGGGAGGGAAAAGAAAGGAGGGAGAAAGGGAGAAGGGAGGGAGGAAGGAAGAAGGGGGGAAGGAGGGAGGGAAGAAGGAAGAAGAAAGGAAGGAGAAAAAGAGAAGGGAAATCCAAAGCTAAGCACATCTCCATGGTAATTGTTTCTTCTGGTATTCTGCAGCAAAGCTCTGCACTGATAAAATTAAATCCAGGTAAAAGGCGCTGAAGCAGAAGGCCAGCATTTCCTCCCTCTTCTCCCTGTAGGCAAATTTCCTAAAGTTTATAACCATCAAAAAGAAGAATCAGATTTTAATGATATGAGAGAGAGAGCGCCCTTAAATTACAGGAATCATAACTGTCAGCTCTCTGAACCTAGTTCTTTGAAATGCCTGAGATCGAGGGCAGATCTGAGCTGGTACAATAACAACAATAATAACAATAATAGACAATAATAATAACAACAACACAGTAAATATGAAGTATTCCTCTAAGTCCAAAGTAAATTGGGGTCACTTCCTTTCTCTGGGCTTATGTTTCTTCATTCATTCAAACAACAGACATTTATTGAGTCATTTGCCAGATACTAAAGGGATAGGATAAGCAGCGTGGATCAAATCTACCACCTGTGTGAAGGCTCTATCTTAGAAAGAGGCAGGCTCCCTGCTTGGTACCCAACTGAAGGACCTGAGTCAACCTGTCTCAGAGACCCCTGTACAGCTGCATCTGTGGCTGCAGTTGCACACAGTAGCTAAGCTACAGAACCTGCCTAGAAGTCCCCCTACCCTGGCACCTGATGGACTTGTAGATAAAGGTTCTTGCCAAGAAGGAAATGACATAGATACCTCTTTATATTTCTCTCATTTCACTCTTGGGAACTTTTATATGTAAACAGGAAAAAATTAGCTTCCCTGCCTATAAAACAGGAGCAAGTGATGTCATCCTTTTTGTGGAGGACATTATATCTAGCAAAAGAAACAAGGCAGTGCCTGCAAGGATCTGTCCAAAATCCTGCATCTAATTACATTCCCTTCAACTGTCTGCCAACAATGGCTCAGAGTGGAAGAGCGAGAGAATTTTGTTTTTATCCAGCACATTCTAATACTTAGAAATCCCCAGATACCACTTTCTTTCCTGCTGTGCAATCACATTGCGACCACTTTCTTTCCCACTGTGCAGTCAATCACACTGGGATACGTCCATGTTGTTTTTGAATTTAGAATCGGAGTAGAATTCTATAAATAGAAAAAAGAAGACCAGTGGGATAGCCAGTGGGTAAAGGTGCTTGCTGCCAAGCCTGACGACCTGAGTTCAAACCCCAGAACCCACATGGTGGAAGGAAAGAACTGACTCTTGTAAATTGTCTTCTGACCTCCACACATGTACCACAGCAGGTGCGCACATGCACACACACACACACACACACACACACAAATAAATAAATAAACACAATTTTAAAAAGTAATCCAGAACTTCTATGTCCTTTTCAGAAAACAATTAAGTGGAAAAGGAGAAGAAACAAAACAGAAGTAAATAAATAAAAGTAAGTAAAGAAAACGTGTTCTTGGTAAAATCTTGCCACTTGGGGGCTGGTATAGTTCATCTTAACCCAGACCCAGATTGGTTCCTGTCGTTTAAAACCAGCAAAGGAAGCGCTCAGTGAACCTCTATTTAAATCAGTCGTGTGCAGGTAACAGTCTTTCAGCGCCTGGCTATTTGTTTAGATGAAGTCAACAAAGTGAAGTGAAGTAAAGGAAATGAAATGACTCCGAAACAAGAGCGTTTCAGTATGTCCTAGCCGCCATCTTCCCTGGGTGGCAAAATGGCAAATCCAGTTATCTCGTTCAGTAGATAGAAATGGCAGTCACCTCTATTTGCCACCCAGGATCACATTACAGACAATCAAATCACGTTCTTGATTTTATTATTAACAAGACAAAGCTTCAAAGCTCCATACCCATCCCAGTCCCAGTACAGTGCAGTCAAATTTCCCTTTAAATCTTATCAAATGTCTCCTCCCAACGTCACTGAAGAGCCAATAAGTGGGGCTATGACATACTGATCAAAGAAGCTAAATGCCTTTCAGGGATCTTTAAGTGGTTATTAATCTCTGAATTAGTGGAAAATATATCACCCTGCAAGGTAAATTAGATCAATAGGAAAACGACTCACAAGGACTGGATTTGCCTTTTTTGTGTGTGTGTTTTCACATGCAAGTCATGTGCCAAGAATGCCAGGCACAGATATGACTGTGTTCGCTGGCATTAAAGAATGGAAACCCCCTCACTTGCTTGCCATTTCCTAGAAAACTTTCTTCTGATGAGGGCTCCTGTCTGCTTCACCATCCTGTCCTGCTTCGTCAGGGTGGACAGTGAGCTTGAAACAAAGAGAACCTAGTGTGATTGCATCGGAGTCAGCTCCTGGGTGGTCTTTTGGGACTTGTGAATGAAGCACAACAAAGTAAATAAAATAAGAACACACATAGCCGGGCGGGGGTGGCACACGCCTTTAATCCCAGCACTTGGGAGGCAGAGGTAGGCAGATTTCTGAGTTCGAGGCCATCCTGGTCTACAGAGTGAGTTCCAGGACGGCCAGGGCTACACAGAGAAACCCTGTCTCGGAAAAAAAAAAAAAAAAAGAAAAAAGAAAAAAAGAACACATGCACACAACACACACTGACTGACTGACTGACTGACTGACTGACTGACCGAGAGAATGTTTAGTCATTATTTTTTGGTCAGGAGAAATATAACTCTGGCTAGTGTTTCAGAGGAACTCGTGAAGCTAGCAAAATGCTACCAAAACAAGCTTTGATTGGGATTGTGTGTGTGTGTGTGTGTGTGTGTGTGTGTGTGTGTGCACTTTATTAAGCTACATAGAATTTGAACACTAAACCTTTGGGAAGGTCTTCAATACATTGGTAATACAAAAGAGGACTGAAAAGACGGTGTGTTTACTAGGGCTCAGTGACAGTTTAAGGTTCAGTGACAGCGACACTTCAGTTGAAACACTTCAGGTCCAGAGCCAATTACAGCTTCTTCTGGGCTGCCTTCAGCCTCCTAAACAGCTTTTCCTTGACCACCTCTGTGTCAGACCTAACCCTGCCAAACAGATAAAGCCCTTGGAATGCACTAACTTAGCAAACCTTATTCTCTGCCAATCAAGGGGCTAAGAATGCATCCGACACCGTCCGAAGCCAGTAGCTGACGCCTCTCTACTCTGCAGTAATGGCCACTTAATGTTTCCACCAGTGTATTTGAAAAGCCCCTTGATGTATGACTCTTCTTTGTTCTGTCACTATAAAACCTTCATGAAAACACTTTCATGTTGGGACGTGGTATTTGAGAAGAACAAACCTTACATTCCTGAGCCGTGGCTGTGTTTGTTTCAGGATAGGCCATCTCTTACCCTCTTTGAAGGGAGAGCTTTACATGAACACCAGAATCTTTGAAGTAAAGACCGTCACGGGGCTTAATTAACAGACACTAAAGGGAAAGTTACACAGTAAGAGACAGACTCGCTCCTTCTCCTCCCAGTGCTCCTTGCTGGCCAGGCCTAAGGAAGGGATCCTGAAATTACAGTAATATATAGAGATGATATATAGAGTAATTTATAGTAAAATATAGAGATGAACACAGAGAAAAACGTTCTCTTTTTCCTTTGCAAAAAGTGAGGTGACACCAGCTCCCCAAAACAAGAACAAAGCACAGCTCCCTCAAATGAGAAAATACAAAGCTGCCTCTTAGAAGAAGCTTCACCATTTAGAGACTGAAGTAACCCCCATTCCCCTTTCTTCAGCTTCCGTTCCAATTAGAGGCAGCCGGGAGTTGGCTCCTGAGGGCCTTGCTTCACAGCTTAGAAAACAAATAATCCCTTAATGGTCTTGTTCCCCACACAAACACAGTGACTGACAACCGCATACTGCAATTAAAAGTGATGGAGACATTTATTTGAAATAAATTATACTTTAATTGGCATTTTAGCTGAGGATATGTTAAACACACTAACACCACGGGCAGACTGTGCTCTCTAGGCAAAGGCTCAGGGTTTCTTGTTTGTTGATACCTTTGAGCTGGTGACGAGGCTTTTATTTGACAATAATTGTATTCCACATCTGAAAAGTGTGTGCTGTAATATCAGTGATCCAGCCCCGCCCAGTTCCTTCCTGCTGTGATCAGGTGACATTTCTCCACGAGTGTCCTTGCTTCTGCATATTGGGGTTCCTCACAGGGGTGAGTGGGGCCTTCCAGGACACCTCTTCTTCCTGCCACTCAGCACACAGCTTCGGTATTTAAGACACAGTCCTCATGGGAAGGTTCCAGAAAGAAGGTGCAAATCCAGCTTCTCTACGGCTTCAGGAGCACCCGAGAAACTCCCGAATCCTTGTTGGATCACACGTAGGAAGTGTAGTGTCTCCCCAAAAGGGTGTGTATGTGCATGATATAAGTATGTTTGCGTAAGTGAGCATGCACTGTGCTCTCAGATGCTTGGGTAAGTGTGGGAATGCACATGGAGGCCAGAGGTTGATATCTGGGGGTCTTCCTCCGTCACTCTATGCCTTGTTTCCTGAGACATAGTCTCTCACTGAACCGGGAGCTCATCCATTCAGCTGGGCTGTCTGTCCCTAGAGCTCTGGAGATCTATCTGTATTCACCCCACCACCACCGTGGTGCTGGGTTACAGTTCCGCAGCTGTAGAGAACCCACTTTCCTAACATATGCCTTGTATCAAGACTCAGGCCCATGTTTGCAGGGCAATCACAATGCAGACTGAGCTATCTCTTCAATGCCATATGGGATTTTTGTTCTTTTTTTTTTTTTTAATCCCCAATCCTTTCATCAGATTTCATTCCAGGCTGTCTTTTCAAAGAAGATTGGGAAGCAAAAGGCCTTGGGAGATAGAGTCACTTACTCAGGGACATGGGGCAAATTGGTCTCTTGACCAGTGTAAGAAGGATAATGTTTAGTTCTTAGCAATGTTTGGGCAGATTTTCTACTGACCTCTTTAAAAGACAGGATGTCTCAGCTTGAGCTTTCTCAAGCTGTGGCCTGTGTGCACACATGCAAAAATGCACATGTACCAAAAAAATGCACACAACCACACGCATACACAAATGTGCACACACCGATACACAAATGCATACAGATACACATGCAAACATTCACACACCCAAATATGTTCACACACATTCACATATACAACCGAGCAGCATCTGTGTGGGCTGCCAGGGACCTTGGAGGAAGAGACATCACATGCTCAGACAGGTCTGAGGTGCTCTTGAGTAGCAAGTGCCTTTTGCATTGGACCCAGGAGTCCTGTGGCTCCTGCCAGCACCTACAGAGCGATAGCAGAAAGGAGAGACTTTTCCCAAAGTGGGAGTGGGGACAAAACAGAGGAAATATGGTTGATTACCGCAAAGGTGTTATGATCAAATATGGGATCTCAGGAGTGCACAGGTAGAAATCTCATCAAAGCAGGCAAAATCGTGAGGGCCCTCACAACATCTCCATGCCCCGGTATTCATGTCTGAAAGGTCAGAGCAGTCCAAGGGAACTGGGTTGCCCTTCTGGGTTAGCAGTCTATTAGAATGCTATAGCAAAGACAGACAGACAGATGGACGGACGGACAGATGGACGGATGGACAGACACACAGACGGACAGACAAATGACAGTTTGGACGGGTGGGGGCTCTGATGAGAGTTTAGGTCTGCGAAGCCCGGCTCATAGGATGCAGTCAGGCTATCTCTCTGATTCCCAGACTGTGGAAGGAGAGGTGAAAACGCGGGGGAAGGGGTGTCAGGCTCTGACTTTGATTGTGGGGAAACTAAGGAGAAGCACACCTCCTGAGTCACCTCTGGTGACTTTTTGATGTCAGGGAATCTGGTAGGCTGGTGGGCTGTCTGGCTCTCCTGGTAGCATCAGACATCCCGCCGTCAGTGACGAGGCTGGAGGCTGCAGAAAGGGTGGGTACTCTTGAGCCTGAGCAGCCCTGGTCTGGAATACAAACCTTGCTTTCCCAGACTCCAGTACAGAAGACGCGTGGCAGTGCGTCACAGATGGCTCTGTCTGGGTGCTTGCCAGGAGCAGAGTGGCCGCAGAGAAACGTGGCTTCATTATCCCCGGCTAAAACCTAAGCGCATCCTACTCCAGTGCGCCCAAGGACTTTACAGAACAACCTGAGAGGTGAGTCTCGGCATGCACCAAACAAATGGAAGCCGTCTCCTTCGAGACACTCCAGCCATGATCAGGATGCCCTCATCCACTACGTACCAGTCTTCCAGACAGACTCTAAAACTTAGTTTGGATGAGGTTAGGAGCTGAGATTACAAGAAATGTGTGGGTGTGGGGAAGAAAGATGGGTGAGAAAAATAATGAATGAATAACCATGACCCTGATGCTCTGGGAAACACACAAGTCTAGAATGAAGCTGGGCGTTCCGTCTCCCACCCATAGGTTACAAATCTTGGCTCTCCGTGTGCTGACTCTTTATCAGATTATTTTCGTAGATTTATGTTCCTCGAGGCCCTGAAGTCCTAAACACAGAGAGATTCCACTAATGAATGCCTCTCACTTCAAGACTGCCTGTCCAGCAGAGAGCCCCCAAATTCCTTGCATCATCACCAGAAACCCACTCATGGAGGGGAAGTTACAGACACAAACCCCACCTTGGACACTGGGTGCTGGTCTATACAGTACTCAAGGACTCCTCTTTGTAGTACTACAAAACCCAGGTCCCTGGCTGTCCCTAAAACCAGGGAAGGAGCCCCAGATCCTTCGGGTCCCAGGCTCTTCTCTTGTGTTGAACCGAATACACAGGGATCCCAGGGCACCCTTTGGGGGCTCTTCCATTTGAAAGAGTGGCTCAACATTTTAGTATGCCTCTGCCAGCTTGATTAGTCTTCACTGTGAACTGGCTGAATTTAGAATGAACCAGAGGACACACCTCTGGGAGCATCTTTGAGAGAGATTCCAAGGAGGTTTTACTAAGGAAGGAAGACATGCCCTAATATGGGCTGGGGTCCTGGGCTGAATAAAAATGAGAGGTGGAGTCGAGGACTTGCATCCATCTCTCTTTGCCTCCTGACTGTGGGTGCTCACTGCCTCGAGTGTCCAAGGTGATCTCGCCACCACCTCCAAGATAGATTGTACCCCACAAACTGAACTAAAGTAAACCTTTACTTTCTTAAGTCGTAAGTAAACGTCCTTGCTTGCTTGTAATGTATGTGTTTGTGTGTGTGTGTGTGTGTGTGTGTGTGTGTGTGTGTGTGTGTTTTGACTGGATCTCACTGCACAGCCCTGGTTGGCCTGGAACTAACTATGTAGTCAAGGCTGGTATTGAACTCATAGAGATGTGCCGATTTCTCTAGTGCTAGGATTAGAGGCATGTGCCCCCTTACTGGGTTTAAATTGCTTTGGCCAAGGATTGTCGATGCAACGAGAAAGGAAACTACAACATTAAAGGGATCCAACACACAAAGATTGCCAGCCACACCGAGGTCACAGAGTGATGAGGGAGAGGAGCCCACAGCCCGGCACTTACGCAGGAACTTGGTGGAATGTCTCGGTTCTCTTGAACACACTGTCTAGTCCCATCCTGCAGCTGACAGTCTCCTCCTTACAGTAATCTGGAAAAATGACTCTAACTTGACCTTATGATTGGTTCTGTCCCTCAGCTGGCAAATACACACCACCTGCACAGTGATGAGCTGGTACAAGTGGTGGACTGACAGGTCAGAATTGTCTCTGAGCAGGCCAACTCTCCAGCTGCTGCCTGAGCAGCAGGGTCTGTGAAGGTTTGTCTATGCTTGGCCCAGGGAATGGCACTGTTAGAAGGTGTGGCTCTGTGGAGTAGGTGTTTCCTTGTTGGAGGAAGTGTATCACTGTGGGTGTGAGCTTTAAGACCCTCACCCTTGTTGCCTGGAAGCCAGTCTTCCACTAGCAGCCTTCAGATAAAGATGTAGAACTCTCAGCTCCTCCTGCACCATGCCTGCCTGGATGCTGCCATGCTCCCGCCATGATGATAATGGACTGAACCTCTGAACCTGTAAGCCAGCCCCAATTAAATGTTGTCCTTACAAGAGTCGCCTTGGTCATGGTGTCTGCTCACAGCAGTAAAACCCTAACTAAGACAGGGTCACTGTAAACTTTATTCTCTGTTGTGAAAAAGGACCAGCTTCTTGATATTTGTTGGCCTAAGGTTGTCCATACCCAAAGCTGCTCATCAGACTCTTAAAGAGCTGGAGAGAGAGCTCCATCAGTAAAGGGCTCTCCAAAAAGCATGGGGACCTATATTCCAACCCAGGACCCATGCTTTCTTTAAAAAAAAAAAGTCAAGCATAGTAGAACAGGTCTACTGCAACCTCAGTGCTTGTCTGCTTAGCAAGCTGCAGACCAGGAAGAGACCCTGAGTCAAAAAACAAGTTGAAGGTTGCATACACACACCGCAAGCCTATGTTGTCATCCACATGTGTATAATCTCAAGCGTGGTAGACTATCCATTTAAAACCTTCCTCCACAAAATTCTACGTTCTTGAGTGTTTGTTCTCTAAATAAACCTTGTCCACTCTCTAAGATACTTTTTCATTTCTATACTCGGAAACCATCCAAGCCTGAGAGCTGAACAGCCTGTCTTTGCACCTTGAGGTCAGGCTTTCGGGAGGAGCGGCGGGGCCGCCTGTCAGAGTCTACCCACTTCAATGTGCTCCCTCTTCCAGGGGAGTTGACATCTCCTTAGTGGAAGACAGTAACTTTCATCTCAGAGCTCTGCTGTAATTAGTGAATTTCTTAATTACAGCTTGCGTGAATTACTTCACACAGGGGAGGGTGCTGAGGTAAGTGCTACGGCTGCTGATGGCGAGCGGGCCATCTCTCAACTGCCTGGACCTCCAGATAGATAGTCTGCAGGCAGCTCTGCCAGTTTCCCCAGAAGTGGAGGCTGTTCAAGGCTGGCCCTTTACTTCTTAGTTAGAACTTCTTATTCTTCTGCTCACAATGGCTTGACCGCAGAGCAGGGTTACTGGAGTTGTTTGGTGGGAAGCTGAGGGCTCTGCGTGTCTGCCTGAGCCAGATTTAATATTGTGTGTTGGATAGGTGTGTGTAGTGTGTGTGAGTGTGTGTGGTGTGAGTGCGTGTGTGTGTGCACATGTTTCTGAGGACCGAGCCTAACAAAGCTCATGCATGCTAGGCAAGCAATCTACAACTGAGCTGTAGTAACTCCAAGCCTCCTTTTCCAGCTCTCAGTAAACTGCCCAGGCTACCCTTGGGCTCACTAGGATGGCCTTCAATGGGTAAGCCAGGTGTGGGTGAATCTGCCTTCATCCTTTTTTAAACTCTTGCCTTCTTATTTAGTGATGTGGTAATTTTTGTTTTTAGATTGTGTCAAGTTGCCAGTCAACACTAACCATTGTTACAATGTCCTTCATCTGTCCTGCACCGCCACCTCGTTAGCATCTCTCTCTCGGGTTCTTTTTACTGTTGAAGCAACTCCCGGACCCATGATATGCTGCCTTCCCCAGAGTGCCATAATAAGGTTTATTTTAGGGAGTATTTTAGAAAATGCCTCCACAGTGGCCGGGCTAATTGGGTCACGTGGTCTTTAGCACTTTGAAGATTATGTCTTTTTATTTTCACTGGAATTACTTTTGTTGAGTTTTTAAGAAAGATGTTCTGTTGGCAAAGGGCTGTTTGCTGACTACAGTTACCAAATTTGCCCACTGACGCCCCTCTGGGCAAATCTGCTCCCAGCTATAGTGAACGCTGTAAAGGAAGGTTTTCTATTTCTGCTCAGGAATTAGTAAAGTTAGGGAGGTTATTTATACAAACTTTCCTACACTTAACTAGTTTAAAAGAAGGGGAGAGGTTTTTTCAATAGAACTTAAATGCTAGGATTAATGAAATCATTAGGAAGGACGGCCATTTCTATCGGCTGCTTGAGAGATGGATTGCGCTTTCATCGGTGCCCATGCATGAAGCTGAAACACATAAAACAGGAAGGAATCAGCTGGACCCGAGAGAGGGCTGGAAGCTGAGCTTAGCACCGCCATTCCAAACAGCGACCTTGAGCCCAGAGCTCTGAGCTCTGTTTCTCCAGGGCTGCGTTTCAGATGCTGTGGAATTGGAAAGCTGACAACACCCACCCAGGATTCTTCGAGACTCTTCACTTCAGAGGGAAATTGGCAAGGTTCCTAGTTTCTCTAGGATTGAACAGAGAAGCCAAGAGCCCTAATTGGGTTCCTGGTTGGAATACTTTATGAGTGTGTGTGTGTGTGTGTGTGTGTGTGTGTATGTGTGTGTATGTGTGTGTGATACAAATATGTGTGTGATAGGATATATATTATATATTACATGTTATATGTTATGTCTTATATGTTGTATTATATTTTATATATTACATATTATGTGTTATATGTTGTGTGTTATGTGTTATATATTATATGTTACATATTACACATTATGTAGTACACATTACACATTACATATATATATGCATATATATCCCTTTCCTCTAATGATTTAGTTTTCAACTACAGCAGAATTTTTTAAATTTTTATGTCATACTTAAAAATGAAAGGGATGGCTGGGCAGTGGTGGTGCACGCCTTTAATCCCAGCACTTGGGAGGCAGAGTCAGGTGGATTTCTGAGTTCGAGGCCAGCCTGGTCTACAGAGTGAGTTCCAGGACAGCCAAGGCTATACAGAGAAACCTTGTCTCGAAAAACCAAAAAAAAAAAAGAAAGAAAGAAAGAAAGGGATGACGTTGGAGAGAGTGGAAATGGTAACCTGTCATTTTGAAATTATATGTATATCACACACAAAATCTTTTGGTGATCTCCTTTAAGAATGTTTCTCTCACAATCACACAGCTGAGCAGAGTTCCACAGGCCCGGGCGCAGGCTGTGCAGTGAACCTGGGCAGGGCAGAGCCCCCACGAGCAGCTTCTGTTGCCGGGAATTCATCCCTCGGGTACACTTACACACATGCCCAAAGACCACCCCACACAGACACTCTGAAAGGCATCCCTGGACACGGAGAAGAATTTTCACGCCCACCAATAGTCTTGGAGAGAAAGTTTAGTTCAGTCAAGCAGCAGAATGGAAACCAGACTGAGGTCAATAGGAAGGTGTTCTGGAGAAGATGTCCAAGGGACGTTATGAAATAAGTCAACTCTACTGTGTGTCAGACTGTAAAGTGAAACACGTCTGTCTAAACTTTCCAGCTTGGGTCTCTCAATACAAATTAGCAACCTGTGTGTGACACAGAAATGTCTATCTGCCAGCCAATTAAACAATAACAATCACTGATGGAGAAGAGACGCGTAAATGATTCACATCGATGAGGAATAAGTCAATCCCATAGCTGACGGACTTACAGCCAGTGAGCAGACTGACAGCCAGACAGCTCTTCTATAGCCCCTGCCAGTGCCCAAAACGACATTGAAAGAACCAGGTAAGACTTTCAGAGATGGGAGCTGGAAAATAGGAGATTTTTAAAACTACATTAGGGGCTGACCAGATGGCTCAGTGGTTAAAGACGCCTGCCGCCAATTCTAATGAGCTGAGTTCAGCCTTAACCTCAGCCATTGCGCTTCTACCTTTAAAAAAAAATTTCTTTTCTTTTTTTTTGCATTTGTTATGTGGGAGGTCAGCATAGGTAGAAACAATGTAACAATACGCACGAGTCAATTCTGTTTCTATCACTTGGGTTCAGGGAACTGAACTCAGGTTAGCAGGCAGCGGCAAATGACTTTGACAGCTGAGCCGTCTCTACTAAGAGCACCCCACTGCCTTGTCTGGCCTCAGTGGGAGAAGGCACCTAGCCGCTCAGAGACTTAAAGTGCCAGGGTGGGGGAGATACATGGGGGCCCACCCACTCCAAAGAGAAGGGGAGAGGGAAAGGGGAAGTGGGAAGGATTGTGGGAGGGGGTAACCGGGAGGGGAGTAGTGAGTGGGATGTAAAATGAATAAGTTAAGAAATAAAATTAAATTTAAAAAGAAGAGCACCCCTGATTGTGACTGTGAATTCTGCTGCCAAATACTATAACGACTGGGTTAATGTATTTTCTCTCTGCTACTATGCCAGGCACTGCTTTTTTACAACATATACACATACATACATGCATACACACATACATACACATATACACACATACATGCATATACACATACATATGCATACACACATACATGCATACACACACATACATACATATACATATGCATGACAGCATCAACACATATACATGCACATACATACACATATACATGCACACATACATATACATACATACATGCATATACACACATACATACACATATATATGCACACACATACATACACATATACACACATATATGCATACATGCATACACATATACACACAAACATGCATACACACACACACACAACACACACAGAGCCAAACTCCCAGACTGCAGTAAATCTTTGCCCTCACCGAACCTGAGAAGTACTGAGAAACAGCTTCTGCCTGATCTCATTCCACAGTGATGGGATTGACCCTCCAAGGAACACCACATAACTAACTGTACAAAGGACATTAGGCACCTAACATAACTCACTCAACTCACTTTGGCTGCGTGACGACTTGAGACACAGGAAGGTCTCAGCAGCATCACAAACTCATGATTACCTGGGGCAGGGCCTGAGCATTCACTTAAAAAACAAACCAAGCTGGACTGGGAATGAGGCTCAGTTAGCAGAGTACTTGCCCGGCATACAGGACCCCACACACTGCATAAACCAGACATGGTGATGCACGCCTGTAATCCCAGCTCTCAGGAGGTGGAGGCCCAGAGGATCAGGTATTCACAATGCAAAGCAAGTTCAAGGCCAGCCTCAGACTGTGGACTCTATCTGAACAGAATAAAAAACAAATGAAATACTCTTGAGGTGAACAGATCAGAGCTCTGTTACAGAAAATAATACAGGAAAATGAGATTTCTGAATAATATATATATATATATATATATATAATATATTATTATATGTATGACATATAGAGACTTTACAAGACTCTCAAGTAGAAGGCCTTGGAAGCAGGGAATCAGAAATAAATAGACTCTGCCGGTCCTGTGTACTCAGAGCAGTCACTGGGGTCAACAGCAACTCTAATTCTTCTTGAGGATCCAAGGGAACTTGGGGGACTTTTTTTTTTTTAATCCACACTTTCTGTTGACAGTTTTTAACCACTGCCTGATTATGCTTTACTCCTAAAGAGAAAGGTCACCTTGGTCCACTGTGGTGCCCTGGGTTTTCCTCCCCCAGTCCTGTCGCTCTCTGTTTAATCTTGGCAACCCCTGAGCCTTGACCCTTCCAACAGCAGGTCATGCTCGAACTCTCCTGCCTTCTGAACATCTGGCCATTAACCCCACACCTCGGCCCCTTAATTCCCACGGGGCAGATGTTGGCAATTAGTGCTTCTCAATTCAGACCTCCAAAAGGCCTCCTGCTGGGCCTTTCTGTAAATAGCTTCAACTAGCTAGCAAAACTGATATAAGGACTTTCGGACTATTAACCAACCATGAGGGACAAACACAGAAAGCTCTCCAGACTCATATATCAAGACTATAAGCATATATCATAGATAACTAAGATAAAGTTTAATTTGAAATTTAGGCACAAGAATGTTAGGGCACAGGCAGTCCCTTTCAGTCACTCCTAAGAGGGCAGAAGAAATCCTATGCAGGGTTCCCCCTTTCTCTATCTCTCTGTGTCTCTCTCTGTCTCTGTGTGTGTCTCTCTCTCCTCTCTGTCTCTTCTGTCTCTCTCTCTCTCCCCTCCCCTCCCCTCGTCCTCTCCTCTCTCTCTCAGACAGGGGTTTTTTAAACAAACAACAAAATGGCTTCTTCAGCTTCATTTTATTTTGTAATCTCAGTGCTTCTGCATGACTGTAGGTGCCACATGCATCAGACCTCCTGGAGCTGACTTACAGGAGGTCTGGAGCTGTTACAGGGTCGTGAGCTGTCTGCTGGTGTGGCGCTTCCTGAGCCCCCATGAAAGCTGATAAGAACCAAGTATCCCTTCCTGAGGGTGATTACTGAAGGTTTCTAGGGAGGGTTTCCCTGAGACGGCACCTCTGAGGTTACCCTCTCACACATAGTTCCCGCCCCCCCTCTCTTCTGTTGCAATCTCTCTTCCGATCTCTCTTATTCTCACTCTTAGTGAAGCTCCTTTCCAGGTTTTAAGGGAAGTCTCTCCTTCTCTTTAAGGCGCTTCGATGCTGTTTTTGAATAGGGTGTTTATTTCTAAAACTAATTCAGTCCAAATCCCAATCGTGCCCTTGAGGTCTTTTCTCTGAATAAAGCTCTTTTAAAATCTTTATTGTGTATTTTTGAATATCATACATGTATACTCCACATTTAGATTGTATTTCTCCCCTACTGCCCACTTCCAACTCCTCCCAGATCCACTCTTCCCTAACATTAAGTCTTTCTTTAGAGCCCACCAGGTCTAATTCTACTGCCCAGATACTAAAGGGACCTCTCCTGGGACTGTGGTTCACTTACCAGGAGCCACACCCTTAAAGGAAACCGAGTCTCCTCTCTCAGAAGCCACCAACTGTCTATAGGTCTTCAGTTAGGGGTGGGGGCTCATGGGCCCCTCCAGGCTAGGATGCTGACTGGCTTGATCTGCTACAGGTCTCATACAGGCATAGACAACTGCTATGAGCTCATGAGTATAGATATCCTGTCATGTTCAGAAGATGCTATTTGTGTCAGTAAATCTCATTCTTGAAGGGTAATTAACTGGCAGTGTCCCTTACACAAACTGACTGTGTTGTCCGAAGGCCAGCTTCAACTGCACTGCTAAACCAAGGAGGGTGAGTGCGGAGTTGGAGATTAGCGACTCAGCAGATGTCTTCTGAGGGACAAACCTTAATTCTCTGAGGCTGGCAAGAAAGGGGGAAAATCATATGTACACGTATGAATACACACAGAGAGACACAGAGAGAGACAGACAGATGAAGCAAGTTCCAACAAGCTCCAACAACTTTACAGACAGACAGACAGACAGGCATATTGGATGGATGAAGCAAAGCTCCAACAACTTTATTTTTTCCCCTTATCCCTCTTATACCACCTAAGACGAAGTTTATGTAAGAAGAAAATTACCTCATAACCACAAGTTAATATTCTCTAAAAACAATCACCACAAAAACATACTCTTCAAAAACAGATTTAAATCATTACACAAAAGGGAATTACAACAGGATTATTGATTACATATTCTTCTTTTGAAGCTCATAACTGTTAGCATTCTGTCTAAACTCCACCTCCACAGTTACCTGGCAACATCCAGGTATGCTCCTCCCCACAGCTACCTGGCAATAGCCAGGTAGTTCTGCCCACTATTATAAAAGGGACTGTCTGGCCCCTCTTCTCTCTCTTGCCCCTGTGACCCGTGCGCCTGCAGGTTGTATCTGCCCCTCTCCCCTTCCCCCTCTCTCCACATGCTCATGGCCCACCTCCACCTCCATCTCTCTCTTTGCTCTCCCTCTCTTCTCACCCCCTTCCCTCCGCCTAAATAAATATTCCCCTCATGGAACCCTCTGGCCTGGTGTCTTCCGTTCCAAGCTGCTGCATCGTAAATATCAACAATAACTAATTAAACATTTCCCTTCTTTCTCTCCACAAGTTCATCATAACCCCAAAGCAATAATTCTTTGTCACTGATTAACAAAGTTTAAGCAAGCCAGCCTGTAGTAGCAAGTTCTTTCCTATGCTTAGCTGACAATGATTTGTATTTACCAAGAAACACCGATTGTTTAACTTATGTCTTATTTCTGAAGTCTTGATCAGCTAACCTGGCTAATCATCTGGTTTCTGTTCTTACAGACACAATGAAATTCCTTCCTCTGTTCATGACCTTCCTTTGGTGCACACCGAAACCTGTGGCCACATCCCTAGATCACAAGGCCCAGGAACTCAGGCCCAACCTAGAATGAGTGTTTTCTTTGATCGGTAACTGTCCCCAGCCTACTTTTCTTCTTGCTACTACAATTAAGAACTCAGTATGCAGCCCTTGCTAGTCTATGAGGAAGGGGCACATTCTATTCTTAATTCTAACTTTTAAACTTTCTATCAACCACCCTAACTTCCAAAATCATTTAAACCAAACTAGCTTTTGAAAACGACTTATCAAATCAGGAATTCCATGAGATCATTAATTCATCTAAACAGCATTATTTCATGAAAGTTTATCTTCATGTTGATCTGCAGGAAAATAGCCCAACAAAGTGGGGCTTGTCACCCAGGAAGTAATCACAGCAGGCTACAGGCAATGAGGGTCTCCCCATGCCCAGTCACACCATGCCAGGTATATGAGGATGACGGCAATGCCAAAGTAAGAAGGCACAGCAGCAGCAAGAAGCAACCCTGGGACACAGCCACTGGGTCCGCACCTCTCCAGGGCATGTCCATCAGAGCTGAGTAAAATGATGAGCTGTCTCCAGAAAGCTCCCTTGCCCACTACAGCTCTTCCTGCTTGGCATCTGCCAGGGCATCTTTTTTCCTCCTTTTTCTTAGAGTTAATGAGCAATGATTCCCGGAGAGAAGCTGTGTCTGCGAGGACTGATTAGACCTCGTGCTATGGAGAGGCTGGAGAGGCTCAGATCTAGAGGCTAATTACCTTCTTCCAGGCTAGCTTCAGCCAGGTGAACAGCGTTGCCCACCTCTGTGGAGGAACTAGCATCCTGATAGATAACAGCCCTTGGGAATCTACTAGCATAGCAAACCACTTGCTTCCGCCAACCAAAAGTTAAGTTTTCAGATAGCATCTATAGTCTATAGAAGAGATTCCCCAATTTTGCTGTAGCCGCCTTCCTGATGGGTGGTGTCTTAGGTTACTACTTCTGTGAAGAAACACCATGAGCAAAAAGCAAGTTGGAGATGAAAGCGTTTATTCAGCTTACACTGTTGAACCACAAAGCATTTGTGAGCCCCAAAAGACCAACCAGGAGCCCATTCCGACATAATTGAGTCTCTTTATTTACAAGCTCGAGCCTGGGCTTACTCACTGCCCACCCACAGGATGATTTGGTGAAGCAGCCCCAAACTCTCATAGGGACAAAATTTTATAGGAAATGGCAAGCAAGGACTGAGTGTTTCTAGCCTAGCAAGCCTCTAATTGAGGCGCTATTGTGGCCTTTAACATAATTGGCTGGTGCTGGGAGCCAAATCATAAACTTAGCTTCTGTTTTCCTCCTGATTGGTGATTGTTAGAAAGTGAAGTGCCAGAGGCAAGCTTGTAACTTGGAGGGACAGATGGAGGGGGATAGAGGAGGTAATCTGGCAACTGGTGCTAGACACCAGCCTGTTAGTTAACTCAAGTTCAACCTTAAGTCAGGTTTTCTAAGATGGAGTCTGAACACAAGATCTGGTCTCTCAACACTTCCACACTGCTGCTCATCACTGGAGGAAGTCAGGACAGGAACTCAGACAGGACAGGAACCTGGAGGCAGGAGCTGATGCGGAAGCCATGAAAGGGTGCTTCTTACTGGCTTGCTCAGCGTGCTTTCTTGTAGAACCCAGGACCACAAGCCCAGGAATGGGACCACCCACAATCCACTGGGCCCACCCTTATTGATCACCAATTGAGAAAATGCCTTACAGCTGGATCTCATGGAGGCATTTCCTCAACTGAGGCTCCTTCCTCTCAGATGACCCTAGTTTGTGTCAAGCTGACATAAAACCAGCCAGTACAGGTGGGTACCAAGGTATCTATTACTTTCTTATTTTGTTTCTATAAAATTCCCTGGAAACGCTTCCACGTCGGGAAGGTGGAACCCGGGAGACCTGTGGCCACAGTCATTCAAATTTGCTCGAGAACAATCCATTTCCCTTGTATTCTGAGGTGAAAGTTGTGTTGTGTCCACATTAACAGACAGAGATTTGCAACCATAAGAACCATATAGAACAGCCATAGCCATGCAGTGCGCTCAGAGCTGGGAAACTGAGGTCTCCCCTCTCTAAATACCCTACTGGTGTCCTCTCCCGTCATGACGGTATGAGCTGACAAGGTGCCTACATTATGAGGTGGTATGCAGGGCAGAGCACAGGCCCGGTGATACAGCATTAAACTTCTGCAGAAAAGTCGCCTGAACACAGGCACAGCCATACCATGAGTGATGATCTGATAAGCAGGAGGACTGTTGACTCATGGGTAGGGAGCACGGACAGTGTGGACATAAAAGGATGACTCCCATCCGGGCAGGAAGAGGCGGGGCACCTTCACATTTCATCATGTCACTCAAGGCAGTATGCAACTTAAAACCTACACAAAATTGTTTACTTCTGGAATTTTCCATATGAGGTTCTTGGACTGTGGTGGACTGTGGGTAGCTGAACCTAGAGCAAGCTAAACCGCAGATAAGTTGGGACCATGATAACATAGGCTAGGTGTCTAGTTTGATAGCACATCCTCAGGGCATGATGTCAATGATAAATGTCAAAAAGCATCATTTCCAACATGGAGCATCATTTCCAACATGGGTGTTTGGCCTAGTCTGCACACTCCTCCCTCTTTCCTGTCAGTCCCCAAGGTCTGCCATCCTATGTATTGCTGCAGAAACTCTGTCCTGGAAGAGCGTAGCATCTGGGAAGAATACAAGTAACACAACCATCAGTCACACAAAACAAGACTCCATAGCAAGAGATCAACACACTCCTGGCTGTGTGGTGATGGAGACTCTACACAACCTCCCTGTGCCTCGGGTTTCTTGTCAAGAAAATAGAATCATTAAGAGTATCAGAAGGCTGGAGAAATGGCTCAGGGCTTAAGAACACTGGCTGCTCTTCCAGAGGACCAGAGTTCGATTCTCAGCACCACATGGCAGCTCACAACCAGCTGTAACTTCAGTTCCAGGGTCTTCAGAGACCTCTTCTGATTCCTGTGGGCACTGCACATACATGGTACACAGACATAAAACAATATGAATCAGTCTAATAAATGGTTTTTTTTTTTTTTTTGAGCACCACAAAAGATGGGCTGGTAAGAAGACTCAGTTGCTTAAGGCATTTAGCGCCAAGCCAGACAACCTGATTTGACTCCCTGGGATCCACACAGTAGTCGGAGAGAACACATTCCTAAACGTTGTGTATTGTAGCACATAAGTGCATGTATTCCTCCCTCTCCCTCTCCCTCTCCCTCTCCCTCTCCCTCTCCCTCTCCCTCTCCCTCTCCCTCTCCCTCTCCCTCTCCCCTCTCCCTTCTTCTCTCTCTCTCCTCTCTCTCTCTTTCTCCTCACTTTCCCTCTCCCTCTCCCTCCCTCTCCCTCTCCCTCCCTCTCCCTCTCTCTCCCTCTCCCTCTCCCTCTCCCTCTCTTCTCTCTCTCTCTCTCTCCTCTCTCTCTCTTTCTCCTCACTTTCCCTCTCCCTCTCTCTCCCTCTCTTTCCCTCTCTCTCCCTCTCCCTCTCCCTCTCTCCTCTCTCTCTCTCTCCCTCTCCGTCTCTCTCTCCTCTCTCTCTCCTCACTCTCCTTTTCCCTCTCTCTTCCTATCCCCCTCCCTCTCCCTCCTCCATCTCTGTAAATAAATAAATGTAATAAAAATACATACATACATACATACATACATACATACATACATACATAAAAGGATACTCTACAGAGAGCTAAGGAAAATACAAACCCACTGAGCGGTGGACTTAGTGGCCCTTGCCTATCATCCCAGAACTCTGAAAAGAGAAGCAAGACAGTCAGGAATTCAAGGTCAGCCTCAGGTACATACTGAATTTGAGGCTAGCCTGAGCTACATGAGATCAGGTTTAAAAACTTAGTAAATTGAAGCATAAAGTCAAGAAAACAGGCTTGACCTTGGGAGGTTTAGAAGCCAGATAGGAAGAACGTTTGGGAGGTTTAGGAGCTGTAGATAGAAAGAAGGGTCCAAAATGTATGGTTTAAATTCTGTCTAGAAAGACATGTAAAATTCACAGTTTTTTAACTTTCAAATGTTTCTTATAGCTTTTTATAAGACATGCTTTTGGCCTAAATCTGTCATCCATAGGCAGACATTCGCATTTCCTGGGAAGGGCTGACTAGGAATGGGATAGAAGACAATGCAGAATAAACCAAATTGGCCAGAATTTGTTTTAAATGTCCACGTATGTCAGAAAGGCTTCCAGAAGGTGCAGACTCATCTCTGAGGAATGGCTATAGGGTAGAGGCTCTGGAAACAGAATTTTCAATTCACTGAGCAAAATATGTATTGAACAACAGTACCGTGTTGGCAGCTCACGAGTCAGAGCGTCACGGCTGGCCCTTGATGACATTTGGAGCTGGATAAATCCCTGCTGTGCAGGGTGCTGTCCCTTGTGACAAGATGCTTAGTGGCATCTTTAGCTCCTCCTCCTTGAGATGCCAGCAGTATGCACATCAAGCTACATAGGCGGAAATGTCTCCAAATATATATCACCAAATCTCACCTGGTGAGGGAGCAGGGAGGTGGGAATCAATTCCACTACCCACTACAAGAGATTAAAAGAGCACAGCCTCTTTCTTCCTCTCACTCTCTCTCTCTCTTCTCCCTCCTTTCTGCCTAAAAAAAGCTGCCATCTAATTACAAGGAGAATACATATACATATATACATATATATACATATATACACATATATACATATCATATTATATATTATATATTATATATATGACTTATTTTGAACTCGTTCATGTAATGATTTTTTTTTTTTTTGTCTATGTGTACATTTCACATAAAAAAAAAAAAAAAAACCTTGCATTGCACAGTGGTTAGCTATGGAGAACTAGAGACCAGCTTCCAAGTGTGGATTCAGTATCAATCACTTAGTGTGTCATTTATGGCATGCCATTTCACCTAAAAGAGAGCATATTCCTGAAGACTGCCGAAGATGAGCTAGAGACATGGCTCAGCAGGCAGAATCGCTTGCCACACGTCTGGTGATCTGAGTTCAACTTCTAGAACCTGCATAAAGGCAGAAGGAGGGAACAGATTCCACAGGCTGTCCTCTGGTCTCCACAGGTCAGGCACTGTGACACACACACCCCTCCCCCAACACACACACCACACCTCAAAAAAAGACTGAGGTAGTGGTGGTGCACACCTTTAATCCTCACACTCAAGAGGCAGAGGCAGGCAAATTTCTGTGAGTTCAAGGCCACAGAGGCCTGGTCCCTCTATACAGCAACTTCCAGGCCAGCTAGGCTAGGAGGTGAGGGCCTGGCTTAAAGAACAAAACAATAACAGATTATTAAAAGCATTAAAAAGTTCAAAGATTGACAAGCACAACCTGTAACATGTGTTCAGAATTCAGGCAGCTTGTTCGACATAAATCAGCTGTTGATTCCCAGGGAGAGGCAGAAAGGTCCCTTGAAGTCTGTGACAAGTTATACACAGTGGGCTTTACACACAATAACTCTGCAAAGGAGGAGGGCTGGATGTGTAAAACATTACCTAATGCTTTCTCATCCCCTAGGAGAGCATAAGTACCAACTGAGCAGAGTGGTGTTGAGACGAGAAAATCTCGTGGTGTTGAGACGAGAAGAGCTCCTGGTACCAGCATGCAGTTGCCACAAGTGATAACTGACTGCCAGTAACCAAGAACTTTCCTGTCCACGACTCTGAACAGAAGGCAGCTCAGTAAAGGCTTGCAGACTCTGAGATCTTCACACACTTTGTCTCTCACCCAGAGAGGTACCTTCAGACTTGCCGGGATGTTGCTAGCCCAAGCTGAGAGGAAGGAGAATGAGATGGGCACAGATAAAGCTACATACACTCAGATGCTCGCCCACTCCAACCATCTGTTGTTTATGCTGCACTGAACACCGTGAGGATGAAGGACGGGCGGAACAAGAACGGAAATCTGACTTCAAGTACTCAGAATTTGGGGTTCTGTGTGGAGCACTGTCTCTCAACCCCAGCACACCCGTGTGTGACACTTCCCTATGCTCGGACTTCCCGACCCAACAGCAGGGATGGAAGCAAGAAGGGTGGGAGACACCACAGAGCAAGAGTTGGGGTGTCTTGGTGTGTTCTGGTTTCTAGCCTAGAGCCCCCTGCAGTTCTTTAGTGGAATGTCAAAGGTCCTTTTGCCCGGATTCAAACCTTAGCCTCATGCCTGATAGCTGTATGCCTTAAATACGTTAGATTCTCCATGGGTGTTCGAGAAATGAGGATGGCATGAATTTAAGTTTCTCATCCCCCCTCCCTTCCCTCAATGTTCCTGTAAGGTCAAGAGAACAGGATATTCAGAGAACAACAGGAGGCCATCTTTGAGTTGATTGACCCCCACAGGTGCAGAAGGAACAAGTCTTTCTCCTCCTTTTCTTTTAAATGGAAATCATGGGATCTTCCTTTGCAATTGTTGCTGCTAAGTCACTTTAGTACAAATCTTGGCCACTATTGCAGCCTTTCCACTTCAATTCACTTGTCCAGGCAAAATGCACACCACAAAACCATTGCCACAAAGCTGTTCCCCTGCTAATTATAGGCGAAGTCTACCATTGCCGGGATAGTCGGCTGGGCTAGGTGCAAAATGGCGGACTCCCTTTACCAGCGGGCCTCTCCTTCTCTGACCTCTACCTATAGAACATCTCATAGCCTTGGTTAAGATTACAGGTTCAACTTTCTTTCCCCTGATATGAACCTGAGATTCCTGGAATACCTCTCTATGCTAATGAGGTGTTTCGATACCTTAAGCCTTCAGCCAATGACCTTTGCCCACCCTGGATGTTCCTACCTGAGTCCTCAAAACTATATAATCCTTGAATCACCCCAAATAAACTTAATCTGCCTCCCCACAGCTGGCCCCAGTGTCATCATTACCATAAGTACTCACAGGGCTTCTGAATCCCCCTGTATCATCTCTGCTCCATTTGCCCTTGGGAACTGATATCAGCCAACAATCACCAGGAGCAGGGAGAGTTACAACAAGCCGTTATCACTGAGAATTACTAAATCTATGATACCATAAAATATGAAGAACATATCTAAATTTTTCTCATCTTTTAAAAATTTTTAAATTGTACTTAAAGTGTGTGAACACATGTGTGTGTGTGTGTATATGTATCTGTGTATGTGTGTGTCTGTGTGTGTCTGTGTTTGTGTGTGTATGTGTGAGTGTGTGTGTGTGAATGTCTATGTATGTGTGTGTGAGTGTATGTGAGTATGTGTGTATGTCTGTGTATGTGTTGTGTGTGTATGTGTGTATGTTTGTGTAGTGTGTGTGAGTGTTGTGTGTGTGAGTGTGTGTGTATGTCTGTGTATGTGTTGTGTGAGTGTGTGTGTGAGTGTGTGTGTGTGTGTGTGTATGTGTGTGTATGTCTGTGTATGTGTGTGTGTGTGTGTGTGGTGTGTGTGTGTGTCATCAGAGGACAATTTGCTGGAGTTGACTTTTTCCATGTGAGCTTTGGAGACTGAGCTCCGTCTTCAGTCTTGGTGGCACTTGCCTTTACTTCTGAGCCATCTCTTTGCCCCTGTCTTGGCTGTCTTTTGCACCCAATAATCTTATTGCTCTAAATATCCCATTTGGCAAAATAAGTGAGTTGGCAGCTTTGTGTCGTTCTCACAATGTAGAAAGAACCGGGAAAAGGAGAACCTATTTACATTTTGAAATCCAGGATTATAGATACTGGGCCCCAGAACCTGCGGCCTTGCCTCATAGATGCGCTGGACCTCAGGGCCTTCTGTAATAACTTATTGTAGCCAAAGGTGTTTGCCTTCCATCCCAGGTCTCAGGAAAATCCAGGGAGTCGTAGCACGAGTGCTTCCTGTACGCTGCCTTTGAGCACAGCACCTGCCCCACAGAAGCTGGTTGCTAAGATAACTTACCCAACAAGCACCAATGAGCACCTATGACATCCTGCTACTGTTATGAATTAAACAAAGGACTCATCACTCAAGAGCCTTTCCTCTCTGATGCTGCACAAGCATGAAAACCTGAGTTCAAATCCCCAGCACCTACATAAAACATCAAGTGTGGGAAGCAGGGATAGGCTGAGCAGCCTAACCCAACCAGGGAGCTCCAGGCTCTACACACATTCAATGTATGTACACATGCACAAACACGTATACACACACATGCACCCCAAACATTCATACATAGAAGGTCCTTGATTCTATAGAGCTTAGTGCTGATGGAAACAGAGAAAACAATTAATCGGCTTGTGTGTCAGGCAGCGACCACAGCAAGGATGCGGTTGGACAGGGTGACCGTGGAATGGAACTTGGATGAAGCCAGAGGGCTTGTGGCTCAAAGCACATCCCAGGGAGGACATATCACATGTTGAAACTCCACAGTGGGAGAAGGAGAGAAAGTTCAAGGAAAGAGGGGCTTTGGTGGCAGGAGAGAGCACAAGGGGGAGGGAGCTGGTAATGAAGTTAGATTGGGAGGCAGGGGCATACCATCTGGAGTGGGCTAACAAACCCCCTCAGAGAACCAGGCAGTAATATTTAGACTCTCTAAGTCCTTTGGCCTTCATCAAAATTACTCAATTCTGCCATCTGCAGAGGGAAACTTTGCCATAGGTAATATGTAAATGAATGGGCATAGTTATACTGCAATAAAACCTCGCTTACGGAGCAGGTGAGATTTGGCTGAGTCTTCTGCCCTGTGATCTAGGGTTTTATAAGACCTGGTAATTAGCATGGATTTAATTAGAAGCACAGTTAGAAGCCACATGAGAATTTTGAGCAGGAGAACAATATAATTTAATTTACTTTTTAATATGACCACGGCTGCTCTTCAGTGCACTGTAGAAAGGCAAACTCAGAGGCCAGAAGACAAACGGGACACACAGGAAGCCGCGATGGTTAATTCTGACTGACGACTTCATGGAACTTAGAATCACACCGGAGGTGGGTCTATTTGAGTTTCCAGGAATGTTTAAGTGAGGAGGAAAGGCCTGCTCTCTGTGGATAACATCATCCTGTAGCTGGGTGTCCCACCAATCAATAAAGAGGAAAAAGTGAACTAAGCACCACCGTTCATCAGTTTCCCAACTAGGGCCGCAATGTGAGCCGCTGCCTCCAGCTCCTGCCGCCATGACAGATTGGAACCTTAAACCATGAGACAGAATAAGCCCTTCATTTTCAAGGTGCTTCTGTCAAACTTTGTCACAGGAATAGGAAAATAACTGGTACAAAAGCTAGGTATGTCCCAGGCAAGAGAAGGTGTAGCTTTGACAAGATCAAGGTCAGGGCATACTGAAGAGCTGTCACGGCCATTAGTTAAGGATCAAGTGTGGTTGCTGGAGAAAGGGTGACTGTCTTCTTGTTAAAGACATGAGTGTCAACTTCTGAGATGTCATAGGGCGACTGCCAGAGTTTGTTAGAAGAGAAACTAGGAGTGGCGTCCCCTGCCTGTGGTTCCATTGCCAGGGGCAGAGACAGGCAGACCCCTGGTGCTCACTGGCTGTAGTCTGTGAGAGATCTTGTCTCATAAGGCATGGTTAATGGCATCAGAGGAGGAACGTTACCCATTGGACACAGTGTACCTGAATGCACACAGGCGAAGACACGCTGGGTTGAGTGAGCTTGAGCCAGCGACTACTTCTTGATGTACACAGTTAAATTACCTGAGGTTTTTTTTAACTCCTCTGTTTCTTAAGGAGTATCATCCCGATACTAAAGACTTGGGAGAGAAAGCAGAAGTTTAAGTGGCTCACTGTGGGAGTCTCATCTTTGCTGCTCTGTCCTAGCCTTCCTATCCATCTCCAGGGCGGTTTTCAGGACACCTTGTAGAGTGATGGCCATGAACACCCAGTCACACCCTCTTCCCCTTCCTGGTCCCCCTCAGTGGCTCCATTCTATAACCATTTCAGAGAATCATCTGCCTCCACCTCCCCTTCCTTCCTTCCTTTCTTCCTTTCTTTCCTCTTTCTTTCTTCCGTCCTTCCTTCCATTCTTTCCTCTTTCTTTCTTTTTTTAATTCATGTTTCAGCTGGGAATGACTTTGCATTTCCTAACACCTCCTTGGCATTTTAAGCTCAGTTAAGGGTTTTCTTAAACTTTAATGCATTTCATCGGAAGGATAAAATGAAGCAATCTTGCCAGCTTTTATGAATAATTAGTGACTCAGAAAAGAGCCTCGAGTTAGTGGGAAATTTGGTGAAGTGACAAAAATACGCTGAAGTCTATACTTTGATGCTCTTTAAAGAATTCATCACAGACTAATAATAGGGTATGTCAAAGGAGCCCGTCAGACTGACGGGAAAATTGTTTTTCGGGAAACAAAGTCGGTGTGGCATTTATAGCAACCCCTCTAGAGGTTTACAGAACAAGAAAAAAAGGAAATTTAATTCCATTATTTCCCTGTGTCCAATAAGTAATAAAGCCTAAAAGAAAGATCCGTGTGTGTGTGTGCACACGAGTGTATACACACACACACACACACTTTCAGAAAGGGCGACACATTTTCTTTCACTCTCTAACATACAGAGGAACAAGTCACTTTTGGCCACTCTTACTCTTTCCTAGAAATGTCTGATTTGAATAAAGTCAAAAACCACACTAAATGCCCTAGTAGACATAAAGGGTCAGGGTGGGGCTCTCGCAAACCATTTATGTGGTATGCTGTCATGACGATTTCAGACCGAGGTTGGGGATGGAGTAAGGTGGGGAACTAGTCAGTGTCTCTACTGTCTCTTCCTCAGGCACAGTGACAAATCAAAGTTCTTTTCTTGAAGCAGTTTCCCCTGGAGAAACATTGAGTTTATGGGGCTTTCTTATGGGCATGGGGTGCGTTTACAGGTGTGGGTGACCCCAAAGATCCCACACCAGAAAGTCTATACCCTGTATGGATGACAGTTGCTAAAGGCAGCATGGAGGATGACTTCCCCATGTCTTTTTAGTTGGATCCCCTCCCTCTGGTCACCCTCAGTCTATCTACCCTAGGCCCTCCAGAGACATAATACCATGTGCAATTAGGGCAATTAGGCACTTTTCATTATTTGAATAAACCATCTAAATACCATGTGCAATTAGGGCAAAATTGGGAGGAATGGTTGTATATACTTGGGTCAGGGTCCAGTTACCTCCCTCCGCCCCCTTCCTCTCAGAGACAGTCCACAGGCCCAGCTGGGATGATGGTTTTCAAGTGGACACAGCTGATCTGATGGAGAGGGCGATCTTTTGGTTCAGAGGATGATTCTGTCCAATGCACGCTCATCCCTCTGACACCACCTCTCTCTGTGTATCTACACACAACAGTCTTGTTGTGAGGTCACTTGGCCCTCCTTCAGCCATTTGATGGGTCCACGTCACTTCCCTTCCGTCCATCCTTAAGATGTTTTCCATGTAAACAGCTGTAAAGCAGACCCTGCAAGATGCAAAGGCAAGTCGGGGAGGTGGTTACTCAAGTATGAGGGTGGGAGTTCTGATCTCCAGAAACCATCTAAATGCCAAGCAGACAGGTGGCTGCCTGTCCGGCACAGGAGGCAGACACAGGAGACCGGAAGTAAGCTAGCCAGCTAAATTGGTGAGTTCTGGGTTCGAATGAGAGATTCTGTCTCAGTAAAATGGTCATGACCCAGGAAAACACTCAACAGCAGCCTCTGGTCTCTACAGGCACACACATGTGCAGGACACTCATGTTCATCCACACACATACAAACACACATGTACATGTTTAAAAAATAAATTAATTAAAAGTCACTTCTTCAGCAGAGGAATGCCCAGCTACTGCTTCCTAAATATACTGCTATTCCTAAAATATAACCGGGAGTCTCTGGATGTATAAAATCCTTTACAATTGAAGTGAATACCAAGCTTGTAGGGTTTTTTTTTTTCCTCAAATAGAAAGAAAAGACTATCAATCAGCTTTCTTATCTAGAGACAGAAAAAAAATTTAGTTTTGAAAATAAAAGTACCTATGCAAAAAATATATATATTGTTTTTACTTCCCCAAATACTTGCCTTACAGATTAGAATCCCTCTGTCTGCTAAGAGTCCCCATAGCAAAGATACTGAGCAGACTTACAGATGGTGTTTACATCCTGTCTCCTGTTCTCTTTAATGTTATCTCCCTGTGTCAGCCTCGTCCTATTATCATTATTATTTTTACTATTACTAATTTTATTCATTTGCATTTCCAATGATATCCCCTTTCCCAGATGCCCCTCCTCTTTGCCTCTATGAGGGTGCTCCCCCACCCACTCACCAATCCTGCCTCACAGCACCAGCATCCCCCTATGCTGTGCATCGAGCCTCCACAGGACCAAGGGCCTCCCCTCCCATTGATGTCAGATAAGGCCATCCTCTGCTACATATGTATCTGAGCCATGGGTTCCTCCATGTATATTCTTTGGTTGGTGGTTTAGTCTCTGGGAGCTCTGGGAGGTCCACTTAGTTGATGTTGTTCTTCCTATGGGGTTACAATCCCTTCAGCTCTCCTTCAGTCCTTCCCTAGCTCTTCCATTGGGGTGGGTCCCCGGACTCAGTCAGGTGGTTGACTGTATCTGCGTCTGTATTGGTCAGGTGCTGGTAGAAGCTCTCCGGGAACAGTCATACCAGGCTCCTGTCAGCAAGTGCTTCTTGGCATCAGCAATAGTATTGGGTTTGGTGTCTGCAAATGGGATGGACCTCTAGGTGGGGTGGTCTCTGGATGGCCTTTCCTTCAGTCTCTCTTCCATTTTTTGTCCCTATCTTTCCTTTAGACTGGAGCATTTCTGGGTTAACAATTTTGAGATGGGTGGGTGGCCCCATCCCTCAACTGGGGACTGTGCCTATCTACTGCAGGTGGTCTCTACAGGTTCTATCTCCCCTTTGTTGTGTATTTCAGCTAAGATCATCCCTGTTGGGTCCTGGGAGTGACTCTCTTCCCTGGCATCTGGGACTTTCTAATGGCTACCCCCCAACTCCCCATCCCCCACTGCTACATATTTCTATCAATTTCCTGACCCTCTGTACTTCTCTCCTGTCTCTTCCAATACCTGATTCTGCACCCCCTTTTTCCCTCCCCCTTTTCTCTCCCTCTCAGGTCCCTGCCTTCCTCTACTTCCTGTGATTATTTTGTTTCCCCTTCTATGTGGGATTGAAGCATCCACACTTTGGTCTTCCTTCTTCTTAAGTTCCATATAGTTTGTAGGTTGTATCATAGATATTCCAAGCTTTGGGGCTAATATCCACTTATCAGTGAGTACATACCATGTGTGTTCTTTTGCGTCTGGATTACCTCACTATCTTAGTCAGAGTTTCTATTCCTGCACAATACCAAGATGCAAGTTGGGGAGGAAAGGGTTTATTCAGCTTATACTTCCAAATTGTTGTTCATCACCAAAGGAGGTCAGGATTGGAATTCAAGCATGTCAGGAAGCAGGAGCTGATGCAGAGGCCACGGAGGGATGTTTCTTACTGGCTTGCTTCCCCTGGCTTGCTCAGCTTACTCATTTATAGAACCCAAGACTACCAGCCCAGGGATGGTACCACCCACAATGGACCCTCCCCCTTTGATCATTAATTAAGAAAATGCCTTACAGCATTTCAGTTGAGGCATTTCCTCAACTGAAGCTCCTTTCTCTGTGATAACTCCAACCTGTATCAAGTTGACACACAAAACCAAGCAGTACACTCACTCCATTTTTTTGTCCCTATCTTTCCTTTGGACTGGAGCATTTCTGGGCTAGCAATTTTGAGATGGATGGGTGGCCCCATCCCTCAACTGGGGGCTGTGCCTATCTACTGGAGGTGGTCTCTATAGGTTCTATCTCCCCTTTGTTGTGTATTTCAGCTAGATATTTTCTAGTTCCATCCATTTGCCTGCTAATTTCATGAAATCATTGTTTTTAATAGCTGAGTAGTACTACATTGTGTAAATGTACCACGTTTTCTGTATCTATTCCTCTGTTGAGGGACATCTGGGTTGTTTCCAGCTTCTGGCTATTATAAATAAGGCTGCTATGAACATAGTGGAGCATGTGTCCTTGTTATATGTTAGAGCATCTTTTGGGTATATGCCCAGTAGTGGTACAGTTGGTTCTTCAGGTAGAACTATTTCCAATTTCTGAGAAACCACCAGATTAATTTCCAAAGTGGTTTTACCAGCTTGCAGTCCTACTATGAGCAATGGAGGAGTGTTCCTCTTTCTCCACATCCTCACCAGCATCTGCTGTCACCTGTGTTTTTGATCTTAGCCATCCTGATGGGTATGAGGTGCAATCTCAGGGTCATTTTGATTTGCATTTCCCTGATGACTAAGGATGTTGAAGATTTCTTTCATTTGAGTTTCCTCAGTTGAGAATTCTTTGTTTAGCTCTGTACCCCATTTTTAATAGGGTTATTTGGTTCTCTGGAGTCTAACTTTTTTAGTTCTTCATATATTTTGGACATTAGCCTTCTATCGGGTGTAGGGTTGGAAATGATCTTTTCCCCAGTCTGTTGGTTGCCATTTTGTCCTATTGACAGTGTCCTTTGCCTTACAGAAGCTTTGCAATTTTATGAGGTCCCATTTGTCCATTGTTGATCTTAGAGCCTGAGCCATTGATGTTCTGTTTGGGAAATTTTCTCCTGTGCCCATATGTTGGAGGCTCTTCCCCACTTTCTTTTCTATTAGATTCAGTGTATCTGGTTTTATGTGTTGGTCCTTGATCCACTTGGACTTGAGTTTTGTACAAGGAGATAAGAATAGATAAATTTGCATTCTTCTACATGCTGACCTCCAGTTGAACCAGCATCATTTGTTGAAAATGCTGTCTTTTTTCTCACTGAATGGTTTAGGCTTCTTTGTCAAAGATCAAGTGACCATGAGTGGGTAGGTTTGTTTCTGGGCCTTCAATTCTATTCCATTGATTTACCTGCCTGTCTCTATACCAATACCATGCAGTTTTTAATCACTTTTGATCTGTAGTACAGCTTGAGGTAAGGGATGGTGATTCCCCCAGTTCTTTTTTTCACTATCCTGGGTTTTTTGTTATTCCAGATGAATTTGAAAATTGCTCTTTCTATCTTTGTGAAGAATTGAGTTGGAATTTTGATGGGGAATGCATTGAATCTGTAGATAACTTTTGGTAAGATGGCCATTTTTACTATGTTAACCCTATAGATCCATGAGCATGGGAGATCTTTCCATCTTCTGAGGTCTTCTTTGATTTCTTTCTTCAGAGACTTGAAGTTCTTATCATACAGATCTTTCACGTGCTTGGCTAGAGTCGCACCAAGATATTTTATATTATTTATATTAGGGTGTCATTTCCCTAATTTATTTCTTAGCTTATTTATCCTTTGAGTAGAGGAAGGCTTGCTTTTAGTCAACAGCCCATAGTGGAGGTGATAGATGCTATATTTTTTGAGATTAGGTGACAAAAACCCATGGCTTCCATATTTTTGTTCTCTCTCTCCTGTCCCTTCTCCCTCTCTCCTGCTCCCTCCTCCTCTTCCCTCTCCCTCTCTACTCTATGTCATAGGACAGACCAATGCAGAGTATCCTGTTAGCAAGCTCTAGTGTGAATCTTCAGAAATCAGACAACGCCCACAACAGTGAGCTTCGTCTGGAGCGTACCCTGTCTACTTAGAAGCAAGTGACGGCCACAGCCCAGCAGACGCCTTGACCAGCATCTTGTGAGACAGAGAAGAACATTCCCAGCTGGGCTGTTCCAGAGACTGATATGAGAATGCCGACTTTTCTTGTTCCCAGCTGCCAAAATTCAGAGAGATTTGTTGGTCCTCCACAGTTAACTGATGCAAGAAGTCTCCGACCCCCTGCTGTGACATCTAAGTTGCATCTACTGTACAAAGGCTCCAAATATACACGGTAGGAAGCTCAAGTATAGATGTTCATGTTCCCAATGTGATCGGATGTTGCTAAAGTATTCATCTTCATCGGATGCCGAGAAATGATCTCATTGTTGAGATAGGAACGTGGAAGAAAAGAAGCTGTAAAGACACTTTAAAGGTTAAACGAAAAAGCTACAGACAATTAGAAAGTCAACATTTCTACAAGAGGCACATCCTTCATGAAATATATATATAACATATATATGGGTGTGTGCATACCATAGCTGCCATATGGAACAACTTGTCAAAAGACAACTTGTTGGAGTCAGCTGAGTCCTTCCATCCTGTGGATCCCGGGGAGGGAACTTGGGTCATCAGGTTTGGCAGCAAGCTCCCTTACATGCCAACTCATCGTGCCGGCCCTAGATGAGTTGGTCATAAAGATCAAAAGAGAAGAGTTAAAATTATGTCAGACTCATATACTTTCTCTCTGAAATGGAAAGCTGGACAGATATGTGCCTATTCCAGGCTCCATCGATCTGTGGTGAACAGTCTCTATTAGTCTTGCTGACTCCAATTCTGGCTTCTTGCTCTAGTCTGGGTTCAGTGTGGAGTAGAGCCCATGACCCAGGCTTAAGCAAGCAAACTACTCCATCTCCTTATAATGGACAGACATGCAGACAAGGGACCCAACCTGGTCCAATCAGAAGGAATCTCTAGTTTCTCCAGAAGGACAGTTGTATCAAATGCTTGCACCTGAACTGATAAGCAGATGTGGCCACCAAGGCCATCTCTCCACAATGACAAAAGAACATGAAAGAAGCCGCTGGGTTCTGATACTTGTCATCTAGGGATGATAAAGCCAGCAAGCTGCCAAGGGGAGGGGCAGATCCATAGGAGGCCTCTCAAGCTCTGCCTCCAGCCCAAGGTCTAGCCTCTCCCTGCATGGTTGGTTATCCATGCCAGCAAAATTCCTTCTGAGTTTTGACCAGTACAAGGAGAAAAGTCTGCCTGGTTGTTTGCCTAGGTCACATTCAAGTATCTTCATTATCTTCAGGACCAGCCATCTCTTTTTTATATTATTATTGGATATTTTCTTTATTTACATTTCAAATGTTTTCCCCTTTCCAGGTCTCCCCTTCAGGAATCCCCTATCCCATCCCCTCTCCCCCTGCTTCTATGAGGGTGCTCCCCCACCCACCCACCCACTCCCGACTTCCACTCTGGCATTCCCCTACACTGGGGCATCGAACCACTCAGGCCCAAGGGCCACTCCTCTCACTTATGTCCACTAAGGCCATCCTCTGCCACATATGCGCCTGTGGGACTGCTAAGGTATCCTGGTTCTTGGTGGCATGGCCTAGATACCCCGGAGCTCCAAGGGAGAAAACGGCAGGAGTTCGGCTACGTCCCCAGACTCAGGTCCTAACAAGCAGTCTAATTCCATAGACCTACATTGTTCAGTCACGAAGGTCATTACAGCCCTCCAAAGTGCACCAGGTAGAGGGTGTAACCACAGGCCTCAGGCACTAGGGATTTACATACTAATGAAGGTCAGAGGGCGGAGCCAATTAAGCATTCTCTCCTCCCCAGACCCTTCCTATTCTCTACCTATTTAACTAGTCTGTTTCCTGTAGTTTGTGGGTACACCCAGATCCATCCACATCCGCCATGACAATTAAAGCCTTTTGGAACCAAAGATCTGTATCGTTGGGGAGCTGCCGGCCCGCCGCCGCCGAAGCCTCCAGCCACTGGAACCTGGGACCTTCCTCCAGGATGTGACACAGGCTGCCTGGAAGCCTCCAGGCAGCCTCCGCCATGCAGGTCCCAGGCCGCTGCTGCCTCGTAGGCCTGGGGCCTGCCACGTGGTCCAGGGACTCCACCGCTGCCCGTCATTTTTTCCCACACACCCAGAGCCATGAGTCCCTCCATGTGTACTCTTTGGTTGGTGGTCCAGTCCCTGGGAGCTCCAGGGGTCTAGGACCAGGCATCTTTAAGACAACAGCCATTCCACTAGCCAGACACCTTAAAGAGTTCCATTGATTCCCTCAAACACCTTGATTATGGCAGGAGATGCTGTTGGCAGCCAATGCAGAGATGAAAGACTATCCACTAAGAGAACCATGGTAGCAACAGCCAGGCATGGAGCCGCGATTGTGCACTGGGTTCTGTTGACATATATGGTATTTCATTATAATCAACTCTCCCCACCCTCTTCCTTCTGAAATCAGGAAAGCAATTATAAGGAAAATTCTAGATCTTAACAGAAGAACAGTTTTTCTGCTTCTTCTACCAGTGAGATTTTTTCAAGGCATTTTTTCTTTATTTTAAGTATTTATTTTATGTATGTAAATGTTAGTTTTTCTTCATGTATGTTTTCACACCAAATGTGTGCTTTGTGCCAAAGGATCTTCTGCAACTGGAGTTACAGATGACTGTGGACTGTAGGAGGAGCTAAGGTGGGAGGAGTTAGGAGAGGAAAGAGGAAGAGTAAGGAGGAGAGGAGGAAAAAGGAAGAGGGGGGAGCTAGGGAGGGAGAGAGGAGAACAAGAGAGAGAGAGGAGATGGAGAGGAGAGTTCACGGTGTCTGTAGCAGTCAAAGGTAGTTGGTATATCTAGGTTGGGTATTGAGTTACACTTCTGATTGTATGGGTATTTTGTTAGTGATCATTAACTAATATATAAGCCTTTGATTAATCTTTAAGCATTAGTCTCATCTTTCTACTGGCCCACCTGGATGGCGGGATGGCCTGGGCAATGCCCAGCCTTGCAGAGACGGCGTGGGAGATTGAGCCATCTCCCCTGCTGACGTCTCGTGGGTGGCAGGGCTGGTGTTTCTAGTTGGCCATTTCTAGCTGCAGCACGAACGTGGCCTCTGGCCGAGAAACATGGCGGCTGGGCTAGGCAGAGCCACTGCAGCTTAGATAGTCGGCCTGAGCCAGAGGCCGATTTAAATAATTACATCAACAGTGGACAGCCATGGGATGCTGAGAACCAAACCCAGGTCCTCTGTAAAAGCAGCAAGAATCCTTAACCACTGAGCCATCTCCCTAGTCCCCTACCCATGTAATCTTACTTAGATTTCAGTTTCCCTGTCTTCAGTTTCCCTGTCAAATGGGATGGGGCTTCTGCCTCAGATTTGTGAAGATAAGAGCCAGGGATGGTAGCCTCCACCTCAAATCCCAGAATTCCACAGGCTGCAGGAGATTGGGAGTTCAAGGTCAAGGTCATACTTGGGAACACAGGAAGTTTAAAGGTTAGTCTGAGCTGTAAGACTCCAGGGCCCCTCAGAGAAAAGAGTGTGGTTTGGAGGTTCGTCAGGAAAGTGCTTGCATGTACGAAGACCTGAGTTTGGATCTCCAGCAGCCACACTATAAAGCTGGCAGAGTGCCCGAAGTCCCAGCACTGGGCAGCTGGAGCCAGAATTCCTGGAGCTCACCGGTCTGCCTGTGTAGCTCGGTGACTGTGCCCTAAAATTTCCCACAAAGATACAATCAAGGCACAGGCCAGAGCCAATGTCTGATTTTAGGCTCGTCTTATATTAGCAGGGTGGCCAGATGGAACTCTCGGTCTCTTCAATGTTGGAGGGCTGGCCTGGTGTTTGCTAGGTGTTCAAATGCTAAATCCTGTACCCCAAGTCTGGTTGCCCCAAGATGAGCAAATTCCCAAAATCAGCTTTTTCTGTGCAAACTCAGCCACCCAATTTAAAGCTGTTGGTTAAATAAGAATGGCTACAGCCAATCACCGGGGAGGACTAGAGAGAGGTAGAGTTTTGCATTACTGGGATGGGGCACAATAGGAACACTGAGGAGAAAAAGGAAAGGAAGGAGGAAGGAGAGGACTGTGGTCTGCATTGGACACTGGAAGTGATGGGACCTGGAGCATGTGGCCAATCAAGATGAACCCTTAGGACAGGATGGTGGAGCAGAAATAACCCAAGAAGACTCAAACATTTGGGGAGCACAGCTGGGAATTAACATGGAGCAAGTGAGCTATAGATTAGGGACAAACCCCCAGTGAATGCGAAACGCTAAATAAATAAACCACAGTCTGAGGCTCGTTCATTTGGAAGCTAGATAGGGAGAGTAATAATTTTTGATCTACACTTCATGGCAGGTGGGTAGCCTCCCTCTGTTCCCCCTTCTCTCTCTCTCTCTTTTCTCTCTCTCTCTCTCTCTCTCTCTCTCTCTCTCTCACACACACACACACACACACACACACACACAGCTAACCAGCTTCATCAGAATAAGCATGCAAGAGAGTAAGACAAGCACACCAGGGGTGAGAATCATGAGTTGTCAAGTGAGAAGCTTGTCTATCACTGGAATGAAATTAAAACTGATCCCGTTTTACTCTTGGCCCACAGTCAGCTCCTATGGGCCCCAGTTTTCCTCACTCTAAACTTTGTGTTATGGAAAAGCTCCAAGGTCCCTCTCAGCTCCAGCATGACTCTAGGAGACCCCAAACATTACAGAGAGCACACCCGGAAGCCACTCTGGATTCCAAAAGGATCGATCTACAGGCTCTTCTCCATCTGCGTTGTCAGCGCCGTCTCCTGTGGCCTTCGGTGCTAATGAAAGTCAGAGTGAAGAAAGCAAGCGATGCTGCACGGTTCACCTTTGGGCCGAGAGGGGCCTTGAGATCCAAAGGGCTGCTGGGGCCATACACGCACTTTGCAGCATTTGAGAAGGTGGGAACTGAGTCTCCAAAATTTAATTGAAATGGGAGGATTTTATTAGTTTACCCACAAGTGTCAATAAACACTGGTGCCCAGCAGCCGTTTCCCGCAAGCCAGCGGCTGCGCTGTCACGAGGTTAATAACCTCCCTGCTTTATAGACTGACTGGCAGACCCGCTCACTGCCGTGAAGTTTTAGATGTTTTCCTGACCATATTTTCAAAAGTTCTATCTGCCATTTTTTTTTGAACTGCTTTCCTTTTGAGCATCTTTGTAATGATCTCTTTGAAGTCACCATAGCGTGGCAACTAAACGCCGAGTTAACAATTCCCTGGTGGTGTGTTTTTCTTTAAAAATCCTTGAAATGTTTATTTATTTAAAGGGACCCTCCTTTGGACAGAAGATGGGAAACATTGTTAAATAATGCTGTTTGATCTAAGGTCTGAGATGGGCAAGATTTGATTTATTTTGCAATTAACTGAAAGGATTTTTGTCGGGGCGCGTGGACTCCTGCGGCTGGTGCTGTCTCTTTGGAATCGCGAGGTGTTGCTGGTCTATGCACGAGAACATACGCCTGTTTGTCGTCTCTTCCTTGCTTCCCATGCCTTAATGCCTTAATGTTGAATGATTTGATAACGTTTGAAATCTGAGAGGTTTCATAGGCACAGTGTGATGGTTAGTGACAATTACAGATTCTGAAGTCACGCGGAAGATGGGCTGCTGCGCATGCCTACTCGGGATTGTCTTGATTGAGTGAATTGAGGCGGAAGACCTGTCCCGGGTGCGTGGCACCATTCATAGCCTGTTCATAACCTATGTAAATGCAGAAAGGGGCCGAGTAGCATGAATTCATCGCTCTCTGCTTGACTGTGGATGCCTGTGACCAACTCCCTTAAACTCCTGCAGCTATGATGTCTCTATCAGAGCCGATTGTGCCTAGACCCCCGAACCAGAACAACCCCTCCCTTCCAGTAAGCTTCTTTTGCCAGAGTATTTTATCACAGCAACAGAGAAGAAACAATGATGGAAATAAAAGGAAATGGCAAGCTTCTCCTGACCAATCAGAATTCTTGCATACATCCCAACACGGCAACAGCTGCCCAAAGCCAAGAGGCTGTTTCCTCCTGGTGATGGGCTGGTTTCCTGGTTACAGCCATCTCCCCAAATGCCAAGGGTCTAAGCAAGGATGCTTTTAGTATAAAACAAAAATCTCTCTTTTATAAAAGCCAGCAACTTGGTTACTAAGTCCATAGAGTAGGTATTAACTATGGTGCCCAAGAAATTTCGGTCACCTACAAGTCTCAAAGCTATCACTTATTGTAGGAACAGGACCAAGGATGGGGATAAGAGACGATGAAGTCATGTGACGAATCCTGGAATCAGACTTGGGAGATCAACATCAGGGTGCAGATCTGAATTTACTACCCAGCACATAAGCTTACGTACAGTGTTTGAGCCAATCCCAAATCCCCAATCCTCACCCAATCATATCTCACCACACTGTCACCGTGCTCCAATGAAAGCCCTGCCTAATGAGGTAACTAGAAGGAGCAGAGGAATGGGAGTGTCTGAAATCATCACCTGTTAGGACTTCTGTGAAGAAAGGGAAGTAGCCACCGCCCTGGCCTTGGGACTCACTTTTGTTTTGTTTTGTTTTGTTTTGTTTTGTTTTGTTTTGTTTTGTTTTTGTTTCAGTTTCACCAGTGCTCCAGAGCCCCAGGAGCCATCTTAGCTCTAATGCCATGTACAGCAGATCAGGTCTCTTCGAGGAGTCGCAGGAGCTTGTGGTGCCTCGCTCTGCATCCCACTTTTCCTCGCAAGGTGGACGCCCACATCCCCCAAACTTATAAAGTGTGTTTCATTCATTTAAATCAGCTCCACGGCTACCAGAAGTATCTGAGTCAGACTGAGCAAAGACATGAGTTACTCCATTCACTGTGGGAAGTACCGCAATCATCCAATAATCCTATGTGGTCTAACTCGTGTTCTTTGCATGGCGGTGGCTTTTCTGGGTATCGTGATCATCTATTCTCACATTCCTTGTTCTTGGAGCAATGAAAGCCCTCCACTCTTGACCATACAGGAAGGTGTGTTACTGCCTTTCAGCTGCCTTGGTTTTTGTGTGAGTAGCAGCTGTAATGTCGAAACTAAGCCGCATTTTACACTGGCGGTTGTCCTGCATACAGCACATAGCTATTGGCACACACATGGAATGTAGGCAGTTGATTGTTGGCTTGGATTTTTTCTCAGCACTAATTTTAATAACGGCTCTTAAATGCCTTAGCCTCCCTTCTAGCTCACCACCCACCAGAGGTAGTGGAAAAAGAAAGGTTATTAGGATACGGAGAAGTGGACCTGTTTAGAAATTGTTCTTTGGAGCAAATCCCATCTGCGTTGTCAGGATATCAGCAGTTCAGTTCACAGGAATCGTCAGCAGCATCCACTTGCAGACTCTTCACGAATATGCAGCAGTCCAGTTCAGTAGTGTCGGGATAGCAAGCACGAATCAGCAGTGGTGGCATGACCTAGCAGAGACAGCCAGGCCTCAGCAAATCGGCATGAATCAGCAAAAGGGACCAGGCTTCCCAGCAGGGAAGCCAAGAGAAGTTCTCTGCTGTACTTCTCTCAACAAAGTGAAGATCAACAAAGCTGAAGACTTGAAACCAAGAAGTGTTGCAAAGCTAGCTATGCAAGCCTTCGTCACTGTCCTTGGGTCCTATTTATACTCCCTCCAAACATCACATGTCCTCCCAGGTCTTGCCTCACCACAAGTCTTGCCTCAGCACATGAGTCTGTCTTAGCAAAGTCCGAGCCCGAGGAAGCAGCAAGAAGCTGCCAGAGCACCACCAGTTTTTTGGTGCATTTCTCTCTATGAAGTCACGACACACAGAGCTCAATATGCAACGTAAAGGCAAACCAATACATGCGTGTCATTAGCAAAGAATCCTTCATCAAGCGTCCCTTCACATGCTTGCTTTAGAACATCCTTTTAGCTGTGTCTGCTTCAGCCAAACATTCCTTCACGAGTCTGCCTTATTGAAACATCCTTTCACCTGTGCTCGATTTTGAGTTGTTCCTTCACCTGTCTGCTTAGCGAAACACCATCCACCACAACCAACTCCCCAAAGAAGCCTTAGGTTTCCACTTGAGGCAATCACTCGGAGGATAACACGCAGTACCCATATAACACTCAAAGTTTCTCGGTGTATGATTTCCCTCCAGTTCCGGTGTGTTTGTTTGCTTTTAAAGACTTCCATAAAAAGCGGCAAACTTCCCACTAGCAAAGAGCTCTTTAAAATCCCATACACAAATACCATATAAGCAGGGTGAGGGTTTCCTTCCCTCCCATTTTCTCGATAGCTTCCTGTAATAGTTCAGACTGTGAGCAAACAGGTGATTACTTTCAAAAGAACATGTATTCTATGTCACAGTCTCTGCCTGTTTAGATTGGCACCAATAAACGATTTAACCTGAGAGTAGAGCTGGGTATTCTACAGCAAGCCTGGAGGAATGGCTCATTATTTACACCAGGACCATTGGGACTCTAGAATTTTGTAGTATTTCATCAATTCTCCTTCTCTAATCCATTCTGTATCAGATCAAACCCGACAAAACACCAAACCGTAGTTATGAGTCCAGTATCATCTGTATCATGGGGGACCGTATACAAATACCAAATTTTCCACAGGACTCAACTCTGAAAGGATCAGGGGTTCACAGAGCAATGGTGTTCTGCAGGGTTTAATAGACCTTAAAACTGTTTCACCGGAAACTTAGGGAGGTGGCATCCAGTCTTGAATAAGAGACTGATTTGGGGGCCTCAAACGCTAAGTTCATGTGTTGGAATGAGCCTTAGTTTTTATTTTGTTTTTGTTTTTGTTTTTGATTAAGTCTCATGTTAGCTCAGGCTAACCTGGAACTCCCAATCGAGGAGGGAGGTCCTGCCTTCTGAGGATGTGGAATATAGATGGTGCTCCCATCTCCACTTTGTATCGTTTTAGCCCAGACGCTATGGATTGAGAGATGAAGCAGGAGGCTAAGTGGGACTTGGAGATAGAAAGTTTGAGTCTAGCCTGAGCTACATGGTGATATTCAAATCAGCCTAGGCTATTTTGGAAACATGCACACACACAACAGAGAGAGACAGAGAGAGAGAGAAGAGAGAGAGAGAGGATGAGAGAGAGAGAGAGAGAGAGAGAGGAGGAAAAGGGAGAGAGAGAGCGAGAGAACATTTTGCTCTTCCTGTTTTGATTTTTCATTAAAACAAAAACATTCCAATATCATCAAACCAAATGTCACTTCATGCCACTGGTTGGGTACTTTATTTATAGCAAGCGTTTAAAGGAACTAGAAAAGCCAGATCCCTCTGCGTTGAAGAGTTCCGCCTCACACAGAACTCAACCGGATGCCCCTCCTCCCCAAAGAACGCCACTCCTCACCTAGCAATCCGTCTGCTTCAGGAGGACACACTCGCTTCCCACAGCTACAGCAGGAGAAACATCCAGGGCCACCGCCTCACAGCCCGTGAAAGCATTTGTTTTTCTTTTAAAATCAGGAGGTGAAGAAGTGTCAGTATAATTGTCTCTGTTGTGTTTTCTTTTTATGCCAAGGGGTTTGTGAATTTGCAGGTGAATTTGCTTAGCACTCATGAATATCCCAGAGGAGGCGATGTGTTCAGGGCTCCTGCTATAACTGAGAATTCCTGGAAAGAAGCTAGGCTGATTGACAGATTAAAGCTTCAGTGATGTGGGAGGTTGGAATGTTGCAGATCAGAGTCTGATCATAATTTCTCTTAGGCTAGCTATCCTTAGCCCCATTCCTTGCCATGTCCGTGTCTGCCCTAACATTCTGTGATAAACAGATTTAAAAACCTTGGGAATGTACTAACTTATCAGAAACCCTATTTCCCACCAATCTAAGGGCTACAAATGTTCGCAGGTTAGCATCCGAGGCTCACCGGTGAGGTTGTCGGCTTGGCTGTACCCATCTCTCTGATGTTTCCACCAAGGTCTTGATTCATGCCTTTCTCTGTTCTGTTTCTATAAATACTTCCCTGCCCTACTGCCATGCTGGATAATGGAATCTGGAGTAACCAAATGTGTGTTCCTTGGCAGCGGCCACTTGTATTTGGCTCCAGAAATCGACTCTCTGATTGCTCTGGGGTGAGAGCTGTGGCTTTGTGTTGACACTACAGAAGTCACTTAGGAGTTGGTCCACACAGTGGTAATTGTGGAGCAGCCTGCACACATGCGATGTCACCTGGCTGCATGGCTGTCAGTGGCCACACAGAGCCTCTGGGCTTTCGAAGGGCTAATCACAGCAGACAGTATTTATGGAGGAAGCCCTTACTCCATCCCAGGACTTGTGGGGAATGCATGGCGTACTTGTGTTGTCTCACACAGTCCTTCAGCTAGGTTATGACAGGAGCTGCATCCTGGGTAGGAGGACAAGACAGTGATGTCACACAGAGCCTTACCACTCCAAGGGCCGCTCCACCTCCACTGTGTAGGCTTTGGAGAGGTTTCTCCAGTCATCTGAAAAAGTCAGAGCCTCCTCATCTGAAAAAGTGGGCTAGCGTATTGAATCACAACAGAATGTGGGCCCATGTTCTACCTCAAGAAATGGAGCATGAGGATTATTGATTCCTGTTGTCTCTCCACCGCGCTTTCTTCTCCTTCAGTTCCCTTTCCTGTCTTTCCCAGTAGTTAATCCTCTTGAAAAAGCTTGTCTTAGTCAGGGTTTCTATTGCTTTGATGTAACACCATGACCAAAAGGCAAGCTGGAGAGGGAAGGGTTAATTTTGGCGTATGCTTCCAGGGAAACAGTCCATCACCAAGGGAAGTCAGGACAGGAAACTCAAACAGGGCAGAAACCTGGAGGCAGGAGCTGCTGCCGAGGCCATGAAGGAATGCTGCTTACTGGCTTAATTCCCCATGGCTTGTTCAACCTGCTTTCTTATAGAACCCAGGACCACCAGCCCAGAGATGGCCCCGCCCACAATGGGCTCCCCCATCAATCACTAATTAAGAAAATGCTGTCCAGGCTTGCCTGCAGCCTGATCCCATGGAGGCATTTTGTTAATTGAGGTTCCCTCCTCTAACATATCTTTAGCTTGTGTCAAGTTGATATCAAACTAACCAGTACAAGCTTTTGCAAAAAATTAAAAATATACCTGATTTCTGTACTGCCTAAGATAGCATTCATATATCCACTGTGTTGTAGTTTCCTTTTGAATTTTTATTTTACTTATTATGGTTGTGCTGGGTGGTTGTGATACAGTAGGTGTATTGACTGCAGAGGGCAAGTTTAGGGAGATCCTTCTACAGGATCCATGGATCAGACTAAGACTGTCAATCTGGGTGGCGAGTGCTTACCCTGCTGAGTCATCCCCCTGCCCCATGGCATCCTTTCTTATCCCTGGCTGTGCTCCATTTGCTGGACTTGTCTCTGCTGGCTCCCCTGGGTCCTCCCACCTACTCCATGTGTAACCTTCCGTATATGTATCCCTTCCACCCCCTTTCTCTATTTTTGAAAAAATAGACCCCAATAAATTGGAATTCTTGGCCAAGCTGGGGACCTGAGTTCAATCCCCAGGACCTACATGGTGGAATCAGAAAACTCCCACGGGTTGTGACCCTCTGACCTCCACATACACGCTGTGACACGCTGTATGTATGTAAGAGAGAGAGAAGAGAGAGAGAGAGAGAGAGAGAGAGAGAGAGAGAGAGAGAGAGAGAGAGGGCTAATTGTATTTTTAAAATGAAATTGTAATTTCCCAGGAGTCTCATGCTGGGGAAGGGAAAAGCTAAGGACCTGGTGCCAGCCGGAGGGAAGGCTTGTCTCTATGCTCCCTCCTCAGGGAGAGGTTTCACATTTTCTGACAATCGTTACACCACATTTCAGGGAAGACTGGACTGAAGACAAGGACAGGTGGACCCTGATGGACAGGACACTCGGTTGTGCATACCTCTTAGCTTCCGTTTAACCCCAATCCCCACGTCAGGACTCTGAAGACAGGCCTCTTTGCTCCTCTTCCCGATATGGCTGCACTGAACGCATTTCCTTTCCCTGCTTTTGAGGGTCACCTTTCGACTTCCATGAGTCTAGTTTCTTAGGACCGCCAGGATCCAGTTGTCTGTAGCCGGAATGAAGACAGCATTCTAAGGAGGCTGTTGTACCCCTCACTTTGCTTATCAGTTTTGAGACAAATGTCCAAGGACTTGGCATTTCCCCAGGTATAGCATGCGGGGAGAAGAACTCGGGACTTGTAGCCTGTGCCTGACGGTCAGGGGGCTTGTTTCCTGGAACAACTTCACAAAGCGGCGGCGACAGCCTGCCTGACCACCGCGCAGGAGAGACTGGAGCAGAGGCAAAGATGGGTGGGTGAGGGGCAGTGTCTTAGTTAGGGTTTTACTGCTGTGAAGAGACACCATAACCAAGGCAACTCTTATAAAGGACACATTTAATTGGGACTGGCTTACAGCTCAGAGGTTCAGTCCATTAGCATCATGGCGGGGGAAACACCGGCGGCACCCAGGCAGACAGGGTGCTGAAGAAGCAGAGAGCTCAACTTCTTGGGAGTCACTTGAGCACCGGAGATCTCAAAACCCACCTCCACGATGACGTACTTCCCCCAGCCAGGCCACACCTCCTAACGCTGCCACTTCCTATGGCCAAGCATCCAAACTCATGAATCCATGGTTTCAAACCTATTCAAACCACCACAGGCAAGAACACAGTGACCAGAACCTCTTAGCTACACGTCAGCACCCTCAAAGGCAGATAGGTTGCGGGGAGGACACTGGACCTATTTCTTTGTTCCTCGTTCCATTGCAGTCACTGAGCAAAATCTCCATTCTCTGCTTTCCACTATTACAGGCCTGCTTCAGCCTAGCTTGTCGGGATGTTGGGGCCGAGGATCCGACCCTAGAAATGCAGGTAACAGGCACACTGTTCTTCCTAAACCTTTTCTTTAAGGCCTTTCCTTCCAGCCAGCACCAGCTTTAAATCTGTAGTCTGTCTCCTTCCACTACGGCTAATCTCCACTGTAACAGTCACATCACCCACAGTTTAATCTTGTACAGTCCGTTGGTACCAGCATCCCAGATACCTCCAGCCACCCTGAACCCTAAGCCCTTGGGTCAAATAGCATGATGCTCCTGTGTCTGGTTACCTGGTTCAAGGATGGTCTGTGCCAGATTGGCAGGTGGGGCTCTGGTCGGCTCTGCAGACTCCTAAAGCACAGCATTATTCGAACCAGGTCAGTTCTCTGGCTGTTTCCGAATCACCCCAGGTCTGTGTTTTAGTTCACTTGTGTGGTTAAAACAGACTGCCTGGGGCAGGTCATCTTTCAAGAACAGTTTTCCTTCCTACACCTAGGGAGATTGGGGAGCTCCAGGGCACACAGCCGGCATCCAGAAAGATCTTCCTGCTGTGTCATCCAAGGAAGGTAGAAGACGATCGAGGGGGACCAGACTCATTCTATAGCAAATCATTTGCTAACACTAATCTATTTCTGAGGCAGAGTCCTCAGGCCCTCATTTTGATTTTGATTTTTTTTTTTTTTTTTACATTTTATTTTTAATGATGTATATGTTTCTTCGTGTTGGTATTTGCATGAACGGAAAGTGTACGTGCCCTCGAAGGCTGGAAGAGGACCGATTCCCTGGAGCTCAAGTTACAGGTGGATGCCAGCCAGCATGCATGCTGGGTCCTCTGTAAGAGCAGCACTGGCCCTCAGCTTCTAACCACTGAGCTACCTTTCAAAACCCTGATTTTGGCTTTTGAGACAGTCTCACTGTATTATAACCCAGGCTAATTTGGATCTCACGGTATGACCTATTTCCTGGGCCCCTCATTTCTCTAACAGCATGTTAACTAAAAACTTGAAAAAGAAAAATCCTTGTGAGAGTCATTTATTAGAATCTTTTTTTTGCAACAATTTAATCTTGGCTTGGAATCCAGGCCTGGAGGTGCACGCCTTCAATCCCAGCATTTAGGAGACAGAGGCCTGTGGATCCCTGTGAGTTCAAGGCCAGCCTGATCTACATATCGAGTTCCAGGACAGCCAGAACTATAGAGACCCCCATCTCAAAAATTTAAAAGTTTGCCTTGAGGCTGGAGAGGTGGCTCTATGGTTAAGACTGCTTGCTGCTTTCAGAGAACCTAGGTTTGGTTCCACACCAAGTGGCTTACAACTGTCATTTACGCCAGTTCTGGAGGATCTGACGCCCTCTTCTGGCCTCAAGAGGCACTTGCACTTAGGTGGGTCTGTAAGCCAGGGTGGGTCACACACAAATTAAATCTCAAAATGTCTTTGTTAAGACTTTTAGAGATAGCCGGTCGATGGTGGCGCACGCCTTTAATCCCAGCACTTGGGAGGCAGAGGCAGGTGGATTTCTGAGTTCGAGGCCAGCCTGGTCTACAGAGTGAGTTCCAGGACAGCCAGTGCTACACAGAGAAACCCTGTCTCAAAAAACCAAAAAAACAAAAAAAGACTTTTAGAGATTATACAACTGTGTCTTTGTTAAGAATTTTAGAGATTATCTCTTCATCTATCTTTAAGCTTATTAGCAAACTCTTAACAAAACTATCAGATTGCTATCCTTGAAGGTTTAACAATCTCTTCTAAAATTATATTAATATTGAAAGCAGGCTCATTCTGGTGACCCTTCCCCGATAGTCCAGCCGTCCAGCGCCATCTTGTGGGAAGTTAATGTAGAGACCTTCCAAACTCCAGAACATAGTGGTGGTTTGGAAGAGAACCATCCCCCAGACGGCTGGTCAGTGGTACTTTTTGGGGGAGGTTATAAGGTCCGGCCTTGCTGGAGGAAGCGTATCACTGAGAGCGAGAGACGGCTCTGAGAACAAGTAGCCTCCCCGACTTGTTCAGTCTCCCTGCTGTGTGTCTTCAGATAGGACCTCTCCGCCGTGTTTCCCCCGCCGTGATAGACTAAGCTCTTACCCCTGTAAGCTGCCTTGGTCACACTGTCTCATAGCAATGGAAACTTAACTAATACACTTGTCTTTTAGGGAAGGGGATGAGAGCATATACTCATCTCAAAAAAAAAAAAAAACAAAAACAAAAACCACAGTTGCCTGATTTCTAGGTCTTTATCAATTTAATGACAATGCACTAAAAATCTAAAACTAACTTACTAAAAATGTAAACATGTTGGAACCAGCAAACAGCTCAGCAGGTAAAGACACTTGCAGACAAGCCTGATAACCTGAGTTCAGTCCCCTAAATTCAGGTTACTCAGGGAAAGAAGATAACCCCACAAGTGGACCTCTGACCTCCACACCCACCCACATAGACGCTTAAAAGAATGTTAGTAAACATTTCTTTATACAGACCTCAATTTCTAAAATGTGTTTTCCTGTTGGCATGAAGATTGACATGAATCATTGGGTCTGAATATTACCAATATCCACAGCACTGAGATACACGTTACACAGGCCTAAGACTCCGGGTTATACATATACCCACATATTGTTAGCAAGTGACAGCGCTTTTGACTGTGAAGCCAGCCATGCAGGAGGTGTAGGCTGGGCACCACTGTCCGGCTTGACCAGCAGCCACTGAAGTCGGGTGGATAAGCAGCAAGACACAAGGGCTACGTTTCCTTTCCTCTTAAAAAAAAAAAAAAAAGCTAGATATGTCACACACCTTTAATCCCTGTCCTCAGGAGGCAGAGGCAGAGGCAGGTGGGTCTCTTGTGAGTTCAAGGCCAGCCTGGTCTACACACTGAGTTTCAAACTACATAGTGAAAGCCTATCTTAAACTCCTTGGAGGCTGCAGAGCGGGCTATGCTCTTGCAGAAAACCTGGGTTTAGTTCCCAGCACCCAAATCCAGTGGCTCAACATCATAGCCCTTGCCTCAGTCTAGTGCCGTGGGCACCAACATACACACACACACACACACACACACACACACACACACACACACGGAGGTGGGGTGGGGGAGAGAGAATACAGATCACATGCACACACAGAAGATAAAAATAATAAATCTTTAAAAAAAAAAAAGACCCTTCTCCTTGTGGGAAATATCAGCAGTTACTTCACTACATTTTATTGGAGTGCGTGTGTATGTGTGTGTGCGTGTGTGTATACACATGTGTATGAGCGTGTTCACGTGGAGGTCAGAAACAACTTGCAGGAGTCGGTCCGTTCCTTCCGTAGGTCCCAGCAATCAAACTCAGCCCGTTAGGCTTGGCAGTGAGCACTCTTACCCACCGAACCATCTCTGTCTGATCCTATGGTTTAAGAATGAAAACTGAAAACAGAATTCCTAAGTAATCATACAGAAACAAAGACTGTTTAACCAATTTTAATAACATGACATAAAGCTCCTAAAATTGATACAATCATTATGCAAAATACATACATGAATACTGTCTTCTTTTAAAAATATAAAATAAATAAGCAAGACATGTGAAAATAGGCGTTTCCATTAATTAAATGAAAATTTTTTAAAAAAGAAAGTTTTCTTTTTGTTTCATTTGGAGAAGGGAAACTATCATTTAAGACAATATTCAAGTTTATTAAAACAAGGTAAAAAAAAAAAAAGATTATAAAATGTTTAGCTTTCATCTGCCTCAAGGTTTATGTTGCTGCCAAACTTTGCGTACAACTGCACTTTCAGGTCGGCTAACACCCGCTGGATGGACGCCACTCTGGACTCTAAGGCATCGATCTCTTCTTGTAAAGTTTTCTGGAAAAGAAACAGTTTAAATTAACTAGCTGGGTGAGCTATGAGTACACCGTCTGGAATAATGGCAAGAATCTGAGGTAAAAAAAACAAACAAACCTCTAAACCAGTCAGGAGCAGAGTGACAATAGTTAGCTCACAGCCCCAGGCTGGAAAGTGCAACATTTACCTCAGCCCAACACCAAAAGCTTCAGCTGCATCTTCAGTCTCTGCTGAGGTTTGAACTTGAGGCCAAAAGAAGAGCGACTAGTGCTCTTAACTTCTGAGCCACGCTCCAGCTTCTATTTTTATGTTTTTATTTGTGTGTGTGTCTGTACACAAGTGCAATGCCCTGGAAGTCTTGAGAGGCTGTCCCTGGAGTTACCGGTGGTTTTGAACCACCTGATGTGGGTGCTGGAAACGGAACTTGAGTCCTCTGGAAGAGCAGCCAGTGCTCATAACCACTGAGCCATCGTGCCAGCCCCTTATCAGGGTTTATTAGATGTAGATTTATTCAGTGGGAAGTCTTGTTTTAGAAATCTGAAGCAGAAACTATCATCTTAAGCAGCAAAGCTAATAGCAACAATACTAGAGCAGCCATCACTGGCGTCCCTCACACTGGGTGGCTGGAAGGCACATGGGGTTAATTTCACACACCTTTCTACAAGTAATGCGGCCTGACTCCACACTGCATGTAATAATTAAAAAACAATCTACGCTATCGACAGCTAAGTGCCAGCCGGTGGTCCTGGTCTGTTCCCAGCCAGGCACATAGCCCAAGATGGAGACCGAAATGTTTCCCTTTGTTAAGGCCTCTCCCAGCATGCTGGCTCTGCCTCTTCAGGGCTCCGAGAGAGCTCTCTTGGTCCTCATGAGCTGTGGGTGTGCTCTCTCCAGCCTGTGCTCCGCTGTGGTGACCTCTCCCCTGGAGCCCAATCTTCCTGTCCCAAAGCCTAGCCGAATTCCACCTCGGCTAAGTTGTTTCCCTCTGGCCCACCCGAGTTGCCACAGAATGGAAAATACCAGACAATCTCAGTTTAGAATCAACAGACAACACAATCATTGGAGGCAAAATCTCTCATCCTAAATTTACCAACTATTCTCTGTTAGAAGTCGTCCGGTGGCAGGTCCTGGCGGATTCCAGCACTGGACCTAACAGTCTCCGCCCACATCCTGCAGGCTCTGCTCCCACTTCTTCATCCAAAAAGCCCCCTCCTTTCTCCTCCTGCCTTCTTCCTCTCTTGGACCCAGAAGGCCCACCTCCTCCTTGCCCAGTGATTGGCCTCCTGTCATCTTCATTATCTAATCAATTAGGGAAAAATTCCTCTACAACTGCAGCCATGATCAAGTTTTTTATTCCTTCAACACCAGTTTCTAAACCCGAACTGAGACTTACATCTAAGATCACTCACTGAGACGTCACTCCAGCATAATATCAGAAACAAATTCATGCTAATCAGGCCACCGTAAGCAATCAAGGCCCATCACAACATTAAGATGGCCTCAAACAAATCCTAAGATAGTGGTGTGCTGGAGGCCTGTGTCCCTCCAGGTCCACGTGCAGGATAAATGCGCATTTAAGAGAGAACACTCCTCACACCACGTGTGGAGCATTTGCACAGACACAGAGGGCAGAGAAGGGGAGAGCCGTTTTGAGAAGCCTTGGCCTCTCTGAGCTGCCCCTCCTTGTAAATCATGCTAACAACAGACTGCTACTCAGATTAAATACCCCCCACCCCAGCAGAGAGCGCAGAGCCTGGGACGCTGCAGCAGAACTCACACGCTACTCCCCTCCACCCGTCATTACCCATTCTTTATAATGATATACTTCCACTTTGCCCAGGGCAAGATTCCCACATACCTTTGCATCTTCTAACATTTCCTGTGTTTCTTCTTGAGAGTGGCTGATGAAAACGTCTCCGATCTGGTACGGAATCATTAGGCAGTCGTCATCCGCCAACATGATGTCATCACAAGCATCCTCTAAATTCTGGAGGTGTTTCTATCGGGCAAGAGAACAGCCATGAAAACACTGTCAAGATTTCCTCACAGAACCAAGGGCAGGTTCTTACGCAGGGGCCTGGGCTCGCTAGGGACCAGTGTATAGCAGCTACTGTCAGACATGGAGACGTGTCACATGGACTCACTTAGGAGCCAGCACAGCACCCTCCACCCTCTAGGTTCCGAGTCTCTTTTCTGTGGTGAACAGCAGGTGTCCACAGCTAATCACTTCTCCTAATTTAACAGTTCCCCACACTGTGAATCCTGTCACCCCAGAGAAACAAAACCAAAGCACCAGAAGATGCACTCCCCCGCCCCCCACCTTGCTGCCAAAGAGGGTGAACCCCACAATAATGGCATCCAATGCAATGCACCAGAACCGAGTACCCAAGAGAACTACCTGAGAGGCCAAGCACAGGCCTCAAGAGTTCCATGAAACACACAGCATTAGCATGCAACCCTAAGTCTACAGGGCTCCAGAATCGGTAAACACAGATGCAGGTTTACACGCAGGCAGATTCTTAGTCGTGGTTACAGAACTGCACCGGGAAAACCCTCGCTGGACCCAACGGCCTCCCTCCCTGTCACTGTACCTCTGTTAAGAGCACAAAGGACTTCCTGAGCTGGGCTCACTTCCCGCACCTCAGTCACCTATAACCATACAGTAAGTCAGGAGGCTGAGGCAGGAGAATTACCAGTCTGAGGAGAGCCTGGACTACATGGTAAATTGCAGGACAGTTTGACAAAGGAAGACCCTGCCTCAAACCAACAAACACAGACTTTGTATTAACCAACTAGACAGTGTCACCAGGGGCAAGGATCCCGTGAGGAAGCTGACTCCTGCCGATGGTCAGGTCGAAGGCTACAGTACAAACTCAAAGCAGACATATGAATCCAGTACCTTCTTCACTTCTATTTCCTCCTTTAGCTCTGTGATTCGACTCGTATTCCGAGCAAATTTGTTTATTTTTTGTTGATCTTCAAAAGTAACATTGACATCTTCCGCAGCCTGAAAAAGATGTTTAACTTTCTGTAGAATTTTGATGGAGCAGTTACACTCTGGTATCTTACGCTGAAATGCAATAACCAAGTACACTACCTATCCTAAGTCAGCTGAGGGGCACAGGCTGTAAGACAGCACAGATGTGTTGAGCTTACGATTTGCTCATGACTCTACAATCTTCCCCATTATTCTACAGGATCATTCATGAGCAAATGTTTGAAATATAAAAAGTAATTAACAAACATCCCAATAATAACAATTAACAAAAAGGTGGAGGTATCGCACGGCTTTAGTCCTAGCACTCAGGAAGCAGAGGCAGGCAGATCTCTGAGTTTGAGACCAGCCTGCTCCTCAGAGTGAGTTCCAGGACAAGCAGGGCTACACAGAGAAGCTCTGTCTCAGAAAACCAAAATAATGATAATGATAATAAAAGCCACTTGCCCAAAAGTCAGAATTTCCCAAGCTAGGACACTGTTTCCCCAAGATATTTCCAGCAAGCAAAATGTTCTGTGGTCAAACGCCCTTAGTGACCGTCTGGCAGAGACTGTTTCTCAGGTAAAATGTATATGGCATACTGTGCCGATAAGAATAGGACCATTTCTCCAACTTTCAATATGATAAGCTGGCTAGGTCACCATACGTGTCCATGGCTCTACTCCATACACTTAAATTCTGTATTTATTTTAAGGTTGGAAATCCACTATGGGGTGACAAAAGTTGAGTTTTATACTTAATATCTGATGTGATTAAATCTGCAGACAAAGCTGAGTGTTTAGACAAAGCATCTATACAGTAACAAAAATGGCTAACATGGCCTGAGGTCCTACTGCAGGCTGAGAACTCAACCCCAGAGTCTTATGAGGCATCACCAATATCACTGCTTCATAAATGACCAGAGGCTGCAGAGTTTCGATAATTTGGCCAAACCACACAGCCAATAAATGGACACATTTGATTTTTAATGCAAGCAGTCTGTCCCCAGAGTCAAGCATCCACATGCCTGTAGGTACAGAGTCCCTGCTCAGTCAGAGGACACAGCAGGGAGTTCTTAGACTGCTCCAATTCTTCCAGGGGTTTCAATGTACTAGAGAAGAAAACTGAATACTAGGAATTCTTCCCAGTGTCTTAGTAAAGTAAGAACACGTGTATTTGACAATGGCTGAAAGGACTACAGACAGGCCCTACGAGCTGACGTGTCACACCTCTCAGCACAGGGTGCTGGGGAGATGCCCCATGGTTGAGAGCACTTGCTGCTCTTCCAAAGGCTCAGAGTTCAGTTCTCAGGACCCACATCAGGGGGCTCACAACTGCCTGTAACTTCAGCTCCAGGGGATCTGAGGCCCTCTTCTGGCTTCTGTGGGCACATGCATGTACATGTGTGCAAACAGATAGCATATGTACACAGGAACACACACATATACACAAACAAAAATAAAACCTTTCACAAAGAAAAGGCTCTCACTGAAGCTATGCTGATATACAATAACATTTATAGATAATATACCATATTGGAATTAATAAATGCAGGGTCAGTAAGAATGGCTGGCTCTTCTGCCAATGGTAGAAGTAAGGTCACAGATCCACACTCCACCCGTCCTGGTCTCCTGTAAGCTATGGCGTAAGGTGTGTATACACAAACTGCTCCAGAGGTTAAAACTGTAACCTGTAGTCTCAAGAGAAGGCTCAGTGGTCCAGAGAGAGAGACAGGTGCTGCAAGCTAGGCCTCTCCTTCACCAGGCTCTCATCACAACAAACAACTGCGCACGCACTAAGCCTGACACGTGTGCATGCCCTAAGCCTGACATCAGACATGGTGCGTGTGCTCAAAGAGTCCTTCTCATCATGTGTGCACAGCAGAGTGGTCAACACTGTAGCTTCTATCTCAACAGAAATGGAAATGGAGAGACCGGCATCGTGGTTTCCTTGCCTATGAGAATTATCCGTCTCCCAGACAGACATCCTTCAAGACTCCTGCTTACCTTGGGAGTTTACAGAGCCCCCAAGCCCTAGAATGCATTTACAGATGTGTCTGTCACCATGAGGACTTTAGGGACAACTCAGGTGAGAGGCTCTAGCAAGCAACCGTGGCGAAAAGCTTCTGAATTAGAATCTAAATTATGATAGATCAGACTCAAAAATATTTGGACATCAAAGAGCGCTGAGCCTTGACTGTTTTCTATCTTTCCAAAGCAGGCACTTCCTGATACAGCCCTGCCAAACAGCAGCCACAGCAGGCGCTTGGTCCCTGGGCTCAGTTCCTTGAAGTGGTTTTACTCCAGGGTTAAGACTGCAGTCAGGGGCAGTCCCCAGCAGTAGCTAAGAAACTGATACCCATGATCCCTAGAGGCAGAAGCTCCCAGAACTCCTCGTGTTTCTTTCTAAGGTGCTAGCGACTGAACTGAAGGCCTTCATATGCTGGTCAAGCATGTCCACACAGCTACACCCCAACCCCACTTCTCCAGTCCTTCAACTGCATTTTGGCAGGAAGACAGTAACTTTTAGCTGGTGTGCAAGGACATCAAGAAGTTGATTTAGTCCCCCAAATCATATTCGACATTGCAGGGTGTCCAGCTTTTTGACACTGTGACATGATACCATCTACAAATGGTTTGGGCTACATTCACAGCTAACCTTGGGACTGAAGGCTGCAAGGAGAATATGCCTGGTATATGACACATACATTCTCTGGAAGGGGTCTTAGCAGCTTTCCACAGATTTTCAAAGAGACCTGAAGTTCAGAGAGCTAACAACCCCTGTCTTAGGCAAAGGTGGGAGACGCAGTAACTACTGAAGGGTTATTTTCTACTACTCCAGGCAGGAGTGAGGGAAAGTAGGATGGACTCCAAACCAGACATGTATAACTTCAGGTAATTTCCACAATTCCCTGGAGCCACCCCTGATCTGTCATCTGTGAAATGAAGAAGGTATTTCTACCTTGCAGGGACGGTAAAATGAGTTCCAAGCGCACAGGGTCTGGGCCTGCGGTCACCCTTCAATCAAGAATAGCCAAGTACCTTGCCTGCTCCATATTGCTTCCAGAGTTCCATAGGTTAGCTCAGTTGACCGGGCTTGCTCAGCATATGTAAAGGCCTGAGCCTTACCCACAGCACTGTATAAAACAAGGTGTGCTGGGACAAACCTGCAGCCCAGCAGTTAGGAGGTGGAGGCAGGGGGATTAACAGCTGAAGTTCATCCTCAGCTGCCTAGTGAGTTTAGGCCAGCCTGGGCCAGGTGAGACTTTGTTAAAAGAAATGAAGGAAGAACGGCAAAAAGGATCATTGTAGATTTAAGGGAATTCTGCTAATTGTAAGCGACACGACTTGCTCCAGATTCAAGAAGAAAGTGAACTGCCTTGGACCCTGACTAAACCCTGGCCTTGGTAACATCTTATGGGAATGTAAGAGGAAACAGACCATACTTTATTCCAAGTTCTGGTACTGAGAGTTGGGTCCCCAGTCAAAAAGTTCTCTACAATTTCAACTGACAGTCAGAGCTCTAAGAGTTCCAGACCAACCAACACTACACAGTGAGACCTTGCCTCAAAAAAAGCAAACCCAAAGACAAACAGTGTTATCATTGAACCAAACAGTATAATTGACAGCTGAGGGCCCAATCTAACAAGAGAGGCAAAATGACCCTGTTTCCTGCTTGGCCAAATCACCCTGGCCCCGGACTGCATGCTGCTGTATAATAATTTGTAGGTGACAGACCAGCGGGAGGGACTCATTCTAAAGTCTCCCTGGGCTTGGCGGCCATTCGATCTTAATGAACTGGAATGGCTGCACATCATCCTTCAGTGGTCAGACTACATGGTGGGAATAGCAAGAACACAGACATGGACATTCTAAGGGGGGTCTTACGAAGTGCGGTGAAAGCAATTGTCTTCAGTCAGGCACCTCTCATCAGAGAAAGACAGGCAGACACACACAAACAGAGAAAGAAAAACAGACAGACAGACAGACACACAAACAAGGAGCCTGGGAGAGACAGAGACAGAGAAAAACAGACAGACAAGGAGCCTGAGAGAGACAAAAACAGAGAAAAACAGATAGACAGACAAGGAGCCTGAGAGAGGCAGAGATAGAGACAAAGACACAGACAGACAGACGGACAGACGCCTGGAGTGTGAATGCCATTTAAATCCCGGCTTTTCGTCTGCACTTCAGTTCCCTCTTCAGCTAAATACGAATACAAAACAGAATCTCCCAAAAGGTTCACACAGCAGATCAAATTAATTGCATGCAAACGCTAAGAACTGTACCTAACGTACTGTGAAGCCCCAATAGTTATCAGCTGTTTGCTTGTTTCTCTCTCTCTCTCTCTCTCTCCTCTCTCTCTCTCTCTCTCTCTCTCTCCTCTCTCTGTGCAATTCTTTTCCTGTATTTAGATACACCTGCACATCTGGAAACACGTTTAGGTTACAAAAACCCACATGGAGGTTTAGCTTAGGTTGGTGGCTCAAAGCCATGTACATCAGTTGCCCATCATGCATGAAGCCCTGGGTTCACCCCACCAGCACACCAAAAGCCAAGTGCGGTGGCAAACGCCGGTAATACCAGCAGCACCTGGAAGGTGGAGGCAGGAGAGCGAGAAATTCAAAATCCTCTCTGACTTCATAGGGGGCCGTGGGCCAGTCTGGTACACACACATAAGTCCATGTCTTTTAAAAGTGTGATAAAACATCACACCGAGCCCCAAGAACAATTATCGGAGGTCGTTTTAAAATAATAAAGAGCTGTAATTTGGGAAAACAAAACCACCAGATCCAGCATCTTCCCAGATGAGTCACCAGGTTATGGCTAACTGGAAAGTGTCGGGGGCAGAGTGTGGGGACCCGTGTCCTTCCTGATGGCTAGGAAAAGCCCGGGTAGCCACCGCACTCGCTCGGGCCGACTCAATTAAACACTAGGTGCACGGAGCGTGGTCGGACACGGGCGGTTCAGGGCGGAGCACAGAGGTGCGGTACCCGACATCCCGGGATGCGGAAACCGATTCGGTGCCCGAGGAGATGCGCGACCCTGAGCAGGGTAGGCAGTTGCCCTGACGCTGAGCCGAGAGAACAGGAGCGCCCCTGTACCCAGCGCGGGCCCCGGCCCCTCAGACACCTCCTCTCCTCACACCCCCGGCTCCCAGTGCCCCGCGGCTCCTCGGACGCCCGGCCCACGGCTCCTCGGACCCCGGCCCGGCCGCACTCACCGCCTTCTTCATGGTGGCCGCCATCTTGGACTGGCCCACGGGGCGCGGGGGAGGAACACCCGGGCGCGCGTCACCCCCCGAAGTCCCTTTAGAACCCTCCTGGGCCAAACTCCCCTAAAACACAGCAGTGTCTACACACTGCTGCCATCTAGGTCTCTGACCTATGAATTCCCAGGGAAAGGACACAGGAAAAAGCGATGACCTGGAAACACTTGGTATCTTCCAATTAAAGGGACAGGCAGCTTCCCTCTCGGCCGGTATAAATACCAAGCGCGGCCACTAGTCGGGCTGAGATTCCAGCCACGGCCAGCAGGGGGAGCGCTGAGTACCACTCAGCTGGGAGAACCGGGAGGCTTATGAAATTCTTTTCCCATTAGTTCAACAACCTAGACAGAAGCTAGGGAGGCTAGGGGCGTGGCTTCGGCAAAATATTTGGTAAAGTATTTGTACTCAAGCATGGGGACCTGAGTCCGATCAACAGCCCCTACCACATAAAAGCCCAGTGCTGGCGTAGCTACAAACTGAAGGCACTGGTATATAGGCCACCCTTGAAGTTGGCCTTAGCTTATATGCCGCTGACCACTGCGAGGGACACTAGGATGGAATGAGCAGCCAGGAGTAAATGAAGTCAAAGATAGGTGACCCCAAAAGGATCTAGAGCAGTGGTTCTCAACCTTTCTAATGCTGAGACCCTTTAATACAGTTCCTTATATTGTAGTGAGCCCCAACCATAAAAGTATGGCTACTTCATTATGTAAATTTGCTATGGCAATGGGTCGTAATGTGAATAAATATCTATTTTCTGATAGTACTAGGCAACCTCTGTAAAGGGGTCGTGATCTATAGGTCGAAAACCGCCAATCTAGAGCACTATAACAGACTTAGATGCTCAGATGATAGCTTACTAGATGGTTGGTTGGCTATTTATTTATTTATTTATTTATAGACAGATTCTCTCTGTGTAATCCTAGCTGTCCTAGAGCTAGCTATATAGACCAAGCTGGCCTCAAACTCAGAGATCCCCTGCCTCTGCCTCCTAAGCACTGGGATCAAAGGTGTGTTCCCTCATGTACAACTGAAATGAACTATTTTATGTGTTTAAAATTAAATTTCCATTTGCTTAAATATGTTAGCCTAGGAAGACTGCCCACCCAGAGCCCAGTGGGCACCAGACTTCCTCAGTAACCAGGGCCATTATTAACTTCTGGGAGCCAAGATTTTGTGCTCAGAAAGTCGGAGCTCTGAGGACCGAGGAGCTGAGAGTATTGTTGGGGTGGCGGGGGGGGGGACCCGGGGGGGTCCGGGGGGGCATTGTCTCATCTACCAAGCAAGTGATGATGGGACAGGGAGGTCTGGGTGTGAGCAACAACAAGGCAAAACCATGGCCTGGGCTGGGCACGCCTGCATCTTTGCCAGTCCCTTCTATGGCTTCAAGCACGGATTGTCACACAAGGGCATGCAAAAGGGGGGGGGGGGCAGATCTCGCCTATCTGCTTATAACGCAGTAGTTCTCGATCTTCCTAATGTGTCCCTTTAATACAGTTCCTCACGTTGTAATGACCCCAACCATTAAATTATTTCATTGCTACTTCACAGCTGTAATTTTGCTACCGTTATGAATTGTAGTGTAAATATCGGACATGCAGGATATCTGATACTTGACCCCTGTGAGAGGGTCATTCGACCTTCCAAAAGGATCATGGTTGAGAACCACAGGTTGAGAACCGCTGTTATAAAGTCTAATGCACATGCCCATCTGGTTACAATCTATCGCCTATCATTGCAATGCAATCCTGCTCAGTGCCTGCTTACCATCAAGCCCTCTGGGTATAATGAACTTGGAGCCCTCAGACAGAAGTTCTAACACCCACCTGAGGAAGGTTTGCCATTTGCATTCTGCTGCTTAGCAGCTGCTCATACAGAATCGAATCTCGGTGGTACCTGGGGTCACGGTGGTACCAGTTCTGAGAAACTCATTTGTGTATACCACAGACCCCTGTGCGGAGCTCTGTAACCCTCGGACCAGACTCAGAAGGGAGAATTCGTGTCTGACTTCGATGGTCAGTGGATACTCTGTGGCATGTTGACTGGACCAAAAGGATGCTGCATGTCAAACAGCTAAAATACCATGCCCCCCTGCAGCTTGCCTTCTAGTGACAGGAGACTGACCACAACCAGACAGTTAAATAAGGATAGTGTGTCAGAAAGGGTGGTTAGTGTAAATGTGACTGACTGCCCAGCAAGGGAAACACATGCAGCTTTTGTCAAGAGACAGAAAACATAAAAATCAATTGGAAGTGAATGTTTTCCAAGCATGTCCTAGCTTTAGACTGTGTCACACAGGGAGGATGAGTGTATTTGTCATTTTGTCTCGTCCCCCCGTCCCGTGCCGCCCCCCCCCCCCCCAGCAAATCCTGCAGCATCACTCTTCCTTCCCTGGGCTTAAGGAGGAAGAGTCTGTGTGGCAGGAGCCGGCAAACCTCGCTAGCAGGAAGTAATTTTATCCTGTGCTTGCAGGGGGCGCGCAAGGACCATGACTGAATTCTCAGGCATTCAAGCCCCTTTCCCAATGTTTTGAACTTTTTTTCATCTATTCTAGGAATTTATCCGTTTGTATTTGGCTCAAAACTGTTTGTAAGCTATTTTATCCTGACAGGGTTTGAAATTCTTATGCCTTCCCACTGAACGTAGGGTCTAACTAAAATTCCAAACCAAGGCCAGCCTCCTCTCTGATCATCGGATAGCTCTTTTCCCTGGAAAGACATGGACAAACATCTGTTCACCCTAGAAAGGAAGGCGATGATGGAACAAAGTAAGGATGCCACAAGAGTCCAATTTAGTAAGCCAATGAGTTTACCCGGCCCAGGGGGCAGAGGGTGTGAAGGGCTACTAGGAGGAACATGGAGGATTCAAAGATCCTCTTGGTCCAGTCAGCTTGCCACCAAATCCCCACTGACCACTGCAGCCAGACACTAGCTCTTTCATCTGAGTCCGACCCAAGGGTGACAGCTCTAAGGATGGGTTTGTGGCAATCTACAAAACAGCCTGAGATAAGGCGTGGTTACTTTATTTCCATATCTGCTTAGAGGACACAGGGATCTTCCTCCGGAGGATGCAGAAGCAGGGCACCATCTTGGATGAAGAGGTCAGACCCCTCAGCAGTCATAGAACCTTCCAGCACCTTCATATTGGACTTGTTCATCTTCACAACTGTGAGAAGTACATCTCTGTTGCTTGGGAATTATTATCTGGTCGCGGGGTTCCTTGTTATAGCAGCACCGACTTACTGATAACGCTTTTCTTAGACATTCTCACCCGTGCAAACGACTCTATAGCTCTCTGCCCATTTCTTTGGGAGTTCTTTCTCTTCGGCTAAGCCAGGGCCACCAAGGGAAGCCAACCTTGTCTGCTCATTAATGAATAAATTAATGTATGAACGATTAAACGGCCGCATATTTAAGAATTAGAGAGTATTGTGAGATACAAGGTAGCTGCTTGTGCATTCGTTCAGTTACAATGTTCAAGAGTTCATATTCGTGTTTGAATTTCTTCTTCCTGTGCCTAGTACCACACACCTCACACACTGTGGTGTTTTGGGCCCGTCATCTGAATAACTGCCTTTCATCACCAGGTGGCGCCATGACTCCAAATTTTAACTTTTCTTCTGTACAAAGCCTTAGGAACCAGCCACAAAGGATACGCAATCAAGTAAGCCACACTTTTGGGCCAAAATATAGTCATCTCTTGCTATTTCAACTTGTAATTTATTTTTTCTATGAGAGGTACAACTATTTTCAAAGATATTCTGAATATATGGACTTTTATTTATCATTATGGAATAGATTGTTCATTGGGTTCAGCATGGTGGTAGAGTGTTTGACTGGCAACCATAATGGTTTGAATTCGGTCCCCAGAACCATAAAGAGATAAGAAAGGAAAAGACAGAGAGAAAGAGAGGGGAGGGGAGGGAGGCAAACCATTACCTAACCTGTTTGCATTAGTGGTACCCGGCACCTGCACCTGTAACACTGAGAAAGAAATCATCAATCATTTAGAATCAGCAGCTGTTGCTCGATACCAGTTCCCTGATGTGATCCATCCAGTGGGAATTTGTTCGGAACTGTGTGTTCTCTCACTGAGCTGGGCACCCCTCTCACAGGGCTGCTGCTCACAAACCCGTCTGATATGCACTGAAGTGGACAGCTTGGATATTTTTCTAGGTCCCACTCTTAGCTCTCCATTCCAGAAGTCAGACCTCAGCTTACCTTTAAAGAAGACAAGCCCAGATCAAGCCAATCAGATTCAGCGCGGCGACGAAAGCATCCAGTATAAAAAGTTGGGGGTCGGGCTCCTGTAGAGAATGGGTTCCCAGAGGCCAAAGTACTGCAGGACCAGGAGCTCTCTGAAGCCACAGTGTAAAACATTCTGACTTTGATGAGCTGATTTGGGGAACCGTAGGAGCCATCATCTATCAAGCAAGGAGATCCTCAATGTCATTCTCTGAGGTTTGCGGTCGTTGCATGCCCCAACCCCAGAATCTGTGAACTTTCAGGCATCGTTTTTTTTCTAGTTCTTCTAAATCCTGCCAGAGGGTATTGTGCTGCTGGCCACAAAGCACACTGAAGAAGTTTATTTACGTGTAGTAAAAAGTTATCCTTAAAACTCCAGCCAAGAAAATCAAGAAGACTGGGGAAATGTGGCCGTCTCCTTGAGGTTACAGTGAGGTGGGGATAAACATAGCTCTGGGGAAAAATTCTAGCTAAAAGCAAAAAAAGAGACCCCTCTGAAAGTTGCTACAGAGCATGCTACACTTGCTGACCCTCGTGCTTTCTGCTTTATAAACCCCACACTGGGGGAACTTGTGGGTTTGTAAGTGTAAAGTGGACATGGATCATGACAGGAGTGACAGGCTGAGACAGTCCATCAAAGTCACTCTGCGCTGTGGTCCCAGAACAGCAGCCAGCATCGTGAAAGGAAGCAACCAGCAATTATGACTAGTAGGCAGTGCTCACTCTAAAGGGAAAACATGACAAAGAGGAGATCGTGGCTTGTCCTGGCTGCACCAAGTGAAATCGGCTGGCACTGTGGCTCAGTGGGTAGAGCACTTGCCTAGCCTGCACAAAGCTCTGGGTTCGATTCCCAGTACTAAATAAACTCAGCATGGTGGTGCACACCTATAATCTCAGTACTCAGAGGCAAGCATATCTCTCTTCTCTCTCTCTCTCTCTCTCTCTCTGCCTGTGATCAGGATATAAAGCTTTCAACCACTGCTCCTAGCATCATACCTGTCCACTTCTTGCCACGATCCTATAAAACTGCAAGCCCCTGATTAAATGTTTTCTTCTATAAGGGTTGCCTTATAGAAGGTCATAGTTTCTTCATAGCAACAGAAGAGTGACTAAAAGTGACTAAAACAGTGGGGATGAGATGTGGAGTCGCTTCATTCTCTCAAGGTAGAACGTTACCAGAAATCCTTGTTCACATCGTGAGCATTTAACGATCAACAGGTATCTATCCGGTATTGATGGGGAGAGTACGCCTCCTGCAATCTGCACACAGATACCGTGGTTCTGTGAGTAACAGGAAAGAGGCTGCTTCGGAAACTTCCCACTCACCCGGTGTACAACAATTGAAACTCCGCTGAGAATGTTTTAAAGAAAAATGTTAAAGATTCCAAGCCAACCTCCACTGATTTTGAATGCCTTGGCTCTCTAAAAACACATAGAGGAGACTCATGTGAGGTCAGCTGTGTGGATTGTGTATATTCCTCTGCAGAGCCTGTGACTGGCACCTTTAATTTTGTGTAAATGATCTTGGGTCGGGTTCAGATTCCCAAGAGAGTTATCAACGCTGAGATTCATCCACTTCGGTTGACAAAACGCTAAGCAGATTGAGTCTTTGAGGGGTGGGGATGTGACTCAGCTGGTAGAGCTCCTGACAGCACCCACAAAGTCCTGGTTTCCATCTTGAAGTAGTGCATAAACTGGACATGGTGGTGAATGCTCATAATCCCAGCTCTTTCTCCACCAGAGGTGGAGGAAGAAGGGTCAGAAGTAATGTCATCCTTAGCTACATAGTACATTTGAGGACATTAATACATGAGACTTCCTTAAACATCAGAGACTGTTGTGCTGGGGGTGAGAAAGGGGGAGACAAGGAGAAATTAGGTAAAATGAGCTGACTTCCTGGTCTGCAGCTGTGGAAGTGGCCAGTGTCACGACTACACATGGTTGTGCTTTACACCCAGCACTAGAAGTGCCCCAGCATCTCATCTTACAGTGACCTGAAGAAGACTCCTTGGAGAGTCTGTGGTTGCCTGTTTTAGAATCGATCACTGGGACTGTCTGCATCCTCCAGAGGAAACCCCATTCATCACTGGAGGGAATAACTTGCCTCTGTGACCTTAAGTCAATCATACTGTAACCATATCCGCCATTTCCCCAACATGTTCTTATCCTGTTCTAATAAACTATCACATGGAAGTTGATATGCGCCTTCTTCCCAACTGTCTTCTTCCGAGAGTTCAGTGTCCTGGAGTTTGATGCTTCCGCCCGGCATCTTTGTCCTCACAAGACTGACACAAACTAGAACTACCTTAAACAATGTGGCTCCTGAGCCTCCTCGCTCGCAGCTGGCAAGCACTGACAGACACAGGTGAGAAGCCTTCAAGAGGAATCCAGCTCCAGCCATGAGCTGTAGGACCTTCCGTGATGACAGCTGTAGCTGGTCCAGCAGCCCTGCCAGAGTGAGGGATAACAGAGGGAGATTGCTGCTTCCGATAAAGAAGAGCCTGTAGTGACTCAGAACCCACTCTCAATAACAGAAGCCAGGAGGACAGTGGTTGGCCCTCTCCTGTTTCTTTTCAAGTGTGTGTGATTTGACATCTGCAGCAGGGAGTGCGTTCTAACGAAACAGGCTTTCCTGCCTTTCTCCTCACTGACACGGGGAAGGGTGCCTGGCATGCAATAGGCACTGAGCCAGGTTTGCTGGTGACTTCTCCAAAGAATTCCATTCTGACTGGAGAGGGGGAAAAAAAGTCAAGAGAGATCTCTGGAGATGCATATTAAAATTATTTTTTTCAATGGAAAATGCCATCACGGTGGAGGGATCTGTGGATGCGCGTGTGTAAACACACAGGATTCCGATCATCCCGTCCAAGTTCCAGTAGCCTTGGAGCTGAGTCAGTCCCTCCTTATTGCTGCACACGGCCTAAGAATGAGGACAGAAGGGATCACCTAGATGCTGTCCCTGGGTGGAAGAGCCAATAGCAAAAAAATCTGTCATAAGAACAGTTAGGCATATTGCTACTGCACAACCTTTGCACACATCCTCTGCTGACTGAGCCCTTCTGTTTTTAGGAGAAAGGGACTCTTCCATAATTATCTGGCGTTGTTTCATTGGTCCTCTGTCTGATCATTAACAAGCAACAACGGAGAATCCACGCTCACTCCAGGAGGACTTTACTTTTCCTACCAACAGAAGTACTTCCTGCACCAATCACCTGGCACGGTGTACCTTTGCTGGTTCACTTTAAAGTATAGTCACATCTCAGTAATGCCCAAATAAGTCAACAGGCCCTCAGATTCGTCATGGCAGGCTCCCAACATACAATTGCAAACCAAACCGCACTTCAGACCCACAGTATTCGGCACAGAAAATTCCATCATAAGATTTCCCTGTATTACACACAGATGGGATTAGCCAAGTCACGCCATGCAGGAAAAGATGCAGAACAGGTATCTATGTGATGATGTAATTTAAATTTTTATCTATGAAACATATTATGGTACCAGTGGAATGTCAAAAAACAATCCATAGGTGGGGGCTGGGAAATCAATTCAAAAGATCAGACAGGGTTTTAAATCACTGTCAATCGCATAGTGAGATCAAGGTCAACCTGGGCTACATGAGACCCTGTCACACCAAAACTAAACAAATACACAAAATCCCTGGATATTTTCACTGTCTGGTTTAACTCGCCTCAGACATTACAATTGAACCTTCCAACGTCACCATTCCTAATAACAGCTATTGGCTATGGCAGCCTGTAAATCCACACTAGAGAGGCTGAGACAGGGGGCTTGCCACAAGTTCTAGGCCAGTCTAGGCTATTTAAAAACTACCCAGGCCAGCCTAAACTACAGAACAAGACCTTGTAATTTTTTAAAAGATGAATAGTACCAATACTAACTGGCACTAGAGATGGCTCAGTGGTTAGGGGGTGTACTGCCTTGTAGAGTTCAGTTCCCAGCACCCGTGTCACGTGGTTCACAATTACCAGTAACTCCAGCTTCAGGAGCTTGGAAGCCCTCTTCCGACTTTCATGAGTACCCACACACAGGTGGCACACCACATACAGAGGCGTGTGCGCATGCACAGACACACACACACAAGCACACACATACACACACACAGGCACATTCATACATACATACATACACAGGCACATATATACATACACAGGCACACACACACACACAGGCACATATATAAATACACAGGCACATCCACACATCCACAGGCACATATATACATACACAGGCACACACACAAGCACACACATACATATACCCAGGTTAACACACAGGCACACACACACACACACACCACACACACACACACACAGAGGCACATACAGACAGACACACACAGAATAAAATAAATCTTTAAAACACAGAGTTGTTCACTCCATGCTCTTCCTGTTTTAAAACAGAATAGCTCTTTTGACAATGAACCTATTCAAAGGCTCCACACCCCCCCCCCGTCCCCCCACCCCCCCAGCCACCCCCTCCACCCCTGCCCATGTGACTGTATTGGAAATTTTTAGATACTTTTACCCACACTTGGAATAAAATATTGACTGGTCAACATGGCCTAGCTCTGTTCAGAAACCAGAAAGCAAGTGCTTTCCCCTGGGCTCTTTGTGTCAGCCGGGTCTGGGCTGAATATGTAGTGACCTCCAGTGTCCCCAATGAGGAAACCAGACTCAGAAACTCAAGCTTCTTCCCAAACCCACACAGCCAGTGAGGAGTGGAGACATTGTTTCAACCCAGAGGTGCTCTACCAGTAACTTCCTCAGGAAACAAAAGATGTATTGTTACTAAATTCTCTGGGTTTTTCTGGGGAAGGAGGAAAGAATCAATAATCAATCGCCTATTATTTGCTGATTGGGTGCTATTCAACATAAACAGTGTGTGTCACGTGTTATGGCAGGGTCAATCAACAAAAGACAGTAGCTTACAATTTCAAGGAGATTTAAGTAATTGGGAAGAAAGAGGCAGGCGAAAAGCCATGGAGATTATGGCTTCAGGGTAGAGGGGATGGGGAGAGGGGCTGTGTGAGAGGGGGGCTTGTTTTACTGGTTTTCTTAGATTTAATTCACTGCACAATTTACTGAATCAAAACAATATGACCTCAGCTGCTTGCAAGGCCCAGGTAAGAGGTTGCAAGGTTGATCCTAGCCTAGCAATTCAGTGAGACCCTATCTCAAAATAATACGAATCTAGAGATTCCGTGGTAGAGTGTTTCTCTGGTGTGCACTGGGCTCAGTGGTCAGTCTCCAGCACTACAAACACGCAAACTGCAAATATTTAGTTGAGCACAGAGATCATGACGGAAACTCTCCTTCTGGGTAGCTTCAAGGAACGAGGCGTGCAATGCATGAGCATTACAAGGTAAGTTCTCGAACGTCTCACTTTCCAGGGACTTGCTGCAGCATCCTCACAGGAGCCTGTGTTGGCACTCTTCCCATTCTGTGATGTATGAGTTTGGCTGGGAAGTTGGTTCCAACACCTTCTGCTCAAGAAATGAAAAGTCAGCTCTCCGATTTCTCTCAATCAAAAAGCAGCTCTCATGATAGGTCAACAAAGGTTTGAGGCTCAAAATCGTATTGCCAATCCATATATTTGAAAGGGTTTTGTATTTCCCAGTACGGAGGATCAAAACCCTACACACACACACACACACACACACACACACAGCCATGTGTGGTTTCATAGTAGAAAGGCCAGGGTCTCAGTAATCTCTGCAGAATTTCGTTAGGATTTCCCAGAACAACAGAGGTGGCCTGGGCCAGTCTTGGGAATGGGGTTGGCACTTAGGAGCCACTTCCAGATCTGTCCTTAGGAATTCCTGAGACGTTCCTTGGATGCTCAAGGAGGCTATGAAATGAGGGAGGCATGAGGCCAAGGCAAGAAGGTTACGTTCCTGAGAGTGGGTTCAACATAATCATTTTGGTGTTCTGAACCTCTTCAAGGACTGATGAATGTTTTACTCAATGGACTTCCAGTAAGCTTCATGGTACAGCGTTGGTGGTCTAGTGATGAGCACAGCTGCCTTCCAGTAAGCTTCATACTGAGACTGGGGCTCTCTCCTATGAGTATGAGACATGGACTTCTATGAAATCGGAATTTTCTTATTTACTTCTATGTATACACTAGCTAATAATATCCTGTACTTCCGAGTGTCTCTTTGTAATACATGACGATATCTAGTGCTAGCATTCAGTGTGGCACATGAGTTTAATCCCAGCACTCAGGAAGCAGAGGCACAAAGGTCTCTTGTGAGTTCAAAACCAGTCTGGTCAACACAGCAAGTTCCAGGACAGCCAGGGCTACATAGTAAGACACTGTCTCAAAAACAAAGCAAACAAAAACTGTCTAACGTTAAACTCCCAGGAAAATCTACTTCGTCTGAAACCTGTCTCTTTCTTGATCACACAAAAGAAAAAGGGAAGAAATAGTAACTCACTGGCTGGAACAGCAGGACAGTTGTCACACACCAGTCTGCAGCATATAGGCACAAGTGACAAGAGATGAGGAAATAACTCCTCCCCCCGGGATGCACTTTTCCATCAGCACCATCAGCCAGCCACCATCAGCATGCCACCATCAGCATGCCACTACCCTCTGCCACATACCCAAACGAGAAGGTTCTGTTCTCATCCTCCTCTGGGGCACATCGTCATGGAAGGAATATTTCCAGTATTCTCATGTATTCATATTAAAGAAAAAGTGATGTAATTTACTAGATGACGTTAGGTGTGAAATAAACCGTCATCCAGCACTGTAGAGGTGGAAACAGGAGAGTGAGGGGTTCAAGCTAGCCTGGGCTATGAGGCTTTCCCTGTCTCAAGAAAGCAATAGGAATAATGATACATACGGATGTCTATGCTGAAGAGTCAGACTGGGTCAGAAACTGAAGCACGCGAATGCCATTTGGGCCACTAATGTCTGTGACAATGGGCAGGACATTTAATTCCTTAAGCATGTGTATGTGGTGGGGAGGATGTTTTCTTTCACGTGTTTTTGACATTGAGCTGAGGTGAAATTTGGCCCTGGCACATATACAGCAGAGAGCTGCTTTGTCTGGCCTCAGTGGGAGAGGATGCACCAATCCTGCTGAGACTTGATACACCAGGGTTGGGGGTATGGGGAGGGGGGGGAGCCCTCTCAGAGGCGAAGGGGAGGAGAGATGGAGGGAGGAACCCTGTGAGGGGGTACCGAGAGGGGGTAGCATTTGGAATGTAAATACATAAATAAATTATCAATCAACAAATAAGAAGTATTGACATGAAATTCCTGTTTTGTCACAGGCTCTCCAAAGTCTAACATATACATGGTACCTTCATACAGTGTATGCCTACACTGCATTACATATAATATAAAATGTATGTTTCAGACACAAAAGAAAACTACATAGATTTATTGTGCATGCCGTATACACGGTATTGCATGTTAAATAGATCTAGTAGATTTCATCTAAATTATTGCATATGTGCAGTTATTGTCTGTTTATTAGCACCGGCCTCTTAGAGGAAACTGGAAATGACGGCGTTTGAGCACAGTCACAAATCAGGTTGCAAAAGCTTTTCCAGAAGCAGACAGATGTTTACGGAAGACTTTACTATTGCTTGGGTCACAGTAACCTTAGGTCAGGTGACTGGAAAGCAGGGGAGGAAGTCTCTGCGTTCTGCCTGGGTGCTGACGGCTTTGCCTTGGAAAAGCCAGAAACAACCACCGGAGTCACTCTGAATCAGCGAACATCAATTTCCTTTCCAGAATTAGGAAAGTGAGCTCTGTTCTATCTAACCGCTAAAGCAGGAGTGTGCCTGTGGACAACTCTGCCTGCTTTAGGTGGGCTTTGGGGAGAAAGTGGGGTGCTTGGGGGGTCTGTGTGTGCCTTTGCTCTGCGGAGGGTGGGCGGTGCACAAGAAGGAAAGGCTTGAGGGGATGTGTGGGAAGCAGTTCAATGGAAACTAAGCCATGCCCTCTAGGCATCCCAGAGTCTCCCGAAGAACTCAAGGCACTAGCATCTTTGATTGAGGACACACACCTAAGTAGACTGCAAATGCATTGATTTATTCGGTCCCCTAACAACCCAACTTAAAGCATCGAGGAATCCAGTAAGGAAATTCTGCAAACCACATTGGACTTTCTTGTCTAACTGAAGACCCACGGTAAGAAGATTATCTCTTCCCCTTTCCCCCTTTTTGGTATACCCTGGTAAGTTTCAAGTCCTCTCTTCCTTCAGAGGCTCAAAAAGGCAACTTTCATCCAAAGGAAGTCCGGTTCAGGCTACGAAAACCTGTCTCCCGGGATGTTGGAAGGCGGGCGCGCTCTCCACTCTCTTGGCAAGCGCGGGCGGCCTTCTGCGCTGTCCTCAGGGACCTTGCCCGCCCTGCGTGGCGATTGTGCAAGCGCAGCTTTGCGCTCCTGCAAGGCCGGCTGCAGCCTGCAGGAGGAGGGCCGGGAGGCGTGCTCGCAGCGCACCCGCTGAACCCTGGGCTCGACGCGCCTTTCCCAGGTTATCTCCGGGGTGCGTCCGCAGCGTGTCGGTCACCCGAGGGCCCGGCGCCCTCACTCACCTCGCTGACTCCATCCTCTTTCCACACCGCCCCCCTCCCGCGTCCCTCCCATCCTTGCCAGCCGGTCCCCCTCCGCCCTACTCAGCGTGTTCATTGGCCACCTCCAGCATGCCCTGTTTCCATAAATACGAGGTCTCTAAGTCTGGGAGCTTGGGGAGGCACAAGGAGATACTTCAGACCCGGCGGCACCTCTTCGACCCTCCTTGACCCCCTGTGGCTTTAGACTTTAGAAGTCAAATTTGCAAACCTACAGAGGACTCTCCCCAGAGCTTCCAAACCCCGGCCTCTCTTCCCCAGCCTCTGTGGTCAGCTTAGGGCACGGACCAGCGCCCTAAGCCGCTGCACCTTGCAGCATCCCTGGCCTCTTCGAAGTCCTTCCTGCTGTACACCGGTGTACACCCGCGGTTCTGTTTGCCTCTCTTCACCAAATCTCCAAAACTTCAGAACCCAGCAGCACTTCCAAAACACCTTATCAGTTGCAGTCCCTACTGTTCCTTGAGTCCCACGGGTTGCCTGCTACTATGAGCTGCCCCTTTGACAAACGGCTCTCTCTGGTTACTTTCCTGCGCCAGCTGCGTGACCTCGGACAGCCCCAAGGTCCGTGATATCCAAGGCGTGGGTTTCCCAGAAGCCAAAAGAGGTGCCTCTCTGCCCACTGATGACAGATGGTGAGACTCGGAATGTCACCTCTTTGCCTGGACCCACCAATTGGCCACTACTAGGCAGCCTACTGGAGATTTTTTGGAAAGGTGGCTTGAAGAAACAGCACGACACACTGGTAAATAGTTTGTTTCTTATTCCCCTATTGTCCCCTGTTCCCTATTCCTTCCCGTTGGGGTGGCAGGGGGAGCTCAGGTGATCCGTCAGCAGCCCAAGGCAGAAGCGCCCCGGGCACCAGAGGATGCGCGCTGATGACATTTGGCCCGCCCGGCTGCAGGCAGAGTACCACAAGAAGTACGGCCAGATTTTCCGGATGAAGCTGGGCTCCTTCGACTCGGTGCATCTGGGCTCGCCGAGTCTACTGGAAGCTCTGTACCGCACAGAGAGCGCGCATCCCCAGCGACTAGAGATCAAACCTTGGAAAGCCTATCGCGACCACCGCAACGAAGCCTACGGGCTGATGATCCTGTGAGTCCCCTCTGCTGGGTGCAGGCGGTGGGAGGCTGGACCTGCGGGACAGTAGGGGAGGGGAGTAGTTAGAGTTCCCTAGGACTTTTCTTATGCAGAACGAATACAAAGCCCCTTCTCTACCTAGAGCGGGTGCGATCCTGAGATTGTGATGTAGAGAGTGGATTCCACTCACAAGCCATCCAGTCGAAGGGATGCACACATGCCTGCCTCTCGCAGCAGGACACATCAGAAGCACCAAGCCCCTTTTATTTGGGCTTCACCTTTCCGGTGTCATCTTGGACAAGATTTAACCCTAACGGCAAACCAAATATTTTAACGTTATTTGACGATTTCATACGTGTTTACAATGTATTTCTGGTCGCTTTCATCACCCTATGCCCTCTCTGATTCCCTCGTCCACTGCCACTAAGATTCTCTCGTCCCAAAAACTCTCCTATTATCATGTTGTTTTTATTTGTGTTTATGACTCCCTGAGGTTGCTCGCATGACCATGGGTGGGGGTTATTTAGAGCCTACACTACTGATGAAAAATGACGACCCCTTCTCCTGTAACCATTAACCACCATAAGCCATCAGCTCACAGAGAGGCACTGATGGCGGCCGCGAATATTCGTTGAGAGTTAAGATTATTGAGACTTTTTCCAGGCGATCTCCAGGGTGAGTTTTTGCACCCCAGAATGACTGCGCAGCCTCTTTCGCGGTCTCTAAGCACATCCCTTCTCTGCAGGGAAGGACAGGCGTGGCAGAGGGTCCGCAGTGCCTTCCAGAAGAAACTAATGAAGCCGGTGGAGATTATGAAGCTGGACAAGAAAATCAATGAGGTTTGTGCACTGGGGCCGGCTTTGCTGGGGCTCTCTGCGACAGAGAGCTGCTAACGGGGGCTTTGGGCCACAGCTCTAAAGTACAAACGGAGACGAATTGTGGATCGTGGGTGGTTGCTGTCTCTCTCCATCCTTCATTCCTTCATCTTCCGTCTGCTCCAAAGCCTTCTAAAGTAACCCCACGGAGGGAACCATTACAAGCTGTCTTGGCTGTTCCATGGCCTTCCACCAGCTACCAGTGAGATCCGGCTGTATTATTTAATTTTTCTAAGCCTGCTTCCCAGTCTTTAGAGCCCCTAGTCTACATATTAAACGAGATGATGTTTCTGAAAGCCCTAAGCAGCAACAATGCGGGGAGGGGTGCATTGTGGGGAGGCTTTGCAGTCGTAATAGAGCACAGAGGCAAAGAATCTGGGCAGGGCAGGGGGCGTGTTCCTGTAGAAACTGGTCTTCTGAAAATGTAGAGGAATGAATGCCTTGATGTGTCTAGAGATTTCGTTCTCCGTGCTGATGAATGCTTCTGAAGAGATTCTGGACAGTGGACAGACTTTATACTTTATATATAGAATGACTTTATACTTCGCTAAAGAACTTTAACATTATCATTCTGCCAACAGGGGGCCATGGAGCAGGATAAAGTGAATAGTAGTCTCTCTTTACTCTTGTTCACATTGCACTTTATTTTGAGTCTGACTTGGACCCAGATGGGCTCCTACAGGATATAGAAGCCAGATAACTAATATAACAGTAATGTAAGCCCCTGGTAGGACATTTAGCAAGCAGCATAGTTAACCAAGCAGGGGACAGCTGCTCTAGAGCCAACTAGCTATCTACTGTCATGCAGGGCACACACTCAGGGTCACCTTTCGGTAGTAATGTTAATAAGAATTAAGACAGGCTGTGGAATCCATACTGTTATGTGAAATCTCTTGCTTTCTCTTTTTCTTTGGGACATGATCTTTCCATGTAACTCTTGCTGACCTAGAGTTCACTGTGTAGACCAGGCTTGCTTCAAACCCATAGAAATCCACCTGCCTAGGGCTTGGGTTAAACGGAAAACCCATGCTCAGATTTTCAGATTTCTCTCTTTTGCTTTTGTCCCCTCCCCATCCCCACAATCTTGCTTTCCTAGTAAGGTAACAGATTCAAAGTACTTTTCAAATGCATTGCATAAGCAAGCTAAACACGCTCGCTCCTCTGTTACCTGGCAGCTTTGTGACTATTCATCCCTTGTCTCAGGTATAGCCAGGCAGGTCCTCCATCGGTTAGGTGGTCACGTGACTTCGTGTCTCTAAGCCTTTTCTCAGCAGTGACACAGAGAATGGGAGCAGTGGCTGTACCCCTTGCCCCATGAGGTGACAGTGCAGATCCGCTGAGGTGACAGACTGTGTGTGGTCACAGTAACACTTGGCAAGCGTGAGGCTTGAGTCATCTCCGACCCTGGTGTTAGAGGCTGGCAGCCAGTCTTGTGTGGCTGTCCCAAGGTTGCAGACCTATCTACTGAGGGAACTACATCCAGAACTTGCAGGTTTCCTGACCCCACATTCCACAGGCTTCACACAAACAGCTGGTGGGAGGACGTGCCTCTGCCCCGACCTTGGAATCCAGAGTGGAGATGCTGCAAACTCCACCACAGTCCCTGAGCTGCCATTTTGTCTGAGTCCTCCCTCCTGGTTTATTCACCCAATCTTCCCAAGAAAGGATGTTTTCCCTCTTAACGTATCAAAAGCAGAGCTGAGGAGAAGGCTCAGGAGGGAAAGTACTTGCCCTGCAACCATTGGAGACCTGAGTTCAAATCCCAGCATGGGGGAAGTAGAAACAGGAGGATTCCTGGGAGCTCACTGGCCTGCCCGGTCAGCCAACGTTCAGAGTTCTAGGTTCAGTGAGACACCCTGACTCAAAAAATAGGATGGAGAGCAAATGAAGAAGACACCAAAAGTCAACCATGGCCTCCACACATGTGCACACTGACACGTGCACGTCCTCACACAAACATGAGCCTACATCACACACACACACACACACACACACACACAGGCCAGGCCAGAAGAAAAAGTGTAATTAGTACCCATCACTACCAACAGCAGAAATACCCTCGGAAGAACTCCCTGAACCGGAACCTTGTCTCTCCCTCCTGTGATACAGACGCACCTATCCTGTTGCTTTCTCTTTAAGGTCTTGGCTGATTTTATACAGCAAATCGATGAGCTGCGTGATGAGAGAGGCCACATCAAAGACTTGTACAGTGAGCTGAACAAATGGTCCTTTGAAAGTAAGTTGACCTTATAGTCTTGTTCACCTAACTTTACAAGAGATCTGGGGGATAAAGCTCAGGTCTCCATTATGATGGATTATCACCAGTCAAGACAAGGCCATACAAACTCATTTTAGTTATGACTTGTACTGATGAAGTCATTCATCAAACCTTTATTAAGCAAATGCTATGTGCTAGGCACTGTTAGGTACCAGAGACAGCGAGGAACAAAATGGAGAGCCTCTTTGCCCTCACAAAACTATGATTCTAAAGTGACAAATACCGGTAAGGACATTCACAGGAGTAGAAAGGAGCAGAAGCGTGGACCAGGGTGAGAGACTCCTCTCTGCTAAGATGAGGGTCAGATTGGTAGGGCAGAAAAAGAGAAACTTAGAAAAACCTCTTTGGATGAGGATTCGAGAAAGTGGAGCCAGGAGTGAAGGCCCCCAACACCGGCAGAAATGGAAACACCAGGACTCTTCTTAAAGCAAGACAACAGCAGCTGCCCCTAGCCTTACCTGTGTACTCTGTGCAGAGACCAGAGGGAAGAGGAAAACAGATTGCTCTGTTGCCTTCTTGTCAAAAAATCGAAGAGAGCACGGGACACACACACACACACACACTCAGTGGAGAAACAGCCTGTCCGCAAGCATGAAGACCTGGGTTCAAACCTCATACAAAGCTAGACACGGTAACATAGGTCTGTAATCCCAGTGCTCGGATGGCTAGATGGGAGGCAGAGAGAGGAGAATCCCGGGTGCTCCACGGGCCAGCTAGCCTGGTATATGACATTGAAATCCAGGTGGAAGCATGTTCAGCTACTACATTAGCACAGGGAACACAGGTATTATGTAATTCAAATTTTCTGTGCAAAAAATGTTTTAAAGACCCAGGAATCTTATTTAAAACTAGGTCGACCTTAAACAACATTATTAAATAGAAAACAGAGCAGGGAAACCCCTGTTCTGGGCTAGCCCAGTCCCTGGCAGGTACTAGAAACCATTCCATAGCTCATCCTTCCCACGTCCTTCTTCTCGCTGTGGCAGCACAAGTCTCTGAGCCACTGATACCTCCGTCCTCACCTCCCTGTGACTGACATAGACAGTCCTGTCTCTCACCAGGTGGTTTCAAAGCTTCTGGGTCATGTGTTCCTGGAAATGGCTTCTAGAGAAGAGAGTGTCCTTGCCCTCCTCTCTCTCGCTCTTTGAGGTTTTTGTTTTCTAGAAGAGACCACAGTCTCATGAGACAGGGAACCCAGTCTTTAATAGTCAGCTAATCATAGACTCTGGCATGGCTACGGATGAATAACAGTAGTGATTATTTTCAATGACAGGTATCTGCCTTGTGTTATATGAGAAGAGATTCGGGCTCCTTCAAAAGGACGCAGAAGAAGAAGCCCTGACCTTCATTGCAGCCATCAAAACAGTAAGCAGACCCTCTGGACCACATGTCGTCAAAGCTAGAATTCAAAATAGCAAAAGTTGTCCCTGTGTCTCCCAAGGAGAAGTCTTTCACTTCCTTATTTTTAATACTTAATTCATTCCCTTTGATACCTACATTTTAATATGTACATGTGTATCAATCACCAAAAATACATGCTAAGTCTATTATTTATCAGTTTAGGGAAAGTTTTCTTTTACTAAAAATATTATTTTAAATGTATTTAAGGTATCCCGATTAATGACCAGTTGGTTAAAAGATATCTTTTAAAGTTTCTAAATGTTGCAGATTTTAAAAGTTTTAAATGTTTTGAGTAATTTGAGATATTATAGATATGATGAGATTGATTTGGGATTAGTTAAGATAATAAAATAATGGAAACCGGAGCGAATAGGCAAATTATAGTTTTCCAGTGTTTCTTCCTATACACTCAGGACATTAAAAACTGGGGCTGGTGGTACAGGCCTACCATACCAGCTGCTTGGGCAGGTGCCGAGGCAAGATAATTGCAAGTTTTAAGCTGGTTTTGTCTACAGAGTGAATGCTAGCACAGGCTAGACAATTTAGTGATACTTTGTCTCAAAATAAAAAATAAAATAAAAAGGATACAGAATATATCAGTATTAGATTTTTTTTTTCTAAGCAACCAGGAGACCCTGGGTTTAATTCTCAGTGCAACCAAACAAGAGACAGATACCTTTTTATTAAACACAGCACAAAGCCATCTTTGAGGTATGTGAGAGAGATGGCAGGCCTTTGACTCCCACTCTTTGGAGATGCAGAAGGGGTCTGAGTTAGGAGTTTCCCCTCCAAGGACAATGCTGGCTTAGAGAGAAGATGGAGGGCTCATGCTCCTGTCTTTCTCACAGATGATGAGCACATTTGGGAAGATGATGGTGACCCCCGTGGAGCTGCACAAGCGCCTCAACACCAAGGTGTGGCAAGCGCACACGCTGGCCTGGGACACCATTTTCAAATCAGGTGAAAGGGCCACCCTGCCCACTGCCCCACTGCAAACCAGTGACCCTGGTGTGCATGTCTAGGCTAACCCTTTCACAAAACCACACAGTCAACTCTGTTTTGAGCTCCCAAGCAATGGTCCTGAGACACACCTAAAGGCTATCCCAAGCCTCCAGGCTAGACCATGCTTCAGACTAAGATGCCAACTGTACCACAGGCAGTGACCCTGCCTGCTATCTGCATGGCGATCTTAGTTTGTGTCTGCGTGCATAAAGAATTGGGTGAGACAGTCGTCCGAATGTGTTTTATAAACGCTAAATGCTGTTATCAGTGTTTCCAGGCACTGTACGTATGTATGTGTCTAGTAATATTTGTGTCCAAGTTTGAAATATGCACATAAGCCTAGTTCTCATCCCCACCCCCATGCTGATACCTTCTGAGCTCTGAGCTTTCGTTCATCAAAATGTGATTATGGACCCACGCTTCTGCCCCAGGAGCTTGACAGAAATGAAGACTTCAAGCTCATACATACGTGGTGATGTGTGCCTTTAGTACCAGCACTCTAGAGGCAGACACAGACATGTATCTGTGAGTTTGAGACCAGCCTGGTCTACATAACTGGTTCCAGACCAGCTAGGACTACACAGTGACTCGCAGCAGTGAGAAAAACAGATGTCAGGCTCCCTAATCCCTGATTCTGAATCAACACTTTTGGAAGATGCCCAGTGGGTGCCGAGAAGCCTTGAGCAATCCTTGCCAGTGTGGGGAGAGTCTTGACTAGATACTTGCTGATCTAGCAAATCGTCAGTGTCCCTGTCATGACTCAGTGCTTTCAAGAATTCTCTTGAGTTATTTTCCTCATCCAAATTTTCAAACTCTCTCTCCTTTCTCTCCCCTGACAGTCAAGCCCTGCATCGACAACCGCCTAGAGAGATATTCCCAGCAGCCTGGTGCGGATTTCCTTTGTGATATTTATCAGCACGATCGTCTTTCCAAGAAAGAACTGTACGCTGCAGTCACAGAGCTCCAGCTCGCTGCGGTGGAGACGGTGAGGGTGGGCTGGGGACTCAGCCGGCTGAAGTCTATTGGGTGGCTTGGTTTCCATGATGAGTTCTTAATCAGCCACTGGAATCATTCTTTCCACCAGAATTACCTGAGCAGCAATTGCCTCACAAACCTGTAGTAAGAGTCCCAGAGTGAGCCCGGTAGGAAATGCAAAGAAAGCATGGCCTCCTGTGCTTAAGGGTGGTCTGGACTTAATTCTAATAACATGTACTCCAATGAAATACTATGTAAGCTCTAGCCAGCTCGAGGCAGAACCGAGACAGGAATTTGGAAGTAGGTGCCCACCCTCTGGCAAGACAATTTAACTTTTTCAAATGTAAGAGCTGGAGAGAAAGAGTTCAGTTGGTGAAGTGCTGTGTATCCATGAGGACCTGAGTTTGATGCCCAGAACTTGAATTTTAAAGCCAAGTGTGGTGGCTCATGTGTGTAATCCCAGGGTTGGGGACGTGGAGAGAGGAGGATCCCTAAGGCCAACCAGACTAGCTAGACCAATGAAAGACCCTGCCTCAGAAAATGAAGTAGAGTCAACCTATAGCTTCCACATGCATATCCACATATGTGCCCTGATATATGAAAACATACACACACACACAAAAGACATATTGCTCTTTCAGATAGTGATAACATGAGGGGACATTTTAAGAAAGGAAGTAAGCTGGCCAGTTTATGCTTTGACAAGTGGACGGGTAGACGAGCAGAGAATGAATTTAATAGAGAGAGCCAGTTAAGGATGTGAGCGCCCACCCGTCCCCCGCAGCTGAGGTCATGCCGGGACAGCCTGAGCCCTTGAGGTTTCCTAACCCACTTCCCTTGGAGTTAAGCTCTGCAGTTTTCCTGAGAACCCAGACTGAGTCCAGGCACCGGACTTGGATGTGGTGAAACTGCAGTTACCTCGCTCCACAGAGCACTGTTTGGTCCTTGTGGTGAGGGGCTACCTGATATGGTTATACACCTGGTCCATTTCTTTTTCAGTCCTGTTTATTCTGAAAGTCACATTGGGTGGACAGGGATTTGACTGCCTTTAATTTGGAGGCCACGCCCTCTTCCTGTTCTGTAATAATGCCATCCGGGGTTTATTTCAGCTGAGGCCACTGGCCCTCTGACATGAAGAAGCCTGCCTGGGAGGCATGTTCTTCCAAAAATAATAAATGCCAGTTGGCCCTGAGCCATCCTGCACTCTGCTCTGTAGTATGAGTGGGTCATGGCACTCAGTCACAGCACCTTGGTGTCTGCAGGGGGAGGACAGTGACACCAAATTTTGGAGAGTATTTGTCTTAAATTAGTTTAAGAGCAGCCAAGTTCGTCTGGCTTCTGGCAGTGAATATGGTGGGTACTCCTCATTACCTTCAAAGATGCCAAAGATACCCTTAAAAAGGCCATTGACATTGTCAGAAACTGCCGCTGGCTTCTTGGCATACTCAATTTGATGTTAGAATTCATTTCCTCTTCTATTCTTTTTTGGCAAGGAGCCGAATTCTCCTTCGAAGGCATTTCATATGTGGTCAAAGCCCTGGTAGGGCCTTTTCGTGTTCGTGGTTAATTTAGGGTGTAGCCAAAAGACCGTTCGTTACATTCCAGAAGGATGATGTCTTACACATTTGATTGCACAGAGAGTCTCTCACAAGTACCATCAGAGCTTTTCCGTCCTCTCTTTACTCACTTTTACATCAAGTTTTGCCCATTAAGTAAATTCTACTTCAATTTTTATTTGGAGGCCATGATGGATTCACATTTAGGTCTGAGGGTGGAAAACCAGAGGACATCTTTATATCTTGCTCCAGTTTCCCCCTAGTGGTAGCATTTCACGTAACAGTAAATCGAGAAATGAGTCTGGGTCATCCCCAGATTTACCCCTCCCTCCCTTGCCAGTTGTATTCGAATTTGTTTGTGCCCAAGCAATTACACCCAACTGTAGTTTAGATGGGGCCTTTTGTTCGCCTGACAGCAGTTTGAGGCCGCTCATTGGCAGACTCTCATCTGTGGCCCGTTGCCTTTCAGACCGCAAACAGCTTGATGTGGATTCTCTATAATCTATCCCGGAATCCCCAAGTGCAACAGAGACTTCTTCAGGAAATCCAGAGCGTGTTGCCTGACAACCAGACACCACGGGCTGAAGATGTGAGAAATATGCCCTATTTAAAGGCCTGTCTAAAAGAATCCATGAGGTACGGACATACCTCTGGGCCATGACACGAGACCAGATTCTCGTTTGCTTTGGCAATACATTATGTCACTAGAAAAGGATTCTCTTGGAGACATAGCGAGGATTCCTTAAGGTGCTCCTCCTGGTTTATTATACACACCTCTCAAACTAGAGGAAGGGCCTTGGAGTATATGATGTTTATATTTACATCACTTTCCAAAACCTGTGGGCCAATCCTATTAAATCCTAGAAAGTGAGTTTCTTCCTCTTTAAGGCAATAGCAGCCTGCCTATCGTGGATGCTGTCAGTCATCAGGGGATCAGGTGTGATAGTAGAGTTTGAGATGCAGGCCAAGCAAGAAGACACGGAGATGGACATCTTCATCTTTGAAGGCTCTTCCCAGGAAGTAAACCTCCTCCCATCCTTAGCTTAGAAGGAAGCAGCAAAGCCTCTGTGGGCGGCAACAGAATAGAAAAAAAAATGCCAGGCCTCAGGTGAAGCATAAGATGAATATGGATGAATGGGATGGAATAATTGATGAGCCACTAATTAGCCTTAGAAGAAAATCAGTGTGATGAGCCACCAGCCAGCCTTATGTAAGGGATTTGACTAACAGGATAAGAAACAAGAGACACTCGTATTGAGAAGATGGGATTTCTTAAAAACAAGACAGAACAGGCCTTAATTCGTTGATGGTCGCACACAGAGTATTTGGCTATACCCACTCCCCTCTCCCAGCCCCGCCCAGGTCCTCCCCCTTACCATCAGGTCTAATTTGTGTTGCCCATATATGTTCTTGAGAACGGAGAGAGGGCAGTTGATCCATGGGAGCTACACCCTAGGAAACCTGACTTTTCCTCTCCCAACATCTATCAGTTTCCCAGAGCTCCTCACGGAAAGACACAGGGTATCGTTCTTGTCCTGCTGTGACATCTGACGGAACTGTGACATCTGACTGAACTCTCATTTCTCATTCTGTCTGTATCCCTAATGCCCCATCAAACAGAGTGGGCTTTGTAGCCACATTTACCATTCTGATTTTGACTTTTCAGGCTTACCCCAAGTGTGCCATTTACAACTCGGACCCTTGACAAACCAACGGTTCTGGGTGAATACAAACTACCCAAAGGAGTAAGTAGAATCTACCTACCTGTTCATTAGCAAAACGTGGGAAGATTACACTTCTCAAGTGTCTGTCAAATCTCCCTGAAGGTTTTTGCTGGGAGAGCATTCGTTCTGGAAACCCCACAGAAGACAGGCATCCTTGTGGGATGCTACTAAGAACAGATTTAGGGACAGTGTGGCTCTAGAGATACAAACATGGACTGTCTGTGAGTGGTCCTGAGTGAGTTGCAGGAATGTGTAAGCTTCATCCTTCCTCATCTGAAAAAAATGGGGAGAGGAGGTGGTTGCCAAAATGGAACACACACACACACACACACACACACACACACACACAAATACAAAGTCCTGGGTTGGGGTGGGTTCTGGGTGGGGCAGAGCACTTGCTGCACAAGGATAGGATCTGGATTTGAGTCTTCAGCATCCATGTGAAAAGCTGGATGTGGCTGTTTGGGACAGACAGCATTGTGGGGTGAGGACAGAGGAAGGAGAACCAGTGGTCCTTGCTGGCTGCTATCTTAAATCCAAGTTCAGTCAGAGAACCTGTGTCCAGGAAATAAGGCAGAGAAAGAACCCCAGATGTCTTCCTCTTGCCTTTGCATGTGCACATGGGTACATGTACTACCCACATCTATGCACATGTCACACCGTCCCTAACATTTGTCAAGCACTACATCATCATTGTATTTCCGTGAGTTATTTTTGCTACTGTTTTTTTTTTTTTAAATCATCTCTTTCTGTGTGTTCTTAGACGGTGTTAACACTAAATACCCAGGTGCTGGGTTCTAGCGAAGACAATTTTGAAGATGCTAATAAGTTTAGACCCGAACGCTGGCTTCAAAAGGAGAAAAAGATCAACCCTTTTGCTCACCTCCCATTTGGCATTGGGAAGAGGATGTGCATCGGACGCCGGCTGGCTGAGTTGCAGCTCCACTTGGCTCTTTGCTGGGTAAAAGTCTTCACTGGGTTTCTGCAACCCCATCCTAGGCTATTCCACAAAGCAGGGGTCGAGAGGGTTAACTGTTCTTTTATCGCAATGTGTGTTACAGATAATCCAAAAATATGACATCGTGGCCACAGACAACAAACCTGTGGAAATGCTTCATCTTGGCATCCTGGTACCTAGCCGGGAGCTGCCCGTTGCTTTCTGTCCACGGTAGGATGCTCAGGTGAGTGTCTGGATCCCGGTTGCCTCTGAGCACCTTACCCGACCAGGACTGAGCAAAGTTCGAAAATGTCTAGACTCAACTTTCTTTCTTTTCTTCTCTCTTCTTCTTTTAAAGATTTTATTTTGAATGTCTGTGTATGTGTGCCACAGGAGTGTGGGTCCCCACAGAAGTTATAAGAGACCATCAGAATCCCTGTATCTAAAGTTACAGACAACTGTGAACTGCCCAAATGACAGGTTTCTGGGAACCAAACTCAGGTCTTCTGCAAGAGCAGAAAGTGCTCTTAACCATGAGGCCATCTCTCTAGCCCCACATAATTTCTCTCTTTTTTTAAAAAATTACTGAATTATGGTTTTGTTTTTCTTTTAATGTGGGCCCAAGTATGTCACTTAAGCCCTGTGCTAAGAAATTACTTCCGTAGTCAAGCATGACTTTGTAAGTCTGATTGGTTTCTCCTAATGCACACTGCAATGGAATCAAAACCATTGATGGGACACAAAAGAGGGATGGAGAAACTTTATTGTCTGAGGTGGAAGGTGACACACCCAACCCATGGCTTGACAGTCACGTTTGTGCTTGACGCCAGCTCTCCCACTCTCCCTTCCCAACAGTATGAGTAGGGTTTGCTCAGGGTCAGGAGCCACTGAGGCCAGTGGATCATTTAGAGGAACACACAGTTATTAAGGAAGCTTCTGAAGGAGGTCCCAAGAAATACAAACATTATTCCATAGTGTCCAGAGTAACAGAAAACGTCAAATTCTGAGGCCACATGAAGTGCCTCTCCTAGGCAGCCTGTTGTAAGAATTGATGTTAATGACAAGTCCCGGGGCATCAACAAGACCAGAGTGCACATGTAACTCATTGAGCTACACTTTTGGCAGAGATGCCCACAATAATTTTAATTTTAGCTTCTTGTTTTCCAACGGCTGAGATACCCTTTGTGACATATGATATGTGTCTAATTGATTTTACAGATTTTTTTCACCCCAAATCAAGACCAGGAATCTTCCTCTTTCTGCAAGAAAGCTGCTTATGGCTTCGGTATTCCTAAACGGCAAACTTCAAGGACCAGAGCATGGGACAACCTGCGAAGCATGGCGCACATAACCTTCTGCAGAATGACTGTAACAGTGATGTTTACTAAGCCCTTTACTCAGGGAAGCACTTGGGGGTCCGCAATGCCAGGCGCCGCCCACTACACTTTACCACGTGTTTACATTAGCCAATCAGAGCCCTCAGGAGCCTGCTGTCACTCCATTTTCTGTGACGTCACCGCGAGGCTGCCAGTCAGCCACTCTAGTAAAGGTTAATAAGAGTTTCTGATGCAAAACCCAAAGAGGCAGCTTTAATTCCCATTTACACTTGACGAAGACCTACTATGGCTTTATTGTCTGAGTGGGACTGACAAATCATTTATTATACTCGGTTTCGTTCAATATTTGAGGAAACACCAGCTGTAAACGGAACTAAACATTAGGTAAAGCTATCTTTCCGGCTTACAAGGGGAAACACTGTTGGAAATTAGAGACTGTCTACTTTAAGAAGTTCTACAGTGAAGCCAGTTCCTTGCTTATGAAGGCTTCGTTGGTGCAGAGGACTCTGTAATTTCTTATTTCAATGGTACCTTTCTCTGTGGTTTTAGAGTGTGGATAGATGGATCAACAGTTTCTAAGGTGTGCGTGTGTGAGCGCATGTGCTCGAATGGCTGTGGTCCCTGAGGGTACTTCGCTTCAGTCATGTTTTTACATAAAGACATAGGTACCCAATTTAGGGTCTGCAGTGCGGAATTCTGTCCTGAAGTTTAGTCAGAGCTTAGAGGAATGCATTGCAAGTGTAAGAATAGAACTTTCTGTGCCTTAATTTCTTTATCTATTCAAAGTGATGATTGTAACATATGCGCACTACCCGTACAGTGTATAGTGGGGCTTGGACCCCGTGGGAAAGCACAATTTCATAAGCGCAAAACACAATTATGTTCTACTGACATTTTAAAATGTTTACATATGGCTTGTGCATTTTTTAACCAGTACTGTTTTTCTATAGATGTTTACTGATGATTTCTATATATTCGATAAAGATTTCCCTTTTAGCTTATGGTTTTAGAATGTTTCTGAAATATACATTTATACGTACATTTGAATGAATATGTGAATATGGCTGACACGGTCATATGCTTTGTCTTTCATATAAAATTATTTTTAGAGTTATAAATTCAGAGGCTGTAGTTCTGTGGTAAGAGTTTTTGCCTGGTCTTTGTGGGGTCCTGGGTTCAATCCCCAGTACTGCCAAGTAATAAAAAATAAAATAAAGAATTACACCTGTATCGTCAGATCTCGTTTTTATATATTTGTCTTTCTAAAAGCTTGCATTACATCTATTTGGGGAAGCACACCTGCCACATCATATCTGGGGTGGGGGCGGGGAGCGGAAGACAAGCCAGAGTCAGTTCCCACCTTTCATGTCCAGGTGCCCAGGATCAAGCCCCTTTAACTGCTGGCCCCAATAACCAGGCCTTGTATTTTATTTACATCTTTGAATTTTTTGAATGTAAGAATGATTGTTTTAAGTGTAAATACCTGAGACATCTTTTTTTTTTCTCTCTCTTTTCTGTGCTTCATATGGCCATTTAAAAAAAAAAAAAAAAAAGACTGGAATTTTGTTTTATTAGTAGAAAATGTTGTGTGCCCGTTTTTTTACAAGCCCTCAGCACCCTCAGGAAAGTTTAGATTTTGACAGCCCCTTTGCTGAAAGAGGATCCCTTGATAACAAAATAAACCTTCGGGTTTTGCTCTTACCAGGTTTTCAAGTCTCGTGCCCATATTCTGCCCCCTCCCCACCCACACACACAATATCAGTGTTTATATGATCACTGACCGAACACCTGAGAGGAACCAGCATAAGGAAGATGGATTTATTCTGGCTCCCAGTGGAAGGATACACAGTCCTTCATGACAGAAAACCTTGGAGGCAGGGGTGTGGCTGTACCTGCAGGGGTGGGAGGAAGAGTGCGAGGTTGCTGCCTCACACCTCTGCAAACCACAAAGAGAGATGGACTGATGTGGAACCAGTCTCCAACCCCCATCTAAATCCCACCTCCTGAAAAGCCCACAGCCTCTTAAAACAGCGCCACCTGCTGGGGACCAAGTGTCCAAACACACGAGCCCACGGAGGATATTTTATATTCAAATCATTATTAACCATCAATCCCATCATGCTGGCTGTAGCCGTTATCATTTTCCTCCTAGATCAGTGCAATAACTTCAACTCATTCTTGATTCTTCTCTGCATTCTCAATCTATTCTCTCTCCCTCCCTCCCTCCCCTCCTGTCCCCCTCCATCTCTTGCCCTCGCTCTCACCCTTGCCCTCCCTCTCTGTCTTTCTGTCTCTCTTGCTCTCGCTCTGCTCTGCTCTTGGGTAATGCAGGCTGGCTTCAAATGTGCTATGAAGTCAAGCCTGATTTTTGAACTTTTAATCACACCTCCATCTCCTGACTGCTAGGATCACAGCCATGTGCCACCGTGTCCAACTCTTTTCACATATCAGCCTTGACCCCATCTCAGTACTTTGTAGCTGGCCCTCAGGTCCTCTAACATAAAAATCCAATCCTATAAACTGCTCTTTCTTGCACCATGAAGCCTAGATTCACCAGCTGGGTAGCTCAGCCCACATCAGGGCCTCTGCTCTCTTCCACTACTTCAACATCACCTCCCCCCCCAAATCATGCATACCTACTATGCTTCCCTCCCTCCTGGTAACTCCCTGCTGTCGTCTCCCACACACCATGCAGAACTCAGTCCTAGTTTCCTCCAGGTGATCCAGATTCTGTCCACAGTCTCTGACCCTGGAAACAGGATTCAATAAGCTGTGGTCCCTGGGGAGTCCTGAGACAGACCAGGGAGTGTCGAGACTCCTGGAGTCCTGAAATTTAGGCTGTATCCTGGGAATTCCCTCCTAGGTGTGCCTGGCTCTCACTGTATTCAGGTGCAGTGGTAAGGCCAGCTCAAGGGTTGTCTTTAAGGAGGACTACAGGTGCTAGCCACTAGGAGCAGAGCACAGAGACCAGAGAAAGCACACAGATAGGAAGGCAGCAGCAGAGGCTCAAGCAGGGCAAGGACAGTGCTGCCACCCCTTGCCGGGTCATGAGAAGGTCACCTAGCATTGACCTTGACCTCACTGGTTAGAACCATAGTAACAACTAGTGTTTATGAACTCTTTCTCTGGGTAGAAGAGAGTGATCAGTAGAGGAACTTCCAAGCAGGTGACAGAGTAAGGTAGGCAGCAATGCCCATTTAACCAGCTTTAACCTGTGTCCATTAGTTGTCCCTATTGGGAGCACAGAACTGCCTGAGAGAATGAAGTTCATTTGGATCCAGCAACCCGGCGCAGGCACAGCGGTAGACAGGAGATGGACTCTACTCTGCTCCAGCCTCATTTCTGGTGCATATCTCAAATGGGATGCTGTGATGGTTTGTATATGCTCGGCCAAGGGAGTGGCACTATTAGAAGGTGTGGGCCTGTTGGAGTAGGTGTAACTTTGTCGGAGTAGGTGTGACACTGTGGATGTGGGCTTAAGACCCTCATCCTAGCTGCCTGGAAGCCAGTCTTCTGCTAGCAGCCTTCAGATGAAGATGTAGAACTCTCAGCTCCTCCTGTACCATGCCTGCCTGGATGCTGCCATGCTCCCGCCATGATGATAATGGACTGAACCTCTGAACTTGTAAGCCAGCCCCAATTAAATGCTGTCCTTTATAAGAGTTGCCTTGGTCACAGTGTCTGTTCACAGCAGTAAAACCCTGACTAAGACAGATGCTGATGACAGACAATGCAGAGAAGAACTCATGATGCCCTGCTGTGTGGTTGTAGGATGTAGGAATGGAACGTGGGTGGACCCTACCCCTGACCAATCACATGCTCTGTTTTCACAGCAAAGAAGCACGAACCTCTTCTGGCGCTATTGACTCGGACTCATGAGCTACAGTCTGACAGTATGAGGGCTACTGCAACCCTAAGAAACTGTCCTCTGCTTGCTGACTTTCCCAACCCAAATCCCCAGTGTCCCTCTGCTCTAGAGAAACACCCTCTACCTCCGAGGCCTTCAAAGTCCAAGCCGGTGTAGTGAGGAAAACCTGGCTTCCAGAAGAGATGACCTCACCTGGGCTTCTGCCATAGAGAAATCATTTCTTAGCTATATGAGGGGAGGTGTCCACTATTAAATGGAGACTAATATACTTTGTGTCCCTGTCTTTTCATGAGGCTTAGAAGAAACTGGGATGTATTTTGCCAGGGCTTGACTCGGAAGAAGAATGGTGTTAGACCTCGTATGTTCTGGATCAATGACGAGGAAATGAAGCGCACCCCTTTACAGGAGCCAGGTGTCAGACAAGGTGCCCAGTCCCCGGAGGCAATGGGAGCACAAGCACAGTCAGGTTTCTCATAGCTGAGATCTAAGAGGCCTGGGAACAAGTAACACTTTAATTGTCCTGGAAAATTATCAAGACAGTTAACAGTCACGATTTTTAGTCCCGATGTTTTATGCTATATTTTATGCTAAACACTAAAAAGTAAAACTCCACATATTAAATTTGACATTCAGTATGTGGTTCCATTATGGATGCCCACGTGCAGTGTTTCTGAGTCCATCCATCCCTCCAGCGTTATCAGCTCTGTCAGGAGTGTCTATCGCTGTGAACCTGCTGGAGGTGTTTGCTGTTAAGTGGGCTGGAATCTGTCACTGTTGTTCCTTTTAATGCTCGGATTGTCCTGATTTAACCAGTATGATCTTTTCAAGTAGATCCCAGTGAGCACTCAGTGTGTTGCATTTTTGAGCCCTTCCAGCTCCAGGGACAAGAAGATACATTCTTCTACACCTATCCCAGCCCAGGAAGCCTCTCCTCATTTAAAAAGTCCAAAGTTTGTGTCAGTGGAAAATGGCTTTCAGAAACCAAGATCTGGGTCCTGGGTGTGGCCGTCTAGATACTGTGAGCATGACTGAGGAAGTGGCATATGGAGGGAACAGGGGTGGAGGGGAGGAAGAGACAGACAGACCAAGAGACACTCAGAAAATCTGGGTGAATGGTATATCTGAATTCTTTGTATTGTTCTTGCAGCTTCTCTGAAATTGTGTCAATATAATAAATCTCAAACACAGTGAGGATCAGACCAGCAGTTCTGTTAGGAGCCATGGGGTGAGTGCAGACCCAGGTAGCTTTGCTCTGAATCCCAGGTTCTTCACTGTGGGAAACTGGACAGGTGATTTTGATCGGTCCATGTTTGAATTTTCTTCCTTTCATAGACACCACAGTGTTCTTGATAGCATTATTGAGAGAATAAATGAAAACAACATGTCCATATCCCTGAAGTCTATCTTTCTCTTCTAAGGGCCATGAATATCAGTCTGTCTGTCTGTCTGCTCTCTGTCTGTTGAGTTGACTGATTTATTCTTGCATTAAAATTTAACATGTGGAAGACAGAATGAACCTGTGCATACTCCTCATGGAAAACCAATACAGTCTGTATGACTCTAAAGCCCAGAGGCAAATCACAAGTGGGGTGTGTGCCTGTAATCCCAGGATTCAGGAGGCAACAGCAAGAGGATCGAGAGTTCAAGGTCCTCCTCAGCTACATACAGACTTTAAGACTAGCCTGGCTACAAGAGACCCTGTCTCAAAACAAAACAAAACAAACAAACAAAAAAAAAAAAAAAAAAACAAACGAAAAGCCTGCAGACAATGAGTGACCACCAGAGCCATTTCCTTACTCAAACAGGGCGTGAACTTCCGGCCTTGAGCAGGCTTCCCTCCTTAGGTCTCCTGCCATACCTGACTGCTGACACCTGCTGATTTTTTCCTTTGATGTTTCAGTTCTCGGTGTATTCACCAACAAACTAAAATGTACTAATACCCAATTTGCCGGTTGGTGTTATCAGCTTGACAAGATCCAGAATCCTGAGAGATGGGCCTCCAGACAGGCCTGTGGGGAATACCTTGATTGTAGTAATTGAGACCCACCCAGTTTGGGTGGCACCATTCTCTAGGTGGGATCCTGAACTGTAAAAATGGAGAAAAGGTAACTAGAAGCAGCGTGAGTTGCACTCTTCTGCCTGTAGATACATTGTATCAGATGCTTTTTGCCCGTGGAGCGAGGACAGGCTGTACCTTGTCAGAATGGGACAAGAAATGGGAAAAGAAAGGAAAACATCTGGCTAAAGTGTTGCAGTCTCTCCAAGAAGCTGTAAAGAGAAGTTAAGCATCTTGCACCAAGAACTGCAGTAAGCAGAACCTTGGGCTCCCGCCCTGTGCTCCACAGGACTTCTTGATTTTCCCACACTCCGTGGCACTTGAAGTGCCTAAGTGGGTCAAGAGCCTGTCATCGAGTGTCCAGGAGAAGCTGACTGGCTAGAAGCCAAGACTCCGATTCTGATTCAGGCGAATGTGTTGACTTGTCTCTAATCTCCTGAACGGGACCTTGACCTCAGTGGCAGAACCACTTAGTGCCAGCCCTCATCACTGCTGACCGCCAAACCTGTTATCAGTGACACTTGATGCTCTCCGTCACCCTGACGTCTCAGCACCGGACCTTCTACGTAGCGGCCAAGCTGAGTACCAGTGCTGTAAAATCGCTTAGATTTGCCCAGCAGAAGCTTTTCCCTGACGTATTCTTTTTTTTTTTCCCAGAAATAAAAACAGCATAAAATGCTCTTAGTAAGCAAGGAACCAAATGGTGAGGTGCCAGGGTTGCCCTAGAATGTGGGAGCTAAAAGGCCAGGATGTAAAAATTAATATAGAGATCTGTCTCTGCATATTCAGAAAGTGGATGGTTTGTTTAGTCTTCCGAATCGTTCCCTCTTTTTTAAAATTTCTTTCGCCATTTTCATTGTGTTTATTCACATTACATTTGTTTCCCTTTTAATAAATAGAATTTATTTTTCAGTCCATTTATCGTTAATGGTTCTTCAGTTATTTGCTGAGATCTCTTCACCCAGGTGTGGTCTACTGGGGGCTGTAGACATCTTCTCGCTTGGAGCATGTGCCAGTTGATGGTCGCTGTCATCTTGACAGGACTTAGACTAACCGTGGAAATACGCCTTGGGTGTCTCTTTCAGTATGTTTTCAGTTAGGTTTGATTGAGTAGGAAATTTGTGTGTGGCGCCATCTCACGGGCTGGAGTCCTGGACTGGATAAAGAGGTGACAAGCCTCTCTCTCTGCTTCCCTGATTCCCTACTGTGGACACAGTGTGGCTGGCCCCATCATTCTCCTGCTGCCATGCCCTGTCCCCTCCCTGCACCACCACCCCACTCCCAACCCCGTGATGGACTACACCCACAAATCATGACCCGGAATGAACCTTTCTTTCCTCAAGTTCTTTGGTCTCAGCAGTGAGAAAAGTCGAAAACACACACACAACAACAACTGGTTGGTGACTGCTTCCTGAAACAGCAGTGACAAGTCCTGAAATTGAGGCGGGAAGACAGGATAGAGGTTCCCCAAGTAGTGGGTGATGTTTGCCAACAGTGCCAGAAGAGGAAGTCACCCTGCTTTTCTATTTTCTCACCCGAACAAAAATATTCTTGATAGCAAAGCTGGAGCTACAAAGTATCTGCTTACCTTTAGAAAGTACCCCTGGGTAACTCATGAAGCTCCGGCTGGCTTCAAACTTGGGATTCCTACCTCACTTTTCAAGTGCTAATGTGTGGTATCTCCCTTGGCTTCCAAACATAGAGAACTCCAAGCCAGCCAGAGCTACATAGTGAGACCCTGTCTCAGAAAAACGAAGCAAAACAAAGCAAACCAAAAAGACAAAATAGCAATAGCAACAAAAAAGAAAACTCATCTACAAACACTCTCATTTCTCACGGAAATGGAAAAATTAAAGCAAGAAACCCAGAGATGGATAAAAGGAGAGACACTTGAGTTTTGAGGCCATGGTGTAGGTTCTCATTCAGGAACAGAAGCCGGTTGTTAATTTTAATGGACAATGGAATCCTAAACACAAGGGCACACAAGGGCCCAGGTTCCAGAGGACCAGCACAGGCTAGACCACAGCTAGAGAAACAGCTCTCGGTGAGATTCCTAACCCTGTTATTCAGGCTGCTTTGTCTTCTTAAGCATTTCCGGAAAAAATCCTGCTGAATCCTCTGGCCAAGCATCAAGTCAACTTGCCAAAGCATTCCAGGGCTCACTGGCAAGTGACCCGGAAAAAAAATTCATATTAAGACTTCAAAAGTCTCCAAGTGCCGGAAAAAGCTTAAAATAGTTAACTCATCAACCAACCTAGAGTGAACTGCAGAAAGTTTGTCCAGCACCCTCCTGGTAGGGACCAGAGAAAGAACATCAAAAACATCCCAGGAAAGGGACGGTTCCGTTGTGGAGGTCAATATAAAACTCCTTAGGCAATGAGTAACTCCAGTAATTATTCCTACCCTGGTGATTCTAATGAAATCTCATTTAACCCACAAATTTCTAGATGACTTTTATCAGGAGACCTTGGAAGTTTGCAAAGAACGCTGATCTTGTCAAAAAGAAATTGAGTAACTTTTTTTTTCTTTTCTTAATGCAGAGCCTTAAAACATGGCTTGAATTTCACTTGTAAACCTGCACAGGTAAGGATAGGACTTATTCTAGAATCTGCAGTGCCCAGGACAAAATAAACATGAGAGATTCTTAATTAAAAAAAAAATTAAGAATTTCAGTATGGTAACAGCTAGACATGAACGCTATCTGAGATCTCTGTAAGTGCATGTGCCCACGAGCCAGCCTGCAGACATCTTCATTAACCAATCAGGGATAATTTGGGGTGGGCGGGGCAAGGTTTACACAACAAAATCTGGTATACTTGAGGATCTGAGGATCTGCTCATCTTGGAGCAACCAGACCTTGGGGCGCAGCGTTTAGCATCTGAGTATATAGCATCACCAGGCCAATGCACTGCGTCTCATGGTTTTTAAACACCTTATGAGTGTAAGGAATTTTATTCACAGGGTTGCTTTTAGTGCTTTCCCTACCTCTAAAATAAATAAATAAATAATCAAACAAATAAATAAATAAACAAATTACAGCTGTTAAGGGACAAATCTGTGTAGTTCGTGTTTCATTTCAATAATGAATGCCTCTGTTTCTTAAAGATTTATTTAAATTATCAATACATGTGTGGGTGTGTGCACAGGAGTATACAGCAGCCAGAAATGTCAGATTCCCCAGGAGCTGTAATTACAGGTGTTGTGAGCTGCCCAATGTAACGTGGGTAATGAAAACCTAACGCCAGGGCCCTCTGCAAGAGGTCAGTGCTCTGACCACTGAGCCATCTCTCCAGGCATGGATCTTTCTTTTCTTTATGTTTCTTTAGTTGATCCTTTCCCCCACCCACCCTGATTTCTGTAGTCTGGGAATTAAAGGCAGGGACTGTACTCTTTCCTCCCTAAACTGGATGACATAAAAAATATAGTTTCAACATTTTTAATGAGTTATATGAATGATAGAGAAGACCAAGGATGAAAAACAGCACGTTAGAAACTGTGATGTCAATCTCAGCACAACTGTTTGTTTCAAACTGTTTTCAGAAAACTGCCCTGACACCCAAACTCATGCTTAGGCCCTTCTAAAGATGACTACCGTTGACACACAGTTGCTCACATAAAATTTCCCCTGCAAATAAGGGTTTTGTTTTGCTTTTTTTTTTTTTTTAAATTAAAACAGCTCTTCTAAAATGTTTGGTGAGAGTTACAGAATGTACAGCTATGACTAATGAGTGCTTAACAAAGCTTTATTTAAAAGTGAGCAGCTCTACATATTATTATCCAAGTTTGCTTAGCCAATGTCCTGCGGCAACTCGGGGACCGAAGGGGTATTACTTCAGCGTCAAGGTTACAATCATCATCAGGGTGCCAACGCAGGAGCCAAGGAAGAAGCTTCCAGAACAAACCGTAGAGGAGCACTGGTACCTGACTTGCTCCCAGGCTCACATCCAACCACGGCCCAGGGTCGCCTGCCCAGGGACCTGCCCACATCAGACCTGGCCCGCCTAGGCCATTTAGCAGTCCAGAAAATTGGCCACGGGCTACCCTGATGGAGGAAATTCCTCAACTGAGATTTTTTTTTATCCTTGTGTATGTGTAGGTTTTGTGTTAAGTTGACAAAAATTAACATATCGTGCGTGTTCTCACCCACGCACCCACACACATGCGCACACCGCATCCAAGATTCAGAGAACACCGTGGAAGAGAAGAAGGAAAAATTAAAATAGCAGGAGGATGTGGAGGGTTACTTCCTGACGAGGCCTGTGCACCTGTGAACTCACAACAAATGTGTTTGTCTGCCCAAGATCAAGATAGTTGACAACACCTCAGCATCGGGGGTGGGGGAGAAGTTCCTGAAACCTCACAAGGCTTAGGAACTCTAGGCAGCCTGAATGGAATGGCAGATGGAAGGGACGCCATCTTCCTTCACGTGTGTGCGCATGCTCCAGCAGACAGCTCTAGTAAAGGCAACACGAATTGGACTCAGCGGATTATAAAATACAGGGATTATAAAATATAGGGATTATATATTATATATATATATTATAATAACAGGGCATAAAATACAGGTTGAAGGGGATGTAATGGCACTGAGAGGTTATCAAAATGCACGGTCTAGAGGTTTTAGATTCCTAAGAATAAATAGAAAATTATTCAGTTGCCGTTTCTCAATTGATTTTTAATGTTGCATATTTAGCTTGGCTATGGTCATGACCTGGTGCCCTGTTCAGTTTCGTACCCAAATCAGGGCCGCACTTTCTTTACCGTTGTCCCAGCTCCTGTGAGCTTCTGCCCAGTCACACCACAGGTAAATTTTGTAATGGCTAATTCCAGAGCCAGCAAGTGCCAGAAAGTCAAAAATCACAGACCCTCAAAGAGTCCCAGACTTTTAAATGGCAAAGATGGGAACTAGAAAAACAGATTGCCTGAAAGTCAAAGTCACTGCCACGCAGAGTAAAGACGCTTGTTTATTCAATAGTCATTCATACATTGCCAACCAACAGCCACGCAGCACCCCAAGCACTGCGGGGTCTCTCAAATTCCCAAGCGACTTTATCACCAGGACTATTACTAAACACCGGTGCTCTCAGAAGCTAATTGGCCGGAAAATGGCAGATAAGGGTTCTAGCTCCAGATCTTTCTTGACCTATCTGATCAGCTTCTCCCAACCAAGTGGTTTGTGGTTGTCTGGATGGAGCAAGACATTCTTTCTTTCTTCACAGAACAAAACAAGAAAATCCTTCATCATTCTCCCGGGTCCGGTTGGAATAAAGGAAAGAAGACCAGTCTGCAGTATAGGAAGAGTGAGATGTACATACATACATACATACATACATACATACATACATGTGTGTGTGTGTGCATGTATTATAAAAGTTATTCAATGTTGCATAAGAAATTAACAGAAACTTGGGCTCAGGAATATGTATCTTGTATAGCCCACAGGAGGAGAGACAGGAATGCCAGCGTGAATCTCCGGGCACTGTAGGAATAATCTTACCTACCTTTCCCTCCCAGACATTGGCTGACACAGCAACCACCTGAAAACCCATCCAAGACTGGAGAAGGTGCTCGTTCATGTAGCAGAAAAGCTGTTTGCAGAGAGCTTTAGCACCTCAGATCCACAGGTCTTTACAAGAGCAGTATGGGGAGACATAGCGACCTTCCCCACCCGAGAGCAAAGAGGTAAGAGGTTCATAGAAGGCAACTAGGGGAAATGATGCCGGTCTGACTCAGTAGCTGTGTTTCCTGGTTAGACAAGGAGTTAGGTGGGAGGGAACCAAGGAAAGTGGGAGCTCTGTCCAGATAACAGTCACTTGATGACATTTCCCCACCAGATTGGAAATGCCAAAGCACTTTCCCAGTTCCTACACATCTACATGCTCAAAAGACCCAAGTTGTTGTTGTTGTTATAGTAGTTGTTGTTGTTTTTTCTTCTTCTTCTTCTTCTTCTTCTTCTTCTTCTTCTTCTTCTTCTTCCTTGTTTATTTATTTATGTACATGAGTACACTAAAGCTGTCTTCAGACACATCAGATCCCATTACAGATGGTTATGAGCCACCATGGGGTTGCTGGGAATTGAACTCAAGACCTCTGGAAGAGCAATTAGTGCTCTTAACCACTAAGCCATTTCTCCAGCACCTGAGTTCTTAGTAATGGCAATTACACAGTGGTCTTGGCCTGTTCCTATAGGCTGTCCAATGCGATCACGAAAGAAATGACATGACGTAAAAGGAGACCCATGTCTCGGTCACCTTATCTCTACAAGTATGTCACCTGTCTCATAAATATTTATGAACACTTTAAAATCCACAGTGAGAAACCCACTGAGGTCTTACTTCCTCTAAGGTCCTAGTTCCTAGTGTTTAGCAGGCCCTCTCCAAACCTCTTTCTTGGCAGTGTAGCTTTCCTTTTCTTGGTTTGGATTTGTTTAATAAACTTGTACTTAAGCCATCTGTATTTCTTGGTTGAAATATTTTTCCTTCAAGAAGTTAAGAACCTCTACTGGGAATAAAAAAAAAATAGCAAGACATAGAACACGTTTTCTGGGGGGCTGGAGAGGTGGTCCAGTGGTTGTGTGTGCTTTCTTGTTCTTCCAAAGGACTTGAATTGGATTCCCAGCACCTAAGTCTAGCAACTTACAACTGCCTGTAACTCCAGCTCCAGTAGCTCTGGCGCCCTCTTCTGGCCACAAGCAGGCACAGGCACTCACACTCGCACACATGCCCTTAGATGGATACACAAAATAAGAACTAAAATAAAATAAATCTTAAAAATAAAAACTGCACTTTTAATGAAGAATGTCACATGGAAGTTGCTCTTGTCAGCTTCACAGTGTCGAGTTGATCCCACAGGCAGGGGGATGCCACACAAGAGCTGTAATAACTGCTGAGAACCCCTGAAGGCTGCCCAGTTGTGTTCTCCTTGAAGTTAGCAGTAGGAGCAATACTGAACAGCCATTAGCATTCACCGAAGCAGTCAGCATGCATTACTGAACTTTAAATATCCAGTACCAACAGGTCAGTACTGCTACCAACACCAGGTCTAAAGCAAATAAGAAATTTACAAATATATACCTTACTTGAAGCCATCTGTCTGTTACAAAGAATACTAGACATTTTAACTGTAAAGCTCAAGGTCTTAAACACTATTATTTCATGAGTTAGTTTCATAGGATTCTGTGTTTGGGTCCATGTGTGTACACATGTATGTGCTTGTGTGTGGTGGACAGAGACTAGCACAAGATGTCTGCCTAAGTCCATCTCCACTTTCCTTTTGGTAACAGGGTCTCTCATTAAGCATGGAACTCTCTGATTCTGCTTCCTCCTGTGTTAGCTCTGAGATTATAAATGCAAGCCACTGTGCCAAAACTTTTTATGGGTGTGTAGTGGGTATCCAACTCAGGTTTAGCCAGGACTTTACACAATGAGCCATTGACCCAGCCCCTCATATGAGATTTTTATATATACCTCAGCCACTTGGCCTCAGCCACACTAGAAGCCAAGGGCACCTCTCTCAGTTACATCACTAGTGATTGCCACATGTCTTCTGGGAGGTGATTTCACTCTGGCTGGGAGGTATGAGTCAGGGCTCTGTGATGAACATTTCCCTGTCTTTAAATACCTTTGAAGCAACTAGAGAATCTCAGGAACCAGACACAAATGTTATCCACAGAAATGAGAGCACCCAAAGGAATATGTGTTCTTTCCAAATATATTTATTATCTCCCGTGAGACCAATCTGCGAGACTTTAAAAATGTTCCCAGTGGAAGCTGAGAACTTAAAGATGTGTGGAAATGAGTTACCAGTTGTTGGGGGTTAATTTTTTTGGTGTAGCTTGGCAATAGAATAAAGAATTGGCTTTCTGGCCAATTTAGGCTAACCAAATTGAGACCACTGAGGTAATCAAGTTTATACTGACCCAAGTATAGCTTGCCTTTACCCCATCCAGAAGGAATCTTACCAAGTGTCTTAGGCAAAGCTTGGGGAATGCACAGACCTTCCTGCCAAAGCTCAAATTCCTCTGGAGATCTATTGATTAGTAAATAGTGTCTTCCAATACAAGCCATTTCTGTAGATCTTACATCAGCACCCAGAATCAATGGAGAAAAACGATTTGTGAACCAAGCATTGTAACTCAATTCAGACAGTGGCTTTTAGAAACATATTTATTTCAATATGTTAATACATTTTATTCCTTTTTAAAAAAGTTTTATTTGTTTGTTTTATGTACATGAGTACACTGTAGCTGTCTTCAGACACACCAGAAGAGAGCATCAGATTCCATTACAGATGGTTGTAGCCACCATGTGGTTGCTGGGATTGAACTCAGGACCTCTGGAAGAACAGCCAGTGCTCTTAACCATTGAGCCATCTCTCCAGCCCCATTTTATTACTTATTAAATAAGGAACATTTGTTTAGTGGGATATAAATGCTATTGTAGAAAAAAATAACAGATTTCTCTGCCCCATCCGTGACTGCAATCCCCCTGCCCACTGCGATGTAAGGCATTTGTGTGGCCAGATAGACACACCTCAAATTTCCAACAAGTTCTGACAATCTGTAGAAAGTTGAAGTGCCAAGCTGAGTATTCTTGGTCTGGCTGCTGATGCCATGGAAACTGGGACTCAGGTCATCTTCTAAGCTACTGCACTATAACTGAGGCTTCAAGCTAGTATGTGTACAATAGACTGCTTTTTAGCGAGTGGTAAAGATTCACCAGCTTTGGCTGTCTGTGTGGCTCCTAAAATCCTCGCACTCACAAGTCTGAGACGGAGGGTTCACGAGTTCAAAGCCAGCTTCGACTAAGTTCCAAATCCCAGGCCATTGAGTCCCTGCCTCAAGCAAACAAGCAAGCAACCGGCAGCCATCCATCTTATTTTCTAGAAGATTCAGGAAAAGAACTTGAAAACCCACTTCTCACTGTCTTCCTACGCAAATCCTGGTATCCTCATCTCTTGACTTTGAGCGCTGATTGCATTTTTACCCAGGGACTGGACTCAAATGCCCCTGTTCGTGTGAGGGTGAATGCTGAGCCTGCCAAATTTGACCAAACAAAAGAAGAATGTTTATGACAGCCTTGCACCTGACATCCTGAATAAACGCTACCAGGCCTCAAGAACCTGGGAGTTCACTCTCCCCTCAAGTCAACATGGCTGGGGACGCAGAGATTCTTGTGCTCACAGAGGGGCGCTGAGAGAAACAGGACCATTAATCACGCAGCGTGTCTCCTCACCTCTGGAAGAGATAAAACCAATACCTGCACTTCACCTGGAAAGCTGAGAGTGAAGGTTGCTAATGACCTGGTGACCTTTTTGCAATCTATGGAGGTGGATCTCACCCACTTTTTGCTGTAGAGACAGTCCTCACCCCAATTCCCCAGAATGAAAATCCCAGGCTCTTCCCTCCCTAGACCATTACCCATCCTTAAGGGAGAGGTCACTGTACTTTATCAGAGACCACACCCGATTCTAGGCTTTAGGAAGGGGCCCCTCACTGAACCTGGCTGTGTGTAAGGCTGGCTGACCAGTGAGCTCTCTGGAGCCACCCACCTTGCAATGCCAGGCTCATAGGTGCAAGCAGTCACCCCCGCTTGAGTACTGAGGATTCAAATCGGGTTCTTCATGCTTCCAGCTTAAGGATCGTACTAAGCCGTGTCGCTAGTCCTGTACCCTCTCTCTTTAACCTCTTTATCATGGGCTGTGCTGTAGGATTTCCATCTTTTACAGATAAGGAAATAGAAGTTTACAGGAGAGAAGGATGCACCGTGGGTTACAGAGATAGTAAATGATACACCTGGGGATCCAACATTCCTTACGACCCCCAAATATAAGCTCATAGCAACCTTGAGGCTTTATATCTGCCCTGTGTGTACCACTGAATACCTAAAATAGACAACTGAAACGGTTGCAACAGGTAGGTCTGAGTTGCAATTGTCAGGGGATGAGAAGAGCGGCTGTGATTTCCTGATCCAGTCAGTCCTTACCTTGAAGTGGTCGAAGAAGCGTTGACTGAGCCCTTCCCTATGGGCTGTGCACTAATCCAAGGTTGACAGATTCTTCGTGAAGCTTCTATTCCAGCAGCCTGATGAGGAGACTCCGGGGTACACAGTACAAAATCAGGATGCAAAGAAAACATGTGAGGATGGAGAGTCGTAGAGGCAGGGATTGCTATTTTAGGTGGAATGGGCAGAGGGGAAATCTCTGACAAGGGTCAAGTCTCTGACTGACTGAAAAGAGGGAACAACCCTTGGTACCTAGGGGACGGAATGCACATTCCACAGATGAAGAGGAAGCTTAGAACCCTCTACAGCTGTAGAGAAGAAGGATATAGACCAAATGGGAGGGGCCTTTGCAGATGCTGATGGGAGACCTGAGGTGAATTTAAGAAGCATGGGGTCTTGGGAGCTTGGGAGGCCACCTTGCTGAGTCTTTGTGTTTTATGAGAGGCTACCAGAGGGTTTCAACTCCCCACATTCGGGGTGTGAGCAGAATGGGTTACAGCGGACAGGAAGAGAGACTCGGAAACACAGTAGCAAACGAAATGGAGATTGGTCCTAAGCCCACAGGAGGTGACCTGAGCGAGCTTGCACTTCACTGGCCCTGATGGGAAGATGGAGACAGTGGTGTTTAATAGATGAGAGACCTGAGGTGAATTTGAGGAGCAAGCCAACAGGATTTACTGACAGACAGATCATCAAGGCTGCGGGGGCCCACCAGCAGCTCCTGACACTCCTGAGGGCACCTCCTCACTTCACAGCCACTCACTGACCCTGTAGCTCCTCAGGAAGAAACCAACCTAATCTCTTTTCTAAGGGTTTTGCCATCTTGAGTCTTCCAGGAGAGCTTATCCTGCCTCTTTTTGTTACTAATCCAGCACCACGCACGGTGCTGTCCCCATACACAGATCACCATGAATGAAATCACGGCTCCACGGATGAGCAAGTGGGGGAGAAAGGGAAACAGCTCCAAGCTGGACTTACAGAAGCAAGACAAAGTACTGACAGGAAGCGCCAGTTGGAGTGTAACTGATCACCCTGGGAGAGCAGCTACCGAGAGGAACAAAGACACCTTTCACCCTGCAGAATTTCAAACAGCCATTCATGACTCAGCACTGGGAGGGAAGCCAGATACCTTGAAGCACGATCCTAGCCCTGAATGGGAATAGCTTAGGTAGCCCTACTAACAAGTAAGGATACAAAGGCATTCAAGTGAAAGGGACTTCATACGCTATCCTGGCACCGTACCCCAGCCCATTTGAACACCCCACTATGGCACAGATCGTGGCTGCTTCTGCACTCATCAGCAGCAGCGACTAGCTACCTTGGAAGCCTTTCCTGGCTCAACTTCAAAGAAAACTCCACTCAAACAGGAGTGGTCTTACATTGTTTGCTATCTCACACTGTTCCACACCCATCCTAAGGGGGTGCTCAGAATCTAATAATGATCACATGATTGCCAACTAATCTCCCCCAGTTGATGATGGGGGTACAAGCTATCCACACACCACAGGTGGGTGTTTTAGTCATTAAAAACCAAACCAAGGAGTGGTGTGGGTTTTTCACACACAGAGACACACACACACACCCCGCTATGTGCTTCTCAGTATCTGTGGGCGGGCAACTCTGGTTTGACAGTGTGTGGAAGTGTCATTCTGTGCCTGAATCACACTCTTTGTGATCAGGACTCTGTAGAGCGTAGGACTGTTAAACACATGCTCCTAGCGTCAACCAAGGCTTTGAAGAGGAAACAATTTGGGCTCTTTAAGTTCTTGCTTTGAAAACTGTTGCTGAAGGCGGAGAGAGTCCGTCCTTCCCTGTGGACCTTGAGACAACTGAGAACCAATGATGCTCAGTGAGCAGATGGCTGCTCAGATCAGCCCAGCGGCCGCGTACGGAACAGGCCTGTGACCACAAGGGCTGTCAAGGAGGAGCCATCTTGAAGGCAGTTTTCAGTCCCTCTTTCCCGAGTCTTTTTTTTTTTCCAGACACAGCACTGGCCACGGAGGTTAAAATATACCCAGAGAAGGCAGGTGTGTCTACCGGAACTCCATCTCCTCCTTCTCTTTTCCCTCAGGTGCAGTGGACTTTCCAAAACTCATGTGATTTGAAACATCACTAAAACACACTTGGCACATTCAGAAGAAGTGAGTGTGGTCAGGCATCGTGGGACACTCCCGTAACTCCAGGAGTCCCAAAGCTAGAATGATGGCAATGTCAAGACTAGCCTGCACTACAAACCAAAGCCCAGCAGACGGTTCTTCAAACTAAGTATTTGTAGGATGCAAATATTTGAATATATATTCAAGTCAATGAATATTTTCAGGATGCAACTATTTGAGGCTTGGCTTGACCCCTCTTGCTAGCAATTCTTAAAAATGCTCAACACATACTCCCTTTCCTTGATCCAAATTTATGGATGACTTATAAAGGAAGAAAAGAGTGGAAATGATTTGCACTTAACCTCAATGCTGCATGTGATCCATCACAAACAACTAAACAAGAGATGGGAGACAGCGCTGTGGTAAAGAGCTCTGGCTGCTCTTGCAGAATGGTTTTGTTTCTCCTACCTAAGTAGGCTGCTCACAAGCAACTGCCTCTAACTCCAGCTCCAAGGGATCTGGCACCCTCTTTTGGAATCTCCAGGTACTACACTCATGTGCACATATCCACAAAGACACACAGACTCTTAACTAAAAATACAATTAAGAGAGAAAGAAAGACAGAGAGAGAAGAGAGGAGAGAGAGAGAGAGAGAGAGAGAGAGAGAGAGGAGAGAGAGAGAGAAGAAATCCAAGAGAAACAGACAGGTCTGGCTTTGAATATGCATATGTATAACTACTATTTTAAAGAGGAACCAAAAGCTGTGCTTTTATCTTGCCTATTTATCTTTTCCACATTTCTCTTAATACATTTTAATTAATTGTCAGGGTTAATTTAATTTAATTAGTTGTGGCCTGTTTGAATGGTGCATTCCCTTGAATCCTTGCCCAGGTATTTACGGCGTGCCTGTACTGTTGAATGACAGTCACATTCTTCTTAAGGATTAAGCCTCATCAACCTTTTCAAAGACATCTTGGGTTTACCCTGGCACCCGGAGATGGAGACAAAAATCAACATCTTCTCGTTACGCGATCATCTTTGGCAAGAGACGACATGATTTCGCCTTCACAGGAAGGAATGTTGCCTGTGTGGAGCAAACCAGGCCCCGTGAACCCGTTCACCCACCAACCCCTCCCCACTCTAATGAGTCAGAGGGAGACAGCCATGTTGGTTCCTCTGGCTGGGTTTGGCACTAGATAAACGGGTACAGAAGTGTCTGGGATCTTTGATGTTCCTTACCTAGGATGATCTGGAGCACACAGGAAAGCTCAGGAGGAAGGAGACTGCCTCTGTGATGTCCCCACTGGGAAAAGTCACTGTGACCAGCCACAAATGCTCTTAGAATTTGTCTTTTGGTCATCATTACAACAGTAATGGAGAGAAACCATCTCCCCTGTTGGCTCAGCAGAAGGCTTGTGTTTGATACCAAACATGAAGATGAGAGAGGCCAGGATGAGAAGTAGGCAGAGGAGCAGAAAGCTGTGAAGAGCCAGACATGTGTGCTCATGTCTTCAAGAGATCTCCTTGGGTTGAGATTTCGAGGCTCATGTCAGACTATGTCAATTCTCCATCCTCCCAGTAAATACCACCACCCCATGTAAATCTCACCAAACACATATTAAACCACCAATAAATGCAACATTAGGAAGCCCAACCTGGACCCTCCAGTTCAAGCATTCCTGTGCTAACCCATACTACCACGCCTCTCTGGCAGAAAGGAAACAGAGACAATGACTAATGCAACTGCATGTAGTGGTACCCAGTTGGAATGAGAAGTGGTAAAGGGAAATGAGGTTCCCACTAAGGACGATGCTGAGATGGGTGGTCTAGTTGTTCCTCACGGCAGGGGATACTGGGCAAGCTGTTCCATCCTTCACACGGGCTTAGCTTAAGGACACATCCAAGGGCAACTGTCCGGGCGGCAAAATGTACTTTAGCACAGTTCTGAGGGGGAATGTGTTTTCCTTTGAGCTTGAAGGTCCCAAACATATATACTTCATGCCAAGCCACTCCAGATCCTTTATCAGGACGCACCCCACCAGTAACATGGGTCTTTGCAGATGCGGTAACAGCTAATGAGAGAAACAGAGTTCAAGGTTCACTGACTACCACAATACCATGCAAAAAGTAGACGCCTGTGAAGAACTTTGTGTTGCCTGTCTTGGGTTGTGAGTGTTGACGGGAAGAAGGGATGAACCAGCTGCCTCAATGAACAGCTAGAAACGGAATGTCTACAGAGAGTGCTAGAGAGACGGCTCAGCGGCAGAGAGTGTGCCCTGCTATTCCAGAGGACCCCAATTCAAAATACTGCCCACAACTGCCGCTCAGGGGATGTGACACTTCTGGTCTCCCCAAGCATCCACACTCAAGTCTACCTAAGCGCGCACACACACACACACACACACACACACACACTATAATAATAATAATAACAAATCTTTGAAAGTACACAAAGACATTAGAAGCTCAGTGTTATGGCTAGTAATAGCACTAGGCACACAAGCTTGAAGTCCCAAGTTCAATGGCTTACAACAATGGTTTAGCTGAGCAGAAACAAGGTGAGGCCCTCGTTAGCAAGGTGGAAGCAGAGAATTGACAGGAACTGTACATATACACCATGGCACCTGTAAGTCATGTTTTCTCTCTGACACATACACAGTAACAGATAACATAAACATTTAACAACAAAGTAGCATCAGTAGTACTCAATTTTGGACCTGAATTTTGTGTGTGAGAGGATGTGAAACTCCCATCCCTGCCTGCACAGTGCTGGTTTCTGACAGATATGCACCGTCACACCTGGTTTCTGACAGGTGTGCACTGTCACTCCTGGTTTCTGCCATGAGGGGATGAAACCTGTGCCCTGTACACACCAGGCAACATTCTGACAACAGACCTAGACAAACCCCAGCCCATTAATTTTAATTTTATTATTTATTCATTGTAATTAATTAATTACAACAAATTTTCACATTCTAAACAATTCAAATTATGATATTTTTAAAATGTTTCTTCAAAAAATAATGCCTGGTTCAATACAAACAAGACATATGTGCCTCAAAAGTGTGACTTAATTAGTAGAACCAGCATGCGTTGTTTGCTAAATGGGGCAAAGTTTGGGATTATCATCTAAGGAAACTATCTTATGTTATATGAATTGTGTGCACTTGTAACTGAAGTTCCCAAGTCTGCAGCTCCAGGGGAAAGACTTAGAATCAGGCCGGGCTTTATGTTCTATTTTATATATGCATATGTGCATATATATACATATATATGTATGTGCAAATATATGTGTGTGTATTATAATATATATTATATATATATATATATATATTTCAAGACATAAAGTAGGTAGTACAGGGGGAGAAGGCACTGCAGAGGCCTCCGCAGTCCAGAGAAGGACAGAGCTGGGAGATTAAAGATTTGCCAAGCTATCTGGTTTTTCTCATCTATTTTTGGGTTCTGCTGAGCAAAAAGCCCCTGCACTTTCTGAACCTGGACTCTGAACATCCTCTGTCTAGTTTACTATAAAAAGAAAAATTCTTTAATAATAAAAAAAAATTAGTGCTGGCATGAGAGTTTCAAATGTTCTCTGGTTCTTCCCAGCCCCTGAACGCCTGGGTAAGCACAAGCTGGTGAATGGCAGGGAGGGGACAGAGTGGAAAATTCTCTTTATTCAAGGTTTAAACCAGAGTGAAGACAGAGTGCTTGCCAGTGGCTGGCTCAGTAAACACATGACAGGGAGAGGAGGGGAGTGGAGGGGAGGGGAGGAAAGAGGAGGGAGGAGAAGGGAAGAAGGAGGAGAAGAGAAGGAGGGGAGTGGGGAGGAAGGAGAAGAGAAGAAGGGGAAAGGGGGAGGAAGGAGGAGGGAAGAGAAAGGAGGGAGGAGAGGGAAGTGTGTTCCCTGTTTTGGAACTGAGCAAGGCACTAGAAGATTCCTCAACAGGAGTTACTGACACAGCAATGTGTGAACCTCAGAAATCCTTTGCTTGTTTTACATGATGTGTTTTACACTTCCAAATTCTCCAAGAAGTTCTAAGGCCTCAGGAATCTCACCTTCTCTGTTGAAGTTTGCCTTTTCTGTCTTGGAAGCCGTACCTGTCTGTGGAGGTGTGAGCCCACTTCCTGCTCACTGCTGGGCAGGGACACATCAGTTTCATATGCCTGAGTCCTCCCCTAATCTGTCTCCTCCAACCCCCTTACCAAACCCTCTACACACCTGGAGATGCCAGCAAATGCCACAGGCCATGAGCAAGTTGGGTTTTGCCTCTGTGTGTGTGTGTGTGTGTGTGTGTGTGTTTTGTTTGTTTGTTTGTTTTTTACTGTGCTAGACATCTTATTTACCTCAGAAATAAAGAAAACTGAAAACAAAAAATAAAGTTGAGAACAACTACTGCATTTCTGTAGACCCCGAAACTCTAGAAGGAAGCCCTCCAGCCCCCCTTACCCACCCGGGTCCCCGGACTCCCCAGTCTGAAAAAACATTATAACAGAGTGAGACAGTGCAGGGGCTCCTCCATCTTGTGTTCTTGACGAGGTCATTTTAGGTTTAACTAGATTTGCTCTTGATAGAGATTGCCATGAAAAATTTCCCAGCTCTGTTTTAGGAACCCAAGGTCAAGATGCCTCAGGATCCTAGCTCCTTGAAACCTCCCCTTGCTGCTGTGGAGCAAGAAACCAGGCTGTGGTTTTGCTTGCTGTAAACACTCAATGCTACACCTGGGTCCCAAACACCTGCATGAAGTCCCAGCCAGCTGGAATAAAGACTTCCAATTGTCTATAAACTGTGTCTGAATGGTTATCTCTGGGGGCTCGTCCTAACAGCTAGAGAAGGTGAGGAGATCAGAGTGCTGAGCTGAGCATTTGTGGACTTAAGCACTGTGAGCATCTGTGGAGTGCTAGAATTTGCTGGTCTGAACCATCTCACCTCGAAACAGGTAATCCCAACAACTGTCAAGACTAAAGCCAGTTTGGGAGGCAGATTGCAAAGTCAAGAATTGCCTGAGCTAAGTTCAAGGTCAGATCGAGCAACTTAGTGAGACTCAGTCTCAGAGCAGAAGGAAAAGCAGGGCTGGGGTGCCCTTTCATGGTGGAGGGCTGCCTAGTGTGTTCAAAACGCTACTTCCAGCTTCCACTGCCAACTGATTCTTTATGGCTGTGGGGATCAGAGAAGAACACTTGCCTTGTGTGTGCAAAGACTAGATGCAAGAATGGATAGGGCAAAACTTTAGCTCCCATGGAGCAGATCTGAGCCCTGCAAGCCCCGAGGTGTCCCACAGCTCATCTGTCCTTGGGTCCCACATTTCTAGTATTAGAAAATAGTGAAATCTGATCCCCACGTTGAAACTCCATTCATTTTTTTTTTCTTCACTCATCCAAGATAATTAAGATCTTTTATACCTGACCACAAACTAGGACTGAACTTTGGTCTCAGGAAGGCCGCTAAAGGCAGCAACTCCCAAGCAGAGCGCTGCAGGGGGCGGGCCTGCCAGCGATTGCCTGTTGAACCATGGCACCTTCTTGGTTCATCAAGGAGTCACTGGGTTCACGTATTGCAAAATCAGACCTGAGACACTGTCTTGCATCCTTCTTGGGCAAGAAAGTAGCACAAACAGCTTTGAGGGAGAGAGACACACACCACCAGCTAGAACATTCTTCCAGATGACTTCTGAGAATCATTGGTAGCAAGATATTAGAGATGTTGAGAATTACTTTCCTTACTATTTTAATGTTTTTGTAAAACATGTAGAATAGAAAAGCACAAAAAAAATTACAGGACTAATGAGTACATACATTTGGTTTTTATGCTGCAGGTATGTTTGGGAAGCAGAGCCAGGGGAAGAGGCATCATGGTTGGTGGTGTGTGCCAACATTCTAAAATGAGACACATGTTCTACCACAGCTGATTCCTGAAGTCAGCAGGATGAGTACGAAGCAGGAGACATGGGGAACAACCCCAAACCTCCATATGGTGCACAGAAGCTGTGTGTCTCTTCCTCGCCATCTCTCAATGTTGCGTGGGACCTGAGAGATGGTCCCACCTCCACAAGTTAAACAGCTATCTGCACAGACTGGGATTTGAACGCCAAAAGGCAGTGGTGCACATGAACTGCGGAGCTATGCAGAGTCACCATCCCATATCCACGGGAGAAGCCCACAGATCTAGTCCAGGTGAGCCGTGAAAGTCATTGCCACTGTTGGTCTACAGGGGTCTTCCACTTCCGATTTCTAAATTGTACACACGTCCACTTCGGGTTATCCCAATTAGGAAATAGAGAAGTTAGTTCAGAGGAATACAGTCCTGCCTTAGCCAAATTAACCTGGGGCAAACCTGCATCCATGAATGGTGTGTCTGCACCTGACCATAAAAATATCCGAAGGGATTATTGCTACAGCCTCACATCCAACTATTCACTCCACAAACACGGGGCGACACTTACTGGGCCCTGGGAGACACTAGTGACCACTAACAGTCACAAATGTCTACAACACCCCCGATATTGATCTCCCTGCGGCTTTCCCACCTCACTGATGCCTCTACAAAGTTGTAGTGATCTTTTAGATTACAGATTATGCCAGGAATGGTGGTGCACCCCTTTCAGCCAAGCACGTGGGAAGCAGATGCAGGCGGAAACTTTGTGAGTTTGGAGCGTTGGGTGAGCATAGTTTTACACACACACACACACACACACACACACACACACACACTCCTACTTGTCTTAAAATGTCACTTCTGGGCTCCTGCATAAACGCATACAAGGTACATCTCTGAGGTACGGGTCCAGGCTTCTGAATCTTAATGGCTTGCAAGGAGAAGGCACACGGATTCCTGATCGCCTCTTCCCTCTGTGCACTGCTCCTATAGGGGATGATGGTGCTCTCTTAAAGCTGTCAAGAATTGGATTAGTGCTGCATGTCTAAAATCTCAGCACTTGGGAGGCTAAGGCAGAGGGAGAATGAGCTCCAGGCTAGCCTGGGTTACATAGGGAAGCCCTTTCTTAAGACACACAAGCAAATCTGTCGAGAGCATGAATCCTTCAATAGGCTTCGTCACAGCAGTAAAATGTTAAATAATATAGTGAGACCGAATGAGCTAACCACCACAGCTCCATCAGGGAGAATAATCGCTCTGTGTCCATCCTGGCTTCCTCACAATGGTCATGATGCAAAGGACCCCTAAACTGTCTATCTTCAGTGAGGCTTTGCCTGCTAAATCCTGTGTGTGAGCACTTCACAACATGCTGAGACCGAAGAGCGGGCAATCCTCTCCCCAAAGGGACTGGCCTGGGGTGACTAACACACTTGCTGAATCACCACGTGGGATTTGATCCTGTTGACACTACGAACTCAGTGCCCTGTGTCCTCCTCTGCTGAAGTCACACTTTAACTGGGAAGCCACAGGCCTCCGTGGCCTCCCTGACCTCTCTCAGTAGGTCAGTGATTTCTGTACACATCTCACTTCCTCTAAGCTAGACCCAGCTGTTGATTCATTGATGAGGGCTGCAGGGAGCAGCTGAGTGGCAAGTGATTGACAGCGGGGGGATCCTGCTGTGGACCTGGTCTCTTGTGATTGATAGCAGGGGGTGGGGGTGGGGGCTGTGGACCTGGTCTCTGAGCTCTGCTTCCAGATGTTCCTGTGGCCTCTGAAATGTGTGAGTTGTCTGGTAAAGGGGCTCTCAAAGGCACGGGGCCACATGGGACTGATAAGATATCGCATGCCACCCGGTCTCTAGCCTGTGTGACAGCCCCTCACTTCTAAACCCAGAAATAAAGTCTCAGTCCTCCAAGCTGGATTCTGTAAGACCGAAACGTTTTGTGAAAGATTTAGAACTGTCCCCAGAACGCTCAACCTTGTACCAAAGGTGCTGACGTGGTAAGGAAACACACAGGAGGTGTGGTGTGTGCCTTTAATTCCAGCACCCAAGAGACAGAAGCAGGATTCCTACACGCCAAAGGCCTGTCTGAGGTGCACGGAGAGACACTGTCTCGAAAGCAATCCGAAGAAAACAAAGGTCTGGAGACTGGGCCCCCAGGTTAAGAGAGCTCCTTAGGCAATCACAGAGATGAGAGTTCAGTAACAAGTCTGGTAATGTCTCAGGCACACCGGAAACCACAGCCTGGGAGTCTCAGCACATGGAAACTTGAATCTGAGGAGCAGAGACAAAAGGATTACTCAGTCCCTGTCCCAAAGGAACCAGTGGAGAATGACAGAGAGGGACATCTATTTGCTCTCCCCATTGGTATTCTATGAGAGTTTGGGTCTTGGTATCTATGGTATAGCTCAGATAATAGTGTTATTAGCGCCCACAAAGGCATGGGTTGTCTCCCCTGTACCAGATGAACTGTTTTGACTGGGGTATGCCTGCAACCCCAGCACCCAGGAGGTAAAAGTGGGAGGATTGGAAGTTCAAACCCACCCTACATCAAGCAGAAATTTTGAGGTCAACACAGGCTGCATGAGACTCTGTCTAACAATACAAAAAGAGTTCTGCTCTTACATCCTAGTGTCCCTATGTCATTGTGTACTATGGGTGTGCTGCAGAAATTCATGGCTCACCTTCCTCCCCTGGCAAAGACACGCCAACACCGTCTCTGGCACGCACACCTGGTCCTCGATAAGCAGGTTTGGCTCTCATCTGGTGTACCCGGTGACCCTAGGCTGCCTGTACCCTCCCTGGATTTGCACTCAGTGCCCTGACTGACACCTGGCCTTGCCCCACAGCAAACAAGCACTGAGAAGGGAACTTTGTAACACTATCAGTCTAAAGGAGTCACAGGCTGGGACACTCTCCACAGTCGGTGACCACAGTGACCTGGAGACACAACTGCCCCAACACCTCAGTGACCCCACCTGGGGATGCTCCCTGCTCCCCCAGGAGACACACCCAGGACTGATAAGTGCTGGCTGAGTCTGGGCAGTGCACCTGCCCAGGAGCACAGGCTGTGGCTGCAGGGCAAAGGTCAGGTGCGACCTTTTCAGAAGTCACCTCCTAGATTGTTCAATGACATCTGCTCACCCTGCTTCTTCGACTGCCCCCAAAGATGAAGAGCACCCTGTGTGACTGGTCCCATTTGCCAGCTCATCCGTTGAATGTAGAGGGATGGATAGGACACATTTGGCCGATGGGAACGCTCCTCTCATCGAGTGTGCAGTCCCCGAGGTTTGTGATGGGTTTGCTCCCACTCAAGGAGAAGAAACTGGCTCAAAGGGGAACAGAATTTAGTGAATAGTCTGAGACCAAGCACACAGTAACTTAAACATAAGGTATAGCATCTATCCAAAAGGTGCTCCCCTATACCTCAAGGATGCTTGCTCAACCTACGTTCACAGAGTCATATTTGTAATAGCCAGAAACTAGAAGCAACTGAGATTTCCCTCAACCATGCTACTCAGCTATTTAAAAAAAAAAAAAAAAGAACATCATGAATTTTCCAGGCAAATGGATAGAACTAGAAAATATCATCCCTGAGGTAACCCAGACCCATAAAGACACACATGGTATGTACTCACAAGTGGGCATTAGCCACAAAGTACAGGATAACCATGCTGCAATCCACAGATCCAAAAAAAGCTAAGTAAAGAGGAGGGCATCCCAGGGGGGAGGGGTAGTGGATCTCACTGAGAAGGGAAATAGATTGGATATTGGGGGTGAATGGAGGGAGGGGATTGGAGGGGAGAGAGTTGGGGATGAGAACTGGCAGGATGAGGTGGGAGGGGGCAGAGAGGGTGAGAACTGGGAAAAGAACTGAAATTAGTGTCGGGGTATTCAGGACTAGCTAAAAATCTAGGACAATGGAAACTCCCAGAATGATGACCTTAGCTTAGCCTCTTGGCAACAGAGGGTATGGAACCTGAACTGGCCACCTCCTATAACCAGGGAAAACTTCCAATATAGGGATGAGGACACCAACCCACCCACAAAACCTTCAAGCTAAAATTGGTGCTGTCTACAAGATGTGAATGGATAAAAAGTAGAGAAGAGATTGATGGAATGTCCAACCAATGACTGGCTCAACATGAGGCCCCTCCCATGAGAGAGCCAACTCCTGTCACCATTAATGATATTCTGCTATACTTGCAGACAGGTGCCCATGATAACTGTCCCTGAGAGGATTCACCCAGCAGCTGATGGAAACAGATACAGAGACCCACAGCAAACATTATGCAGAGCTCAGGGAATCTTGTGGAAGAGTGGGAAGAAGGATTGAAGGAGTCTTCAGACCAGAAAGGTCAAGTACACCTCAAGATAGTCTACAGAATCAACTGAACCCATAGGGGCTCACAGGGACCAAACCACTAACCAAAGAGCATGCATGGAACTGGCCTAGGCCTTTACACATGTGTAACAGATGTGCACCTTGGTCTTCATGTGCTACCCATAACAGTGGAGCATGGACTGTCTAGGACTCTGTGCCTGCCTTTGGATCCCTTTCCCCTAAGTTGGCTGCTTTGTCTACTCTCAATAGGAGAAGAGGTTCCTGGTCTTTCTGCAACTTGATATGCCAAGGGGGGTTGATGTCCACGAGAGGCTCCTCTTCTCTGAGGAGAAAGGGAGGGGGAGTTGTGGGGAGAGGAGGGGAGAGGGGCTTCGAGGAGAAGAGGGAAGGAAGCCATGATTGGGATGCAATATAAACAAATTAATTAATCAATGAAAAAAGAAAAAACACACGAGGAAAATGAAGGAGGCTGAGCTCTGTTTGTCCGCTGTGTCCATGTGTCTCCTGAGGATGGGATGCCCTTTTACACTTCAGTGTCCCTGAAGCTGCATCTGTGTGGACCCCACTACATCAGAAGAAAGATGGCAGACCCTTTCCAGGTTGCCCTGGTGAACTCACAGAGGGTCTCTCCTCCTGGTAGCATTTGCCTTAGGGGTTCCCAGAATGCTGTTTGTACACCTATGAAGGACTTGTGGAGAGAGTTACCCAAAAGGTGAGATCTGGTCCCGCACCGTACCCATCCCCTGTGCACCCACCCCTGCTCGTCAGAACTCCCTGAAAATTCACAATGAATAGACTGTTTCTCCCCGTGTGTCTCTCTGTCTCTATCTCGGTTTCTCTGTCTATCCCTGTCTCAGTGTCCCTTTATTCTCTCTCTCTCTTCTCTCTCTCCTCTTCTCTCTTCTCTTCTCTCTTCTCTCTCTCTCTTTCTCTCTCTCTTTTTTTCTCTCTCTCTTTCTCTCCTCTCTCTGTCTTCTCTCTCCTCTTCTCTCTCTCTCTCTCTCTCTCTCTCTCCTCCTCTCTCTCTCTCTCTCTGTTTTCCTCCCTTTGTTTTGCTAAGTAAACTTCTTGTTAAACCATCTATGTCTCTAGGCTGATCTAGTATTTCTTCCACAGAAAAGAAATGATGATTGAAAGCCTTCACAGGTTAAACTTGTTCCACTAACCCCAGTTCCAGGGGATCCAATGCTGACTTCGGCCTCCAGGGACACCAGGCACACACACATGGTACACAAATATCCTGTAGGCAAAATACCCATATCCATCTAACGATAAATTAAGTATGTATAATTATATATCACTGTACCTCAAGGTTTTCCATGGATATTCCCCCACTGTGCACTCATGGTGCTTGCAGTGAACCCCCTCTTTCTCCTTCAATAGTTTAGCTCCCCGGTTGAAAATCCCCAAACCTTCAGCTCCACTCTCTCCTGTTCTAATTCCAGGTTCCTCTGTTGTTTCCCTGTGCTTTTCTTCCCAAGTCACCTTGAAGCTGGATTGGTGTTTCTGTGGTCTGTCCTTGTCTGTTCCTCTGGGCTCTGAAGACCAGCTCCTCTTGGCCCCTCCCTGACTTAGAGCATAAGAACCTAAGACTGGCAGCCAATTCTGCTTACACATCCATTCACCCACGAGTGAGCATAATGCTCACTCTGTAGAGCGCTCGGCTACTGTGCACAGAAGCCTGGCTGTGGTCCCCAGTTACTGCAGGAAACCAGGCTTGATGAAGCCATTCATAATTTCAGACTAGGAAGGTGGAGACTGGGGGATCAGAAAAGCAAAGGCATCCCACATGACACAGATTAAGGTCAGCACGGGCTGCATGAGACCCCGCCTCAAAAACAGAAAGATATCTAATTTTATATTCTAGTGTCTCTATGTCATGGGTGTGCTCTGAAGTGTGCTTAAGAACCCTCATGGCTCACCTTCCTCCTCTGGCACTGAAACCCCTGACACCATCTCTGGCATGCACACCTGGTCCTCGATAAGCAGTTTGTCTCCCATCTGGTGTACCCGGTGACCCTGGGCTGCCTGTACCCTCCCTGGCTTTGCACTCAGTGCCCTGACTGACACCTGGCCTTGCCCCCACAGCAAACAAGCACTGAGAAGGGAACTTTGTAACACTATCAGTCTAAAGGAGTCACAGGCTGGGACACTCTCCACAGTCGGTGACCACAGTGACCTGGAGACACAACTGCCCCAACACCTCAGTGACCCCACCTGGGGATGCTCCCTGCTCCCCAGGAGACACACCCAGGACTGATAAGTGCTGGCTGAGTCTGGGCAGTGCACCTGCCCAGGAGCACAGGCTGTGGCTGCAGGGCAAAGGTCAGGTGCGACCTTTTTAGAAGTCACCTCCTTGATTGTTCAATGACATCTGCTCACCCTGCTTCTTCGACTGCCCCCAAAGATGAAGAGCACCCTGTGTGACTGGTCCCATTTGTCAGCTCATCCGTTGAATGTAAGAGGGATGGATAGGACACATTTGGCTGATGGGGACCCTCCTCTCATCGGGTATACAGTCCCTGAGGTTTGTGATGGGTTTTGCTCCCACTCAAGGAGAAGAAACTGGCTAAAAGGGGAACAGTATTTCCTCACTACATCTAAGACCATGCACTCGGTGAATTAAACATAAGAGAAATGAAGGAGGCTGGTCTCTGTTTGTCTCCTGTGTCTCCTGAGGATGGTGGTACCGCCAGTGTCCCTGGAGCTGCAGCTCTGTGGACTGTTAGCATTCCTTCTAGGCTTAGCCCCACAGTTACCTGGTAACAGCCAGGTGTGCATGTCTCAGTATATTGCTTCCTTCTCTTACTCTCTTACTCTCTTCCCTCTCTGTCCCTTCTCTCCCCATTCCCCTTCCCCCTCTCTTTCCATGCGTTTATGGCAGGGTTCTCCTCTCTTCTTCCTCCTCCTCTTCCTCCTCTTTGTCTTCTTCCTCCTCCTCTTGTTTTCCTCTTCCTTGTCCTTCTCTTCTTCTTCCTCCTCGTTCTCCTCTTCCTCCCCCCGCCTGCCTTTCTCTATCTCTACTCCCTCAACTGCCCTCCCCATTCCCTAAATAAAATCTATTTCATACTATATCTCTGCCTCTCATGTGGCTGGTACCTCGGGGGAAGGGATACCTCAGCTTGGGGGTCCGCAGGGGTACCCCCTTCCACCTCCCCACACCTCACTCTACCAAACATATTCCTGGCTTTCTTTCCTTTTTATAAAACACAACATGGACCCCACTGTAACAAAAGAAAGATCAGGGCGCTTTCCCAATTGCTGCGGCTTGTGAACTAAGAATTTCCTCTCTGTGTATCATTCACCTTGTTGCCAACACCCCCTCACACACTTTTATACTTGTAAAGGGATCATAAAGAGTAATCCCCTGGGGTGGGGGGTTGCACCATCGTGGTTTAGGAGGGAGAAGGGTGTCCTTTTGCATCCATGAATATGACACCTATCTTGTAAACCTTTTTCAAATCTGAAATGAAAAACCCAGTCCCAGGGGATGTCATACCTCTTAGGGGTCAGCCTCCCTGCCTCTCTAGCTCCTTTGCTTGAGTTTACTAAGTAAACTTCATGTTAAGCCAGCTGTGCCTCTTGGCTGAATTCTTTCTCTTCATGAGATGAGAACTGAGGTTTAAAAACCTTCCTGGGCAACAATACCAACGGGCCTTGTGCTAGAATGTATGACTAATCCCCACACAATCTCAGGCAGCTTGAATATCGTGTTCATTTTGCTCAGAGAAATCAGTCCATTGACAAAAGGACCCAGGTAATAAATGAGGGTCCAGAGACATGTCCCAGGAAGGCCAGCTACAGATCAAAGTCTTCGCAGAGGAGAGAGTGGTAAGCACCGTGAAGGGACCAAGATAACGCAAGCTGTGGAATCATGACCCATGAGTGTCTGTACATGGTGTGTGTGTCGACTTGATAGTGATTCCCTCCAAACCGAAACACTGCATCCCAGAAGAAGATAGTCCAAGACTACGGAAATGACCAAGTCCTGAGAGCCTTGGTCCCTGGAAGCCCCTCAGCAAAGTCTGTTCTTTCAAAACATCTTTTTGAACTTCAAGATTTTTCTCTAAGTTCTTCCCTCTTATAGTGTTGTATGGTCATAATCCTTTCTTTGCAACCTGCCTTAGTTACTTTTCAATTACTGAAAGTATCACGGCCTAAGCAATTTATAGAGGAAAGGGTTTATTAGTGTTTTATAGTTTTAGAGAGCCAGACTGTCATGACAGGACGCGTGGCAGCAGGCAGACAGGCATGGCACTGGAGAATTAGCTGAACATTTACAGCTTGAGACAAGAACCATAAGGGGGGAGGGGCCACAGAGGGAGAGAGAGAACTGGGAACAGTGTGGACTTTCAAAAGCTCAAAGCCCACCTCTGCTCTTCCAACAAGGCCACACCTCCTAATCTTTCCAAACAGTTCCACTAACTGGGACAAGTATCCAGATGTGTGAACCTATGGGGGCCATTCTCATTCAAACCAACACAGATACCTCCTTAATTCCCTCCAGCACTCCCTTTCCTGAGAGAGGGGAGCTCAAAGAGCTGTGATAGAAGACGAGAGAAAGGTCAAGGAATGGGGGAGAGGAGGGGAAGGAGGAGGGAGGAGGGAGGAAGGAGGGGGATAGAGAGAGTAGGGGAGGGAAGAGGGAGGGGGATAGAGGAGGGAGGGAGGAGGATGGGGGAAGGCAGGGAGGAGAGGAAGGAGGAGGGTGGGGATGACAGGGAGAAGGAAGGAGGAAGGAGGGAGGGAGAAGGGGAGAGGAGGGGAGGAAGGAGGGAGGGAAGAGGAGAGAAGAGTGAGGGGAGGGGAAGGAAGAGAGAGGAAGGGGGAGGAGGGGAAGACAGAGGGGGAGGGGATGGGGAGAGGAGGGGAGGGAGGGAGAGAGGAGGAGGGGGAAGAGGAGGGAGAGAAGGGGGAGGAGGAGGGAGGGGAGGGGAGAGAAGAGGGGAGGGGGGAAATGGGAGGGAATTTGCATTGATTTGAGAATGGGCCTGGTATGCCGAGGACATTTTGACTCTGCAAAGTGCACTACCCACACAGAGCAGGAGGAACCCGTGACAGGTGTGAGTTGAGAGTCCTCGCAGATCTCTGACAGTCAGTGATGTCGGGTCCTGCTCTGGTTGACCCCATACCTTCACCCTGCATCTTTTTCTCAGTCGCATTCCCGTATTCCCGGACCATGTTGCTCTTCCCGGCCCTGGTCTCACAAACCCATTCAAGTTCCTCCTGCTCCCTGCTGCCTTCGCCTGGAAGCCACCTGCTGCACATTGCAGTGGTTCGCTTGAGCCTCTGAGTAGATGTCACCAATTTCCAGACCAAGCCATCCCTGTCTACATCTCTGTGGCTGAAAGGCCTGAGGCTCAGCCTCTTGGTCCTTGTCCTTCCTGCTGGGAAAGGGTGACAGTTTGAGGAACCATGAAATGACATGTGGTACACAAAGTCCTCCCGATAGACACACCATTGCTTTCATCTGCACTAATTGAACCCCTTCTCAAGATAAGCACGGGGAAACCCCCCTCTCCTTTTCATTCATAGCAAGTTCATGGTTCAGGCTGACTTGCAGAGAGGACTCAGACAGGCATGGCGGAAGTATCTTGCTTTGATTTGGGGAGTCCGTCTTAGGGTTGGCACTTTGCAGCTATGTCCACATGCCCACTTCCATTCTAGTTTCTCCCTGTGAATGTTAGAGAGAGGGGCCATTGGGGACCCAGAGGGAGGAAGGGTAGCCCAGGACTTCAGGGTTTCCAGGTGGGGAAAGCAGAGGCTGCCTTCTGCCTGACAGCTACCTTGAGAGAGGTGTGCTGTCACCAGGGGTGGGGTGGGGATGGGAGTGGGGGTAGGGCTGGGGCCTGGGGATGAGGTTGGGGTGCTGAAGGCTGTTCTGAGAGCAGTGGGTGGGACAGATGGACGGTGACAGGCCATACGCTGGGCAAGTGTCTAGATCTAGAACACACACATCTACCCCTCCTGGGGCTGAGCCGCCTCTGCTTTATTCCCAGGTGAAGTTAGACTAAGGCTCGTGGAGCCCATCAGCCTGCACAGGGCTTGGGGATAAGGTCTTCCAGGCCCATGCTTTGGCTTGTGTGGGAAGAGCATGTTTGGGGGCACACACAGGGTGCAGGCGAGCATGGCCAGGTTAGCTAACAACTCCACAACTTGGTCCTTGGATGTCTTTTACCTTTTATTTAACAAGTGGTCTTCCATTGGCCTGGAACTTATCACCCAGCCCAGGCCCCTTTACCGCCCACCCCCACCCTCTGCAGTCCTGGGATTCTAGGCTCTCATTGTCACACACAGCTTTCTACACAAGGTCTGGGCATCAACTCTGCAACACTGGCAATGCAAGCACTTAATGGTCTAGGACCTCTCACCTTCTCCATGAGCCCTGTTTATTCAGAAGCCTCTACAGACTTGGGGCACAAGGTATTGTAATCAGCTCACTGCTCACCACAGAATATAGTGATATCTTGTAATCGTCACTACCTAGCTTCCAGCCACACCCAGCACCGTTCTCCCCCCGCCCTCCAGCACTCAGGGAGGACGCAGCAGCCTCCCTGGCTAAAGCCCTGCAGAGTTAACATCCTTAGTGCAGACGGACCGGAAGCTTGCTATTATATCTAACGCAGCAGGAGAGTTGAATTCTCCTTTGAGTTAAGGCCAAACGTAACTATTGTCTTGCCTTTCTTAACGACAGTAACAAGACACAGGCTTGCTGTCATGGACGCTGTCAACCGTTTAACACAGCATTTAACTCTCAGAAACTTAAACTACTGAGATGTTTATCGTAATCTTAAGTGTGAAGTTAAGGTTCACGTATCTCGGAGGAGGTGAGGCTGGTGCAGGGTGCTGACCTCTTAGAACCAGGGTAATAGCCAGAACGCTTCCTTAGACAGGTTCTATCACATCAAGTGATGAGTACAGCGACTGTTTATTCAAGGCTCACAATTAGGAGGGATTTTTTTTTTTTTGTTCTTTAACTGCAGGGCAGAACTCGCCAGCCCCGACCATCGAAAAATGTGATCCTGCTGCGCCACCTGCTGACAATGCCAGGAAGTACATGTGGTGTCTGGCTCCTGTTTAAGAATGGCTGAGGCAAATATATACCCAGGCAAATACAGGACCACGCTGGACACTGCCAGGCTGTTCACTTGTCTTCCCGAGAATATTATTGGATAGTTTTTTAAAAAAAAAATAAGATACTGGGGCCAGTGACGTGGATTAGTGGTTAAGGCTCTTGCCTCCAAACCTGAGTGTGATCCCAGCCCCTCATGAGTTGACCTCTGAGAGCACACACCACATACATACCAAATAAATGAATAAATAAACAACAAACCAGCTTCCTGATCCTCACCCAGTGTACCTAGTCTGATGTACTCAGTTAGTACTTAACACCTGCAGTACACCAGGCATTCCACAGGGACATTTGACACATGAAGGCCACTTCTCCCTGCTTCCAATGGGGAATGTAGGCACAGAGATTTCAAGTAACTTGTTTAAAGTCACACAGCAAAAAGTGGTGAGGACAAATTCCAACCAAGTAACATTGCTCAGAGATCCTCCTTTAAATCTCCCTGCTGCTCAACCTTCCAAAAAAAAAGGCAAAAGTAACTGTAGAAAGTACCTACTACATAATCTTTTACTTTATTAACTCAACCTTCCAGAAAGTTAGCCTTAAAAGATGCAAAATTTTCTGTCTCATTTCTTTGCAAAGCTCCATACTATACTGCTGCACCATGCTTAGAAATCAGGCAGCAAATATTGACCTGCATGAGCAGTGAATTCTGGGAAGTGAATATTTTCTTCCACATCAAGGAACAAAGAGACCATGATCTTATAATGCTGCCTCCTAAGGAGTGGGAATTCCTCTTGAGAATCGTTTCTCCATCATTCAGGAAGGGCAGACCCTTGGCTCCAGAATATGTTGTCCAATTAGAGAAACTATTTACAATCAATGAGTTCTTTCCATTCATAAAAGGGATTCCGATTTGGATACAGTCTTTGAGCTTTTAAGGCCACAGATAGGAGAAGGCAAGTCTTAATTTGGATATAGTCTTTGAGCTTTTAAGGCCACAGATAGGAGAAGCCAAGTCTTAATTTGGATATAGTCTTTGAGCTTTTAAGGCCACAGATAGGAGAAGACAAGTCTTAATTTTAAGGCAGACCTCATGATCCCAGGATGTTTACATAATTTCACACAAAGAGAATGCAGGAGTTATTAAAGCCAGATCAAGTTCAAGCCACAAACCTCCTCAACAGGGGCATTGTTCTCTCCTCCCAGGAAGCCTGAGGAGTGACCGCATAACTAGACCAAATCATATCTAGAAATGGCACTTTATGTTTTCCTCTCTGGCTAGTTATACCATGGGGTTATGTACTCATAAGCCGGCTGAGGGAGGGAGGCACTGAATTGCAATGGAAGGCAATTGGTGATTTACATGTGCTTCCTTTAATACCTGTTTAATGTCCTTTTTCTGCATGCTATCTAATCTTGGATAATACCTGCCCCCTGCTAATTAGCTAGCCTGCTTTGCAATCTCATCCCAGAACCAGAAGAGGAAGAAAGAAGGCAGATAAGACCCCTCCCTCCAGAGAATTTCAGCCTTGGACATACGCAGAAAGACCCAGTAAACTTTAAGTAACAAGAAGTATGGCTGCCCAGACTTGGGTATGGGCTCTCAATACCGAGGAGGACAGCTCACTGCTCCATGAAGCAGGCATTGTGAATCCCTGAGTCAAAGGCACCTCTGTCTCCTAGAAAAAGCCTCCATGTTGTCTTGAGGATATGCAGAAACTTCTCTTTGGGGTCTTGATGTGTAAAGCCTTATCCAGGGAAGTGAAGATTCTGGACACACACAGAACTTGTAACACTCGCAAGAAAGCTTGGGAATGTTCATTCAGAATTTCCACATTAAAACCAAATATCTCAACACATGTCCTCACTAAGTAAAGAACCATGGAGCAAACATTTGCTTCTCCACCTCTGCAGGCCGAACCCTGTTTATTTATGCATCTGCTGTAAGGGATGATGGAGCTCACTTCAAGCCAACTTTAGCATGACATGCTGAGGCAGGCAACTGCTAATAAGCTATGTGCTGGTGAGTGCTTAACTCCATTGGCTCAGACATGATCCGAGCAAGAAGGAAATCTGGCTAGGCTTTCTAAAAATAGTCCCCTGCTCACATCTAGATGGATCTCGTAGGGCAGAGGCAATGCTTCTTGACATCCTCTTCCAGAGTTGGTGTGACCTTTGGGTTGGCGTGACTTTTGGTCAGTGGCCTCCATGGGATACGATGGGGCTGGCAGCAAAAGCCTGTACTCAGAACGAGTTCGTGGAAGGATGGTTTGATACCCTTCCCTTGATGATGCAAGCAAGCCACTGCAACACCCTGGGCTGCTAATCAAGAATTTTCTTAAGAAATAAATAAGTGGGTTTACAGTTTGAACCACTGTGTTCTGGCATTCTGCAATTTAGAGAGAAAAGAATTCCCTAAAAATGCAGAGATTAGCCAAAGAGAAGGAATCAGTGGTTTAAAAAAAAATGAGAAAGAAATGAGCAAAATTCAAGGTGCCATCTATCCTGATCTAGAAATAAGGTTTTGCGAAGATTTACTTTCATTTTTTTTTATTATGTCTGAATGTAGCTGCACATAGTGGCCAGTAGGGGACATCAGACCCACTGGAGTTACAGGCCTTTGTGAGACACCGATGTGGATAGCAGGACACTGAATTTGGGACCTCCAGGAGAGCAGCAAGCTCTCTAACCACTGGACTATCTCTTCAGTCCCCCTAAAAACGTCCCATACTTTTCTATCTTTGATGATTTGCTTATTTGAATCATGGCCTTCAACAAACTCAGCTCCTAAACCAACTCTTTCTAATTTCAAGGCTTTGGAGAGTGCTCAAAGGGGCTCGAAGGGGTATCTCCAAGGATGTGTTTCATCCAAACTTCACACACAAATGCATGGCCTTATTGGTGGCTTTGAATTGTGTAACAAAGACTATATGGTAATGTGGGCTAAGTTGTAATGCTACGATGATCACATGGGATGTTAGCTGCTAGGGGCCAAAAATCAAGGGGACACAGGAACTATATATGATTGACAGCTACGGACCATAAGTATAATCCCCAGAGCTTTACAGTTTTCCAGATCATTTAGAGATTCACTTCAAAGAGAATCTGACGTGACTTTTTATGATTTGGTTTGCTTTTAGAGAGGGTTCAATAGGTAGCTCAGGCTGGTCTTGAAACCTCAGTCCTTTTGCCTTGGTCTCGCAAGTGTTGGTGTCACAGATGTATGTTCCCATATCCAGCTTAACAGTGTTGTCTGTGTCTCTGTGTGTCTCTGTGTGTCTGTGTGTGTCTGTATGTACATGTGTGTGTCTGTGTTGTGTCTGTGTGCATGTATGTGTGTGTGTTTGTGTGTGTGTCTGTATAAATTAACCAATTTTTTTTGTCCCTGTCCTCGAGAATTTAGTTGATGTATCAACTTCATTTCAATCTTATAATGTATTGGACTGTTAGAGATTTCTTTCAATGGCTGCTGGTAAGTCTTCGGTGTAAGCAAGCAAGACTGGAACAAACAGCCTATCCTAATACACACACACACACACACACACACACACACAACACACTCACTACGCAGTGTAGGAGAACAAAGAAGCCCAGACCTCGGACTCGCCAACTCCAGGTGCAGTCAGCTGCCAGGATAGCCTTGGCATCTTACAGGCCACTGTGCCCAAACAAAAGGCTTGCTTATCGCAGAGTTCATTAAGAAATGTGAGCCCAGAAGCTCTACCACAAACATGAGTAACGAGATCTATGTAATTGAGTAAGATCTTCAGCCACTTCTTTCTTGGATATTGTGGCAGCTCAGCTCTGGCTGGTAGCTGGGGCTGCTCCTAGGCAGGACAACTGTTGACCATGGAACTGGTAGCATGACTAGCACCTCGGGCCATTAATGCGGGCTCATGGCCTCCGCTGTCTTGCTTTAGTTATTCTGTTTGTCCAGCTGGCTTGTCTTTCCATCTCCCAGCTCCTGTCTTCTGTGGTAGATAACCACACCCAGTACTGAAATTCTGCACCCTTGAGCTCCTTAGTGGCTTTGACTGAGGTAGATGCCAGGCAAGAAGTTAGGGGAGTCAAAGAGGGGGCCTCCGGTTGAAGCATCCTGAACAAAAAGTTACTGTTCTTATGCTGAGCAGAATAGCTCATGCCTGTGACTTCAGAATGTGGGAGATTTCAAGTCAAACCCAGGCTACATCATGAGAGGCAGTCCAGCCTGTGCTACAGTGTAAGACCAGGTTTCAAAGCAAAGTCACTGTTCTTAAAGCAACCAGTTCCAATCTACCCTTTCTCCTGGGGACATCGCTGCTACCTAGGGGTTCCTGTGCTATCCTGTCCTGTTATACACACACCTTGTAATGAGTGTCTCTGGTGACACACCACGCACACAACACAATCCTTTGAGTCTCCCATGTGACAGCCTTTGCTTTGAATCACCGGCATAGGTGGAACATGTCACCCGTTTCCTTTGGATGGTCACCGTCGATGGTTCCATGGATCTCTTGGCCAACTTGGGTTATGAATTATAGGAGAAACGGAGTGGGTGGAGTGAGCCAGCCTCTGGGATGCATTCCTTTTAGGGGTAGGTGCCAGATATCCAAAGCCACCCTCCAGGAAACAAACTTGTCAGTGAGGGCGTGCTATTATTTGCAAAACTCCTTGCTATATACATGCACCCGAACAGCTGTTCCACAGGCCAGGCCCTCTGGAAAGTTTGTACATCGTAGCTCAGACAAGACAAACACATAGTTCCCAGGAAGTGCTCAGTCGTAAATGTGTCATTGTGGAGGGGATGGCAGGGCCAAGAACCCTCAGGTTCTACTCGCCAAAATCCTTTTCTGGAAGCCCAGAGGAGGGGCGTTGAAAGTGTGCCATGCTGGATCATAGGAGGACAAAAAGTACAGGAGGCAAAGACCTGCAGACACTAATAAAGCACCTACTGTGAGTCTGGCCCTACTGCACTTGGCCTTCCTTCAGGATACCCTCAGACTGGTTATGATGGTCTTTCTATAAAGTAAGACATCTGCAGTCAATGGGGCTTAAATGATGCATGATCCCTCATGCAGCCAGCGAGTGACAGAACTAGAATTCAGTCTCAGGTCCGTGGCTCCAAGTCTGCTTGGGGATAAGGAAAGGGAGGACCAGGTGTACACAGGGGTCCCCACACTGTCCTTCACTAGAGAAATCAATAGCAAACCAATTGGGAGACTTCCTTAATGCTGGTCTCGCTTGCCTAGTGCAAGTTGCTGGAGGAGAAAAGCCACCCGTGATCTGACCCAGCACTAGAACATGCTGCATTACTGTCCTAATATACGAGATGTGACCACTGGCTAAGGTAGCACAACTGGTATGGAATATCTAACCACTTCTGATTGGATTTAGATCTGCTCCACAGGAGGAATTACCATGCCTGGTATTGTAATCCTGACCCAAAGCCCGTGACTGGGGAGGCCATAAGCCTAGGACAGAGCCTGCTAATGCTATCTCGCGAAGGACATGCTGCCAAAATGCCCTCTAAATATTAGTCTATACCCACGGCCTTGGGATGCTCTCAAGCTTGGTCAGAGAGCGGACAACAGTGAGTGTAGAGATTCATAACTGTTAAAGAGTTCCGCTCTGTGGGAGAAGGGGCTGCAGCGGAGGAGTTCTGGAGGTTTCCAGGGGACGGGTCCCACGTGCAGGAGAAAGTCTAAGGTTCCAGAGGCTGGAAGCTTTGGCAACAGCAGGCCCCAATGATACAGGAAGATCCTTGGTTCCAAAAGGGTTTATTTTCATGGCAGATGGTGGATGGATCTGGATGTACCTCCCTCCCCCAAAACTCAGGGCAAACCTGAGTTAAATAGGAAGGGAGAACTGGGAAGGGTCTGGGAAAGAATGCTTAATTGGCTCCGCCCTCTGACCTTCATTAGTATGTAAATCTTTTGGGCCTGAGGCCTGTGGTCACACCTCTACCTGTGCACTTTGGGAGGCCCCCCCCCCCCCGCATGGTCCTATGTGACTGAACTATGTAGGTCCATGGAGACTAGACTGCTTGTCAGGACTCTGGGTTCTGGGGACGTGGCTGAATTCCTGCTGTTTCTCCTTTGGAGTCTCGGGATTCCAGGCCTATGCCCAGCCAAGAACCAAGATATCCTTACGACAGTCCCACACTGCTCCACAGTGGACATACTGATCAACTCCAGCGTTATCAAGGCTCATGAATGGGGTGGGAGCAGGGTGTCAAAGCTGGAGAATGCAGAGGGGCACTGTGAAATGCAGCTGCCCAGACACAGCCTGGCTAGTGCACACACGAACCTCCAACAGCTGTGGTTGCCAGCACAAGACCAAGCCAGCCGGAATCCCAGCACAGCGGGGTAGACGATCCAGGACGCCCACCGATCCCCAGGACACCCACCGTTTACTGAGGAGCAGTAGAAAGGGAGGGAGCATCTTTATTTTTGGACTGACATGGCTGCTGGTTGGCTTCCCCACAATTGGAAGCCGTAGCTTTACCTGCTGTGTTACTGAAAAGGAAACAAAATAGCAAAAAGTTGAGAGTGTTGGAGAAGAGGTCAGGTGAGTTTGGAGAACGGGGGTCAACCTGATTGTATTTCATTGAGGACAAGAATGAAGAAAAGATGGGATTGCTAATGGAGACGAGCTCCCATGTGGTACTGGGGACCAAATCTAGATCCTCTATAAGAGTAACAAGTGCTCTTAACTGGTGAGCCATCTATCCTGCCTCTGGTTATAGGAAAAAAAAAAACAAACAAACAAAAACCTCTTGCCACCTCAGCTGGAACAAACAAACAAAAACCACCCACAACTGCTCTCTGGACACTTCAAATAATAATTGCATATACTTTATAAGCATTTCTGATATTGCTACAGTTAGCATTGCCCGACAAAACAAGCAGAGGATGTACTCAGGGACAGAGATGTTAGGTAACATCCCAAGTGGCACAGCCTTTCGGATCCAAGCCTGGCTTTGCTCAAATTCATAACAAGGTCACAGCATTTTAAGCGTGACAGTACTGAGCTGCCACACATTGTTGACAGGAATTAAGAGTATCAGCATGTTGTCACACTGTGAGTCTACAAGAGCTGAGTAACTAGATGCTGGCTCTCGATCATCAGCCGTACTGTAAAAACATATGAGGGTCAATAATGGCCTCCTTGGGACACTGAGAAGATTTATAAGGCAAACCGTGCCCGATCTAACCTCAGACTGCTGTTTAAAACCTCCAACTCCTCTGTGGACAACATAACACTCTGTAAACCTGACTGATCTGGGGAGATGAGCTGGCAGAGAGCCGAAGGCCTTAGTCACTGAGACTACAGCCTGAACACCACATGTTAGTCACTTTAAGGGAGACTCTGGCATTTGATTCTGGTGCCATACAAACTTGGCCAGTATTGACCCAGACCTGGTCAGCAAACACAAATGAAAATCCAACGTCTTGGGCAAGAAGAGGCCAAGCAAGTTTCTGAACACCAGGAGGGATTGGTGGAGGATTGAGGCAGTCCGTTTGGGCCCTAATGCTGGGGCCTCTGTCTGACCACTAGAAATACCATTTGCACAGATGTTCAGCGTGCTAGACAAAGCCTCTCCATCCTTCCCTGCCTGTGTGTTTAGCCTGACCAGTGTAAGCTAGTGTATTAGAAATCCGATTCTCAGTTTATAAAGCGTTTGCTTCAACCTCAGGACTGGGAAGAAAATCCCTTCTCAGACTGAGACTCCCCCTCAGTTTACAAGCCTTTGAACAGTCCCAGTTTCCACACTGGCCTCTCTAGACAGCGATCCTTCATGAGGCAGACAAGCTGTCCCTTTCTCACCTATGGAAGACTTAGCCTTCAGTGTCTGATACACAGTGAGTGTTTAATACATGCATGGAGGCTTGGGTGTATGGGTTGATGGCTGGGTAGGAGAATGGTTAGATCAATAGGTTGGTATCTGAATTATATGCATAGGTGGGTAGATGAATGGTCGTTGAATGGATGGTCTAATGTGTTGATGGCTGCTTCTGAGAGACAGTTGATAACAGTGACAAGGCCGTCCCTATTCTGGATTAGTGCATACAGTTCTAAAAGTCTGTCCCTGGGGAATAAAGTGTGGCCTCACTTCAGAATTCAGAGGCAGGACCCACCTGGGACTCCCTCGAATCCTCTTGACCCTTGACCCTTGAGCCATTCCTCTTTCTAGGGAGTGTCCTATACTAGAACCCCAAGAGGAGACTCTCCACAAGTCTCGTTTGTCTCACGTTATGGAAGATCGGGGCTAGAAGCAAGATTGGAGTAATGGTCTGAAGGAAGGATGACGTCAGGCTATTGAAAGTAATGTCACATCTGGGTTTGGATTTTAGCTCTGTCAGGTACTAGTTGAGGAAACAGTTTTCTCTCTCTAAGCCTTGACTTTTTACTTAAACATGAAGAGCAGAAACACTTTAAAATAGTAATATGCAGGCTGGACAGATTACTCAGTGGTTAAGACACTGTGCTCTTGTGGAGTTCCCAGCATCCTCGGTGATTCATAAGCCTTTGTCATTTCAGTTCCAATGAGTCTGATGCCCTCTTCTGGCCTCCTTGGGAACTGCACACATGCATACAGGTAAAAGCTCAAACACATAAAATGGATCTTAAAAATTGTTTTAAAATTATATAATAATTACTGCAAAGAGTTATATTAAGAGGCAACAAAATAAAATGGTGTAGAAATTGCTCAACCAACAAAACATGGATATGGTAGCTGGTAGGGATAATAATCAAGTCTATCAATCAGGTTATCAATAATAACTCACAGCAGGACCGTATCCCACAAACCATGGATATTTGCCCATAGTAGCCAAGAGGATTTTACATAAACTTCATCTTAAATTGTGGGGTCCATGCAGGTGTCATGGCCATCAGGGAATCGGACCATGAAGAGCTGAGAATGAGATCTCAATTCACCAGCCTAAGTCAGCCAGGCTGGACCAAACTTTGAGAGATGCCAGGTCGTTTATTGTAAGCATATTTAAACACATCACAATTTGGGGAAAGGTTTCCAGGCAACAATCATTGCCATTCTAGGTGCACAATAAAGGTCAAGGTGTGGCTACACAGAAACGCTTTTGTACAGTACACATAAACCGTGAAGAGGGGTTTCATAGCTTAAGGACCTAGGATCAGGTGTGGTCTCTGACCAAGATAACATAGAGGTCAGCAGGCTGTAAAATACAAGTGACCTCCCCCACCCTCGGGATAAGTTCCATCAACTGGGAGCCAAAGATAAAGGTGTAGGGAGGGAGAATCTAGGATAAACATTCGGGAGGATTTGGACGCAGTCTGGCCCAACAGATAGCAAAGATCACCAGGCCATTAATGACATTCACTCCCAGAGTTCTGGGTGGAAAAGAGGTATTTATTTCTTCCACTGAAGAGCCACCTGTATGATTAGTATTCCTGGTTTCTCTGGTCCTTATCTGTGGGCACAGGACCTTGTGCTCTCTACATTAGGTGACACTGATGTACCCAGGAGGAAGAGGACGTGATTCTGTGGCTACTTCCTTTCAGTCAAGCACTTACAGTTGTATCAAAGTCAAAGCCTTAGTCTGATGTCAGGATCTCTTCAGCATCTCCTCCTAGATGTGGATCTTAGGCGGGTGCTTGGTTCCGGCTTGGCACGCTGGTAAAGACCAGGGGACTAGTCCTGACTCACTGTGTCAGCGGACTTTACTCCATCATGGTGGACAGAGCACAACGGTTAACAAAATCACCACGCCAGCCATGAAGGGGAGGAGAAAGTGGGAGCCTGTGTTCTCAAGTTCCCCCTTTCTTCATCTTTTACTTAATCCAGAGGATCCTCAGTGTATCGGAGAGCACTGCTCACATTATCTGGGAACATCAGCCCCATGTGTAGTTTGTCTTCATTGCCAACTTAACTAGACTTGGAATCAGCATGTGCTCACACCTCCACGTGTGTGTCTGCTTCCAGAAAGACTTAGCAGAAAAGGAAAGAGCATCCCTGAATGTGCAAAAACACACGGTGGGCTGGGTTGGACAGAAAAGGGGTGGGGTAACTGAGCAACAAACTCCTCTTTACAGAAGATCAACTGGCAGCAATCTCATACTCCTCCCAGCGACTCCCGACACGATGTCACGCACCTCAAGACGGAGAAATTACTCTTCTCCCCTCAGTTGTATCGTCAGTATTCCCTCAGAAAGAACTTCCTAGCAACCCCTAGGATGGTCTGCAGGTGCCCTTAGATACATGCCAAGAGTGTACACCTCAAGGGTGGATCTCAGTAGTCAACCGACAGAATATGAACCATCATTTCAAATTTACCAGAATATGATGCTTTAAACTTCTTCTTTTCTGTCTTTTATCTCTCTCTCTCTCTCTCTCTCTTCTTCTATCATCTCTATCTACTATCATCTCTCTCTCTTCTATCTATCTATTCTATCATATCTATCTATATCTTATCTATCTATCTATCTATCTATCTGTAGAAGGCAGTATTTTCTGCTTGTGGCAGACATCAACTTCTAGGATATGCACCTGTAGCTACCTGCGGCCACGGATCCTCTGGGTTCACCTGAAAGGGGGCTGGGAATGAAAGGAGGATGGAGGGCAAGAAGAAATGAAGCCAAGACAAAGTTCTCTGTCAAGGCTCAAAGCTTTAATGTTCAGCTCTCAATTTAAAGGGAAAGACCCCGTCCAAACCCTTCCTTGTTTCAGCCGGAGATCGGTGGGATAATCTGCGTTCTTGGTCACAGTGTGGCTGGAGATATCTCAAGGCAAGCCCAGGTGAAAGTTTTCTTTTTAGTTCCGTGCAGCCAAGGTGGGTAACTCCACTAGATCCTATCTGTTGGGAGCCAACTCTGAGCAGAAAGGCTATCATCTTTGCAGCCATCTCAAGCCATATACCCTGACAAGAGACTTGTTTCAACAGCCTACAACAGCTGAGCACACTCTGATAAACAACATTGTTTTTCTCCCATATCTTGTTTTGTTGTTTGGTGCTCCCCAGCTGCAAGGTGCACTGGTAAAGTGTCTTCAGTTGTGTCCCCCTGCTTATGCTTATATATACCCATGATTTCTTTTCAATAAAGGGAACAGGACTTGAACAGACTCTCTGTCTTGTTTCCATTCCTTGCGCCTCTTGCCCTTCTATTCCCCACTCTCTCTTGCTAGACCCTGACCCACAGGCCAAAGCAGCAGCTCAGGCCGGGATATAGTGGCCCCCAAACCTGGGGCAGCTCCAGGCAGGTACACCTATCACTTGGCCTGTTGTGGTAAACAAGGTCTCTCAGGCCTGCTTAAGGCCAGGGGAAGGACACGTGCACCTGCTTTGGTGCACATGTGGAGGTCAAAGGGCAACTTGCAGCATTGGTTCTCTTTCACTGTGTGAGTCCTGGGCTCGAATCGTTTCAGACTGGTGACAAGAGCATGGATCGACGCAGTTCGTCAACTTGGTGAACAAAGACGCGCTTCATAGGGGAGAAGACATCAGAGCAGTCACGTGTTCATTTTGCATCCTGCTCTGAAAACCTTTCCTGCATTGGTCCTTGCTCCTGCGTCAGTGGTCATGCACTCCAATTATATTGCTTCTTGGGGGGCATCACGGGCTCTAGGGGACATCTCTCATTCTCAGCAGGCTCTAGAAAGACAGAGATGATCCCTGATATGGAGAGAAGCAAACTTGTCTTCTGAAGCGAAAGATCCATCACTCAAAGATTCAGTTAGAACTCTCCGAGGCACTCAAGGGTGTGGTGGAGAGATTGTACGTCAAACGTTGTAGGAGTCAGAAAGAATAAAGGGTCTCCCTCGGTAAACACCTTGTCATACAAGCATGAACCAGAGTTTGACACACAAAAATCATAGGTGGTGGGCAGAGTACTTTTAATTTCAGTGAGGGAGGCAGAAAGAGATGGGTCCCCAGGGCTCAGTCACCTCCGATTCATGCTTGCTAATCAGCATGCGCCACCCAGTAGAGTGGACCCTGTTCACAAAACCAGAATCCTGAGGTGACACCTGAGGTGACCTCAGCTTACATACACATGTGCACACAGCACCCACACACATAGACATGCCTGCACCAACACAGAAATCAGGAAGGTACCAGGCCTATGATCAATACCTCCACACAGACATCTGCTCAAATGGCCTAACTACCTCAGCTCATTCTAAGTTCACTTTAAATAATCAGAATATCTAAGCATTCATGGAAAAAAATCATGCTTGCTGTTCTAAACATTAACTATTCATTATATCTATATACATTATATATGTAAATATATATATATATATATATATATATAATGAAACTATATATGCATATGTATTTTAAACTGTATGGCTATTGCATTAGATTAAATATAAATTACACAAAGCATTTCCTTTACAAACACTCTTGCATATTTCATGAGGACCTGGGGTTTTCTCACCACTTTTCAAACTTTTGATAGAAACATGGCATAAGAAACAGCTTTGATGGTTGTGATTTTACCTCAAGAGAAGCAGGGGGCGAGGAGGGGGGGGGCGGGGGAGGGGGTAAAATTGAGGCTAAGTGCCAGCAGCGGCTGAATCAGGAGCCAGGGGAGTGAGGTGAGTGGGGACCAAGAAACATTGCAAAGTGGCGTCCTTTAAAAGGCAGCCAGCTCTCAGTTCTCTGCTCACCGCTCCACTTATCGGATTCGTGAGGATATTGCCAGCCCCTCCTGTTTTGTAAGAAAAAATCGGCATTCTAAATGAAGACAGCGAATCCTCGCTTTGAGCCATCAGTCTCTCTTCAGCCGCATCATGAAAGCAAAGAGCTGAAATGCTGAAGGATGACAGGAACTGGCTGTCAGGAGCCCGTTGCTTGAGCCGGAAAGCATAAAGGCAGATGTGCGATCAGAACAGTTTCAGACTCACAGTCCCCAGGAAATGAGAGCTTCATCGGGAATCCTAGTGATCTTTGTGTACCCAACGCTCTGCTCCAGGTCCTTGGCTTCCAGGCTGCCCTGGGTCAGACGCCACGGAAGAATGAGGAGGGCTGTGAAGCGTGCCCAGCTGCCCCCAAACGTCTGCTTTTATTTATCAAGGATCCTGTGGTCAAAAGCCATTACAACAGAGAGCCAATTTGTTACAAATCGATCTAATCCTAATCGGTTGAGTCAGGTGGGTCCACATAAGGCAGAGGAAAGACAAAGCAGATCAATGTTTTGCTAGCCCCAGTTTCCCCTTTGGGTTAGGAGATGGCAGGAGCAGGACAGAGGGCTCTGATCCAAAGTCAGTAGGGAATCCTCAACTCAATGCTGGGAATTCTGTCACAGTGAACAAGGGTGTGACAGAAGGGTCTCCCCGAGAATGAACAGGGAGCAGAAATCTTACTAAAGGCGGGAGCTCAGAAAAAAAAGGAGTGCAGCAAATAGTCAAGAAAAGAAGGGGGCATCAAAACCCTAAAGTAAGGCAAAGCCTGCAGGGCCGTGAGAACCGGACAGCATGTAAGGGTGTTGCGAGGATACAAGGTTGGGAGGTGCAGTGGGTGTGAGTCTGGCAGCTCCGACTGCCTGCACAGAGGGTAAATAGAGTTAAAGACAGCAGGCAGAAGACGGCGTGCCTGAAGAACTGAGGGTTAGTGTTAGTTATATCTACAACTCTTTATGTCTTTTTACTTTTAATGACTTTTTATACCTAATTTTGTTTGTAAAATTCTTGAAATCAATTATATCTCTAATTAAAACTTAATAAATGATGCTTTAAACGCATAAAAAGGTGCGTTCCCTGTATCCCAGTATCCAACAGTCGTAAACATAGGAGGAGCAAAGTAACCACCTTAAATGTGTTCTAAAAGGGAACTATGTGTCTTTGAACAAGCTATATAGTTTTAAAAGTATACTATCTTAAACATGTTTATATTTATGTATATATACATACACACACACACCCAACCCCACATCTTTAAAAGAGATAGGAATGTTTTATCCCTGCATATCGCTTTCTTTTTTTTTCCCCAGGGTACAGGCTGGACTCGAACTTCGGGAGAGACAGCCACCTCGGACTCCCAGCATGGCAACTGCATTGGTGCACCACCACTGGCCAGCTTGCATATCACTTTCTATCATGGCTATATATCTTTCTTTCTTTCTTTTCTTCTTTCTTTCTTTCTTCTTTCTTTCTTTTCTTTCTTTTCTTTCTTTTCTTTCTTTCTTCTTTCTTTCTTTCTTTTTTCTTTCTTTCTTTCTTTTTTTTTTAGGTTTTTCGAGACAGGGTTTCTCTGTGTAGCCCTGGCTGTCCTGGAACTCACTCTGTAGACCAGGCTGGCCTGGAACTCAGAAATCCACCTGCCTCTGCCTCCCAAGTGCTAGGATTAAAGGCGTGCGCCACCACTCATTCCAGTTTGCTTTCTGCTCCTGTGATAAACACCAAGACCAAAAGCAACTTAGGAGAAAAGAGGATTTATTTCATCTTAAAGCATGTAGTTCATCAGCAAGAGAAGCCAGGGCAGGAGCAGAAAGCAGAAACCATGAAGGGCACTGCTTACTGGCTTGCTCCTTCTGACTTGCTCAGCCTGCTTTCTTATACAGCCCAGGACCACCAGCTTAAGGGATGGCACCGCCCACAGTGGGCTGGGTGTTCCTATATCAATTAGCAGTGAAGAAAGTGTCTCATAGAGTGACCACCTGCCAATCTGGTGGAGGCAATTCTTCATTGAGGTTCCCTTTTCCCAGGTGACTCTAGGCCTTTGTCACATTGACAGCTAAGGCTGACTGGGACCTGAACTTGACCTCTAGAGGAGTTGGACAGCTCCAATTACCTGATTAGAGCAGGGACTTTGGTGTGGGAGGGGATTTGTCTAGGGAAAGAAAATGGCTGGAGTCAGCTGTTGTTCTCCAGCCAGCAAAAGGAAAGAAAGTCTTTCTGGAGTAGAATTTTGGTAACAGGATTTGGGAAGTAGCACAAAATTAGCAGAGAAGGGAGGCAGTGAGAGAGAACAGGATCGTGCTCAGTTAGGAGAAGGGTCATTTGAGAATGAAGACCAGGATCCTGGAAGGTGCAGCATAAGAAGTTGTGAGAAGGGGGTTGGGGTGGAGAGTGGGTGGGGCTTTGAAAGCATGAGAACCCAGCCCATCTTCCACCATATTGGAGAGAGTCCTTAAAGTTTTAATGACTTTGGAAGTTAGATGGAAGACTGGGATTATTGAGGGGATATTTTGGCCATGCCATGTTACAGTAGAACATGAGAAACTGAGGTAATAGAGCCCTTCTTAGAGGATGGTGGCTCGTGTCTGTTCAGCAGAGTGAAGAAGATTCAACAGAAACCAGGCCAAAGGGAAGGGATGAACTGAAACCAGTGGCTATGTTTAGTAGGAGCCCACTGGGAGGAAGACAGCCTCTCTACCTCATGTCTGGGTCTCTCATGTTTGTGTGGTTCATGTCTGAAAGAAGAGTTTCCAAAGCAGGGAGAGATCTCAAAAGTCACCTAAAGGTGATTCACCCAGGGGGCAGTCAAAATGGAACTATCAGAAATAGTCTTTGTCCGAGTTGCTCAAGGAGAAGAGATATAAAGAATAAGGGGGGCAGGGCATCAGAAAGGAGAACAGACGAGAGGGGAACCCCACTGAGAAGAGGAACTCCCGACTCCCTATAGGAACTAAAGTTGACTGGAAGAAAGACAGAAAGAAGAACGAGTCACATCTTGACATGCATACATTTCATTTGGGAGGAAGTTCTTCCAAATGAGGGCTCTCTGGTCTGAGAACCAGAGCCTGCCACCTGCTCTCACTGGGAGACTTAGAGGGATGATAAGGGGTGGGGAGGGAGATAGAGAAGTTTCCTTTTGTGGCCACAGGGGTACCAATGAGTCAGTTAAAGATTGCTGGGCTATTAATAACCATCTTTTTCCTGGCCAGCCATTCCTAGTCTGTCAGTGACCAGGGAAGGAAGAATCTAGAAGAACAAGTTACTTTCGTTTCAGGGAACAAATTGCTTTAGTGTCAGCAATTGTCACTGTTTAACCCAAAAGGGAGAGCTTTACAAAAATGCAGTGGTCCTGACTACCAAGACCTTGTTTCCAAACAGAACTGAAGTAGTATTTTGGAATGAGTACCCCGAGTATGATATGGATATGGAATGGGACAATTATGAAAGAAGATCTTCTCAACACAGGCTCATAGATTTTTTTTTGCATATTCCTTTGCAGATTATTTTTCCTATTCATTTTTTTTTTTTTTTTGAGTCATAGTGGGGTTTGAACCAGGGCTTGCCGAATTCTTTCTGCCTTTTAGCTACACCCTCAGTCCATGCTCCCTGTGGGCATTCAAATGAAAATTTACTTCTTGTAGAATTATGGAAAAATAATTAAAATTTTGTCCTCTGGAGCTGTGTTACTTCCCTTTTCCCTCTCTCTCTCTCTCTCTCTCTCTCTCTCTCTCTCTCTCTCTCTCTCTCCTCTCTCTCTCTCTCTTAATGGTTTTTCGAGACAGGGTTTCTCTGTATAGCCCTGGCTGTCCTGGAACTCACTCTGTATACCAGGCTGGCCTCGAAACTCAGAAATCCACCTGCCTCTGCCTCCCAAGTGCTGGGATTAAAGGCGTGCGCCACCACCGCCCGGCGCTTGCCTTTCTCATTAAGACAAAATAGCTAACAGGAACAGCATAAGAGACGCAGAAAGGTTAGGGTTCAAAGTTTTCAGAGCCTTAATACATCCCAGTGGCGAAAGGCAGGGGTGGGGTTAGAGGTGGGACAAGCTTGTGGTGGGCTTCTCACACCATGGTGACATACAGGAATCTGAGGACACAATACCAAAACAGGAGCGGGCACTAACTTCAAGGGCCAGCCTCCTAATGACCCATTTCCTTCAGCTGGACCCTACCTCCAACTTTCGAAGTATGCCCGTCTGCAGGAGACAGAGCGTTCAGAACAACTTCCTGTGGGACAGTTCAGAGTCACACCCTGACACCGTCAGAAACAAGCAAGGGCCGAAAGGAGAATCTGTTTTATTCACACAAGACCTAGCTGAGCGGTGAGTTTTTGTTATACAGCCTTGGCTCCTGGCAGGTCGCACATGCGCGCGCACCCACCCAGGAGCTATCTAATGAACATTAGCTTATTTTGTAAATGCCTCAGCTACCTCAGAGTCTGGGCACTCCTAAACCTTCCCTTGCTACCCCAGGCCCAATCTCACATGGTTGGTTGGCTTTATCTTCTGCCACTACAGAGTCCTATCTTTCTTTCCCAAGTCATGGCGAATCTGGCCGCTCCTCTCTGCGTCCTACCTCGCAACTCTAAGTGTCCCACCCCCATGGTTAACCATTGGCCCTTGGCATCCTTATTAATTAATCAATCAAAAACCAATTGGGGACAAGGACTTTGAGTGTCTGGATAAGCAGATTCCCGATTGAATCAAAGCATTAGAACCAATCTCCAGCATCTAGCAACATTTGTCATGTTGGAAATCAGAACTAACAAGTTTTAAATATTCATAAATTCATCTAGAAGTATAATAAGCCATTCGTTGTTAATGAGACTAACATTAGTATAAAATATAACTATTTTTTTCCAATAGTCTTCTAACACAACGACTTGTTTTGCACAAAGATTTTTAAAAGATAAAAACAATGGTATGGTTTTAGATTTTTGCGTTCTTGAAAGTCTGCCCTGATGGAAGAGAGTTACTCTGTCTCTGTCACTCAGTTAAGGTGAAAAACACAATGTTTGCAGCTGAGAGAGAACACACAGTTCCACAGCGTGCAGCTGAGGAAGAGAGGCAGAGTCTAACAGATAACTGTTAACACTATACATGCAGAGTGATCATGTCTCATTGTTTTTATTTTATTTTATAGAGAAAACAAGGAAAGCAAGGGGTTGGCCAGATGGCTAGCAGTTGAGAGTGTGTCCTGTTTGTTAGAGGGTCACAGTTTAGTTCCCAGCTCCCATGTCAGGTGACTCTCATGGCCAGTAAGTCCAGCTCCAGGGATCCTATGCCTGCATGTAGCTACTGTGGGAATTTGCACACACACACATGCCATATACACACAGGCACATACACATAAATAAAAATAAGATAATATACTTTTCATTTTTTTTTACTATTGACTCTTGTAGTGGTCACTAATTCCCGAGTGAAGGTATTTAATTTATTTTTTTAGTATAATATTTTTATTAATTCTTTGGAATTTTCAAAAATAAGGTAAAACCTTTTTTTAAAAGGGAACCATTTATGGAATGATAGAAAGTAGTAAATTATTCTTAAGAATATTCAATGCTATAAAATGTAAAAAATTTTCCAAATATAATAAATAAATCTGGTTTAATTTCTAATTGAATCTTTGGGGGAGGTTATTTTTCATTTTTTTTTTGCATGTGTGGATATGTGGATATGCACCTGTGTGTGTGGTGTACAGTATGGGATATTGATATCACCTGTGTGTGTGTACACGTATGTGGATATGTGATATGCACCTATGTGTGTGGTGTACATGTATGTGGATATGTGGATATGCACCTGTGTGTGGTGTACATGTAGTGTATACATATTCATGTGGGGGGAGTTCGTGCTGGTGTGTGCACATATGGAAACCGGAAGTAGAAGTCAGGTGTCCTGCTATGCTACTGTTTGCCTTACACCCCTGAGACAGGATCTCCCATCAGAACTAGAGCTAGGCTGACAACAGAAAGCCCTAACTACTCTCCTTTCTCTGCCCACCCCCCCCACAGTGCTGGGATTGCATGTGGGCTGCATCACGCCTGCCCTCTTTCATGGATGCTGGGGATTTGAACTTAGGTCCTTATGCTTGCCCAGCAGATGACCCAACCCACTGAGCCATTTCTCCAGCCAAGTCTATATTTTCTGCCTCTTACTATATTTGTTGCCGAATAAAAATCACCCAGAAAGTCATTTGATGATGGAAATTACTAGGATCTCTGAACAATGTATTTCTAACTCCATTTAAAGTATTTACAGATGAGTCTAAGTCAAAACAGTTTCCTGATTGCATGTGGTGGCTCATGCCTGTAACCCCAGGACTCAGGAAACCAAAGCAGGAAGACAGCCGTGTCAGTGCTGAGCTTGGGTTATAGAGCATGGCTCAGTCTCAAAAGAGAAGTATGCAGGGCAGCTTGCTGACTACTCTCCCAGAGCCTGTATGACCACACCACAAAGCTTACACAGCCTCATTTTGCCCTATATTCTTGTATACAACTTGTAGAGCTTTGTTTGTCAGATGTGCACATATTGTACTTTTATATACGTATACTGGACCTTCAGTTGCTAAAAAAACTGAACTTCTAAAGACCAATGATTGTGTGAGAGAAATCTCAATACCGCCCCTTCATGGCCACGATAATCTAACTTCGTCGAGCGTTTTCTGTGAATTATCCCCTTGAGTTCACACTGGAGCTCTGCAACAGGTGGCTATCAATACACTCACTTCATACGTGTGAGAATCAACACACAGAGAAGGCAGTGGCCTCCCAGGGTCACATAGTTGCTCAGATAGGTTTTCTGTCACATGCAGGAACTCTAGACTCCCAAGTTCCTGCATGAGAGTGAGACTGGGATCTCCCCATGGGCTCTGAAGCCAGCGTCAGCCACAGATTGAACTAAGGAAGGCAGCGGTCTTCCCTTGGCTTCCTCCCCAGCTTCCAAATACAGCATCACTTGATTATGGAGAGGGCAGCATCAGATAGAATAGGGGAACCATTCAGGAGAACACCAGGCGACAAGGGACACAAAGGCAACACTAGGCTTGCTCTCTCATCTGGAGCAGACTGGCCAACTCACCCAGGCAGGAGACTGACTGCCACCTGCAGGTTCAGTCCGCATGACTGCACTGTAAGGTTCACACCCAGTCTAGCTTAGATCGTTAAAGCATAGCAGAGGGGCTGGAAAGATTGCACAGTCGGTAAAGTACATGCTTTGCAAGCACACAGACCTGAGTTTGAACCCCAGAAATCATGTAAAAAACAAACAACAAACACAAAAACAAACAAACAAACAAAAACTGGGACATTGCAATATCAGCATTTAAGAAATACTGACTAGTGTGTGCCTGGGGTTTCCTGAGCCAGCCTAGCCTACTTAGTGAGCTCAGGCTAGTGAGAGACACTGTCTCAAAAACAAATAACAATAACAAAACCAATGAGTGACACCAGGGGAGCTGTTATCCATGCTGTCTTCTGGCCTACACATGCACACACGTACGCACACACATGAATACACATGCACACACACACACTCACACACACAGCTGACATTGGCTCTGTGAGCAGAGAGGCAAAGAAACTCTGTATGGAAGACAATGGAAGGCTTGGATCTGGTGCTGGGATATTTCAGATTTCTAGTAACTATTCTGTATCTGGCTCTATCCAGATTCCAGAGACAGGAGTTGACAACTGTGTGGGTCAGTCAATATTTGAAGAGGGGGGAGATCCCAGGGCGAGAAGATTAGGAGGTGAATCATGTCAGGGGTGTGTCGTGAGCACCTCAAGTCTGTAGGCAGAATGGCTGTGTTCAGTATCCAGCATGGCATGTCACCATTGGGAGACAAAGCCCACACCAGGAAGTCTTTGCAGTAGATGCTCACTGCTATCTCCATCCAGAGCATTCTGATCCCCTTAGTGGTCTGTGGTCACCATCTTGAAATTCCTTCTTCTTCCTCTTCTTCTTCCTCCTCCTCTTCTTCTTCTTTCTCTTCTTCTTCTTTTTCTTCCTCTTCTTCTTTTTCCTCTTCTTCTTCTCCTTCTCCTTTTCCTTCTTCTCCTTCTCTTTCTCCTCCTCCTCCTCCTTCTTCTTCTTGCTTATGTAGATGTAGATAATGTGTATGAATGTATGTGAGTATGCTGTAGCTGTCAGACACACCAGAAGAGGGCATCAGATCCCATTACAGATGTTTGTGAGCCACCATGTAGTTGCTTGGAGTTGAACTCAGGACCTCTGCAAGAGCTGTCAGTGCTCTTAACCACAGAGCCATCTCTCTAACCCATTACTTGATATTCTTAATAGTGTAATCTGTGAGCTGGGGTTGTATAAGCAAAACTGAGAGTGCATGAAAGGTGTATGTGGAGTATATGCTCAACAGCTGTGCTCACCACCCTATCACACCCACCACTCAGAGTCCCACCATCTGTGGGGGTGGGGGTGTTGAGCAAGCCTGGAAGTAAAAGGTACTTGTTGCATCTGGGTTTTAGTCTATCTGTTTGCTATGCATGTCAGTGTGATGCCAAGCCCAGAAGCGGGGGCACATGTTCTAAGAGCCACGAATATCAGCTGGAGAGATAATTCAGTCAGTAAAGTGAATTCAATCCCCGGAGCCCCGGTGAAAAAGTCAAGCATGGTGCTGCTGTACACTGTAACCCCAGTGCTGTGGAAGTGGAGGCAGGAGGAGGCAGGAGGAGGCAGGAGGAGGCAGGAGGAGGCAGGAGGCAGGGGAGGCAGGGGAGGCAGAGGAGGCAGGGGAGGCAGGGGAGGCAGGAGAGGCAGGAGGAGGCAGGAGGAGGCAGGAGGAGGCAGGAGGAGGCAGGAGGAGGAGAGAGGCAGGAGGAGGGAGCAGGGGAGGCAGGAGGAGGAGGCAGGGGAGTGGAGGACAGGAGGAGGCAGGAGGAGGCAGGAGGGCGGATCCCTGGGTCTCTTGGGCCACCTGGCCAACCTTATTGGGGAATTCCATGATCAATGAAAGACTCCTGAAAGAAGATGAACAGCTTTCAGGAATATGAGCCAAGGTTAAACCTCTGGTCTTTACATATATGCACACACATGTGCCTATGTATCTGTATATACACAAACATACATGCACAAGAATGCCCACATACATATACATACACGCATACATACACATATACATACACCTCCTGAAGCCTAATTCATCTTCTTGACTGAACTGCACCTTTTTTATGATGATATAGCTCAGAGAGAAGGAAGGGACCCAAGGGTTCTTTTCCTCTCCCGTTCCATCTTTGTCATCAGTACATCAAAGCCAGAAGGCTGCGTGTCCCAGTATGAAGGGAAGACAGCCCCTTTGTTAGTCCTATGAAGCACTTACTCAGTTTTTAAAGATTTATTCATTTTGTATGTGTGTGCTTTACCTGCACTCTATGGATGTGTGCACCAAGTATGTGCAGTACCCCACGGAGGCCACAAGAGGGTGTCAGATCCACTGGAACTGGAGTTACAGGTGGTTGTGAGCCGGCTATGGGCGCTGGGAACTCAACCTGGGTCCTCTGTAAAGAACAAGTACTCTTAACCACCAAGGCCATTGCTCCATCTTACACACACACACACACACACACACACACACACACACACACACATTGCTGAGAAAGCAGTTGTGAGGTTTCTGTGGTTCCACACCAGATTCTTTGTACTTCAAGCGAGTTCTGCACAGTGTCAAGGAGTAGGTAAAATCCACACTAATGGCTAAATTTCTTAATTCTGTTTCAATTTGCAGTGACTTGAGCAACCAATATAATCCATGAGAGGTGTATTAGGAAAATATAGGAGAAAGGGAAACCCTGTTTTCATCCCTTCCCTGGTATTTCTCCCTGCTTTTGAAACAAGCCTGCACTGTTTTCTCTTTGCAAACTCCATAGTCAGCCTCTATGTTTTGGATAAGGGTCCCTTAGAAAGCCACAAGATACAGACTTGTTCCCCAGTCTGGTGTTATTGGAGGTGCCGTGGCCTTGAGGAGGTGGGGCCTTACTGGTCCTTCAATTTGGGGGAACCCATTTACAAGGGGTTTTATGGGATCCCCTGTCTCTTCCTCTTGCTCTTCACTTCCTGGCCCCCAGAGGCTGAGCCTGGTTACTCCGCCACTTTTCCTCACTGTGACATGTGGCTCAGACTCTGGGCCCATTTGATCATGGATTGGGACCACCAAGTCGTGATCCAAAGTGCACCCTTTCTCTCTATAAGCAACCCTGACTCGGACATTTTGTTGTAGCGACGGTAGGCTGGTAGCACACCAGTGCAGCCCACGTGTGGCTGTTGACTGCATGGTGAGTACTGAAAAGAGAGAGTCTACGACCTTTTGCCACTTCCTAAGAGCCTCACCTCAGTGGGTGTCCTCAGCCAAAATCCCTCTGTAGTGAGAACAGAAGTAAGGTCCAAAGAGAAGGGCAGCAAGTAGCTGGGAACCATAATTTGAGGGTGAACAGGGGCCAGTCAGTTCTTAGCTTGGAGACTTGTCTGCCAACTGCCCCTTCCAGTGAATAGGAAATATGCTGCAAAATGAACACAGGGGTCTCCCAGCCAGGAGGCTGCGAGACACTTGAGGAGTTAGTGACACACTCTGTCACCCAGCTGTCACCCAGCTGGTCGGTAAGGATCAAGGTCTGAGCCAGGACCAGGGTGGAGGCTTGCATTGCACAGCGCGCAGTGGTGGAGGTTCTGCAATTGGGCTTCGGGCTCGCTAACTTTCCGGGCAGAGGTCAGGGCTGAGCGCTCCTGACTGGGGATTCAGTTTAGCTAAATCCATTGACTCTTCTGGTCTTTCTGACTTTGACTCCGTGCTCTCCGGTCTCTCAGTTGCTGCGGCTATTCTTAGCAGTCTCGTGTGCTGCGAGTCCTGTTTTATGTTGTTAGGATTCATCTGTCCAGCAATGCGTCCGGGTGGGTGGAGAGGCCCCGCCCACCAAGCCTATATATAGCCTGATGCTCAGCAAATAGTCATGGTGAGCACCCGGATGGGTGCGTTATTGACTGAAGCCCCGGTAATTACTGGTTTACATTTCTCTTGAATGTTTTCCCAGGAGTGCCCTTGACACATTTCCCTTTTGCCTTGGCTGTCAGGAAACTCCTTCTCAGCAAGCCTATAAATAACACCCAAACTTTTGTTTTTGTTTTTTTTTTAATTCTTTCTCTCTCTCTTCTCTCTCTCTCTCTCTCTCTCTCTCTCTCTCTCTCTCTCTCTCTCTCTCTCCTCCCTCCCTCCCTCCCTCCCTCCCTCCCTCCTCTCTTTCTTTCTCTTCTCTTCTTTCTTTCTTTCATGATTTTTTTTCTTCAAGACAGGGTTTCTTTGTGTAGCCCTGGCTGTCCTGGAATTTGCTTTGTAAACCAGGCTGACCTCGAACTCAGGAATCTGCCTGCTTCTGCCTCCTGAGTGCTGGGATCAAAGGCATGAGCCCCCAAGTCTGGCTACACACTTGCTTTTTTGATCCCTCTTTTTTGTGTCTTCTTTGGCTTGATGATTTTTGCTCTCCCGGTATGTCACATCCATCCCTGCAAAACAATGTAACTAACTTGTTGCACACCTCAATTGTCTTGGCTTGAGGATGTAGCTTCACTGTAGAGCAGCTTGTCAGGTGTGCACGGAGCCCAGAGTCCCATCTCTTGAATCATATAAATTGGTCGTGACTGAACACGCCTAGAACCCCTAGCACTGAGGCGGTGAAGGCAGGTGGATCACAGGATGACCTGAAACTGTATAGTAAGATCAAGGCCAGCCTGGGCTACATGAGACCCTGGCTCAAGCAAACAAATATAAGTAAATGAATTCCTGTCCTAAACTTCTGGCCAGCAGAGGAAAGGGACACTCAGCAATGTCACATGGTTTTGTTACAGCCATAAGCCACTCTTTGTTTAACTGTTTTCCAGGATTTAGAGTTTTCACGGACTAGACATTGTGTGGGGGAAGGTGTCTCCTAGCTAGGTGACCTGGCCATTGGTAGGGATGGCACCCCAGTATCAATGCAGGTAAACAGCAAGACAGAGCTATAGACCCTCACAGAACATCACCTCCCTGCTCTGACCGTGACCAGCAGTTGTTACAGAGAGAATTGTATCCCAGGTCCACCTGCACGGCCAGCCCCACATGGCTGCTCAAAGTGCCCCGGAGGTATGAATGTAAGAGCATTTGGGTGTCATATTTTTTTACTGGGAGCGGAGGCACCTGAATACAGGAAGAGATGCGTTTCCATAGGGCAGGCAGGGGCGGGGAGGACTCCTCCCAACGTGTGTTTGTCCTGCTCTGTGTATTCAGCCAGCAGGCCTGACAAGGAAGCAGAGAGCAGGGGACCAGGCTCTGCAGATAGTCTGGTACTGGGCAGCAGCCGCTGAAGACTCAGGACCCTGAGCAGAACCGACCGCTGGAAACTGTGGGGGACCCAAGGTACTCCCACCAGCTCACCAGGTAACTGCCTCCAGACCCGTGAAGCTCAGCTGGAGTGTCTATTGCTCGTGGTGGGAGGTCAGATAGAGGGTAGAACTTGACCCCACCTCTCACTCATTTGCTGTGTGGTCTTGGGCATGTGGGAGCCTTGGTTTTATTGTCTGTCAAATGGACTTAGAGACCTGTTCTTCCTAAAAAGCATAAGTGGCCATGTGGACTGTGTTAGGTATGGAGCAACATAAAGGACTCTGGTCTCTGTGGAGCTAAGAGTCTCAGCCAAGCAGACTTCAAATCTGTGGCCAGGGGTTTGTCTAAGAACCTGAGGAGACAGGGGGAAGGGGCTCTTTAAGTGTTCTCTGTCAATCTGCCTCTTTCTATCCGGAGGTGCTAAATTCAAAGCTTTGGATTTTCCCATCACCCTCTGAACCACTTTGCTGCTGGAAGAGCCAGGATGCTCAGAGGATGGTCTCCACCCTGTCACAAGCTGGTCGGGTACCCTGGGGTCAGGTTCCTTCAGCCTTGTGGGGCTCACTTGCTCGTCTGTACAATGGGATCATTCCGAGTCTGAACTCAGCTTGGAGGGTAAATGCACACGAAAGCCCGTATGTGTGAGGAACTTCAGACTGTGTCAGGTCGCATTCACATTCCAACGCAGAGAACAGGACTGGGAGAGGGGCGAGACTGAGGAGAGGGAGGGGACTGGGGAGATGGGCGGGGCTGGGGAGGGGGCGGGGACTGGTCCCGAAGCTGCAGGGTGGGTACTGTTGGAGCCAAGTGACTGCCAGAAGGAGGGAACCTGTGTCAACAAGGGACACCACAAGACTCAGTCATCAAGACTAGCTAAAGCCAGGGGTGGTGGCACTCTGGAGGCAGAGGCAGGAGGATCACCTAGTTTAAGGCCAGCCTGTCTGTCATACATGGCAAGTTCTAGGCCAACCAGCGGGATATAGTGAGACCTTGTTGCAAACAAACAAGGGCTGGAGAGGTGGCTCCACATTTCAGACTCCATGTTGCTCTTGCAGAGGACCTGAGTTCTGTTCATAGAGTCCATGTGACAGTTCACAACCATCTCTATATGATGCCCTCTTCTAGCCTCTGTGAGTATTGCATGTACATGCATACTTACACATACATGCATATATAGGTACACACACATGTGCATGCATACATACACATGCATACATACATACACATACATATGCATGCATACATATACACAGGCAAATACTCATACACATAAAATAAAAACAAACTTTTTAAAAGTTAAAAAATACATAAAAGTATAAAAGAGCAATTACATTTTAAGACAAAATTTGGAAGGCAAAAATTAATGTCAAGACACTGCTAATTAACAAAATCTCAACTCAGTAAAAATAAGACCAGTGACAGCATTAATCTTGGTTTTCAAAGGCTATGTTAAAGGTATTGGGGGGTTATTTCAGTGGTAGAACCCTTACTGAGCAAGCACGAGGCCCTGCGTTCTACTCTTAGCAATACAGAAAAAACTAACAGGCAAAAAGAAGGCTCACACCCATAAACTAGAACTGAGGCAGGAGGATTGCAGTGAGTTGGAAGCCAGGCTGTCATATGGTATGTTCCAACCTGCACAGTACTGTGAGACCCCTTCTCAGAGAAGAAAAGGGGAAATGTTAACCCTGCTTCATCCTGATGCTGGGATTCTTGTGTTGCCTTTCCTCACACCTGAAGCCAGTTCACCCTGGTTCCAGTCCTGCTGTGATCCGCTGCTCTCAGCCCTGGGGCATGTGTACCTCTTTCTCAACAAAAGACACGAGAAGATATACTCTCAGTGGCTTCAACCTGAGAGAGAATGACATTAGGAGCCAGCTCTGATCCAGATATTTTTATTTATTTATTTTTCCCCAAAGAATTCTAAGACCCTCAGGAGCATATCTGGTTTTGTTTCATTTTAGTGTTTTGATGGAGTCTCACTGTGAAACTCAGACTGGTTCTAAGTTCAGCATTCCCTTACCTTAGCTGAGTGCTGGGATTACAGGTATGCACCATGAAACCATGCGGCCTGGGTGTGTGTTCACTTTGAGGAAGAGGATATGTGTTCTAAGAAGCAGTGTGGATGCCGCACCCCATTCTGGCTGGCTTGTGTCTAGAGATCCAGAGGAGAGGGACAGGCGGCTCTGAGAAGGGCCACCTCCCTTGGCTCTGTTCCTGCCGGTGTCCTACTCAGTGTCTGTCAGTGGCAGAGGCTTGTCCACTTCAGCCTAGAACTGTGTAGTCAAGTGTCTGAGGTGTGTACCGATTCCTCAGAGACTGAGGTTCAAACCCCGCCTATAGCTTTCTTCTTCTCCATTAAACCAACAAGCAGGCAGTGAAGCCTGGAAGAATGCAGGAAGGACAAACAACAGGAAGGACAGACAAGCTGTGGCCTTCTTGGAGATCACATGCATATGGGGAGGGACAGCAGAGCCAAGCCTCTGTTTCTTCTTCTATAGAATGAGACGGAGAGCTTTTGGAAGGGAAGCAGATAGCTGGTGAAGGGCCAGGCTATGTGAGGTGAGCAGACAGTGTGCTGCAGGGGGACACTCCTGTCATTACTCATGGGTGGCCACCCAGGCTTCTAGAAGGATACCTGCATGTAAGGGTGCCCAGGTGGGCCAGTGCTGGCCCTGCACAGTGCACAGGAGGCCTCCAGTTACGGCCTCTAACCTTCATGTAAAGATGTTTGGTTCAGTCCTCAGAGCAAGAGTAATCAAATCTGGGAGGTACATGTCCTCTCAGCTACTCTGGAACATCTGAGGCAGGGGGATTGCGAGTTCAAGGTCTCCCTGGGTTACAGAATAAACTCAAGGGTAACCTAGGCAACGTAGTCTCTTTAAAAACAAGCTAGGGACCAGGATGTAGCTCAGTGCTCTTGCTTGACATGCTAGAGTCTATGGGTTCAATCCCCAGTACTGAGAGAGAGAAGAGAGAGAGAGAGAGAGAGAGAACAGAAAAGAGAAAAAAAACTAATAAGCACTATGTATGCAAAAGCAAGCGAGTGTTTCAAGGCAGGCACATTCCTAACCCTGCAGTGAGAAGCCTTCCCCTGGACTCCAGGCGTCCCATGCAGAGGTGGGATGAGTTCAGGGACAGTGGATTCCTGTCCTGAGCCCCCAGTACAGGAAGCAACCTGTACCACTGGGTATGCCCGACACCCTGGTGGTAGCCCAAATCCCAGCACTGTGCCAGGCCCTCGGGAAGGTGGGCTGAGCACAGTGGCTCTACTCTCATGTGTCACCTGCAATACTGACTTTGCCTTGGGGGCCCAGTGAGAGGCTGGTGCTACCCAGTGTGCCAACCTGGCCATGTTGGCAACTCTCAGCAGAGTGGCGGGTGGCTTGTGGCTTGCCTACATTCCACTGCATTGATCAAAGGTGCTTCTTGTTTGCTGGGTGACTAATTCTGTCACCATCCCGCCCTTCCAAGCCCTCCTCCTTGTACCTAACAGTCATTTAGCTGCCTGCTGAGAGGAAGTTCTCAGAAAGGCCCTTTTGCTATGGCAGGCTCGAATGGTGTGTGCGGTTATTCCCATCCCAGGAGTGGGATTGCTGCTAATCCATAGTTGAAATGAGGGCGAGAGTACAGCCATGGCTGTCAATCAGAAGGTGTTTCTTAGCAACCCTTGGAGTGGCCCATTCACAAGAATCAGAACCAGAGTGGCCAAGCTGAAGGCACTATGGTGAGGAAAAAACAGTACTCATGATAGCTAGCGTGCATTAGTAATGTAAGTGACATTGTAATAACAGACATTTATTTATTTATTATTATTTATTTATTTATTTATTTATATGCCTAAATCCCGTCAAGGTGAAGGCCTGCATGGAGCCCTTTATGATTGGTGTGGTGTGTGTGTGTGTGTGTGTGGTGTGTGTGTGTGTGTCTTGTGTACATGTGGGAGGACCAGAGGTCTATCTCAGGTCATTCCTGCCTTCCACATGTGTGCCTAGGGCCCTCAGAGGCTAGAAAAGGGTGTTGGATCCCCAGGATTAGAGCCACAGATGGTTGTAAGCCACCATGTGGGTGCTGGAAACTGAACCAAGGTCCTCTGCAGGAGCCTTTGTTGGGACAGGGTCTCTCACTGGTCCGGAGCTTACATCGTAGGTTAGACAGGATAACCGGTGGGACCCAGATCCTTTCGCTGCCTCCTCAGTGTTGGGATTAGAGGTGCACGTCACTGACCCAGCTGCATACAGAACTACTGGAGTCTGGACTCCACCTCATGCTTGTGGAAACATTTTACCCACAGAGCGATCTCCCAAACCCTTTAGTCCACTCAGGCCACAGAAACAAACGTACCAGAGACAGGAGCAAGGGGCCTTAATGATCAGACCTTTCCACGTTCATAGGATGGAGAATCAAACACAGAGTCTCCCGAGCACCTTTGAGGGAAACCGATTGGAAATAGCAAGGGCAGTCATAAAGACGATCCTGCTTGTGGCTAGACTTCAGGTGGGACTGTCATGTGCCAGGCCCTGTGCAGGGCACCTTGAATATATTAGCTATATAGTAGGCTCGTGGAATGGGCCTGTTGTCCTATTTAATTCATTTTAAATTAGCATGAAAGTATTAGGTTTCAGTATGATGTCATCAAGCATTTTGCTGTTATTGTGAATTCTCCTGCCGTGTCCCCTCCCTCACAGCCATGCCCCTCCCACTGTCCCCCTCACAGCCGTGTCCCCCCTCACAGCCTGTCCCCCCTCAAAGTCTCCCACTCCCAGTAGCTCTCTTTCTGCTTCTATGCTATAAGCAAGAACTTTCTGAACCAGGTTCCATAGCGTAGGAAACAGCCCTAGGAGTTAACTAATATAAGACTACATGGCGTTTAAAAGTCACTGCATAGCAAAGGAAACTATCGTCAGAGTGCACAGGGAACCTGTAGAGAACAGGAGAAAAACCTCTGCCAGCTATACCTAGACACAGGATTAATATCTAGGATATATTAAAAAACTTGCACTAATTAAACACCAAAAAGGAAATCTCATCATAAAAATACTGACAATCTATAAAGAGCTATTGAGACAAATGAAAGTTCTCAAAAGAAGAAACACAAAAAAGCATTTTTAAAGCGCTCAGGGTGAAGAGATGACTCAGTGGTTAAGAGCCTTGTGTCTCTTTAGAGGACCTGGGTTTGGCTCTCAGTTCCCACATGGCAGCTTGCAACTGTCTATAACTTCAGTTTCAGGGGATTCCATACCCTCTTCTGATCTCCTGGGGCACCAGGCGTATACATGATTCATAGATAGATAGACAGACAGACAGACAGATCGATAGAGATAGAAATATTCACTTATTTAAAAATTAGACTTAAAAAAAAAAGGTATTCAGTAGCCTGAGCCATCAGATATATGTAAATTAAAATCTCGTCATTATCCTCATCACATAAACGAGGAGGCACAGGACTCAGGGAGGCTTAGGAGCTGGTCCACAGTGTGTTGTGTGGTGGCACGAGCTGCCCGTAAGTTCCAGAGCACACTTTGCATCCCGTGCTCACCTAGAGCAGTGGTTCTCAACCTTCCTAAGTCTGCAACTTTTTGTTACAGTTCTTCATGGTGCGGTCACCCAACCATAAAATCATTTCAGGTGCTACTTCATAACTTCAATTTTGCTACTGTTATGAATCGTCGTGTAGCTGTGTTAGCCAATGGGTTGGGGGGTCGCGACCTACAGGTTGAGAATCACTGCCCAGGCGCTCTCTGCACCGGCTTGTGTGAATTCCCCAGACCCGTCAGGCATGGCTGTCACTCTTGCTTTATTAGTCGCAGCACTTTTGGCCCCTGGGGGGGCTTGCCACCCTCTCCCAGCTGTTAGATCTTCATTTCCAAACTGCTCCCTTCCACCCCGCTCCGCCGAGGTCATCCGAACCGAGCCGTTTCTGTTGTACTTATATCTGCCAGTAGGTGGCAGTAAGCCCTTTCCTTCGGTTTGATTTAAGCACCGCGTTTAGAACAGTTGATGGACAGCTTTCGAGAAAGCGTGTTATCTGATTCCAAGTGATCTCAGTAAAACACAGGTTCTGTATTTCTCACCGTTTACTCCGCCTGGCCCTGAAATTGCAGAAAGACTATTTAGACTGTGATGAAAGGGTCAGGGAACCTCTGCCCTGTGAGAAGCAAAGGCTTGTCATCTGACTGTAGTTATGACAGCCCGAGGTATTCATAACTTTAAAAGCATACTGAAAGTAGTCGCCTCTTAAGGGCCCGAGGAGATGGTTCAGGAGGCAACGTGCTTGCACACGAGTGTGAAGATTTGAGTTCAGAGTCCCCGTGTCCAGGTAAAAAGCCGTGCATGAGGGCACAGGCCTATCAGGAAGATGGCAGGGGCTTGTCAGTCGGCCCAGCCCAGCTGAGCTGGGGAGTTCCAAGTCCGGCGGGAGACAATTGAGAAAGACCCTCAGATGTGAACCTCTAACCTGCACACATGCCCACACACATACATGCGCATAAACGCAGATAGATGCACATACATTCACACACACACACACAAAAAACAGACAGAGACAGAGACAGCAGAGACAGACAGAGAGAGAACAGCCCCATTGGATTGAACAATTTGAGCTTGTAAATTTGCAAACCCTATTGCTAAATTGTCAAATAGCAATGTTTAAACTTATAAAAAGCTGAATTTGGATAGAGACGTAGTGTATATGATGTGTATAAATGTATTGGTATGTATAATATGTACACACACCTGCCTGCATGCTCCAGTTTCCTCATCTGCAAATTTGCAGCATATTTCATGGTCCTGCTGATTTGCTACAAAGAGTCAATGAGTTATATGGAGAAAAAGTCCTAGGACAGTGTCTCCACACAGAAAGCCCTCAGCCAAGGCTGTTCCTATTGTCAACTTACCATGACTGTGCTTCTCTGAGTTGTGATCCATCCTGTCAGCAGTGGAGATGGTCTAGAGACATCATATTCCTCTTTTTGACTCTTCCAAAGGACCTGGGTTTGGTTCCCAGCACCCACATGATGGCTCAGGACTCTGTATCTCTGGTTCCAAGGGATCTGATGCCCTCTTCTGGCCCTGGGGACACTGCATGCACATGACACACAGATACCACACAGGCAAAACACACATACAGATAAAATAAAAATTAATAAACCTTTTCAAAAAATATATTTCTATTTACCCCCAAGAATTTCATTGTGGAGAAGAAGGCTGAAGTCAGATGCCAGGTGCCAGCCAGAGCCAGAGCTTGCCTGTATCTTGGCTTCACAGGCAAGTGCCAAGACTTAGGTTTGTATTTTGATTTTTTTTTCTCCCCTTTCTGTATTGAAGGAATAATGGGAAACCAGATGAGCGTCCCACTAAGAACTGGAGACCAGGAGCATGACCCGGAAGCAGACACTTACAAGGTAACACACGCAGTCCCTGGCACACTGGATACCAGAAAGTGGAGTCCAAAAGGCTCTATTCTGCCTACCCAGGGCTCACTGAAGAGAGATGGGGTATGAGGCTCACTGCTGTGACTGTCAGTCGGGGGAGCTAGAGTCCACCAAGGAGCTGGTTAAAATGCAGGTTCTGTAGGGGGGAAGGGCAGGCTCTCTGGGTAAAGCGCTTGCAGCTTAAAGCATGAGAACCTGAGTTCTGATCCCCAGCTCCCACATAAGAAGTTGGGCGTGACAGCACAGAGACATGAGGATCCCAGTGTAGACTTCTGACCTCCACATGCACACACACAGGCACGCATGAGTAGTCCTCCACCAGATGCAGACCTGGAGACCCCATGTAAGAGTGGAGCAATTTGAAGAGATGGCGGTGTATGGGGCCTGTGACTTCAGTGCCTCCACAGGTGCCTGCAGCAGAATCAATTTAGGAGCCGCTTCAAGGCTGGTTTGCAAATGCAGGCTTTTGTTTCTCAGTGTTCTCCCTAGGGATACTGGACCATGTCTGGAGGGGTCTATGATAAATAACTCAGGAATGGAATGTTGTAGATGTCCTGTGTATAGAGGCCACAATTGTCACTGACTGTCCTACAGTGAACAGGACACACACACACACAAGAATTACCGAGTCTAAATGTCCACCATACTGAAGTTGACAACCCTAGGTGTTTTCCAATGGCCCAAGACCTTAGCTGTACATTGAACCTCTAAGAAACCTAAAATCGCAGTATCTGATTTTCTCCTCAGGACAATTTGACCAAAAGCCATGTGGGAATCAGAGTGAGGGGAGTGTTTTCAAAGCTCCTTGATAACTGCACTTACAGCACTGGTGGCGAGTTAGTTAGGAATATTTCCTAAAAGATGCCTGTCACAATCTGAGGTCAAGGGGCTTGGGAATTAGATCAGTCTTAGGAGCCCAAGGACCCGAGTTCAATTCCAAGAGCCCACATTTAAAAAAAAAAAAAAAAGCCAGGCTGTATATATCGATTCTGAGTGGGTCAAGGCAAGCAGGTCCATGCAGCTGACAAGCCAGCTACTCTAAATGACTTAGTGAGTTCCAAGCCACTGTCTCCAAACAGGTGGATGTCACCAGAGAGACAGCACATGAAGTTGCCCTCTCAACTCCACAAGTATGCACACATGTATACGTGTCCTACATACACACAAAAGCACAGAGGAAACCTCCTGTATTTGGCAGGTTGTGTTCCTAAAAGGCTTGGCTAATGGTTACATTCATGTGGCCAAGACAGACAAGTGAAACCAGCGTGGCAGACACTGAATCACCATGCTAAATTCTTTCTCAGTTCCTTGCGAGACAGTGCCCCTTCTGGTCCGATCTGTGTTGCAGGGATTTGGCTGCCTGTATGAGGCTGGTGAGACGGAGCATGAACCCTGGGGTGCTCTTATGACGACAGGACTAAAGAGTCATTTTGCTACTCGAAGGCTGGATAGAAAGCTGGCAGTTTCTACAAACATAGCCTTTTAAGTTTGACTCTGGAAGATGCTCCTGCAGCCTTGACGCTCTCCCATCAGTTCCTCCCGTGATCTGACCACTGAAACCATCTGTTCTGTTGCAGGTGATATCAGACAATGAGCGTGTTCAGAATGGGAACCCAGTGGTGATATCCACTCGTGTGATTCAACACTACGAGGAAGGTCAGTGCTGTGTGTGAAGACCACTCGGCTGGAGGGTGGGGCTCTCTGGTCCTGTGTACAGTGAACAGGGGAAGTGGGAGGCATAGGCTTTCCTCAAAAGCTCAAGTATTTATTCCCAGGGTGGTAGAAACACTGGGCCCACACTGGGTGCTTGTACGCTGGAAGCTGCCTGTCCTATGGTGTTAGAGCTAGAATCTAGGTGTCATCAAATTGTCTGCTGTGCGTTCTGGAGAAGACCTAGCTCAGACCGTCCTGACTCAAAGATTGCTGGCTTTTCCCTGTATCTGCACAGCATCTGCCTCTCCGTGGGTCTATCTGTAGACCTGAAATCCCGCTGTCGTGAGGAAACAGTTATACTGTATCAGGACCCACCGTGATGACCTCATCTCGGTCATCTGAAAGACTGTCTCTAAATGTGGTCACTTTCACAGGGGTTAGAGCCTAGGATCTTTGAGGAGATACAATTCAAGTCATGACGGCACCCGTGTGATATACTGGGCAGCTGGGCAAAACCTTCTCAGTGGACAAGAAGCAGCAATTGAGCAAGAGCTAAGGATCTGGCTTTGGGGGTCAACATTCCTAACTTAGAGCCCCCTGCTTGGCAGCTCATTGACTATGTGACTTGGCACATGTCACGTGACACAGCAAGGTGTGATTCTATTGCAGTTGATGACTATGTAATGACCAACCCAGATGCACCTCCCTGCTGCACGCAGGGGTTCCTTTCCTGTTGACTTTGGAGAACTGGAAGAAACGAAACCTCAGACATCCCAGAGATCACAGACTCAGAGGACAAACCCTTCCACATATGTCCAGTCCAGATCTAATTAATTATCTGTATAGAAAGATGGGCTGTTCTAGGGCTGGAGAGATGGCTCAGTGGTTAAGAACCTCTGCTGTAATTCTGTAGGATATGGATTTGATGCCCAGCACTCTATACATAGTGGTTCAGAACCATCTATAATGCCAGTTTTGAACATCTGATGCCTTCCTTAGGCCTCCACGGGCTCCTGCACACCTGTAGTATACATGAACTCACACAGTCGTGCATGCATACACATTTTAAAAAGTCATCGTACTTTTCTACTTCATAAGTTGCCAGTTACAGAAATGCCACAGCCCCCTGCTGTTTGGCAATCTCTTTCTGCCAGGTGAAGTAAGAGGAAGTCAGCTGCCCAGCTTACCTGTGCCACTAAAAGCAAGAAGAGACAGCACCAAGCCAGAGATCCCAGGAATGAAAGTCAGAGGGGCTTTTAACTATCGTGGAAGACAATTGTTCTCTGGTCTGGTTTCCTTTTGTTTTGCTTTTGCAAAGGCCCCTTCACACCTCCCCTCAGGAACTGCAAGGCTAGGATTCGACTAAAGCCAAGCTGTCTGAGCAGAGATTCGACTAAAGCAAGCTGTCTGCAGCTGCCGTTTAATTAACATTCTACTCCTTTATCACAAACATGTTCTTTAAAAGACACATCTATTCCCTAGAAAGGCACCTGAGTCACCTTCACTCTTAATCAGACTTGTAGTTTGGGGCAGGAGCCAAAGGACGCAGGGTGTGAGCACTGGGAACAGCGGAGAGGTAGGGTGGGCAGTGAGGATGGGCTGGACTCACAGGTGGCTCCTGGGACTCTGGAGGTGATGCAGTTATTACTCCGAGGATCCCATCTCCTCTGTTGTCATATCATAGAGATGTTGACTCATTCGTGTGGGTGGCTTTTGTCTGGGTCCGTGATCTTCGTCTTCACTAAGGATGTATGCGTTGGGATGCAGTGGGTATCCAGGAGGCGTGTAGTCATGAATGGAACAGAGCATCGCAAGTGAGGGGAAGTACTGTGCAAAACTACTGTTCCTCCTCCAAGGGAACTGTGATCTGTGAGCACGATACCTTACCTGTGGGTGACCAAAAAGGCTCTGCGAGTGGGTGAGATGAACAGGTGCTCCTGACCTATTCGTGGTCTTACGTCGCCCAAAGGGTCATTATAAAGAAAAAGGCAAGAGGGGCAGAGTGGAAAAAGAGGAGGTGACATTGGGAGCAGATGTTAGAGGGAGGGAGAGAAAGGGGGAGAGATAGGGGACACTTAAAGATGGATACTGGTAGACTTGACTGTGGAGAAGGGGACTATAAGCTAAGTAGCCCACAGCCTCAGAACAAGCATGACAATTTCTAGAAGCTGTCCCACTTCTGACCTTCTGACCTTCTGAGCTCTAAGCTACTTATGTTGTGTTAAGCCCCAGGATTTGTAGTCATTGGGTCCCACATCACATGCAGGCATTGCCATCTAACCAACTTGATTTGGGTATGGGGAGAGGGCGGGGCAGCAGGGGTAGCTCTGCCACTTGCTAGTTGTATAGTGGAATGGTACTGTTCAAGATTTTCCTGTAAGATGGGAATGATGGCATTTTCTCTGGCCATAAGAGGGATGTAACAATGGCAGCTCTGAAGGACGAACTTGAGGGAATAAAGGAAAGCCCAACTACAGACAACATAGACTGTGCCGCCAACCTGAGTCACTGCAGCCCTGAGCCAATCAATCTGACCTGACCAGGTTTTTCCTCCTGGTTATTTCATTCCTAAAAAACTTCACAGATCTTTGGGGAAATAAAAGTACCCCATCTCTCTCTATCTCTGATTCTGTTCTAGTGAATTTATCCTCTTTAAAAGACAAAAGTTTCCATCCTTACAGCCGATCGATGGCAGAGCCCAAGACGCAACTGATCTGCCAGAGCGCATCTTTCCCCTGAAGTTGATGCCTGTCTGTCGCACATGGATAAGGAGTTTCTTAGAATTAATATCTTCCCTTTCATCCCTTGTGAACTGTTCTTAAAGAAGGAACTGTCTAATTTTGCACCCTTGGAATACATGTATGTGTCTATGTGCACGTATGTGGAATGAGCTTAGAGAACTGAAAAGTCTCTACTCAAGTAAAAAAAGGTTTCTGCTGGTGATACAAAGAGTGAGAATTTGCCAGTCTTGATCCCTGAGGAATTGTTTCACGCAACGCCCCAAATCATAGCTGCCTGACAGTGGAAAAAATGATGGACCCCAGGCAGACAATAATGATGTGCTTTCTCTGAGAAGCTGCTGTTCCCGCTCGCTCTGCTTTTGCTTGGGGTTTTATTGCTCATTCTGACCCTGAAGTCATTCCTGCTGCCTCATCCCACCTTAGCTGGGGTTTCAGGCCTGAGCAGTCTACTCTACATTTTAGAATCTCTTCCATGACTTGAATGAAAGTCTGATAGGGGATTTGGGGATCAGTAAAGTACTGGAGTCAGGAAAGTTGATCCTCAGAATCCAAGTTAAAAAATAAATATATAAAGACTGGCATAGTATCATCTGCTTATAATCCCAGCACTGGAGAGAAGAGAGAAATAGATTCTGGACTCACTGGCTAGCCAGTCTAGCCTACTTGGCAAGCCTCCAGTCAGGGAGAGAGAGATCCTGTCTCAGAAAAACATAGGTAACACCAGGGAAATGATGACCAAGTCTGGCCTCGGTTTACATGCAAGTTCACACCTGCACATATGCAGCACCGCACACATAGCTAGACACACATGAACATACACATACATATGAGGTTAAATAAGTCATCTACCTTTTAGAGGTTTCTGGGAGCCAAGGGCTGGTTGTCATCTGTTGTAACATGGCCAGAGCTCAGCTCATGCACTGTACCCAAGGCCTGGACCCTCACTGCTTTCTCCAGACTTCCGGGAGACTCACTTGGAAATGCAAGGATGACTGAGGAGCCACTGGAGGCTCCGTGAGACACAGAAGTTGCACGGAGCTAGAAATGCCCTGTCACTACACCTCTATGTGTGACTCCTGGGAGAAGCCATCGGAGGTCCTCCAGGGATGGGCTCCACTTAGGGTTCTCACTTAGGATCGTCCCACTCAAAACATCTGCAAGAGAGCTCTGGGCTAACACACGACACAGCAGACCTTAGAGTCAGCCACTTTTGCTGCTGTGTCTACATCACTATTTCCTATGTCTTAAAAGACGGCTTGCGAAAAGTTCATACCCATCATCCTAACCGTCACCAGCATCAATAATGATCAACGTCACCATCTTATCAGCCAGCATTATCACCATCATCATAATCGTCACCAATAAAATGATTTCTTTCATCTGCTTTGAATCCTGTATCTCTTCTCTATATCTTTCTTTTCCTTTTATTTTCTCTTTCTTTTCAGTACCTGTACATTTATTCTGCTTTTATTTTTTCTTTTCATGCATATGCATGTATGCTGGCACGTGTGTATTTGTGTATGTGCATGTGCGTGCATGTGTGTGTGCACGTGTGTGTGTGTACCTGTGGAGCCCAGGGTTGGTGTCATTAGTCATCTTTAATTTCTCTTCCACGTTATTCTTCAAGGCAAGGTCTCTCAGTCAAACCCTGACCACACCAGTACGGCTTGCTTTATTAGCCGGCTTGCCCTGGGAACCCTAGGTCTCTACTAGCAAGGCTGGGACTGAATTACAGGCAGGCTGCAGTGCTCTCCTAGCATTTTCGTGGGTTCTTGAGGCCTGAATCTAATCCCCTCGCTGGTGGTGAAGTTAAACGCTGAGCTCTCTCCCCAGCCTGGTCTGTGCTTTTTAGCGGCACGATGTGAGCAGAGCCAGTTCACGGAGATCGTAATCATTTTGAACAATGTGTGTAACAAGGCGGAGGCTGAACTGGGACATAATGTCTCAACTTCTAATTTCAAAGACTCTTGGACCCCATTCCAAATCTCCTTCTTCAATGTGCCTGGACTGTTTCATGTTTTCAGAGTTCACCTCGCTGTGGCAAGCATCTGTAGTTCATTATTCCCCTGTAAGGGACTAGTGTCCATTGCACAGAGGCCACACAGACTCACTCAGAAGTAAACAGACATTTTCATTGTGGGCGTTTGCATCCCAACACTTAGAAATACCACATCCCTGTACATTGGTGAGCTAATTTTTGTGTGGATATATGTTTTGGTTCTCTTGGGCATGTCTACCTAGGAACACAATTGTGGGCCATCCTCTGGCTCAATGCCCGCCTTTCTGAGGACCTCCTTAACTGCTTTCCAAAGCAACTGCCCCATTTCCCATCCCCAACAGTGAGGCACATATATTCCTGTTGATCAGCAGCCTTGCCAGCACTGGCTACCACCTACCCGCTTTGTTACGGCCGTTCAGTGGGTGTGGAGTGCAGATGCGCTGTGCTTTCCACAGTGACAATGACACTAAGTGTCCTTGGATGTACCCGATGACCATTTGAAATACTGATGCCTTTCTCTATTCTGATGGCTTTCCTGCCTCCTGCTCACCTGGTCCCTTGCCTCATAGCACCTCCTTGATAATCTTTCCCAGAAGTCCAAACTAACAAGCTAACTTTGGCCGTCTCCTATATACTGAGAACTTGTTTTTCTTACTCAACCCCCATCTCCAGAACCCTCCCCTTGTTGTCCTAAGAGCTGTGGGCACAAGGAGAGTAAGGTACTACTTTCTTTTGTAATCTACTCGATATTTAAATCTGCTTAACATAGTATCTGATCAACTTTCTCCATGGTGAGGGGGCTGCAACCATATCTATCATGTTGCTGCTCTGAATCTCTACACTGTTTTTGGAAAGAAATCTGGCAGTAGGCTTTTTAAAAAATTGATTTGGTTTTGGGGGCAGCAACTCCACATTTGCTCTTCCAGTCTAAAGAATAAAGAAAAACAGTAGTTTAGGACAGACTGTTTGTAGGTGATGTGGTGGTGTGAATATGCTTGGCCCATAGGAAGTAGTATTGTCAGGAGCTGTGGCCTTGTTGGAGGAAGTGTTTCACTGGGGGTGGGGGGATTTGAGACCCTCCTCCTAGCTTCTTGCAAGACAGTCTTCTCCTGTTTGCCTTTGGAACAAGATGTAGAACTCTCAGCTCCTCCTGCGCCATGTCTGCCTGGATACTGCCATGCTCCCTCCTTGATGATAACAGACTGAACCTCTGACCCTGTAAGCCAGCCTCAATTAAATGTTCATCCTTTATAAGAGTTGCCTTGGTCATGGTGTCTGTTCACAGCAACGGAAACCCTAACTAAGACAGGGGAGATGAAAGAAACAATGTAAAAGCTTCTAGAATATTCATGGATAAGGCAATGGTGATGTGTGGTGTGTGTGTGTGTGTGTGTGTGTGTGTAAGAGAGAGAGAGGGGAGAGGGAGAGAGAGAGAATGTGTGTGGATGTCACCTGAGGGACAACACCTGATACTGTCTTCTTCTGGCCTTCACACCAACTCACAATGATAAACACAGACACCATGTACAAATACCAGGAATGCTTGAGGAGCCGCATCAGGTTGCAGATGTTAATTGTGAAAAGGATGGCAGGTTGTGGTGGTGCACTCTGGTAAAATTTGCTGAAGGAGGCAGAGGCGGGAGGATCAGGAGTTCGAGGCCAGCCTGGCCTACATATTTTAAAAATGGGGCTGGAGAGATGGCTCAGCAGATAAGAGCACTGACTGCTCTTCCAGGGGTCCTGAGTTCAATTCCCAGCCACCACATGGTGGCTCACAGCCATCTGTAATGGGATCTGATGCCCTCTTCTGGTGTGTCTGAAGGCAGCTACAGTGTACTCACACACATAAAATATATAAATAAATCTTTAAAAAAAAAAGAAAGAAAGAAAAGGATGGAAGGCAGTGATAGGAAGGAAAATGACTGTGAGAGTCATCGAATTTGATAGGAAGACATGTCAGATACATGTTATCACCTGATTTAAGAAGGAAAATCAAAAACCAAGTCAAACCCCCAAGACTACCTCAGACATCTGCTGTCTTTGAGTGACAGTGCTGGAGCGATTGGCTTTGCACTTGAAGTAATCCTGCATACTCCATGGTTTTACAAAGTATACAAGCTCTAGGAAGGCAGGACGGAGGAAAGATGGAGTGGATGCTGTGATGTCCCTGCCGCAGTGTTCCCCACAGGATCTGAGCTTCACTGTGGTTTCCTGAAACTCTTCTGGGCGGCACAGGGTTAATAGTCCTTTTGGATCTCATGACATCACTCAATGTCCAGGCAAATCAAAGCTGGTGATCAAAACTCCATCCCTCATGTCCAGAAGTCCCTTCTGTTGTTTGTGTTAGGGTTTCCTGGCCAAGACATCCTGGCTTTTGAGAGCAGAGAAGAAAGCTTGAAATCTGATCGGTCAGTGAAGTTTCTGATTCCCCATCTTCCTCCAAGCCTCAGGCATCAGCCCCAGGAACCCTGACACCACAGAACAACAAACGAATCTGCCCAGCACAGAAAGCCTTGTTTGAAGTGTCATTTGACTCTTGCTATGTGACTGGACCCTATCCAATCCAACCTGCAGAGGGTCATTACTGTGTACCCTCCGAGGTCTTTATCTCTTTTCCCAAGGGATCCCCATAGCCCTTTGATATTTAAATAGAAACACTCTTTTGAAAGAACTCTAATGTCTCCCTCCCTCCCTCTACAGTGAACTGCTTTGCCTACATCTCCATTTGGATCCTGATATGGCTGTAACTGTATGCCTGATCCAAGAATTTAACCCATGCAAACTCCCATAATTCTAAACTCTGGTTGCATGTTCAAGATTTGTAACAGCTCCCCCTTGTCACTGCTGAGCACCGTATGGGAGCTTTGTGATTTATTCTGATCAGGATGTCAGTGTGTCCGGATGTGTCAGTGTGTCGGATGTCAGTGTAAAGCAAAGTGTGTAGGAAATGATGTTGGAGGGGCTGGAGAGATGCGAAGTGCTTGCCATGCAAGCATGAGGACTTGGGTTCGGATTCCCAGCACTTACTTTAAACACAACACACACAACTAAAAAAGGGTGCTTGTGTGGAGAACAGTCACCATGAACAGACAGAATAGGCATTCAGAAATAGATGTTTTATTGACGGGTGAAGATGAGTCTCAACTTTCCTTTTGAAAACTTCTGGGAGGATTGGGACAGAGAATCTCAGGAAAAGAGGAGCCTTGTCCTGATGTAAACGTCACTGTCTTCTCCTGAGTCCCTGCAAGTTTTCACCCCAGGCAGGGCTCTGCTCTGTGCCTGACCCTTGTCACCAGGCTTGGCCTTACAGCCAGGCATTCCTAACGACATTTGGGGCTGTAGTCAGACACCCTAAGTCTCTGTTCACTCAGTGCTTCTATATAGTGGGGAGGAAACAGGGGTTCCAATAGTTGCCTCCTGCCATGTGGAGGTCCACTCTAGGACCACCCCCCCAGTGGTTGCCTAAAATGCTCGACAGTACTGAACTTGTGATGCTCTGTGCTGTTTCTCATCCATATGTGCCAGCAATAATGTTTATGGGTCAGCAAGAGGGCATAGCAAGGGCTTGCCACCAAACCGATGTCCTAAGTTCAACACCTGGAACCCACATGCTGGAAGGAGAGAACGGAGTCCTATGGGTTATCCTCTGACATCCACACATATGCCAGGGCACTTCCTCCCCACCCCTGTACCGGCATCCGTAATAAACAAGTAGAAGTTTAGTAAGAAATGTCCCCTCCCCTACACAAAAAAAAAAAGAAAAGACTAGAAGAAAAATCCAAACCAACAAGTGTACACATCATGACAGAGAAAAAGAAAAATACCGTTAAAAGAAAAGAAAAGGCAGCAGAAGCCAGTGTTCCCGACTCCTGACTCAAAGACCCTGACGAGGGTGAAGATGCCAGGAAGCTTTTAAAAACTTTCCTTTAAAGATGACTGATGGCCTGAAGAAAACACAAAGAAGCAGCTGAATTCAATCCCAGCCCAGGAGAGGAGGTCAGCACACAGAGGGACAATTAGCAAAAGGGGTGAGAACATCAGAGACCTAGGAAAACATCAGCAAGGAATTGGGATTTCAAAAAAAAATAGGAATGTTGGGGAAAAAACTGGGTAAATTATATTTTTTAAAAAAAATGCATACAGTGGAAAGAATCAATTATAGATTCCACCAAGCAGAAGACAAAAATGCAGAGATGGGAAATAAGGTTAATGATAAACACCAGGGTAACCGGTCTCTATCCAGCCATAAAGAGACTGGCTAGCTTACAAAAGCTAGAACCAACTGCGTTCTAAGAAGCACATTATGCTAGTAAAGACTCCCATGGACTGAGGCCAAGGATAAAAAAAAACAAAACAAAACAAAAAAAAAACAGTTTATACAGCAAATAGGAACGAGAAAAACAAACTACATAGATAATCTGGTATCTGTTAAAGTCGATTTTGAACCAAAAATAGTCAGAAGAGATTTAAAAGAGATTTACTACATAGTAATAAAGAAGCAAACCAATTCACCAAGAAGATATAACAACTGTAAACATAGGTGCCAATTTCATACGATAGACACTACTGATCGATAACAGGTTGAACCCGAGGATAGACTCGGGGACAGGTGAGTGGCAATGTACTTCTTCATTGGCTCACTTCCCAGTGTGACTATGTTGACTAAATCTCCAGCGTCTGCTCTTTACTCTCTGCCGTCCTTTAGTCAAGCTGTTGAGGATGGTTGGCCAAGCTGTCCAGAGCCCAAGCTCTGACCCTGATAACCTGCTATGGGTGTGAACCACCCAGCTTCCAGCGGAGAGCTTCAGCTGCCAGAAGGGACCCATGCGGAACTTGAAGTTTTTACAAGCCGAGTGGCTTTACCTGATCTCGGTCAACAAGCATATCGCTTCTTTCTGCTGTGGGCTTTATACCTTGTGTTAGGTCATATTGGATATGGAGCCTTTTCAAAGCAAAATCCTAACACTTGTCTTTCCCGCCTGGAAAGTGTCTTGTTTTCCTCTGGCTGTAAAGACCTTTTAGCTCCTTTGCTGTCCAGCCAGGTGGTGAAGGATGAAACCCATCCATGTTCTCAGGGGGTTACAAAGGCCTCTCTCCGTTTTCAATCTCAGCATCTCCCTCTTGGTCAGCGTTTCCTCTCTTCTGGCCTGGGCCACACCCATGGTCCATTTCTCTTCTCTCTGACAAGCCAAAGATGTACCTTGCTCCTTTGGTGCCTACTCAGCTGGTTTCTCTCTCCTCCATATGAATTCCTGGAACACAGGAGAAAAGTAAAGGAGAATTAGCCCAGTCAGCCTGCGCACTGGCTGGGGACTTCCTCACGAAGCCTCCCTGGTTCCGTCATTGGCCTCTGTCCTCTGTGCTACTAAGAGATCACGAGGCACACCAGAAGATGCTCTCCTCATAGGCGCGTTCCTGACTCCAGACACTGTAAGATACTAGAGTTTGGCACAGCAGTCGTGGATGGATGCATGTATGTGTGAGCATGTGTTGATCGTCCCATGTTAAAGTGTAACGGAACCAGAACCAAGAACCTTCAGATCCTCTCCCTGCTTTTTCCCGATCCTTGGCTTCTTGCAAACAGATACCAAGATGTGCCTGTCTAAATGTATACTAAACAAAAGGCAGCATTGACAAGGATGGGGAGAAGTCTTCAGGATTGTCGGAGTATCTGTTGGTCACTAAGTACCTGCTTGGGGAAGGGAACAGACAGCATCAGGCCAGGCCCTGGGTGAGCTTCCCCTGAAGCATCAGGACACATACCAGGGAGCAGTTCTGTTCCCCGTGTTTACCTGTGTGCACGCACACATGCTTACATGTATGCAGACCTTCATATTCGTTCAGGTGCATGAGCACTCATAGACGTGGGAGGCAAAGGCCAGAGGATAACCTCAAGTGTTGCTCTGCCCCGGCCCGTGGGTATTCGATGAGACCTTAGGGAAGGGGCAAAAGAATGAAGGGACAAGAGACACAAGGAATGAGAACAAGTCTGGAGTTCTGATCAAGCTCTGAAACTTTAATTTCAGGTACAGGTTATAAAGACACAGCAAACCAGGAAGTTTGGGTAGGGTCATTGCTTAGGGCCATACTATTGAATGTTTATTGCCCTAGACCATCCCACTGTCGTAACCAGCTCCCAGGAAATGCCAGACGGTCTTTAAGTTCCTGGGACCTAGACCCATGAATGTCCTTTCTAACCTTTTACTGACTAGTCTTTCCAGAACAGCAGGAAGTTTCCTGAGTTTGGCTCCCGACATTGCTCTTCAGTGGTTATACACATTTTGTTCTTTTAAATGAATGGGTTTTCTCATTGTCTCACCAGCCTGGAACTCGCCAGTCAGGTTAGGCTGGCTGGACAGTGGGCCCCAAGAATCTCCCTGAATCCATCTCCCCAGGGCTGGAATTACAGGTGTGACCACGACTCTCAGCTTTTTTTACATAGGTTCCAGGGATAGACCTTGGGTCCTGATGCTTTCAAGACAAGGGCATTACTAAATGAACCATCTCCCCAGACCAACATTCCCATTTTATAAATGAGGGAAACTCAAGCTTGTCAGGACTTTCCCAGGACCTCAAAGCTTGTCAGTATGATTCCCAAGTTCTTCTCCACCACTTTGCTACCAAAGGTCCTTTTAAAAAGGCAATTTAATTGATTCAAGGCAGGAAGCGATGGGTGTTTGGGAGTGTGGCTTCCAGGAGGTTGGGAAGCTGCCACCTACACACATAGAATACAGGAACTGGCCATGTCTGTAGTGCTGTCCCAGCCTTCCTGTCTAAAGACATACCTGGTCTCCAAGGCTACAGAGTATCAACTTTCTGAGTATCCCAGTTTTCGGCTTCCATATTCCCCAGAGTCTATGCTCAAGATGTCTTACATTAAGACAGACAGAGCATGAACTCTGGAGTTATCTTCTGTCTGGCCCTCTCCCTGGAGACTGGAGGAGGTGTCATGATGTGTGTTTAGCAGTCAGTGTATCTCAGCCACTTTTCCATATACTTTAAACATAGTAACATAACTAGTGTCATCTCCTAAACGGTGAGGGATGGTCTACTGTTTCTTCATTTTTACGAAGAATAAAGGCAGAGAAAAATTAAATCACTTGGATTTTAAAAAAAGATTGTGTGTGTGTGTGTGTGTGTGTGTGTGTGTGTGTATTGGAGTCAAGGTCTCGCTGTGTTGCTCTGGAATTCATAGAGATCGCCTGCCTCTGTCTCCATAGGGCTGGGATTAAAGGCATGGACCACCACTCCCTGCCAGAGAGGACTTCCCTCAGTGGTCCTCAAATATGAGTGCTTTTTCTCTCTGAGGGGGGATTTTATAAGATATGTTTGACTAGCACAGCATCGGGGTGTGAGGGGCATTCAAGAGAGGCTGCTAGACATAACACACAGCACAGTCCCATGATAATGTATGGACTCAAGCCCAGACGTCTAGGGTATGGCGGAATCGAGAGATCTCCCAGCTCCAGAGCCCAAGTTTCTAACAAGATGACAGTGGACATTGGGTGTCACTCACATGGTGCCTGGCAGGTAGTTACTTGCCGTCATTGTCTTTTCTGCCTCATCAGCCTCAGAGGGTCTGTCTTCCAGGAAGAGCAGGGTCAGGAGATGACCACTGGGCTGACAGCAAGGAACAAGGCCTCCCAGTCTGCAGAAGGGACGTTGTGTATCAAAAGTTGCAGTCCATTATTCATCCTTGAATTTCCTGGCTTGTTGAATGACCACTGTTTATGTTTGTGTTTACAGTCGACTTGGGAATAAGCAGCTCGAAGGATAATGTGGCTACTTCTTCCCCCAAGACAATGGAGGTCCGTGCTGTGGCCGATGCCAGCGGAAAGAATCTTGGGAAAGAAGCCAAGCCCAAGGCACCAGCTGCTAGATCCCATTTTTTCTTGACACTCTCTCGGCCTGTACCAGGACGTCCCGGGGACCAAGGCACGGATTCATCGGCTGCATCGGGGAGGCTTGATGTCAGCCTAAGCGCAGCGCCTGCGAACAAAGACCCAAGTGAGCACGGGGCACTTCCGGTGGCAGCTGCACCAGAGCAGGCTCCAGATAAAACCCCAGGGTGCACTGAGGCCAAGCAGCAGACCCTCCCTGCCACCGGCCCTCTGGCACCCTCACCACCTGAGTCCCAGGAAGAAGCCCATCCCAGGCCCAAGGATTTCAGTTTTTGAACAGATTCTTTAAACTGGACAAGGGAAGAGAAAGCGCGCCGGTTGACAGCCAGTCTGAAGACGCTAAGGGCTCCAAAGACCAAGAACAGGCCACAGAGGCCCCTGCGGTGCCAGGGAATCCCCATGGTGTCTCTGCAGGAGAGGTGAGTGGATAGAAGGCGACTAGCTTCCTCTCCAATGCTGCTTCTGTGGGGGTTGCTGTTGAGTGAGACCATTACACATCACCCTACAGTCACCAAGGTCCTAGACGAGGTAAGCTTCCTCTGTGTTTGTGTAGGCAGAAACATCCGAAGAACAAAACCTCTGCAAACCCTGTTTTATATAAAGAAAAAGAAGTGGTAGGTGGTTTACACAGAGACAAATCTTGCCTCCTAATCCAAGCCCAGGGTTTAAGAGTCCAGAAAGAAAGGTGAGGGTATGTGTGTGTGGGGGGGGGGGGGGTGAGAACTTGAGGCTGGGGATGTAGACTGTGAACGTTTGCCCAGTAGCCCTGAAGCCCTGAGTTTGATCTCCAGTGCTCACATACCCCAGGGATGGAGGTTCAGGTTTGTAATCCCAGCACTTCGGAGGTAAAACAAGAAAATCTGAAGTTCGAGGCTATCCTTCGGCTACTTAAGGCCAGCCTGAGCTACATAGGACCCTTATCTCCAAGGAAAGAAAAGAATGAATCATACCAGATACTAGTAGAGTCCAGCCAGAATTTTCCAGACAGTTGACATTGTAAAAAGACAGTAAGACTAATAACTGAAGCCTCTTGCTACCAATAAGTTTTCTACACTCATAAATTTGGACTCAGAGTTTATTTTCAAAGGTTATTTCCCGTGTCTGCTCCAGACTGATCTAGCTTGCCCTACAATCCAGTGAGCAGCAGCTGTGGGGAGAGGTCTGGACCCATCGCTGTCAGCCTCGATAGCAGAGAGCATCCTATTCTACGAATAAGCCAAGAGCCTAAGCTGCTCTTCCTGGGACTATGAACTGGTCACCGATAATCATGAAGATTCCAGACAACTGTTTACACATTTCCCAGTGTAGAGAAGCTCTGGCTGGGTTTGCTTCACTGCCCATGGGTGTCGAGGGCTGTTTGGAGGAGGGGAGCTTCTTTAACAGCTTTTAAGGTGTCTAGTTCCAAATCCAGTCTGTCACCTGATTTGGGGGAAAAATGAGTTATTTTAGAGAGAGAATAAAAAACTGTGCTCTGCCCTTCTTTGCACGGTTGCCTAGTGACTCAGCCAAATCCTCCTTCTTAATTAAACAAATCAAACCTGCAGCCACCAGCTAGTTCTTAATGGCGTTTAGTCACAACCCCACCCCACCCCCACGCCGCGCTCGCACTCATCCACTCTTTAAAGAACTAGGCGATGAGAAGTTTTGAAGTGGGGCTTTGTCAAGTCTGCCTCCCTGTTGGGCGGGGTGAGGTACACTCCAGAGACAGCAGCTAGATTTAATGGCAGTGAGTTCCCAGATGAAACGCAGTCTGGGTTAGAAACACGGGAGTTGGATGTCATACAGCCCAGGGAGAGTTTGCAGTTAAAACCGTCTTTCAAAGTACCCCACTATCAATTATAACCACGTTTCTTCTTGGATAAAAGACCTCTCTTGATTACACTTGCCAAGGAAACTCCTGTGCGTTAGCTGGGTTACACTACAAATTTCCATGTTTCGTTGGTCAGTATCGTTGAAATTTGAAATATTGAGTGTCCATCCTGTACTGTGTGTGTGTCCAACATTTTTTTTTTACATAGTACGAGATAGCCATTTCACCTTCAGCCTCCAAACACGTGGATATTTGAATGTGTATCATGCACAAGGATTTTTAAAAACTGAACAACAACAACAAAAAAATAGCCCTCTGATTCATAAAAGTTTTTCATCCAGCCCCTGTGGCCTACTTCTGTGTTTTGGGGGGAAAATTTTTTTTTAGTATAGTGAGAAAATACAGCCCTCAGAAAATAACATGAATAAAAAACTTCCCAATCAACATTCTCTTGGAGCTAATAACGCCACGATGCAAAGTTGAACAGCGGATGCATCGATTCAGAATTAAGAAATTAAGCCTTGGGTTTTGCCAAGTCAGCTATCCCTCCCCCTCTCCCATCCCCCACAGTCCTGTGCCTTGGCCCTCTCTACCACTGCGGGCTCCTAGCTGGGTTTGGAATTCCAGCCACAGTTCCACCAAGATGTGAGTCAGGACAGAGGTAACTCCCCATCCCCCATCTCCTCCTGGGGGAGGAAACACACAAATCTGTGTTTTCAGAACGACAATCTTATCTGTGTGGCTTATAAAACTACATTCAGACCATAGCATCATTAAAACAAGGCGAGAATTCACGGACAAGTAGGGCATTTACCACATAGGCCAAAGAAAAGATAAATTATAGGCCTGGAAGCTGACTGAGCTGTGATTCACACAAACCAACTGGTTGGCAGGGATGGGGCTCTTTTTTTCCTCTCTCTCCCCAACTGAACCAAGGTTCTAAGATAAATGTTTAATAGATCTCATCGCACGTGCGCAAAACAATCCTACAATGGAAATCTGCGTTTACTGCTTATAAAAGAAAACACTGGTTGTCTGTTTCCCTCACGGTCCTTCCAGGGGTATCTTTGTGGTGGACACGAGGAGGCGTCGTTGCCAGGAATTAGTCCTTTGGTTCCTTAAGAACTAGAGATGCTTCTTTTTGCTTATGAATTTATTCGAGTTCTGAAGCGCTTATTTAAACAGGAACCTTGTACAAGAAGAGAAAGATGGCCGGCATTTGTAGTTCTAGTGTGATCTCATCAATAACTGTCTTCACCCTCCCCCAACTTTTTATTACATTTATCTTGTTTGTTTGTTTATCACCACGTGTCCGTGCACATGTGTAGGTCAGAGGACAACCTGTGGGAATCGATTCTCTCTTCCCACCATGTGGGTCCCTGAATTCGATCTCTGGTATCGGGCATGGCAGCAATGCGCTGTGACTTGCTGAGCCCTCTCGAAGGCTCCAGTAGACTTTCTTGAGGAATGCCAACCCTGAGCCCCCAGGTCACTTGAGTCTGAAGAGCAAGCTTGCTGTTTTTGCTCTCTGCTCCCCTTTCCAACCCTACATTCAGAAATGCTCACCTGGTAAGAAGACAAGAAAATAAACCGGATGTGGTGGTGCCTTTCTGTAACCCCAGTATTCAGGAGGGGAAGGCAGGAGAATCAGGTATTCAAGGTTATCCTCCGCTACATAGTGAGCAGGAAGACCCAGTCTATAACATACACAAAACTGTGTTACTGTTGTCTGGGTGTTTTTGTATGTGTACTATGTGAATGCACTACCCTCAGAGCCGGAAGAGGGCGTCAGATCCCTGACACTGTAATTTGTGAGCTGCTGTGTGAGTGCTAAAGACTCCTAACTGCTGAGCCATTCTCTCTCCAGCCCTTAGATCCTTATATTTTAAGACTTGTTTGGTTTCCATCTGAAATCTGAGCATTTCCCAGGCTATCTCTAGGGAACTTGTTTCAACTCTATGTAGTGACAACACAAATTTAAAAAAAAAAAAATTTCAAGCACACTTGCCTTTCAAATAACCCACTTTATAATTAATGAGGCATTGGATGACATTATATCCATAACATTATTTACTTTCTACTCATGGAATCCCAGGCTTTATGTATGCTAGACAAGCACTCTACATTTGCATGATCAATCCCCAATCACCAGCACAAGGATTTTTTTTTTTTTTTTTTTAATTCTAGCATCTTTTGTAAGAGGAAAGTTGAGAATTGATAAATACTCACTAGGCCATAACTATCCTCATGTACCCACTCGTCCACAGCGAAAGGGGAGTGAAAAATATTGAAATTATTAGTGGTGATTTCTTTTCCATGATGGCTCAGTGGATGTGGGTTTTCCCTGTTTGTTTACTCCTCTATATTTTCTCTTACTATTTTTAGGTGTTTTTTTTTTTTTTTAATTTGGGAGGAGATTGAGAAAAGCCATTGCAATATAGCCTAAATTGGCCCCAAGCTCGAGGCAATACTCCGCATCTGCCTCCAAGTGCTGAGATTACGAGCTGCCAAGCCTGGTTTGTCTGTTTCACACAAGCAAAACACAAAACAAACAGAAACACAGCCGACATTTCCCTGTTCGTCCAGTAGGTGGCGCTGTGGGACCAGAGCATCCCGAGTCTCGCTGGACATCTGCAACCCTCCCTTGCTGATCACATCTGTATCCCCTCCCTTGCTGATCGCAGTGGCGCCCACAAGAGATGATTTTCTCTCTCTCTTAGTTCCATAATTCAGCGATCCAGACCTTGAGTGGCAATTCCTTGCTCTGAAACAACGCTGGCTGTTCAAACAAACCTGTCTCCAGCACTGTGCGACAGCGGCAGCTTTTGGCGCCCTTTCCTGATTGACATTTCTTGGATTGCTTCAGTTGTATTCTTTCCAGTCCCGCCCTGGGCTTAAAACACGAGAATGCATTTTTATTAGCTGGTGTGCATCGGGATAGGAATCGTAGGAAAAAATAAAAGCAATCCCCCCCCCAAAAAAAAAAACCTACATTGATAGTACATCTTTGATTTCCTTAGTAACTGAGTTTTGTGGTTATGGGGGGGGGGGAGTGCAGGAATCACAATAACACACAATAACAATCTACCAATGAGACCCACAAAATTATATTAGTATCTTCTTCCTGCTTGTTAATTTACTTTTTTATTTAAAAAAAATAGAGAAAATATAGAGGAGAAACGAATAGGAAAAACTTATATCCGCTGAACCATCATGCATCTGAGTTGTATGTCCTAGAATGAACCAAACGTCTTTTTCTTCCTGAATCTACGGCTCCATGTAGGTGCCTCTGCTCTGAGGAGAAGGGGGAATAAGAGAGGCCTGTTGCCTAGCAGAGGAAGCCCTCAGCTCTGTTGTAGCATCCCCGGGGGAGAGGAGCGCCGGATTCCTCGCTTTCCTTTGATCCCAGGCAGCACCCCTCCGATCTAAGAGATTGAAAGAAAGGAAAGGAGCCGATTGCTCTTTCTGCCCATCCTCCGGCTCCATTCAGAAGCCCCTGCTTTCTCAGCCTTGGTTCTTGGTCTAAAGATTCAAAATGAAGTCAGCGCTAGTAAAGCTTTCGGCTACCGTGGTCCTGTTCCCAAGACCCTGCTATCTAGGAGGCTGAGGATTGATTGACACTTGCCAGTGGGAGGGGGTGGGGAATCACAGACGGGCTTCCTCACGGAAAACCTAGCTCCAGTGAGGCAGAGGCAACTCTCAACCGAGCAAATAAATCAGGATGCCTTATTCAGGGCTCCTTCCTTCCTGTTTGCTCTTTGAAGCCAACAGACACGGAAGAAAATGGATAGGCTCCTGACACAGGGAATAATTACCCACACCTGTTTGCTTAAAAGGAATTTCTGAGCATTTCCTGAAGAACACTTCTAGAGTGTCCTGGGAACCTTACTAGTGGAATTAATTGTAGTGAGGACACAGTTGAGGTTAAGGACAAAATGGTTCTAGCACACAGCCAACTTGAGCTGGAAACTGGTGACCCAACATCTGGAGCCGACCCCCAACTTCATTTACTTTGACCCTAGAGATAATTATTATGCTTTCTGTAGTTACAAAAGTTATTTAACCTTTGCATTTTATAGACTGCCCTGGTTGTATTTCTGTTGCTGCACTAAAATATTCTGACAAAAAAAAAAAAAAAAAAAAGCAACTTAGGAGAAAAAGGTTTTATTGTAGTTCACAATTCTGAGTCACAGCCCATCATTTTCAGGAAGTCCGGCTCAAACTCAGTCAGCTACTTGCTGATTTAAGAGAGTTGTCTAGTCTTAAATGGTCCAGAGCTCAGCGTAGGGAATGGTGCTGCCCACATGGAGCCATGTCTTCCTACATCAATCAACCACCAAAATAATCCCCCACAGACACGCCCAAAGGTCATCTAGATCTAGACAATTCCTGTTAAGATCTGTTCCCAGGCAATTCACCATTACATCAAGTTGACAGTTAAAACCAGCCAACCCAGTAAATGCACTCTCCTGGCTCAAAAGAGAAATTACAATTGATATGTTTGTTTGTCATGCCACTGAGTAAATACTTGCCCTTCACATTTTAGTGCATCTTAATAATTTTTTCTTTCAACAGAAGTAAAATCTGAATTCTTTTTTTTCCTGTCTTCCAGAAATAGGAAGATAGTAATATACATTGATCCATGCTTTTTATTTAGTTAATACTTTCTTTGTCTGCACATAAACCGCTTCCTCATTGGTCATGCCTGTGAAGTGTTCTACTGAATAGATAGATGTACCATGATGCATTTAGCCATGACCTACTCATGACCTCTGCCTGTTCTCCTAACTTTCTTGTCAGCCTCCCTACAGCAAGCTTCTTCTGTTTGTCATTTGGCCTGTGTGATGTTAGGTTTAGAATAAACTCTTAGAAATGGAATTGCTAGGCTTTTTTTTTGATTGTATATTTATTTTGGTAAGCAAAACCAACTTGCCCTCCATCCGGACGAATTAATTTATACTTCATCAGCAATGCCTGGGCACCTGTCACCACAGCCTGCCAAGGTCTTTACAAACATTGGAATTTTTACTTTCCACTCTCTCTTTTCATGACTTCTAGGTTTCATGTCATATGTCCAACTTTAAGTCCAGAATTGCAAGATTTTCCTTATGTGTTCTTCTAGTGATTTTATCCATTTGGATTATTCCCTTGAACTTGGGTGGAGCAAGCGTACCAAGTTAACCCTGCACACACACATACACACTCGCACATTATATACACACAATACATATGTATACATACACACATATACACACACATACATATGTATACACACATGCACATACATGCTACACATACACATACACACTCAATACATGTACATATACACACAACATACATATATCACACATACACACATATCACATGCATGTACACACATACACTCATGCACCCCATACACACACCCATGCACACACACACACACACACACAACAACACACACTGAGGGTTGTTTGTCCCTTCTCATCAGGATGTTGTTCACCTTCATGGGTTTGTAGTGCCATCCATGTCTTGGACTTGGGCATCTTTAGGCAAAATAGATTGCATGGTTTTTGGAAACATGGGAAAAACACATCAGTGAAGTATGACAGGCAGGAGTGGACTTCAGTTCAGATCCATTGCTAAGAAGATAGTTGCATAAACCTGGAGCAGGAAGATAAGGCAGTTAAGGCGTGTGGTGCCTACATGCCTTTCACTGAGGGATTATGTGGGATGGGGTTCAACCCCAACTCTACTCTTCAATCATTGGCAAGTGCTTATTCTTTTCATACATGAATTTCTTCCTCTTCAAAATTGGAACTATAAGTAGAGCATCCTTCATTGGTCCTCCTGAGAACTAGTGTGGCACAGTGCCAGACTGGGGTGTTTGGTTGCTACTAGTGTGATAGAATATATTTTCCTTTTCTTTGCACATTCCTCAGTAAAGTCTGTGGCTACAGAACACCCATCATGTGACTGGCTGGAGTCTAATGTCACATCATATGGCTATAGTCTAATATCAGTCATATGGCTATAATCTAATGTCACAACATATGGCTATAGTCTAATATCATGTCATATGGCTATAATCTAATTCACATCATATGGCTATAGTCTAATGTCACATGTTAACATCACTTGCTAATTCATTTGACTTTCCTGGATTCATCAGGGTTCTGAGGGGCTCTTTGTTACTCCTCCAGCCCCATCCAATGAAATTTCATTCCCTGATGTGGACACAGAGAATATTTCCATCTCCACAGGTCTACATCCATCCCCACCTCCTCCCTTAACTTCCCAAGACAATGTCTCAATGTGCAGCTCAGGCTATTTGGAATTACTATGTGCTTCTGGCTGATCTCAGATTCACAAACCTCCTGCCCCAGCCTCCTGTGGGCTGGAACTGCTGTCCTGTGTGTGCCTCGGGTCTCCTCCATCCCTCCTAGCAACCACTGATCAATATGCCTCCATTCTTGTTGCTTTCCCATTTCAAGGACTGTCATAGAAGCAGGGTCATATGCCATGACTGGTTTTTGATCGACGGTGTCCCTTCATAGGCTTCCTACGGATTGGTGCCTGTGTCGATAGAACATAGATCTGCCTCTTCCTTCTTGCTCCACAGCTAATACTCAGTGCTGTGAGCATCCTGTTTGTTTAACCATTTTAAAAAGTGTTTACCTCATTTTATGTGTTATTAATAAAGACACTATGACATCAGTTATGGGGTTTTGTGAATATAGGATTTCTTTCTCCAGAAGAAATGTCTAGGAGTGTGTAGCCAGCACCACCCTCAACCTTGGTCCGAGCAGTTTCTTTCTGCATCAGAATCAGAGGCAGCAATGCAGAGGCTCACAACTGCTCCAAGTGTAGAGAATGACTATTGAGGAATCAGCCCTAAACGGGACTTCTACATCACCCCCACCCCAAGCCTCAGGGACCACTGAGGAAGACGGAGAGAGCAAGAGCTGGAGGACCGGGAGGAGTGCGTGAAATCCTGTGCTGTGAACATGACATGACGTCACCCTCAAAACTCACAGAAGCCGTGGTTCCTGGAACCAGACCTTCAGGACAACAGCAAGATCAGTGAGCATTCCAGGGGCAGCTGGGCTCGGTGGATACAACATAAAAGCAAGAACAAGGAAGATGGAAGGGGTCTGTATTGGGGGGGGGGGGGGCACCTTGGGATAGATATCTCAAGATATATTGTATAGATGTATGAAATTGTCCAAGAATAAATAAAGATACTATTTTTAGACTTTTTTTTTTTTTTTTGGTTTTTCAAGACAGGGTTTCTCTGTTAGCCCTGGCTGTCCTGGAACTCACTCTGTAGACCAGGCTGGCCTCGAACTCAGAAATCCGCCTGCCTCTGCCTCCCAAGTGCTGGGATTAAAGGCGTGCGCCACCACCGCTGGCTAAGATACTATTTTTAAAATTGCATTTATTTGTGTATATGTGTGTGCAAACACATGCATGTGGAAGGTCAGATATATGTATATGTAGATGATAGATAGGTGATAGATAGGATAGTAGATAATTGATAAATAGATGACTAGATAAGATGATAGATGATAGATAATAGATAGTAGATAAGTTGATAATGATTGAAATAATATAGATAAATAGATAGATGATAGATAGATAGAGATAGATAGATGATAGATAATAATAGATAGATAAGATAGATAGATGATAATAGATAGATGATAGATAGATTGATATAAAAGATAAATAGATAGATGATAGATAGATAGATAGATAGATAGATAGATAGATAGATAGATAGATCGATAATCTAGGGACTGGTTCACTTCTTTTGCCATATGGGTCCTGAGAATCAAACTCAGGTTGACAGGCTTACTGACAAGTGATACCAGGCAACCTGGCTGTTCCATAAAAGGTATTTTTAAAAAGCAGAAAGAGGAGGCAGCAAGGGAGGGTGGGAGACAGAAGAGAAGAAGGAAAGAAAGACTGGTGGAGAGGGCAGGTTGCCAGCCACACTTGTTGATGCTGGCAGTGCTGAAGTTGAAGGCTCTCTGGTCATCATAGAGAAATTGCTAAGAGATGCCTCCCACCATGACAGCTTCGTTTGCGTTTCTATCAACCAGCATGAGCACCCAGATTCTCTGTATCCTTGTCAGCAGCTGGGATCACCATTGTTTTTGCCTTAGCTGTTTTGGTGGGGACATTGTACTAACTCATTGTGGTTGTTTTGTTTGTTTTTTAATCTATACCACGTATATTTATTTGTGTGTGTACATGTATGTGGCATGGAGCATGCATGGAGGACATAGTCTATGGGAGTGATTTCTCTCCTTCTTCCATGTGGGGCACAGGGATTGAACTTAAGTCATTGGGCTTTAGCAGCAAGTGCTTTTGGCTTATGTTTTTATTCTATGGTATGAATGTTTTGCCACGAGGCCAGAAGGGGACACCAGATCCCCTGGAACTGGAGTTAAGGATGGTTGTGAGCCATCATGCTTTTGGAAACCAAATCCAGGTCCTCTGGAAGAGCAGTCGGAGCTCTGAACGGTGTTAAGAATTTCTTATATATCTAGATATTTCACAGGACAGAACTGTGATAGTGTTTGTGGTAGTTTGAATAAAGAATGCTCCCCATAGGTGCATGTATTTGAAATCTTAGTCACCAGGGAGTTGAACTGTTTGAAAGGATTATAAGGATTAGGAGATGTAGCCTTGCTGGAGTGGGTGTGGCCTTGCTGGAGTGGGTGTGGCCTTGCTAGCGAGTGGTGTGGGCCTTGCTGCAGTGGGTGTGGCCTTGCTGGAGGAAGTGTATCACTGGTGATGGGCTTTGAGGTTTCAAAAGCCCACACCAGGCCCAGTCAGTCTTTCTCTTTCTACTGCTGGTGGTTCAGGAATGTAGAACTCTCAGCTGCTCTCCAACATAATGTCTGTCTGCGTGCTGCCATGCTCCTGACCACGATGATAATGAATAAACCTCTGGAAGTAGCCTATTAAATGCTTTTTATAGAGTTCTTGTTCACTAGTGCTCAGAAAGCAATAAACATGGACTCAACTATTGCTGTAACAAAAGTAGAATGACTTTGGAAATAACCTAGGCACTCCTGATAGGAATAAAAGAATGATGGTGGTTTGTCTTGGACCAAATCATTCATTTGATCATTCATCCGTTCTTTTTAGCATTTGAAGGTATAAGTTATGGGCACTGTTGTGAGTCTCTGTGTACATGTGTGTGAGTGCATGTGTGAAATGTGTGTCATGTATGCATGTGTGCGTGTGTGTCTCTGTGGCATGTATGGAGTGTGTGTGTGTGTGTGTGTGTGTGTGTGTGCATGTTGTAAGGGATGGTGATAAAGGGAGGTGATGTCTGGGCCAGGTAAGTATAAGTGAGACTCATCCTATCCTGCTGCTACAAACTAAGTTTCTGGCTGGCTGTCCCTTCTCATGACCACTGCCCTGCTGTCCTGGCATGTTACAGGTGTCACATGCTCTACCAACATGCCAGAGGATGCACAGGGCTCTGCAGGATCAGAACTGCAGGAAGCCTGCTGTAACCTTCCACTGTCTGGCAGGAATATCAGCTTATAAAGTTTGCTTAACTTTTGACCTGTAAATTTCACTCTGTTAATTTGCCAAACAAAATGGAGCAGTGGGGGCTTAAGAATAAAAGTGTGGGCTAAGGAGATGGCTCAGGGGTAACAAGTGCTTTCCACAGGAGTTCGATTCCCAGATCCATGTAAAAGCTGAAATTTACAGCATGTGTCTATAACCTCACACTCCTGTGAGAATTAAGAGTGAGCACAAGAGAATTTTCAGGCATCCACTGGCGGCTAGCCTGAGGTAGGCAGGCACAGAAACAAGAGAGACTCTGCCTCAGAAACTAGGTGGACTGTGGGGGCCAGCTCCTGAAGATTGACCTTCGACCTTTACCTGCACACCCACACCTACTCACACACACACACACACACACACACTCACACTCACAAGGAAAACTGTGAGATGCTTATAACATCTAAAATGTATATCCACGAACACCATAATTAAGACAATAAATGAATACATCAGAAAAACAGAATAAATACCACAGGAGGCACACAGAGTGGTAGGTAGGGTGTACTTGGCGATGGGATGCCACCTCTGTCCTCTTGTTATGCAAGAAAAGCAAGTTCAGACAGACATCCTTGTCTTGTTCAATAAGGTTTTTCCAAAAATGATTTATTTATATGCACATATACAATGCTATGTAGGTTTATGTATACTACTACTCATGCAAGTACCCACAGAAGAGGGAGTTGGAGTCCTGGAACTTGGGTTGCAGGTGATTGTGAGACACCTGATGTGTGTGCTGGAGAACTGAACCAGGATCCTCTGTGAGGAAGCATTCTTGGTGCTGACCCCTCTCTCCAGCCCTTATATGAAGTTTTTATTCCTTCTATTCAGAACAGTACAGGTTGTTACAAGCTTTGGTGACCTCACTGCCTTCTTAAGAAGCAGCACAGGGGAAAATAGACGCAGCCTCTGTCTTTGTGGGGATGCAGGTCTTGGGGGGTGGGTAAGAGGGGGGAGGATGGAGCTGAGATGGATTAAGTTAATGAAGACGCTGGGGCATTGAAGGTAGAGCAGAGATGTGGAAAGAGAGCTTTACTGAAGTTTGAGGGCTGGGCCCTTGGAAGAGGTAACACTTAAGACTGGGAGGGTGGGGCTGGAGAGATGGCTAAGCCCTTAGCAGTTCATACTCTCTTGGAGCAGACCCCAGTTGGGCTCCTAGCAGTCAGCATCAGGAAGTTCCCAACTGCCTGGAACTCCACCTCCAGGTGATCTAACACCCTCTTCTGCCCTCCATGGGCAACTGCACTCACATGCACATATTCATACATACACACACATATGGACATACATACAATGCATACTTACAAACATGCATGCACACACATGCACATACACACATGTACATGCATACATGTGCATGCTCACAAACATGCACACACACGTAAACACACATACATGCACACACATACAGACATATACATACATGCACACATGTGCACGCACACACACCTAATTTTTTATTTACTTTATATCCTCCTTGCTGGCCCCTATCCAGGCCATCCCTTCCCACAATTCCTCTCTCATCCCCTTCCCTTCTCCTCTGTGTGGAGCCCCCCCCCATATCCCCCTACCCTGACACATCAAGTCTCTGTGGGGCTAGGCCACTGCCAGACAAGGCAGCCCAGTTAGGGAAATGTATTCCACAGATAGGCAACAGCTTTAGGGACAGCTCCAATTCCAGTTTTTGGGGACCCACATGAAGACAGAGCTGCACATCTGCTACATATGTGCAGGGGGTGGGGGACCTAGGTCCAGCCCTTGTGTGCTCTTTGGTTGGTGGTTCAGTCTCTGAGAGCCCCAAGGGTCCAGGTTAGTTGACTCTGTTGGTCTTCCTTTGGAGTTCCTATCCCCTTCAGGGCCCTCAATCCCTCCCCCAACTCTTTCATAAGAGTCCTCAAGCTCCATTCCACTGTTTGGCTGTGGGTCTCTGCATCTATCTGAGTCAGTTGCCGTCTGCAGCCTCTCAGAGGACAACCATTCCAGACACCTGTCTGCAAGCCTAACAGAGTATCATTAATAGTGTCAGGATTAATGTTGCCCATGGGATGGTTCTCTAGTTGGGCTGGTTATTGCTTGGCTAGTCCTTCAATCTCGGCTCCATCCCCTGTCCCTGAATTTCTTGTAGACAGGATAGATTTGGGGTCCAAGATTTTCACACACCTAATTTTTTAAACATTCTAAAGGAAGATGTGGAAATGAAATGAGAATTACCTCCGGGACCCAGAGGGGCAGAAGATTCCAGAACCATGGAGTTGGAAATAATTTGTATGTGGTGTGTTTGGGGAAACTCAAGAAAACAGACCAGAAAGAACAGAGAGGAGGGAGAAGGGGGAGGGGGAGGGAGAAGGGGGAGGGGGAGGGAGGGGAGGGAGAGGGGGAGGGGGGGGAGGGGGAGGGAGGAGGGGGAGGGAGGGAGAGGGAGAGGGGGGAGGGAGGAGAGGGGGAGGGAGAGGGAGAGAGGAGGGAGGGAGAGGGAGAGGGAGAGGGAAGATTGGAGAGATAGAAAGGCCCAACAGGCTGACAGTAGGGAGGCCATGTCTGATTTGGGGCTGATTCCAAAGCCATGGGAGTCATGGGAGGGATCTGGGGACTGGTGTAACATGAAGCACAAATCTGTGGGGTGAGCAGGCTGATGGGGAACTGGTAAACCAGACAAGAGTCATGGCCATCATGGTGCAGAGTGATGACAGGGTCTTGGCTCCATGGCATCTCGAAATGGAACAAGGAAGGAGCTCAGTTCCCAATCACTTCCCAGGAACCAACCAACCAACTCCACACCCAAAGCTGAGCAGTTACTAGGAAATGACTTGTTATTGTTACTGTTATTGTTGTTGTTGGCATGATTTAACTGTGCGGGATTGTGGGAAAATCCCACAGAGCCATCTTGGCCCAACGTACAGATCATCAGACTCAGAGACTGTAAAGATGGAAAGCCTTGGCTTCTCCGACACCCTCCTTGCAGACTTGAGAGAAGAGAGTTTTGTTTTGGATGTGATATGGGCTGCTCAGTTTGTTACCCTCTGGCCCCAAACAATGTCCCTCCTACCAACTGTGATGAATGTGTTAGCGAGAGGGGGAAGGGAGGAGAGAGAAGGGCTCTCATAAGTTCCCGATTGTCCTGACTGGCCGTGGGCAGAAGAGCTATGGCTGGAATTAGGGGATCAGGAAGAGAGGGGTGTAAACTAAAAGGAAGACTTTTGAGACTCCACATCCAAGGAGCTGCAACTGTGAACGTCTGTTTTGTTCCCAGGACATAATCGACAGCAAGGGAGAGAGAAAGAAGGTGACACTCTGAGTTATTCTGTCCCTGGGGATCAAGAGGTGCTGGGGACCAGGAAGGAGGACCCCCAGGTGGTAGACACCACAGAGAACAGTAGCCCCATCATGAGCTTCTTCAAGACACTGGTAAGTAATGGTCACTGTTTTTCTTCCTCAATTTCATTGTCCCCATGTGTAATCCCAAGAATCGATCATAGTTGAATGTTGTGGTACCAAGATCATCGCCGGGGTCATGAGACGAAGTTCCTTCTAAGGGAGCTGCTTTCATCTGGCTGTCAGTGACAAAGGTTTAGAGTGGGAAGCCATGACAAGAGGATGGGGTGGGGGTCCTAACTGTGGGATACGAGCTGTGCTGTGATGATCCATCAGTAACTGGTCCCAATCTGTTTGCATCCTATGCAAATATCACTCTGACTTCAAAAGGTAAAATGGGGGAAAAGTCGGCAGGCTGTGACACAGGTGCTTGGTTGGACTAACAGAACACAGGCGGCCCCTGGGAGACGACTTAGAATGTGGTCAAAGTCTTGGTGGATACGTAAGATCTAATACATTATAGAATAAAATATTGATTGAGATGCTTTAGTTCTCACCTTTCCAGTGTGGTAAACTACACCACCCTGAAGAGTCTGTCTGTATAAAACAGAAGTCACCCTCAAGAGACAGCTTTATTTTTTTAACATCTACATTTTTTAAACTTTTCAGGTTTCGTCTAACAAAACTGAAACAAAGAAGGACCCAGAAGACACGGTAGGCACCCCTGAAGTGTGTATGTGTCAGGGTTTAAGCAGAGAATTGGTTTCCGTTTGTGAGTGAGCGTGTATTAGATGATATACATATCATGCATAGTGTGTGTTAATATATGCACATATATGAATCTACTTAGAAATTTAGTGGTGCGCTGATGGATTGTCCAATAAAGTGTCTTAGGCTATGACTGTGGTTTTGTTTGCTTAGATTCTGTAGTGCTGGGGGATTGGATCCAGGGCCTCTAGCCTGGAAGGCAAGCCCTCTATCCACTTAGCTACCCTGCCCTGGTTAATGATATTTTAGTAAAAATTTTGGCTGGGGATAGTGGCACATGCCTTTAATCCCAGCACTGTGGAGGCAGAGGCAGAGGCAGTTGGATTTCTGTGAGTTTGAGATGAGGCCAGCTTAGTCTACATAGTGAGTTCCAGAACAGCCAGAGCTACACAGTGAGACCCTGTCTTGAAGTGGGAGGGGGGAAGATGATAGACTAGTTCTGGCTAAAGAATATCACAAAACTCAAATGTTAAATATACAATATACAAATTACTACTAACTATACCATCATTGTCTTTTTCCATTGTGCTTAGAAAAGAAAATGAGGAAATATAGTTTTGTTTTGATTGTTTGTTTGTTTGTTTGTTTGTTTTTTGAGACTTTCCCTGAAGTGGAAGTCAGAAGCTATAAATCTGGGGCTCTTAATGTGTTTTCTGTTTTCATATAATTTGAAAAGTGGATCTCTACTGCAAAACAATGTTGAACTAGAATAGTTGCTCCCGAAGCCTGCTGTGAGAGACCAGGTGGAGTCAGGACCCTGCTGAGCCTGGAGGCTTACAGGCTGCAGGTGTAGACCCGTCCTCTCTAAGTAAACTTGGGCTGAAATAACCCGCTTACAGATAACCAGCTTTTCCTTCCTTGTGGCAGGGCTGGTGGCCTGTAATAGAACAAGTGGCTTAAATTTCATGGAAACCAGGAGGCAGTTTAAGCTGAGAGATAAGTGTCCAGTAGAAGTGTTTTTGTGGGGTCAGGGATGTAGCAAAGGTTTTAGCCAGTCCCCAACTACCGAGTTAAGCTGTAGCAGGGTTGGAGGGAACCCCCTTTATTTTACCCTGGAAAGCTTGCGTTTGAGCTCCAGGTGTGGTGGCTGTGTGATCCTAACTTATCTGAACCCAAGTCTCCACCTCTGTAAAAACTAGGCCCAGTTAAGATTCTGTCTACCAGATGCAGGGTTGAGGGAAGGCGCCACCATGTCTTGCAAACTGTGGGACTCTGTTCAAACATAGTCAACCTTATTTCCAAAGTCGCATAGTGGATTGATCAATTCTTCTAGAATTTTCTTCTCCCGTTGGGAAAAAAAAAAAAAAAGATTCCTTAAAAGTACTCACTTGGCTATGAGGCAGCTAAGGTCAAATTCAATGAATGGTTGGGCCAAAATGTTTCTCTTTTGTGTCTGTGTTTTTCAGTCCTTGGAGTTCCATACTCAGCACACTGGGCTGTCAGCTGCGGAGGGTGTGGGTGGTTGGGTGGCTTTCCAAGTGACCTGATGCACTCTTTCTGGTTAGCTGGTCCATGCACCAAGGCCCATCCACAGTGCAGATGGGGTCCCCACAGAGCATACCTTGGTGATTAAGTCTCATTGTCCCACCCAGAGGGCTGAGAAGTCCCTGTTGGGAGCATGGGTTTTGAATAAGGGTCATGAGTAAGGTTGTTTGTGACACCCAGGAGCCAGCCTCTCCTGTTCTGTTGTTTGTCTTTGGGACATCTTTTTCTTCTAAAGGTCCCAAAGTGCTGTTGAAAAATCTCCATCTCTGTCCCATTCCACCCTGAGTCATTTTTATATATAATTTGAATATATTATACTATATATAATTATTATTTATATATAATAAATTATATATTACATTATTTTTAAATAATTTTTTATATGTCTAGGGGTGTTTTGGTTACATGTATGTGAATGCACTACATATATACAGTGTCCATGGAGGTCAAAAGAGCCTATCTGATCCCCTGGAACAGGAGCTGTGGGAAGTTGTGAGCTCCATGTGGGTGCTGGGAACTGAACCCGGGTCCTCTGGAAGAGCAGCCAATGCTCTTAACTGCTGAGCCATCTCTCCAACCACCTGGGTGATGTTAAAGTCCTGCATGTTTCATGAAAAGCCTCACATCGTTTGTAACTTGAGTCAACAGTTTGTAGTGATTGTAGCTCAGTTATTTTGATTCCTGTCCCCTCCCGTTTTGGCTCAAATGCATTGACTCACACCAGAAACTTCCTTGGCCTGGGAAATCTGCCCATGTAGAAGTCACTCAAAATGTTTGTGGGTGATCTTATTTCCATGAAGGTTCAAACACAAATTCAAAGAAAATTGGTTTGGAGATGAAAGTCATTTAGTGGTAACATTTAGCCAAGAAAACAAAATCAAGACACAAAATATCTCTTGTCAGCAGGTGGTTAATTTTGTTTCTTTTCCAGGTTTACATATTTAAAGCTGTTAGTCAAGATTGCAATGTTATCTTTTTGGTTGTGGTTATGTTTCATTTGATATTTTAAGCCATGTGGTCATAGCTCAAAATGTTACCAGCTTAAGGAGAAGGAGTTTGTTTTGGATTGGAGGATGAGGTGCTGAGATGTGTTGATTTGGATCACTTATATAGGGACCCTGTTAAAAACCAATGTGCGCCTGGGATTGACTGAATATACTGTTTAGCGGGTTATTTTTGAGAACTTTAAAAAGGTATGTATTCCCATGATGCTTTGTGGTTAGGAGATGTGAGTGACACACCAGTAACTAATTGTCGCAGTGTCTGAATATACAGAAGAGACATGTGGGTTTGTTTAAAAGCGAATCTCTGAGCTGTGCCTGATGTTGTCCGGAAGGCAACCAAGGCAGACAGTGTCTGCGATGGACACGCTGGACAGAAGATGTCGGAGACGCAGGCGAAAAGCAAGAAGAAGCGCCTGGACAGCCCCAGGCTAGGACTCTCCTTTAGAAAGTTCTTTAGGCACAAGGTCTGTATCTCCTCATACCAGGAGGGAAAAGGACCCTGTTCTTCACTCTGATGCTAGGATCCAGAACCTACAAGCTCCTCATCAGGAGATCCCAAGCCTTGGGTAGCCATGATCAGTGTGAGGGAATTGAAGATGCTGAGGACTGAAATTGGGGCGCTTAAGTCCCCATAGCTATAAACAAAAGACTGGCTCCTTCCAAGTGTGGACCAGGGTTCTGAAATTCTCATCCAGTGTTTCCCAGATGTCAGTCGTTGGCATGCGTTCATCAACTTTACTTAAACACACTATTAATCACTTGGTATTTTTATACTAAAATTGACTATTCCTACTTATATGTGCCTTTAAAAAAATTAAGCTTCATATTCCACTATATGAGGAAACCCAGAGTCATTTTTCCTAACAGGAAAATGACCATTAATGTGGTTAATTAAAAATAACATTCTAGCTCATCTCTGTAGAGCCTTGAATCCAGTGGTCTCCGGGCTTTGCTTAGGAAGGCACTGGCTGGTGGAGACTATTAGAATCATCCCACCAGCAGACTTTTCTGCAGAACGGTATTAGATGATTGGAAAGTCAGAAAGGGGGAAAGTATGCTACTTGAGTTTTGTTTCGTATCTGGATCGTAAAGTTGTGGTATGCCATCCACTCTTTGGGAAATTCTCTTCTAACCTCAAGATAACAATATCACCTTTCTGTCATCTGCCTCACCTGCTCCCTCTGTTGACTGAGTTCATATTGAGCCCACATAGATGCCAAGCAGAGGAAAGCCGTGAATGAAGGCAGAGCCAATGGTACCAATTGACATGGGCTCAGCTTGGAAGACAAGCTCTTCCTACATAAAGGAAGACACAGTACCTGTCTAAAACCACCAATTCAAAGGAACTTGGAGTTGAGGCCAAATGCTTGAAATTTATTTTTAAAATATTAACCATTGTCCACCAAAGTTAGTGAACCTGTTTTTAAAAAGGAAAGGAAAGGAAAGGAAAGGAAAGGAAAGGAAAGGAAAGGAAAGGAAAGGAAAGGAAAGGAAGGAAAGGAAAGGAAAGGAAAGGAAGAAGGAAAAAGAAAGAAAGAAAGAAAGAAGAAAGGAAGGAAGGAAGGAAGGAAGGAAGGAAGGAAGGAAAAGAAAAAAGTTCCTAGTTCCATTTTGTAAAGTCTCAGGATTGTGTATGCAAATGGAATTTTCCACAGCACACCCACATAGCCTAATCTACATTTGCATATGCAAATAACACAAGGCCACCTTCAACATCCACAAAGGCTTATTTTTTTTCTGTGAGGAAACAAAGATAGATATTGCAGTAAGAAAGAAAGGAACACTAAAAAATGGTCTTGGGGTCTAGAGAGAAGGCTCAGGGGTTACGGGCACCCTCTGCTCTTTCAGAGGATCCAAGTTCAGTTCCCAGTACTCATAGCTCACAGCTGTTGGAAGCTGCAGCTCCCGGGCATCCAACATTCTCTTCTTACCTTTGAGGGCACTGGACACAACTGTGCATGTGTGCTTGCACACCCACACACATAAATTATTTTTTAAAAAAATATCATTAAAAAGTAGCACATAGCTTCCCACATAGCCGATGTTTTGTGTTCTTGTTCTGATGTTTGTACCTTACTGAACCCTTCTATGTCCCACATCCAGAAATAAAACCAAAGTGATCACTTATTAAGAAGAAGATAGTCCCCAGAGCCATTAGAGTCCCGAGGATAGGGTCATAAGATAGAATATAGCATGCACTGTAAAATTCAGACTTCAGATACACAAGAAATGATTTTATGTTGTCATGAAACCCATCCTTTATATAGTAACTTAAATTATTAACAAAAAATAAATAATTTTAGAAATAAATTTAAGTATATTCATGCAATATTTGGGATATACTTATATTAGAGAAGTTATCATATGCTGGTTTGAAACTCAAATTTAATGAGGGATTCCTGTTTTTAAAATTACATATGTGTGTATGTGTGCCTGTCACATGTGAGTGCAGGTGCCCGAAGAATCCAGTAGAGGGCATCAATCCCCTGGAGCTGGAATTACAGGGTTCTGAGCTACCCCATGTGGATACTGGGGTCCAACCTTAGATCTTTTGGAAGAGCAGGATGCTCTCCTAACCACTGAACTATCTTTTCTTATATTTTTGGTTGTGAACCTAGCCTTTAATGGCTGAGCCATCTCTCCAGCCCTGAACTATCTTTTCTATATTGTCATTTTTAATTGCAGTCTGATAACCTGCCTCTGAGTCAGGCTGGGGTCTTCACTGTCTCCTACAGAATCCAGAGAAAGGACAGTAAATTATCTAGTGGCGGCAGAATACCATGTGGGTGGGGGAGTGAGAAGGTGGGCTGGCGGAGAAGGCAAAGCAAGTAAAGCTTTGCTCGGCTCTGTCCCAGGAATCAAGGACTGGATGGAAACCAGCCATGGCAGGATCTGGTCCTCTCTCCCTCTTTCTCCATCCCTCTCAGTTTAGAGTTAGGCAGATCACAGGCCCCAGTGCCCTTATCTGAAAATGTAAACATTAGAAAGATGGCTTCCAAGATTCTGATCATATATAGTACCATGGTGCATACCTATATGTAATCCCAGCACTCTGGAGACTGAGGCAGGAGAATAGTTCCTCCTGCCCAATCAGAGCTACATGGAAAGACCTTCTATCAAAAACAAAACAACAACCCAAAAAAATCCAGAACCAAAAATATCCTGAAATTTCCTGAATTTGTCTGAATCCCATTTTTTTTTTTTGGTCAGATATTTTTCTTTTAGTCAGAAACTGTCTGGGAATTTAAGGGGATCCTGTCTCGAAGTCCAGAGTGCAAAAGATGAGACATGGAGATGCTTACTATAATGAAGTCAGCTCAAAAGAATCTGATGCTAAAACTTGAACGTCAGTATTCACTCATGTCTAGACATATTTAGGCTTTGTGAGTCCTTACCCAGTGATTGAGGGAAGCAGAGACTAGGAATTACTAGGAATTAATTTACTAGGGAAGAAACAGTGTATTAAACAGATATGTTGGTGCAGAGCTGTGTTCCCAGACCTGAGATGCGTGGTAGAGGCAGCAGGGTCAGAAGTTCAAGGTCAGTCTTGTCTGTATAGGGAGTTGAGGCCACCTGGGCTACAAGAGGCCCTTTGGGGATGGGAAGAGAGAAGAAAAAATAGAGGGCAAAGAAAAGAGAAAAGGAAAGGAAAGCAACATGAGATACCTTCAACTGGGCTTCACACAGCTGAGAGGAGAATGGGAAGGGGAGGGTGGAGATGACAGGGGAGGAAGAGGGGGAGGGAACAGAACCAAGGGTTACCTCTGAAGAGGCTGCGTGTGGGATGTGAAGGGGGTATCTCAGAGCAGGAGTGCTGTCTTCACCATCAGGAGTGCGCATCTTCACCAGTGTTCAGACTCCTTCCTGCCTTCTCCATGGCCTGGACATCCAAAGTGGGGAGCAGGAGAAAACAATTCAGAATCCTATGGCCAACATCTTATCTCCACCCTTCCTTAGCTTCTAATTCGGCTTGATAAGGAAATAATGTTTATTAAAAAGACACAAGCTGGCATGATTGTGTGCAGAGTCAGAGTACAGCCGTGATGGAAGCCTGGTCAAAAACTATCTGGAGACAAAGGCCGCCTTGGCAAGATCTCTCTCTCTTTCTCTTCTCTCTCTCTCTCTCTCTCTCTCTCTCTCTCTCTCTCTCTTTCCTTCTCTCCCTCTCATCCTCTCCTTCCTTCCTTCTTATCTTTCTTTTTACATTGACTGAGTGGTTGATTGGGGTGTGTATATGAGCGTGCATGTATGTGTGTGTGTGCGTGCGTGCGTGGTGCGTGCGTGCGTGCGTGCGGTGTGTGTCGTGTGTGTGTGTGTGTAGTGTTTACAGGCACAGGCAAGCCACAGTAGACATGTGCAGGTCAGAGAACAACCTTCAGAATGTCTCCTTGTGTCCTTGTGCTATGTGGGTTCTGGGTTTTGAACTCAGGTCATCGGGCTGTAGGCAAGTTTCTTTCCCCACTGAGCCAAGAGCTAGCCCAGAACTTCACTTTCTAATAACACACCTCCTCTCTCCAAAACCTACCCCCTAAGTTACTTACATAAGCACCATTACTAACAGGTCTCCTCCTTTTTTCCTTCTCAAAAGGAAAACAACTGGAAAATAAAAAAAGGTTTTAACATAAAGCAGAAGAAAATTAGCATAAAACAAAAAACTTAGAAAGAAAAAAAAATTAACATCACACAAGACCCCAGCCCACGCTTATATTAACAGAAAACCTTTTACTTTCGAAAGCATGAAATGTTTCGTGTTTTACTTTTCTTTTTGAAAACAAAACTTTACAGGATTCTGAGAATTCACCCACTACTTCGGCCAATCTCAAGTCAGACAAAGCCAACTTCACACCCCAGGAGACCCAAGGGACCAAGAGCTCCAAAGGCTGCAGCCCGCCAGGCCAGGTACCGCCTGGGACACCCAGTAATGCAAGAGAAGGCGGCAAGGAGAAGGCGGGGCCCACCTCGTTGCCGCTGGGAAAGCTGTTTTGGAAGAAGGTGAGTCTGTTTGTGCGGTGTTTGCAGGGTCCTTGAGGCTGAGGTGGCTCAGGAGTTATTTCCGGTGGGCCAACGGATGTTGGCGATTCTCAGAGGTTATCTTTCTCCTCCGTGATTCAACTTGTCATTGAATCGAGGACTCCTAATGTACTCCTGGGTGGAATGAGTCGCGGGTCGTGCTGTGCGCAGGTGCTTTGTTGGGGGGAAACAGAGACAAACCAGTAACAATTTCATTCTTTGAATGGCTTGGGTCAGTGGCAGAAGGCTGTGGTGTGTCGTGGCTATATTGTCCCTCTGTGATAGTTGGTAACCTGGGCTTCCTCAGCACACACCCTGTCTGGCGAGAGGATGTTCTGTCGTCACCCCTCCCTGTCCAGATTCAACCTTCTGAGATGATTCTTGATCCCCCATTTTAGAAAATAAGGGTGTCTACCATATCGACAGCAGGGGCGAGGTCTGTGGTCTACAAGAAAGGTGGAGGAGGTGCGCCGTACACAGAAACGCTGGCTGGGCTGAAGTTTCTCATTGGCGCAGAGCAAACCCCACTGTAACGCATGTTCAGAACCTGACCCGGTTCAAATTTCTCCAAGAGATGAAATGAGAAGCCGGGGTGGATTCGCACAGCTGGAAGCACCAATCTCGGTGGCTTCTTCAAAACCTGTGCCACTTGGCACGCTGTACAGAATAGTGAAAAATGTAGACATGACTTCCCCGGTCCACTTCACTCTCTCGTGGAGAATCTAGCTGGACACACCCCGAGCCACTTTCTGGTTTATTTTTTGTTGTAGAAAGTTTTTCTTCTAGATACTTCGAGAATACGGATTCCAGTCATTCAGGAACACATTGTAACATGTCAGCCGAGAGTCTTAATCCTCTTTCTGCCTCTAGTTACTAATTTAGAAATCTTTGCCAGAAATATAACATAGAAGACAATGTCTAAATATTTACACACACATAATGATGGCACAGGAAACTACTCCAGTGACCTATATTTGAATATTCACATTTAAAGAATGATTCTATATTCATATATGAAGGAGACATATATGTATTATGGTCATATATTTATCATCTATGTAGCTACATACCCTATATACAAGTACATACAATAGTTATACACATATTCAGCCAGGTATGATGGTTCACGCCTTTAATCCCACCACGCAGGAGGCAGAGGCAAGACGATCTCTGAGATTTTGAGATTAGCCTGGTTTAATGAGTGACTTCCTAGACAGCAGGATTAAATAGAGAGACCTAGTCTCAAAAACAAAACAAAACAAACAAAATTGTACATATATTCAAAGTAACTTGAGATCAACATACATTTTTGCAGCCTAGAGAGATGACTCGATGGTTCAGAGCCAAGTACTGCTCTTGCGGAGGACCTGGATTCCATTCTGGTACCCATGCTGGGAAGTTGATAGTTTCCTGAAACTCCAACTCCATAGGACCTGATGCCTTTGGCTTCTATGGACACACACGCGCGCGCACACACACACAAACTAAATCATTTTTGAAAGCAGATTATTGCTCGAGGTGAGGCTAGGTGTGTTGAGTTTAGAAAGGAATCCAGTGAAAAGGGAACGTGTTACGTAAACAGTGGTCCCAGTGTGCAGCAAATTTGGATTCTCCAAGAAGCACACACTAAACAGAAGAAGTACATGAATGATTTCTGGGGAGATTCCCGTGGATGGCAAAGGGGTGGGGAGACTGAAAACAAGTGTTGAGGCCACAGTGAGAGGTTGTTGGGGGAGGGGGAGGAAGGAGGGAGAAAGAAGGAAGGAAGGAAGGAAGGAAGGAAGGAAGGAAGGAAGGAAGGAAGGAAGGAAGGAAGGACAGACGGACTGGGCTTGAGGCTAGTGCTGACAGAAGTATGCAGGCGTGGAAGGATACAGCTCAGACTATCCATGCTTCGAGTCCCACACTGGACAGGAACACGTGACCCAGGATCCTCTGTGCTCTATCAGTGACACAGTCATCAGCGTGCTGAAGCTGTGACAGGTGAACTCTGTCCCTGCAGGAAGTCTGACACACCTCCAGGACGTTGTCCCTGTCCTGGCCATCTGGGCTGCTGTCTAGCTCACTGACAGACCTTTCCACTCTCCTGTGCCCACAAGGCAAGGAAACCCCAGCAAAAGGCTAGACGCTCCAAGACACACAAGCAAGGAGTTGAGACATCAGGCTTTGTGGGACAAGGGTTCATCGGACATCTGTGAGCTCACGCAAACCAGCTGTCACGTGATCGAAATGGTCCATCTACTATCTTAAAGACACTTTAGGAGTGGAATATATTCTTTTAAACAAGAGGGCGTTGTGGGTTGAGTTGATGTGGATAAGTTACGTGCTGTATAGCTCTTTATGTGTTTTTTTTTTAATGTTTTTATTATTAGATCTCTGAGAATTCTGTGCAGTGCATTCGATCATACTCACCCTCCCCGCACAACTCCCCCAGATCCACCCCCCACCCACCCAGCTGTACGTCCTGTATTTAAACTTCTTCACCCTTTCAAATCTATTTTGTGCCGCCTTTATTCTTGGCTGTGTGGCCTTCTATTGGAGTGTGGCCAGCTTACCACTGTCTCAGAAAACCAACGTTCAGTCTCCCTGCAGCTGTCAGTTGTCAGTTGTACCTTAGCTAGGGCGGGACTTCCTGTCCACCTTCCCTCTCCATGTGAGCATTTAGTCTGGCTTATAGCTCCTTGTTCTCAGCAATATACAAATCTTCCACGGAACTCTGCCAGGTTTTTTTAATGAGAGTGTTTACTGTTGTTAACAGGCTGGGCTACTTTTTAGATTAAGCAATTAGGAGCCGGGGGCTACTGGGGGAAGCTGGGGTAGTTTTGTTTTTCAGTTTTGAATGATTCATATCAGACATCCCCTGTCACAAACAGGTTGAAAAAACTGAAAGACAGCCCCCCCAATGCTATTAAAATTATTAATAAAAGAGAAGTAAGTTTAGTATAAATTTAAGTGTGCTTCCACGCACTATTTGGAACATATTTATGCCAGAAAAATTATTTGCCGATCCGAAGTTCAGATTTAATAGGGCATTAATCACTAGGCTGCTCCCTTCCAGGAAGCCTCTGAGATATGGTCTTTGTCTTGTTTATTCCATTTTTAGTCCGGGCAGCTTGTGTCTTACCTTCAAAACACCGTATGCTCTTCGTTTGCACCCAAATGAGATTCTCTCTCAGCTGCTCGGTTCAGTTTTCCTTCTCACCTCTGCAGCGCCCTCACAGAGCATTCTGGGTAATCAAACTGTCTCTGCCCTTCCTCTGATGTCATCTGGCTCATCTGGCCCTCCCGGTCTCTCAGCCATAGACTTTTCCTAAGGACAGAGAAGAGGGGCAGAGGGCTGCCAAAGGCTCTCATCTGCCCCTGGGTACTGAGCTGGGAGACCAGGCCAGGGGCAAATACAGATGAAGCAGAGACCCAGACTTGTCTCATCATGGTCTAACAGGATGCCAGGCAGTCCCCTGGTGTGAGTCGTTACCACAGTTTTGCTCTTCATCCTAGATATTCTGTGTATTGTGAGCTCTGTGGCTGCTTCTGATTTGTCTGAACACAGTGGAAGACTGGAAACCACTGCACGTGGCTGCTCCCTCTGTGGAAGCCTGTGGAATCCGGACTGGGTCCTGCCTTTATTTGTTTATCAGTAAAATGAGTACTGTCATAAAAACTCACTTATCGACCTCACCAGCTCGGTGAGGTCATTAACATAGTTGGAACGGTGGAGAGTAAAGACATCGAGAAAACAGGCTGAGGTTGATATGACCTAGAACTTTGTGTTACAAGAGCCAGTGTGCCCCTTGACTATACAGGAAATGAGCCGTTAAGGATCTGAGACCCACATCACACCCTGCCTACCCCATTCCAACTTCGGAGCCCTGTGTAAATGAAGCAGTGTTTACAATGACTCCTTGTTATTGGGGTTGTTAGGGTCAGAGCCTGGGTCCTGGTAACTGTTAAAAGCTAAGCTATTCATCCTGGATCCACCAATAGTGAAAGGGGGGGGAGTTTAATGGGGCCACATTTGGAAGAGGAACAAATAAAGAAGCCCAGTGACCGCCGACTCTGTCTTCTGGTCCTGACATTCGGTTTATGGTTACATAGAGAGCAAGAGGTGTGTGTAGCTAAGCTGTCTTGATCAAGAAGTGATCCTACCTATCAATGATTCGTCAGTGTGTTCATTGCTTTGCATATGCAAATGAGCCATGTCAATTTCCTTGAACTGATGGATATAACAAATCTATGTCCCGCCCCCACTTGTCCTGTCTGTGTGGGTCTAGGAAGCTAAGGCAAGTGATCATAGATTGTTCTGAGATCTATGGCCACAATGTTCAGAACTTGACATCTGAATTGATTTTAGATTCCATGGAGTATGAAATGGTGGCTGGACTTGGCCTCTTGGCCTTTCTGATTCTTTATGTTAACTGAATGTCTCAGTAGCTGCTGGTGGGGAGGCAGAACCTTCCAGCAAACTTACGAAGTTATATAAAGTTCAGAAAGATTTGGTGGTTCTTGGGTACAGTCCTACACACACACACACACACACACACACATTAACATTGCATGGTACAAGCCTTTTTCATTTTTCCATATATATATATGTTCCCATATATATATATATATATTTCCATATATATATTGAAACTTGGCAAGTACTCTACCACTGAACTATATCCCCACCCCCACCCTATTTTGTGAGTTTGAGGCAGGGTCTGGACTAAGCTGCTGATGGCATAGCTCTCACCTCAAAGTGGGCAAGGGTTTACCTGGGCTAACTGTTAGAGAACGTAGCTCAGGAACACACTCAGGTTCTCTGAAACACCACATCCCAGCAGCAACGGTTTCATGAACTTTTCATCTTAACAGAACGAAGAAAGTCATAAATCAGCAGGCTTTTGAAGTCTAGTGGTGGAAACAGCCCACAGCAGGGCGGAGCATGGTCTCCGATGCTATCTCACGACCTTCTTAGCTCTGGGGTTGATGGAACATAGGCATCCGTTTGTGAAGACCACAACAGCCAGCCGAGTAGCAGCAGCCCCTTTTAGCAAACACTCACAATTAGCAGTTGAGAGCTTTGTTTTCTCATGTGTTTTTTATATGTGCTGCCGTTGACACAGCAGAGATACTGATTCCACGTTGACTGAATAGTTCTAAGCAAAACACGGTCAATGTAAAGAAAAAAAAGATTATAAATTCAAGTGGTATAGGACAGTATTGAACTCAAAGATGCTGCCAAAATTATTTAAGTATGAGGGAGACTCAGATGGGTTAGTTCTCAAAATAAGGACTGTTAGGGCTAACGGTGGGTAACGGTGCTTGCTGCCAAGCCTGATGACCTGGGTTCGATCCCTGGGACCCATTTAATGGATGGAGAGAACTTCTGCAAGTTGGTGTCTGACCTCTGAATGCATGCTATATCACACATAGAGATACACACAAATAAGACACTTAAAAGAAGGAATGTTTTGTTGAGTAGTATGATTATTGCAGGTGTTAACATATCAGTCTCATTGCTCACAAACCCACTAGGTAGCTAATCTTATCCTTCCATCCCCCCACTCCAAGTGCTGGAATTTTACAGGCATGTGCCACCATGCCAGTTCATGTGGTGCTGGTTATGGGATCCAAGGCTCTGTGCATGCCAAGGAAGCATGCTGCCAACTGAGCTGCATCCCAAACCCCAAAACACGCAGAAGGGTCTGGAAAGCCACAGTGAAGATCAAGGGAATGTCAGTGTTCAGAATGAACACTGCCCATCCCTCTCTGTCACCTGTGCCCAGCCCACAGTGTCTCCTGAAACTGACAAGCTAGGAACTTTACGGACAGGGACGTCTAAGATACAGACTGGCCTCGCTGAAGAGAACTGGGGCTTGAAACCCTCTGGGCTCTACTCTTAAACAAAGGGGTTGTTTCCTCGACGCAGTGTGAACAGTATATTGACTCCTGAAGCCATTGTGGGTTGGGCTTGAAGAAGTCTGGCTTTAAAAAGTATCCTTTGAGTCTTTACCTGTGTGTAATACTCAATAGCTTCCCACTGACCTAGAGAGAGGGGTTGGCTCTGTCTTGGTTACTTTTCTATCACTGTGATAAAACCCTATGACCAAAAGCAAGGTATGGAGGAAAGAGTTTACTCCCGGTCACTCTCCATCACCGAGGGAAGTCAGGGCTGGAACTCAAGGCAGGAACCTGGAGGCAGGAGCTGAAGCAGAGGCCATGGATGGATACTGCTTACTGGCTTGTTCCCCATGACCTGCTCAGCCAGCCTTCTTACAGAACCCAGGGCCACCTGCCCAGAGGTTGAGCCCTCCCACATGGGTCACTAAACAAGATAAAACCCTACAGACATGCCTGCCCATCAAGGTCATAGAGGTGTTTTATCAGACTCCCCTCTTCCCAGAAGTCTAGGTTTGTGTCAAGTTGGCAAATGCCAACTAGCTCACATGCCAAGAAAGCAGCAATCCTTATAAACAGCTTCTGACTGTAGCAACGTTTCCTCCTCGACAGAAGCTTCCAGAATTGGTGTGTTCTTCTGTGCGCAGGATGCCATTGGTATGGAAACAAGATGAGCAGAAGGAAACAGTCCTAGCTGATGAGCCTAGCTTGTCTGACAGCTAGTTTATAGTAACCGGACAGGGGCTTGGCCTTCAGGGTGGCATCCTCACTCTCTAGCTGTTTAACCTTAGCAAATGACTTGGCTTCTCTGTGTGTTTCTAACCCTGTAAATGGTGGTCATATATGTATCATTTGAGATGCTTTAAGGAAGATAGGATGTGGCAGGTGCCCGAGGGATTAATGTAGATATCCCTTCTCTCCTTTCCTCCCTGTTACTAAGCAGGACCTCCCTAAATGGTTCTAACTTAGAATCCAAGAAGACACAAAAAGGTCTGTAAGCATACTGGTGTCATTTGTGATGTATTTTGTTTCTGGAAAATACTCAAAGCAGCCTGTATCCTCCAACACCTCACACACCAAAGTTTAAGAACTACTGAAGGAAAGAAATCAAGATGACCTCCAGGGTCAGAGACATTTGACAGAGAATAGCATTGACCTTTGGAAGATTCAGGATGCTCCCTCTATTTGGGGCAGGACTCCAGATGCCAGGGGACTCCATAGGATTCAGTGTCTGAATTCGAGTGTGTGTGGAACCCCAGGGCCTAGCCTTTCATGGACTATTCCAATCCAGGTTGAACTTGGAACAGGACAGAGTTGTCCCAGACTGAGGGCTAAGGTAGGAAGCAGCCTCCAGTGCTGACCAAGGACTATGGTCAGATAGGGCCGGGACTCTCTTATGGGGCTGGCGTGCCTACTTGTTCCATAGAGACCTGAGGCACATTTCTCTATTTCTCTCATAGAATTTCCCCCAAGAAGTTTATGTTTTTCCATAACAGTAGCTGTGTTTTGAGGGGCGATATATTTTTTTCCTGGGCTAGAGAGGTTGGTAGAATGTTTGCCCAGCATGCAGGGAGCCCTGGATTTGCTTCCCAGCACCACAGAAGTGAGTGCAGCAGTATACACTTGAAATCCCAGTCCTGGAAAAGTGGAGGCAGGAGATCAGAAGTTTAAAGTCATCTTTAACTATAGAGTGAGTGCAAAGCTAGCCGGAAAGGTATGATATTTAGCAATAAAAATAACTATTGTTACATATTATCATATAGTTAATATTGTTGTTCTGATTTGACTGGCTAATAGAAAATGTGAAGCAAATATGTGCTGCAACTTTGTGGTTCTGTTTTCTGTGACATTCCTGTTCCATGCGTATCCTATCTGTAACATTGTATTTATTCTCTGTTTGTTGCATTTTGAAATACACAACTAGCTATACTTACTATATATTTGCCTTTGTGGAAGCCTCCTTTGAGTCCTTGCTAGAACAGGTCCACATTAGCAATGTAGTATCTGAGAACTGCCCTACTGGACTGGTAGACCAGATAGCCCTTTGCTTTCACAGGACTTGTGTTGGTAATACCTTAACTTGCTTTTGTTTTATCTTCTTCTAGTCAGTTAAAGAGGATACACTTTCCACAGGTGCAGAGGAGAACGTAAGTGACTGGGTGCCATCTTAAATCATTCCACTGTCATCTTTGGTGTGCCGGGCCATTGGGCGCTCAGTGTGGAGATCCCTGATTTGCACATCCTGTGTAGACTCTTTCATCCCTTTTTATGATTAGGGACAAAACGGGGGACACCAATGCTTGATCAATTTCTTTTATGATTCCCGATGATAAGGAAAAAAAGTAAGAGCCAGACCAGCACATTCTCTTTTTAACTTGTCATCCTTTAGGGCTGAACGAGTCTACTGCACAGAGTAATGGCTTTGCACATCTGGAAGGGATGGGGTTGCATCTTCTGCTTCACTCTGCATTGACTGCTCCTTCGCCTTCGTTTCCATGGTTATCCAGATTCTCAGTAACTTTGGGTGGTACTCAGATCCGGTCATTTGCCTCAGGCATGAGAGATAATGTCCCACAGCAATAATTCAAACTGTTGACTCTGATAGAAAGCTGGCCGAAGGGGTCTGCCCCTGAGAGACTGATAGACTGAATGTTCCAGAGATAGTCTAAGTTTTTAAACAGTACATTCATGTCTGAGGGGACAGCACTGTGTGAGCTCGCCCTTTCTCACACACATACGTGTACCTTCTGAAAATGTCATCCCGAGCAGTGAATCAACGGGGTCTCGGGAAATTCAGGCCCAAGACAGCAGCTCCCAGTGCTGACAGCAGTGCAGACTTCGAACAGTTTTAGATTGGGATAAGTGACTTCACAGCTTCTTAAGATACAATAGGACCTGAGCACTTTGTCCAAGCAAAGTGCGGCTGGATCCTTCTGGAGTCTCGTGTCCACTTACTATGAACACCGTGCACACATTCAGTTACTGGAGCCAATTGGATGCTGAGAATCCAAATATTTTCCCTGAGTGTTAGTCATGATAGGGTGAACACTGGAAGAGCTGTGTAGGATTCCTTTTGTGTACTTTTTATTTTCATTGGCATACACACACATATACACTTCACATGCTATTAAATTACATAAGGGCATGTTTCACACAAGCATATAGTATACTTTAAGTGTGCTGCCCCACCCTCCTCTCCCCTCTTCTCTCTTCCCATTCCCCTCCCCAGTTCCCATTGTCCCCCTAAATGTGTTATGATTCTTATAGGAGAAAAAGCCTTACAATCTGTTGGTTTTGTTATTTATTGTTCCCCTCTCTTCATACGTTCTTTTGTTCATTCATCAACTCTTTCTTTCCTTTCTTTTTTCATTTCTTGAATCAAAATTAATAACTCATCAAGGCTCAGGCCTCTCGTGATTCCAGAAAGTTCTTGTGAATTAACTGGATATTTTCTGAGAACCCAGAATCTTCTCTCCTACCGACCTGAAAAGCATCAGTCAGCTTGGAGATTCTGAGTTCTCTAAGCTTTGGGGGAGAAATCAGTGAATTCCTTCATCCCAGGAGCCCCATAGTCCCTGCAGCTCAGGTGTTAAAATCTGGAGTTGATCTGAAACAGGCAAACACATATCACCTTGTGCCATACACTTAACATGGACTAGGGCTGAGTTAACTGATACGTTCCTAATATCAAAAGAAGACAAAGCTAGTGGGGATGTGAAGAAAAGCAAGATATTTTTAACAAAATGAAGAAATGTTTTACACATTGCTTTCCCCACCACTACCTCAGTTAGCCCTACACCTTCCATTTCTAATTTTAAGACTCCACATTTCCCATCTAGCTGCCCACCATGTGGAGAGAATGAGGTTAAACAGTTATGACCTAGGCATCCTTATCCCCAGGTCACATTTCCACTGGAACCTCAGTTTACTTATCTCTTAAATGGGGATAATGATTGACCAAGTTTGTGACCCTGGTGGGAATTCAATGAGATGCTAATTTAGGCATCAGTAAACCATCATTCTCAGGCCAAATCCAGTCTACCACCTATTTTTCTTATCTGGCCCACAAGTTAAAAGTGGTCTTTTATATTTTTAAGTGGCTGGAAACAGATGAAAGAAAAATAATTTCATGACATGTGGAAATCACATAAATTAAAATGCCAGTGTCGACAAATTTCATTAGAACTCAGCCACATGTCCCCTATGCTTCGTCTTTGGATGCTTTGCCAGGCGAACCAAGGCAGGCAACACCTTTCGCAGGGAAGGCTGGCTATCCCCAGCGGCAGCACCTGTGAGTGGCAGATAACACAGAGAGTGCTGGCCCCCCATTACTGTGCTAGTTCCCAGGGAAATTATGCTCTCTCTTGCTGGCTCAGCATCCAGGTGGAGCACAGGAGTGTAACGAGTTCATTTCGTTTCTTCCTCCCTGGAGAGGCAAGCACATTCACTGTGACAGTGCCCAGCGCTCCCTCACTGCAGGGCAGTCAGAGCCTCTGACTCCTGAATTCTGGAGCAGCATGGTTGGACTGTTACGGATTGTTTCTTTTCTGTGCCCATATACACCCTTTCAAAAGCCAGTACACAGCCCACCGTGACCCCCTGAGCAGAAGGTGCGTGTGACGTCAGCATGACATCATGTTTCCATGAAAAGACCACTGGAAATTTAGAACTCCTTCTAAATTCAGATTCTAATCCTATGGGAAATAAAATCGGGCCAGCAAGATGGCCCAGTGGGTAAAGGCACTTGCTGCTAAGCCTGAGAGTGTGAGTTTGATTCCTGAGACCCACGTGGTGGAAGGAGAGAACCCACTCCTGAGAATTTTCTGTCATGTGCACACCCCCGTCACAAACACTTACAGATAAGCAAACATTTAAAAGATTGAAAAACAATCGATCATAGTAGTGCTTACCATTAGTCCCAGCACTCAGGAGGCCGAGGCAGGTGAGTTCAAGGCCAGCTTGGTCTAGAGAGTTCCGGGACAGTCAGAGCTACTTATACAGAGTCCCTATCTAAATTAATTAATTAATTAATTAATTAAAAATCTGCTTCATCTATAGCAGTTATGGAAAAGCTCAGGTGTGACACAAAAATGTTTGGGCCTTGGTTGGTTGAAATATTATAACTGATGAAACTGTCTTTCCTTGCTAATGATTATCAAACCAAAGCAACTGCCATTTCTTAGCAAGAACTTGAAAGCTTCACCTGAAAAAAAAACAAAAGACAAAAACGAAACACCCAGCCTAGATGAGAAAGAAAACAGCCTCACTGACGCCATTGCTGAGAGGAAAATTAGCTTCCGACATGGCTGGACCTGGGCTCCCAGTCTGCCTCAGCCTGGCCCGGCTGGGGTTGGAGCTTCGTAGCCTTGCAGCAGTCAAGAGGAAGGAGATAGAGCTTTTGTCAGGCTACACTGTGGTAACAAAGTCTCAAAGTTCAGTGTATGCCCCCTTTGTAGCCCCTTCCTAAAAGATAGGTCTCAAGCATCCCAGGCCAGACTCAAACGTGTAACCAGGGAGGACTTGGAGCTCTGATCCTCCTGCCTTCACTCCTGAGTGCTGGGATTACAGGTGTGTGCTGTCACCTCCTGTTTATGTGGTGCTGAAGATCAAACCCAGGGCTTCCTGCACACTGGGTGAGCGCTGTCCCAGAGGAGTCACATCCCAGCCATGGTCAGCTGATTTCTCTCAGTTTTGTCATTCCTTCTGCTAGGACACTATCTGTTGGCCATACCTGTTTCCTGCTGGTATCAGAGGGAGGGAGCAGAGAGGAGACAGTGCTAGGGTGAGGTATGCCAGGACATCCACTGGGTCAGCATCCACTCACATTCTGACATTACAACACAACTCACGTCAGTGCTACAGATGGTGATCTCAGGATTTTCCCTCTAGGTTCTTGTACACAAAGGCTCAAAATGTTCCAAAGACAGAATAATTCTGTATCCAGGTCCAGGAGGTCAAAGTCTACTCTTACCTACTCAGGAGCCATCTCCCACCCTTCCACAGTAGTATGCCAGTAGCTCTTCTGTAGCAAATGTAAGAATGAAATCCCAGGAGACCAAGTTCTTAGAGATGACAGGGACTCGAATCCACGTGACAATGTTTTCCTTTGGGCGTTTTGTTTCACTGGCCAGCAGGAAACCCCCTATTTTCCTCAAAGTGGCTGCTACCCATTGATAGGACTTTAGCCAAGTTAGCCAACTGTTTGTAATCCTCATTTGTAAAATGGGATAACATTACCTTTGTAACCTTGTCCCGAAGTGTTATATAAAAAGTACAATGGCAGACTTGGAAAGAGGTCTAAATGGACCCATAAGTCATTGGGTGCTCCAGGTCATACGTGGTCATGGAGTAGACAGGTTTAATGTTAACATGAGTAAAAACCGGTAGTATTAACTAAGTGTGTACCTGTTACAAACCTAAGAATGTTTGCCTGATTATTTGTGACCTTTCTTGGTCCCTGTTCTATTACTGTGACAAGACACCATGACTAAGGCCACTTATAAAAGAAAGCACTGAATTGAGGGCTTGCTAATAATTTTAGTGGACTAGTCCACCATGGTGGGAAGCCTGGCAGCAGGCAGGCAGCATGGTGGTTGGGCAGTAGCCAAGAACTCACATCTGATCCACAATCAGGAGGCAGAGAAAGAGAGCTAATTGGATGGGGTACCTCAAAGCCCATCCCAGTAACACACTGCCAACAACAAGACCACACTTCTAATCTCTCTAAATACTTCCACCAACCAGGAGCCAAGCATTCAAACATGTGAGCCTCTACGGGCTGTTTTCATTCAAACCACTACAGGATCTGTACACAGGCTGGTTGTATTACTCTGAGGAGGACCGAAGAGACTCTTACTAGGATGGAAGGGAGGAAGAGACTCCTTCTATACCTGTACCTTCATAGGGAAGGAATCTGCCAACTCCATTCCTGTCTGTCAATCTGTCTGTCTGTCCGGTGATCAGCAATCATACGTCTCATTATCTACATCCTGAATATAGCCTCTTGAAGATTTGACTGCATAGAAACTAGTCACAGGTTCAAACCCACAGCTACTCTGCAGATAGAACCACCCAGACTCCTTCACAAAACATGTTTGGGGGACTATTCGGGTGTAGGGGGGGTTGTTTTGATTTGGTTTCTTTTGGTTTGTTTCGGTTTGTTTTTCTTATTACCTGGCAAAATAATCTAGGCGGTGTGCGAGTCACCAGTAGAAACTGTAAGGTCTGAGGAAGTAGAGTCCACCTTACAAACTGTGGATCTCAATGAAGAAGAGACCCAGCCTGAACCCACAGATGTAAAAGTCAAAGAAGAAAGCAAACCCGGAGGGCCCCTCTGATGGCATTTCTCAGACAAATGGTAAGCCACTCCCGGTCCCTGCAGAGCGAGCAGACATGCTTGCCCATCTTCTGAGTAGGGGGCGGTCCTACCCATGTGTGAGTAGCACTGTGGTGAACCATGGGGACTGTGGGTGGGCTCATGAGAAAATTCCTTCACTCTTCTCATTCAGTCATAATGCCTGCTTCTTGCTAATGTTCCTTACCTCTGATAATTCCCTTTTTAGTAAATTAAGAAACTTCAGTTGTAAGCTTTGATAACAGTATCCACCCAGAAGTTAACTTCATTACTGGCTTCGCACTCTATCTTGGATGTTTGCTTCAGTTGTTGGTAAATGATTCTGCTCTCTCATTTTGGTAATGAAGTGAGCTTTCCTCTTATTCAAATGAATTGTCTACATAAAGAACACAAGGATATATAAAGATGGGACTGGACAGATGGTTCAGCGGTTAAGAGCATACGCGTCTCTTGCAGAGGACCAGGGTTCTGTTCCCGGTGCCTGCATCAAGTGGCTCATAACACCCTGTATCTCCAGTTCCGAGGGATCCAATGCCCTCTTCTATCCTTTAGGATACTGCACACACATGGTGTACATACAAGCAAGAAATCACACACACACACACACACACACGCACATGCATGCATGTAATAAAAATAAAATAAATTTAAATAAAATAATTAATAAAAATAAAAATAAAAAATTAAAGAATATATAAATAAATTAAAACAGGCCCTTAAAAAACCATATAAGGCATTTTCTGGATTAAATATTAAATAATATAATTTATAGCCAGGCATAGTAGTTTACACCTGTAATCCTAACACTTAAGAAGCTGGAGTGGATTCCTGGATCAATTACACTGTGCTACACAGTGAAACTCAGTCCACAGAACAAAAAAGGCCAAAGTCATGAATGGATGTACAGAAGTCCTAAAGGTGACATATGAGATAGAAATGACCTAGGTCATTGGAACGCAGCAATGCTGCCTGATATTCTTACAGGGGATGTGTCTGGCTGCATAGCTTGCTTGGTGGATTTGCCACTCTTAATCTCTGTGGAATGGAAAGAATGTAGGCAGACACCTTTGGGTCCCCATGACTTTCAATATCCAGGAACCTAAACAGCACAAGAAAATAAAGTCACCGGGCGACAGCAGCAAAGCCTGAGCAAAAGGGCCTTTGGCGTAATTCTCTGTTACCAAAGAGCAAGACCTCTACCATCCGTCCCACCATCCATCCCACCATCCGTCCCACCATCCGTCCCACCATCAGTCCCACCATCCGTCCCACCATCCGTCGGGCATCTCTATTTTCATATTCAGGGGTCTAATCAATGTGCAGATAAAGAAAGAGGCACCTGAGCTCTTGCATCTGGGACCGAGAACCCTTGTCCCTGGGACCGAGGCGCATTAGCAGGTGTTAGCCCAGGTGGTGTCCTTTTCTTGTTGGCTCCTTGCTGGCAGGGAGGCTGTAGAAGCAGTGGGCAAGCCGAGGCTGATCCCACCTCTCATGGTCCATTGCTCTAAAAGAGAGTTTGAGGCCAGCGAGATGGCTCAGCAGGCAAAGGCACAGACTATTAGCTTGACAGCCTGAATTTAATCTCCCAAACTCACACAGCAGACCAAGAGACATGCATTGGCATTGCCCTCTGACCTCCCTCCATACGTGTGCTGTGGCACCCAAGCACATACGTGCATGGTGCACATGCACACCTACACAAGCCTGATGTTCTGGGTTCCAGCCCCAGAGCCTGTTAGAAATACTGCTTCAGTGGCCATCCACCCTCTGAATCTGTCATCCCGGCCCTCCTATGGGGCGACGGGAAGTGGAGACAGAATCTGATAAGAGTTCACAGGCCAGGTGGCCTGGAGGCCCCTGCAGCAGCAGAGACAACGCAGTAGATGGCAAGAACTGACCCCCAAATGTTGTTCTCTGGCTTCGACATGGGTGCCATCATACCTGAGAGCCTGCTCCCAACACACACACAACACACAAACTGATTAATTAATTAGTTATATAATTAATTTTTTAAAGAACTGAGACGTTTGCACTTGTTATTACAGGACACCAGTAAACACATTTGGCTCATTTCCGGTGACTGATCTAAATGAGACTCCCAAATTCTTCATCACAACAGGAAAGGTGGTCATCTCTCTTGTTTCTAGATAAAGTAGGGAAATGCTGAAGAATCGGCAAACAGAATTAACACCTCTTCCACACTGACAGTGTGACTAGCATCACAGAAAAGGGAGAAAAAGACAAGAAACTTCAAACCAAGCACAAAACGAAACTCCGAGCCTGTCTCCAGCGAAGCCTTGACTGGGGAAGGTTCTTTACTGTGCAACTTTACCCCTCTACACGGTTGGACACTTTTTTCACAATGAGAATGGCCTTTGGAACTGGCCTCCAAGGATGGGTAGGCAGGACTCACCTTCCCCCATGACCCTAGGGACCAGCATGTTCCTTGTTCTTGTCACCAGAAAATCTGAACTATTCTTTTGTTCTCACCTAGTCCAAAGCTTTAGTGATCGTCCTCACTGGTTCAAGAGCTTCCTTGACTTACAGTGAATGGATTTATCTCTCTTAGAGTAACCATTGCCCTGTTGATGACAATTTTTGAGGAGAGAGAGAGAGAAGAGAGAGAGAGAGAGAGAGAGAGAGAGAGAGAGAGAGAGAGAGAGAGAGGAACCAGTTAACACAGTCGTTCCCTTGGGGAGCAAAACCCAGTGAAGGGGAAAGAAAAAAAATCCTCATTATTAATCTGGCTTGCCCTCGGGCTTCTTACCTCACATGCAACCTTGCATGTAGGATATACACACACTTTTTAAAAATCTGTTTACTTCTGTATTTTGTGTCTGGGGATGATACATGTGTGTAGAGGTCAGGGGCGACTCCGTCTAGGAATCAGTTCTTGCCCTCTGCAGTATGGGTCCTAGGAATCAGACTCAAGATGTCAAACTTGGTGGCAGGCACTGTCACCCGATGAGCCATGCCCCAGCCTTAGCACTCACTTTTATGTATGTGTATCAATGTCCCCACTGGGGAGATCCCAGGAAGGTGGGTCCAGCGATTACTTTAAGGAAATGTTTGGTTTTTGTTTCTTTTTAAAATTGTACTTGAGGCCTCAAGGTTGATTAAGAATCTTTAGATTATACAGAACATTGAGGCATTGAAATGGACATGACAGGTAACCTACCACTAAGGGTTAAGGCAACATATTAAGGCCAAATAGCTGAATGCTTCAAATTTAGTTTAACATAATTAGAAAATTCTAATTTTACTTAAAATAATTTTCCTGATTAATAGAGAACCCAATAGCAAAACCTCTGGTTTGTATCCGACTTCACTAGCAGAAGGCCTGTCTACCTCTGTCTCATGTCTCTGGATCTCTGATGACACATCTCCATGATCAGTGGCAAAGTCTTCTTTGTTGAATACTTTGTTTTTTCAGACGATGCAGCTGCTCCACTCGTGGCTCTGCTTTTTTTTTTTTTCCCCTCTTACTTTTTTGTCATTGATTTTTGTGAGTTTTTTTTATTGTTTTTGTTTTGTTTGATTGTTTTTGTTTTGTTGATTGTTTTGTTTGTTTGGTTTGATTGTTTTTGACCTTTAGGACAGGCTTTCACAAATGATTGAAACTCACCATGTGGCCCAATCTGGCCTCAAACTCCTAGCCAATCCTCCTGTCTCACCCTGCCAAGTGCTGGGATGTACATATGAATATGTGAACCTCTGTGCCCCACTTGCCTGGTTCATTTCTTTTCTTTGTAAAGAATTATTTATTTATTTAATGTATGTGAGTACACGTACTGTCTCCAGACACACCAGAAGAGGGCATCAGATCCCATTACAGATGGTTGTGAGCCACAATGTGGTTGCTGGGACTTGAACTCAGGACCTCTGGAAGAGCAGTCAGTACTCTTAACCACTGAGCCATCTCTCCAGCCCCGCCTAGTTCACTTCTTAAGAAATCATTTTCTTTCCATAAATCAACCTCTTACAAAGTGGAAAGATTTCCATCTCTAGTATAACTACATTTCAAGTAAAAGAAAATAGAGTAATATAAATCCTAATGTCGCATTCTACACAGATGGTTGGGCTAAACCACCAAAGTCCCACAGACTCCCACAGGAACCCAAAATAATTGCAAGGAATTGCTCTGAGATCAACTCCACAGTGAAGAGAAACAGGTTCTTATACACACTAGTCAGCTGCATGTCAAGAAAGTGTTTGAAATACTAGAACATTTTTATACGTTGAGTAGGCAGAGGGCTGAGTTCACGGACGTAACTACCAGGTAGGCAGATTCCAAACCAGACAAGGCGATAAAATACGTAGATTTTGATTTGTAATCTCCCAGCATCAGACAGCCTGCTTCTGGCAAGTCTGCACTCTGTCCACACTAGCTTTACCTGTCTTGTTCCATCTGGGCCTCCTGCAGGTCTTTCCTGGACCACTGGTTTTTATAAGAAAATCTTGATTAGTGTGACATCCTCAGGCTGAGGCAAAGACTATGCAGTTTAGTAGTAGGCCAGCTAAAGGCTCAAGTGAGGAGACAGCCAAGAAGCTGCTCTTTCTGTTGAGCACAGTCAATCTAATAGTCCAATAAAACTTCAAAAATTAGTATCTGCAGGGGAAAGGAAGGTGGTTTGAAAATGGAGATTATGTGATAAAATGCAGAAGTCTTTGGGCCAAAATTCTGGATTCAAAATCCCTTCAGGTATTAAAATCTTAATAAGGGGGTGACAAAGAGATGGCTTGATGGTTAGGAGCACTTAATGCTCAGATTGGTTCCTAGTAAATGGTTTTTGAAGCCACACTGGACCCAGCTATAAGAAACACTCTTCTCCCAAGTGAGTTTCAGGACTCAGAGACCAGAGAGGGTCTGAGCAGTTTGCTCCAGTCCCAGAGCAAACTCAGAGTTCAAAGTCCTATTTCCTATTATTCCATTTTTGTTGTTTCTAAAGCTGCCCTTTGACTCGGGTACCACACTGCTTCCTGCGAGGCTGCTGGACTCTAGGGGTGGTGCGGGTGCTGTGGTGCTTAGTTCCATTCTTCAGCCTCTCTTGTCAGTGTTTTCTGTACCAACGCTGTCTTTATACCTTGGGCTACTGGTTTTAAAATCACAGGCAAAAGAGGAAAGCTGTGCTTGGCCTATGTTAAGCTTGGGTATAGCATTCTTGAATGTATTTGTTCTTACCATGAAAGTTGCTTCAGACAGACCATTTATATTGCTAACCCAATCTATTTCAAACTGAACATCTCTGTGAAATAGAAAACTGAGATGCTAACCTCTGTGGACCTGGAAATTTCTCCTAGATTCGTTTCCTTGGGCCTGAGCTAATGAGGTTGAGTTAGGAAACTTTGTTGCTAATACTCTCACAGGATGAAAATTTCACCTCCAAACTCAGAGTGGTGGCCTAACATCTGTAATCCTAGCATTCAGTTCAGATACACAGAGGCAGGAGGGATCACAAGTACAAGGTCATCCTTGGATACAATTAAGTCTGAGGCCAGCCTGGGCTATATGAGACTCTGTCTTTAAATAGATAGATAGAATAGATAGATAGATAGATAGATAGATAGATAGATAGAGAGATAGATAAGTAAGATAGATAATAGATGATAGATAGATAGATAGATAGATCACCCTACATTTTTTATTTTTTTTATTTTTTTGAGACAGGATATCCCTATGTAGCCTGGAACTCACTATGTAGATCAGGCTAGCCTTGAACTCAGAGATCCACTGTGTTGGCTATTCTTGGTTGTCACTTGACAACATCTGAAATGAACTACAAACTAGAAACGGAGGGCACAGCTGTGAGAACTTATTTTTGCTTGAGTGAATCCACTCCTGGTCCAGAGCTTTGAGGAAGGAAGATACACAGCTTTGATCCCGATCTTGAGGTGAGAAGACACACACCTTTAGTCAGGACCACACCTTCTGCTAGAACCCTATAGAAGGGCATGGAAGAGGGAAACTTTTGCTCTAGGCTGCTTCTCCTCGTCTGCTAGCAAGTCCATCCCCTCACTGGCATCAGAACCTACTTCTCTGGGATTCCAGCATATACTGAAGACCGGCTGAGACATCCAGCCTTGTGGACCAAGCAACTACTGGATTCTAGGACTTTCCATTCACAGGCAGACATTGTTGGATTAGCTGGAGATTATACATATATATATATATATATATATATTTAATATGGAGAGAAAGATGTTTACTCTATAAGTTCTGTGACTCTGGAGAACCCTGACTAACACATCCACCATGTCCCTGTCTCCCCAGCCCTGGAATCAAAGACTTGCACCACCACATCTCTTAACTGTCAGCTTTGGCTGAAGTGTCAAAATCCATTTGCATTCTTTCCAAACAATACATGACTGATCAGATCACCAAATGTTTCCATTCAAATGCTGACCCTCTGAGCGACCCGTGTTGGAAGCGGCTCCAATACTCCTCAGAAGATCAAGTCATCAAAATGCACAGCACCATGCAAGCAATAAAAACCAGCATCATTAACATGCAAAGCTCAAGACACCACAGCCGATCTAAACTACAGGCTGAAATGATTCACCTTTGAGTCTCATGAATAACACCACACATGAAACAAGTTACTCGGCAGAGAGTAGGAAAATCTCAGAAACTGCTTCTGAGCCTCTAAGCTTTTCTACGTGGCACTAAGCCATCTCTGAAAGAATTTTAGTATCCTCAAACAGTAACCGCTGTTTTTGACAGCTGGTAAAAATAAGCCTTGGTGGTTAGGGTTGTTTGGATGGTGAAGTCCAACCTGGATTATCTGAGTTGTCACTGAAACAGGGTTCTGCAGACTCTGGAAGAAAGGAGTAGGGTGAGGGAGGGTGGTTGGGAGGGACTGTTTCTCATAATAGGGATTATTAAGGAAGTGACCTCAGATGAACTTGATAATATCTTGATCTGAAGTCAGCAGACAGTTAGCTTGGGGTACGTATGGCTTTGTGTGCCTCAAAATGAATGGAGAAAAGCCATTACGGATTGTGGGGGGCTCTCCTGATTTTCCTTAAGAAGGACGGAATTGGACAGTGATCTTTCCAGGGGCCTGGAGTTCTGCTCTCCTCTCCAGGGCATGGTTTCCGATCCCACCCAACCCTTCTCCAAGACTATCAAAGAGACGGAGGGAAAGGAAGATATCCGAATCCTGAACTGGAGAAGGGTCTGTGGAACGCCAGCTTGAAAGAAGGAGGAGTCAGGTTCGACAAGTGGCTCTCTTAGGATACTGCCAAGAAGCTGTGGGAAGACCAGTCCCTGATGTTCACTTGTTTGGTTAAGAAGCTATTCCGATCATGCACGTTGTGTTGGTTGCTTTTTATTGCTGTGATAAAACACCATGACCAAAGCAACTTATAAAAGAAAGTCTATTCGGGTTTATACTTCCAGAGAGATAAGAATGCATGATGGCAAAGCAGAGGCGTGGGGTTGGAACCAGAAGCTGTGAGGCTCTCCTCTTGAACTCAAAGGAGAAAGCAAAGAAACAGCAAAGGTGAAGAGCCTTTGAACTCTCCGCGCCCACCTCTGGTGACAGACTTCCTCCAACAAGGCCAGCCTCCCAAGCCTCCCCAAACAGTGTTACCAACTGGGGACCAAGTGTTAAAATGCCAGAGCCTCTGGAGACATCCCCATACAAGTCACCAAGCATGTTTGCATTTTGCATCTGAACATTTTCCTGGGGGGAGGGAATAAGTAATTTGGTAAACTGTTTGATTTCCAAGTATGAGGACCTAGTTCCACCCCCGGAGCCCATATTTAAAAGGCCAGGTGGCATGTGCTTATAATCCCAGCACCGAAGAAACAGAAACAGGCAGATCTCTGGGTTCACTGGTCAGGCAGCCTAACTAAAGCGGTGAGTTCCAGATTCAGTGACTCTACTTGAGAGGTGAATGCATGGGGGGGGGGGCATGTCACTCAGTGTGGCCCTGTGGCTTCCACGTACACAGAACACTGCCACACGGGAACACCCCCCACTTACCTGCACAGACCAACACACATGGTCTCCGGGGCCTAACTGATATGGACAGAAGCCATATTCTGAAGGCCTTGCTGGAGTCATGGGTGAGTACAAGGGGGTTCTTTCTATGGGAAGGGGGGGAGGGGCGAGTGACATCTAAAGTATCACACAGTAGCAGATGACAACAATAGCAGAAGGAGTCGATTCTTTTTCTTGGCATTCTGAGCAAGATCAAGCCTCTTTGAAGAGCACAGGAGACCCAGAGGGAGGAAGAGCCGCTCTCCATGCCGAGGATCTCAGTCCCATGTAGAGAACACTCTGATCTTTATTCGGAAACCTTGGTGACTCCCACTTAAGGAGAGTGCGTGGAAGCCAGAACGGTGGCTGTCGTAGTCAGGGTTCCATTGCTGTGAAGAGAACAGTGCAAGGCAATCTAAGGGACAAGCACTTGACCGGGAGCTGGCTTAGTGTGTTAGATTAGTCTGTGATTATGATTGTGGGGACTGTGGTGGTACACGCAGCTGGTGCTGGAGAGGTAAGCTGAGAGTCAACTGATCACAGGCACCGTGAAGGGAGACAGACAGACAGACAGACAGCAGACTAACGACTGGGCCTGGTTGTGCTTTTTGAACCTCAATTGCATCCAATGATCATACTTCCTCCAATAAAGTCCATACCTCCTAGTATCCTTCCGCCCTTCTCAAATCAGAGTCAGCTTCCTAAGGAGCCTGGAGCATGTCACTATAGTGCTAGAGGCCAATCTTATTCAAACCACCACAGCGGTACAGGCTAAGGCAGAGAGATGGCAAGTTCAAGGCCTGCCTGGGCAATGCAACAGATCCTGCCTCCCCCCCCCCCCCCCAAAAAAAAAAAAAAGAAAAAAGAAAAAGCAAGTTCATGGAGCTTGGCTGCACCCCATTCTATATTACTAACCATCAGGACTCACCAAGACTGTACCTGTACTTGGGGTGCCCTAGGGATGTGGCTTTAGGGATAGTGAAAGATGTCGCCATCCCCATACTCTGTCCAAACTGTTGGTGGTCCTAGTCTGTGCTTCTGTTGTCTAGAGAGCAATGCCAAGTCATACTGAAGAAAGCCAGTGCTCACCTGTGAGTGGACATCTCCCACGGACATCTGTACTGAGGCTTGTCAGCCTGTCTTCTCCAAGCCCAGATTAGTTTGCTTTATTTACTCAATTTGTCTAATTCAAATAATCTAATTTCAAGTAAATGTTCAGTCATCGCTAGTTGACTGAGTGCCTGCCCTTCCTTGGGGCGGTAGAATGCAGAGGTGGCTTACAGTAAGGAGCCTGGAGTCACTGTCCACGGTCACAGTGCGGGCCTCTAACCGGCTAGTTCCACGGCCCCGCCTAGAGCCTCTGAGTTTCATTTTATTTGCCTGTAAAAGGCTGATCGCCTCTGTGAAGGTTCTGCTGTGTGAATCATTCAGACACATCTTTCTCTTTCTGCACAGTGCCTGCACTCAGTCAGAGGCCACTCAGAGTCAGCCTTGAACTCACCTCTCTGACAATTTGTCATCTCTCAGACAACTGAAGCACAGCACGTAACACTAAACCCTCAGAATGCATTTGAGCACCCGTAAGGTTTTCTTTGTCATGCATGTTTGGTATGTGTGCTTATATACATGTTTGTCTATACATGGGTGTACACGTGAGGGTGTGTCACGCACATGTGTACGTGTGCCCGAGGCTGGTGTTGAGAGTCTTCTTTACACGTTAAGGCGTGGTCTCTTGGTTGAACTAGGAGCTCTCAGATACAACTAGCCTATGTAGCCTGATCTCCAGGAATCCTGTCTCTGCTCCCTCCCGTGCACTGGAATCACAAATGGCCGCCATGCCCACCCAGTTTCCTGGGGTCTGAACTCTGTCCTCACACCTCCTGCCTGCATGGAAGGTGCTTTAACCACTGGGTCAGCTCCCGGCCCGCCTCTCGTGTTCTCAGGATTGAGTGTTTTTAGCTGTGTGCTGTCAGTGTATGCTGTTTGCTAAGAGAACATCCCAGTTGATAACGGTGCAGTCGGGAATCCCTGCTTCCTGAGCAACAGGGAGGAGATGATGCTAACCAATGAGCGCTCATCCTCAGGTCACGTGGGCGTTTGATCGCACCCCGCAATGTTAAAGTCACAGGGCCAAGGGTAAGCCTGAGTCTGACCATGGCCAGTTAGAGCACTGCTCAGAACCCCTAGAGGGCCTTGTTAAACACGGGTGGCTGTGGATCTGGATCTAAGTAGGTGTGAAGAATTGCATCGTCTCTATCAAGTCCCCAGGTGAGTCTGGTGTCTCTGGGCCTGTGGCCGCACCTTTGGAACCAGTAGCTCAGCTCACGGGCTTGGAGGAATCAATCGAAGATGCAGATTCTACTAGATGCCGCCCTGTTGAGGAAGCCACTGGCTCTAGGGGGCGCTAAAGGCTGGAGGATGGGTGCTCACTAACTCCTCCACTAGCTGGAAGTAGCAAAAAAGTTAGCAGGCAAGTGGCACCAATGCCCCGTTCGTTCGTTGTTCATTCATTCATTCATTCATTCATTCATCTCATCTTAACCTCCTCCTTCCAACATTACTTTCTTCTCTTCCTTTCTCCTTCTGAAAAAGGATCTCGTTTAGCCTAGGCTATCTCATAGTCCTGCTGCCTCAGCCCCTAAATGTTGGGATTACAAGTGTTTTTCAGGAGACAGGAACAAACGTCTATTTACCCCATATATAACTTTATTTCATTTATTTGTTTTTGTTTGCTTGTTTGCCGTTCCTTTGGGAAGCTAACACTTGAATTCATCAGACTCTGATGACACAAACAGCCACAGCTCTCTGAGGGACCCCTTTCCAAGCGACTCCTCTCCTGTCTTGATCCTATATATCAAGGATAAAGGAGGGGGTCGTCGTCGTCGTCGTCGTCGGTTTTGGAAGAAGTGCGCACACCTGTGCACCGTCACTGTGCTGTGGTAACTGAAAGGATACTGTCTGTTTGTTGTTGTAGTCAGTAAGAGGGAGCGAAGGGATCACCCGCTCGGAAGAAAGTAACGGGAAAGACTCCAGCTGCCAAGTAAGTGACGGTGAACTCAGCCTGCTGTCAGGGGTTCAGCCTTGTGTCCTTCATGTTCTCAATGAAACATTAAGCACCCACTGTCTACCCAGCAGCGCTGGGCTCTGTGGACATGGTATGGGCGAGAGTCCTCAGCTCTTCTCTCTCCATATGGAAGGTTTCTTCCCAGCCTTTGAGTTTTAGCAAAAATGTCACCTCTTCAAAGAGCTCCTGTGCCCTTCCGTCATCCCTGTCATAGGGTTTGCTCACTTGGTGATACTGTAATGATTCTTCTGTCACTCCTGGTCCTTCTCGCCCCTGTCTGGAACATTGTGGAGCAAGCAGGTGTTTCTGGTTCTCTCTCATCTTCTGTGGTGCCTGGCACGGAGAAGGATTGTTAAATCAACAATGCTCGTTTCCTTACTTTCTTTACTATTAGCAATGAACAGAACACTTGACATCTGCGCAGGTTCCTTCCTTTAAAAATGGGACCACTGGGCTGGGTGGTGGCCTGCAGCTCTCTTAGTACAGGGCTTGCCTCACACGTGCAGACCCTGGCCTCCATCCCAGCACTGCATAGAACCAGGCATGGTAGCACACACCTGTGATCCCAGTACTTGAGAGGCAGAGGGGGAGAAATTAGCTGTTCAACATCATCTCCTAACCCCCTATTTTATAACCCGGCACTCCTTTTAAATGGATATTCTATAAAAATATCATAGCTCTTGTATTAATTTTAATAATGCAAAGAAGTGCTTAAAACCCTGTATTTTTAGACTCAAAGGGCATGGGTCTGATCCCGGCTTAAACAGTTCTTTTGTTTGTTTTTGTGGATCTTTTGCTATAGTTGTTTTGAAAGATTACCAATGTCCCAGTGCCTCCATTTCCTCACCTAGGAGGATGTAGGGGACGCAGACTCGATAGAGCATCCTGACTAAGAACATTCCTGGCATGGAGGCTCAATAAATAATTTAATGTCAGTGTAGGCTGCCATAGCGAAACGCCATACAGTGAGTGACTCAGACCACAGGAATGTCTGTCACGAATTTCTGTTGGCTGGAGAGGCTAAAATTAAAGTATTGGACAGCTTTAGTCTCTATTGAGGGCTCTCTCCCTTGCATGCTAATGGCTGCCTTCCACCTTGCAGGGGAAACGGAAGGAAAGAGGAGGAACGAGGGTAGAAGAGTGCCCCTGGTGTCTCTTCCTATAATGACACTAAGCCTTTGGAATTGGTTCCATCTGTATGACCCTATTTAATGTGGATTATTACTTTATTCCAAACATAACCACAAAAGGGGATTCGTTCTCAAGGGATGAATTGGAGTTTCACGATTCAGCCAACTGCAGGTGCTCTTTGTCATGATTATTAAGCCGTTGATAGGGAATCACCATGCTATGGTATTGCCCATATCTACAGCATAGTTCAGCATACAGCTGAATTCATAATTCATAATACAGCATAATTCAGAATACAGTCTAGATTTCTACTTCTATTAATAATTAGAAAACTACATCTGTTTTCATATATTATTAATATAATATTAGAAAACATGATGTTTTCCATTTATTTTCTTTTTTTATACCTATATTGGACCCCCAAAATCTACGTACAATACTGGGCACTTTAGAGCCCGAACTTTCAAAGGTTCACCTTGGAAACACAGTAAACTTACTTTATACAAAAAGGAAAATACAGGCCAGTGAGATCCCTCGGTGGGTAAATTCTAGTCATGACAGCCTGCCAACCTGAGTTCAAATCCCAGACCATACAAAACGCTGGGTATACACATCTGTAATCCCAGGTCTCCTGTGGAAAAATGAGAGGCAAAGACATAATTACCTGGAAGTTCATGGGCCAGCTAGCCTGGAGTACACAGCACAGAAACAAAAGCAAGCAAAGGCCTCAAAAGTAACAGAGACCGGCCTCAGCAAGGTGGAAGGGGAGAGCTGACTCAGAGAGGTGTCCTCTGACGTGCACACACACGCATGCATGCATGACTACACACACACACATGTGCTTGTGCACACGCACATGCACACATACCACACACACAGATACACTACACATACTGTACACACATACATACACACATGAGCCACACACACACACACACACACACTACACATACTGCACACACATGCACACACACATATGCCACACATATACACATACTATACATACTGCACACACATACATACACATATACATACCACACACACAGATACACTACACATACTGTACACACACACATATACACATGAGCCACACACACACACTACACATACTGCACACACATGCACACACATATGCCACACATATACACACACTATACATACTGCACACACATACATACACAAATACATACCACACACAGAGATACACTACACATACTGTACACACACACACACACACACTACACGTACTGCACACACATGCACACCACACGCACATGGAGGTGCGTGCATGTGCACTCACGAAAACACACACACACACACACACACACACACACACACTTGTTTAAAGGATAAATCCAGTTGACTGTCTAGTTCATCTGGACCCTGCAGAGGGACAGCCATTCCAATAACTTTAGTGGCTCTAGAACAGCAGTGAGGTTCGGGCACTGAGTGAACGGGAAACCTCCTCCTGTTTATCTGGAGGCTCCAAAGCCTGTTTGAGAACTCCATCTTCCAGGGCCTCAGATCTTTCCTCGAGAAGTGATGTGTCCTCGTTGGGAGATGACAGAGGCTTTGTTTTGTTTTAGGGGGAGAAGGGAGGTAGACACCCTGTCCTCTGAGGTTTGCCCTCTCGTGAGTGTTTGCAGAACCTGAGTGCTCCTAGCCTCCTCGGGTGGCTTCCAGAGTCCAAATAAAATGAGACACACCAGTAGCCATGTCCCCCCACTTCCTGCTTAGCTGGTTCACATGTGAATATTTCTGGTGTGAATTTTGATAAAGAATCAGACTCGAGGTAGAACAGTCAAAGCTTCAGTATTTAATAACAAAGCCATGCTTGCTCTCAAGTGAATAATCAGATTAAGCCAGGCTTGGTGACACCGACTTGAGGAGCTGGAGCAAGAGGATTTGAAAGTTCAGGACCAGGCTGAGGGAGAGAGTGAGTTCAAGGGCACCCTGGGCAACTTAGCAATCAATCCCCTGCTTTAAAGCTCCAGATGGTGTAAAGTGTGGCTGTGGCTCAGTGGCAGAGCACCTGCCCAAATTAGAATAACAGCTGGGCAGTGGTGACCCATACCTTTCATCTCAGCACTCAGGAGACAGAGGCAGGAGGATCTCTGTGAGTTCAAGGCCAGCCTGGTTTACAGAGCAAGTTTCAGGACAGCCAGAGCTACATAGAAACCCTGTCTCAGAAAAAAGAAAAATCAGAATAATAATCAGATTATCTTTTAGATTTATTTTATTTTGAATTATGTGTCTCTTAATTGTGTGTTTGTCTTCATGTGGGTATAATCATGTGAACACAGGAGCTTGGGGAGGTCAGAAGAGGGTGTCAGATCCCATGGAGCTGGAGTTACAGGTGGCTGTGTTTGATGTGGGTCTAGAGAGCTGAACTCAGGTCCTCCGCAAGAGCGGCAGGTGCTATTAACAGCTAAGCCATGTCTCCAGCCCAAGAAACTAGGGATGCACTAGAAAAATAAACAACACATGCATACATACATACATACATTAATCATGCATACACAGATACATCCTTATACAGTAATTCATATATACATGTGTATATACATACATATATGCACAAATATGTGAATTCATTTTTAAGTCATTAAAAGGAAAATGTAAACATGGCGGGGAAGAGACACCCAAGGACCTACTCAAAGTTCTCCCACAGAAACCTGCTGGCAACTGTCGGTCCTTTGTATAGCCCAGTTCTGACTCACGGTGATCTAGGAAGGCTTCAGAGTCACGGAGTGTGTCTTGCTGGCCAGTCATTCCACACATTTTAAGAAAAGCCCCCTGTGGCCTTCCCACAGTACTCTTCCCTGGTACTGGATAAAGAGTGGATGGCCATGGTGTTCCCTGAGGCACTGGAAGGAGGCAGAAAGAGGTTATCAGATCACTGTTCCAAAAAGTGGGGGTTGGAGGGAGGACCAGAACAAGATCTCCAAGAACCAGGACTTGACTGAAACACAGTAGCCAGCATCCCAAACCATAACAGAAATTAGGCAGAATAACAAGGAAAAACCCTGCGCCCAGATGGAGTTTTTCCTGAGAAGGGAGGAGGAGTCCCTGAAGCCAAGCCGGGAAGTGTGAGCCGTGCACCCCTAGTGTGTGTGACCCTAGTGTGTGCCCCTAGTGTGTGACCCTAGTGTGCCCCTAGTGTGTGGCTCTGGCTCACTGGTTCCCATTCCCTAATCTGCACACTACAGTTAGAGCCTCACAGTTTCTTGTGGGAAGAGGCTGGCCAGCTCTTCTGGTAGCCAGGAACTTTCCTGTCAAGCTGTCAGTTCCGTGTCCTGAAACGCCTCCCTCAAAGAAAGCCCAAGCTGATCTCTATTCTGTGTCTGGCATTCCACAGGAGCCAGATGTGGTACTTTGACCCTCAGGTGACCTAACACAGAAGAGGTCATGAAGAGACTCTTCGATGCCTGTTCACACAGCGAGGACATGATAGAACTATATACTCAGGCCAGGTCTCTGACTCCAGAATGAGCTTTTGAGTCCCTCACTGCTAGATGCTGACATCCTCCACACCTCGGGAAGGTCAGGGCTTTGCACAGAGGCACAGGGTCCTAGCTTTTCCAAGGGATGCTATGGTAGGTGCTCCCTTCATCCAGAGGAGACAGATACTCTGGGCTTCCTATGCTACTCAGAGATTCTCCTCAAGTCTTAGCACTGCTAGGAAATGACAGGATTGGGGATGTTTCTGCAGAATAATTTGAAGGGTGCTGGCTACATCCAGACTTCCTGCCTGGGTACAGGTCAGGACTTCATGAACCAGGGTTTATAGACCTGTATCAAGGGGGTCAAATGTATCCCTGGGGTAGTAGTTATACTTACAAGGTTTACTGTGACTTTCAAAGCTGCTGTTTTAAAGCTAATACGGATTGTATCTCACAATAGTTCATTGGCAAGGTCTCAGAAGCCCCCACCCACCCCTTCAGAGCACAGGCGGGTAATTCTAACCCCAGCACTTGGGAGGCAGAGCCATGCCAGGAAGACCACAAGGTTGAAGCTGGCACTGGCCATGTAGAGACATGATGCCTCCCAGCTGGGATCTAGCTGAGTATCCACTAGATGACATGTGGGACACTGAGTTTCTCACATTTTCTCCATCTACCCCCTTGCACCAAACCTAAAGTGGCTAAGACCTGTGTCCATCTGACACCAGAGAACTTACTTGGGCCTCAGTTCGCTCACAGCCAGGGGAGGGGAGGATGGGGGGGGGTAAGATTTCTCTGTGGTTGTTTTCCCTTTTCTGTTTTTATATTGTCTGTACTGGTGGACATCTGAGTCCAAAAAACATGACAAGAAAAAGATTTCTACATCCTACCAAATTTGGGTTTGGGGCTCTACATAGCTATGGTTTTTCCAGAATCTTCCAGGACTGATTTTTTTGTTTGTTGGTTTGTTGGTTGGTTGGTTTTGTTTCATTTTGTTTTTGTTTTGCTTTTTTACAACCTTTACATTGTAGGTACCGTCTTAGGGTGTCTCATTTTGGTATTGAAAGATATCCATTCAAAACTAAAAATAAGGTTTTGCTTTTTTTTTTTTTTAACTACCATTTCATGAAATAGAAGAACAGTTTCACATGTAATTATGAATTACAAAATGAGCACCCTCAAGAAATAAGTGACTTGTGCTAATTATGGGATACTCACTCAACACCGATCTAGGCGTGAAAGGGCTGGACCCAAGGGCCGTGCGCAGATGTCCAAACGGATTTCTGTTGCACATTCTCAGCTCGATTTTTTCTGTGTTGACTTCCTGTCCAAGCATATTTTTTCTCTTGAAACGAAGTCTTAAAGGCCCGGGTTTAGATTTTCATAGCTTCAAATCTGATGGAACTGAAATCAGGCCTCTCAATAATTTCTAGCAAAGCTCTAATATCAGATCAACGGCTTATCCCGAACCAATCAGAGCTGTCTCCAGCTATCCCGAACCAATCAGAGCTGTCTTCAGCTATCCTGAACCAATCAGAGCTGTCTTCAGTTATCCTGAACCAATCAGAGCTGCACATGCCCCATCATGTACACTATTGGCACTGGCCAGGCTGGGGCCACATACCTGGAATAGGATTAATTTGTCTAGGTGTCATGGGGTAGCTGTTATTACTGCCTCAGTTTACAGATGGAGAAACTGAGGCTCTGGGGAGTTAAGTAGGTCAGCCCAAGTTATGTATGTAGTTTGCCAAAGAACAGAGAGAGCCCTTGCAGGAAAAGCATAGATGAGTAATGGATTATCGCAAGATAAATAGATAAATCAGGGCCACCTGTTACGCGCGGCCTAGATGATTTCTTTTTTCTTTCCCCCACGTTTTACCCCAACTCATTTCCAACATCTGAGCATCTCTGTTTTAACACATTTACTCCTCTGCTTTTAAGAATCATCTTTCAGACACTAAACAGGGGCTTTGTTTGAAATTGCTGTAGACATCAAACTCCACAGAGAAGACGCCCTCTCCCCCAGAGCCAGAGCCCGTGGGAACAGCCCAGAAAAACAAGGAGACCTCCTCGAAGGACAAGAAATCGTGGACAAGAAGTCAGCGGCTGAGAGCAACAAGCAGAAGAACGGCAAACAGGAAGCCAGAGAACCAGCGCCGTGTGTGCCGCAGCAGCCCACAGTAGAGGCAAACGCGCAGCAGACTGGGGACAAGACCCCAAAGAGGTCTGAGAAGCGGCGACAGTCCCTCGGGGGCTTTCTGAAGGGCCTGGTAAGCAGATGGGGTGTTCGTGGCTTCTTTCTCGGTTCTTGGTTAAGGGGTGTGGTATTCGACTCCAAAGTGGGAGCTCACCAGAAAGCTGGCAAAGAAATGATTCTTGTGCACCTACTAGGTACCAGGCACTGTTCTAGGCACAGAAAGCAAGACACACAGGCTGTTCTGGAGCTCAAGGGTAGAGGCAAGAAGGATGAAGATGTCAAGTGTTAGGGGCAGGATGGATCTGAATAGCATGGGGACAGCGGGGAGGAGAGCAAGACCAAGCACCTATGCTCCAAGCCATTCCGCCTGGCTGGACTACAGTCCTGCTGTGGCTGCCTCCTAACTCTGTGTCTTTGGCTGAGTCACTCAACCCAACCCCTTCATACCTCAGTTTCCCATGTTGTCAAATTAAGGTCATGGTAACAGCTGCAGTTCTACTTCAGTTTGCTTTCTATTGCTGTGATAAACACCATGACCAAAAGCAACCTGAGGAAGAAAGGTTTTTTTTGTTTCTGTTTCTGTTTTTGTTTTGTTTTGTTTTGTTTTTTACAGTTTTTAGTTCATCATAGAGGGAAGTCAGGGTAAGAACCTGAGAGCAGGAACTGAAGCAGAGACCTTGGAGGAATGTTGCATAAATGGCTTGCTCTCATGGCTTACTCAGCCTGCTTTCTTACACAACCTAGGACTACCAGCCCAGGGGATGCCACCACCCACAGTGGGCTGGGCCCTCCCACAGCAATCAGCAGTCAAGAAACTGCCCCCATAGACTTGCCTACTATCCAGTCTTACGGAGGCAGCTTCTCAAATGATGCTCCTTCTACCCTGATGACTCTGGCTGTGTCAACTTAACAAGAACTAACCAGCACAGACCCATTTGTACCTTATTGAGTGTTAAAAGAAAAACTCAACAGATTTAATATGGAATATTTGAGGGAGGACCCATCGTGGATCCCGTAGAGCTCCGAACCAGAAGATCCTAGAGTCACTATGAGCCACTAGCTTACAGGCTGGATACAGATACAAAGTAACCAATGACGGTGTCAGAGTAGTGTGATGGTCCGTTTACCTTATATGGGCATGGTATGATAAATTGCCAGCTTCTGATTGGACAAAGTTAGACTGTTTGTGATTGGCTGAAGCCTAGCTATTTCCTACATGAAATATACTCTTCTGTTAGGTTGTGGTGTATTTAGCCACTCAGTCACACCATACTTTGTGACATAGGACCTTAAAGAGCCAGCCTCAGGCTGATGGTCTCCTACGTCTTTAAGCTGTCAGGGAGGTAGACACTTGGTTGAGAACGAGCAACTGGGACTGACGGGGCAGAAGGATTCCTTTTGCTGTTGCAGTTTTAGGCAGAGTGGCCAAGACAATCAGATTTGTTCCAACCATCTCATAAAATTATCAGAGTTGGGATCCCCAAGACCAATGTAAATGCCAGAGGGTGTGGCCATGGTCTTGTAATCCCAGCACATAAGGAAGCAGAGGCAGGGCATCTTGGGAGCAAGATGGTAGCTAGACTGATCGGATCGGTGTGCTCTTGGTTCAAGTGAGAGACCCTGCCTCTGTCACTGTCAGAGGAATTGGGGAAGACACCTGTGGCCTTCACATGGCCTTCACATGTGGCCATGTGAATACACATGCATAACACATACACACACACGATCAAAACTATACCGTCATATTTCCTACACTAGACCATGGCAGATAGTATGTATAAGTTATATAACATACACTTTATGTTATATATAGTAATCATATAGTTATGCATATGTCCTCTATAGTATACTACACACTTTATGCTACGTATAACTTACTACATTACAGTACTCAACTGTGCTGTGTGTTCCTTTATTGTGCTGTGTGCACAATCCTGTGTTGTAAGGTTCTATTTGTAAGGTTGCAAAGAGAGCCACCGGTAACAGTGCCTCTGATCCATGTGACATGTATGAATTTCAACCCAGGGAAGAAGTTGTGTTCAGAGGCTGGGGGTTCTATTGCTCCTTGATATGAAATCCTGGGAAAATCTGGGCATAGTGGTGCAAGTTTATCATCCTAACTCTCCAGAGGATTGCTGTGAGTTCAGGGCCAACCTGGGCTAAATAGTGAGTTCCAGGACAGCCAAGGCTACCTACCAGTGTGATGCTACCTGGAAAATAAAAGAAACCACACACACAAAGAGGATCCTAGAAAAAGCAAACCTGTAGAACATGGAACTATGAGACATCACGAGGGTTTGCAAGTGTGTCCTGCTAGTTGGGAGATGAGCAGAGACAAAGGAGGTACATATTTTGATATAGGTGGTTCTAACGCAACCATTCGTATTAGTCTGAGCTCACAGAACTGTATGCAGGAAGGGCTGGTTTGACTGTGTCTACGTCACACTGAACAGAAATGGCAGAAGTACAATAGTACAGTCATAACAGCGCCTGCATGCATCCACCTGCCACTCTGGGACAGTAGTAAGATGCAACCTCTACATGCCAGGTACTCGCATGGCCCCCGAGGAGGCAGCAGACTGAACCCACAGAGGAGGAAGACGCCAGATAAAAGAGAGTAAAGTCACTTCAGATAGTGCTGGGGAACAAATCAGGGCACCATTTTGTTAGACTCTGAAAGAATGAGCTATAGACAGTGGCTACAGATGTAGAATGAACTAGAATAGCAAGTCCCCACCCGACCCCTGACCCCCGACCCCCATCCCCTGACTCCAGGACTGTTTACATGTGTCACAGTTTGAGCACATCTGGGAGCACCCCTCGGAGATGGTTTTGAGCACTCCCATTTTAAAATCAAATCATGACATGTCTAAGATTTCACAGACTCAGGAAGCAATGTCACTAGGTATTGAAGATATCTGTCCATGAACATGGCTTTTTACATAGCACAGGACCTAGCTCAGAATAAGTACGTGGTAAGTACCCCTTGCTGCTGTTGCTCTCATACTGGCTGCTTTATGTTTTTCCCAGGGACCAAAGCGGATGTTGGATGCTCAAGTGCAAACGGACCCCGTATCCATCGGACCAGTCGGAAAATCCAAGTAAACAAATCACCCAGTTCCCACCGGGTCTCCTCCCACTCCATTCCTGCCCAGACCCACGCTGTGTATAACCCAGTTCCCACCGGGGTCTCCTCCCACTCCATCTCCTTCCCAGACCCATGCTGTGTATATGTATATATAAATTTTCTTCTTCTGGCCAGCCAATGAAATTCTTCCTACAACTTCAACCTGAATTCTTGTAGATCGAGGTGTATTATTTACGTCTCTGGTCCAGTCTTTCCTGGCATATAAGTGTAAAAAAAATGAGTTAGCAGGTTGACCAGTTGATCCCAGGGAAGCTGGTGTGTGCCAGGTGTGGGAGGGAGTAGGTAGATAAAGGCATTTGTGTTAAGTTATGAAAATGGCAGGTCTCCAGTCAGGTGCAGAAGAAAAATGCTTATGAGACGAAGAATATCCAGCTTTGTAGCCAGTGTTGCGGCATCCTCAAAGCCTGAAGAGGGGAAGGGAAGAGTGGTTTATTTCATTTCACACTTGGGGGAAGGAAGGACTCAGGGCAGGCTCTACATTGGGCATCTGAGAACTTTTGGAATGGAATCTGTGGGCTATAAAGAAGAGTGGGCAAGAATTGGTTTTCAAATAGGTCCTTGAAAGTTATTGGTGAAGGGGAAGTGATTTGCTGGAGAGGGCTTGCAGTGATTTGGGGAAACAATTACTTCTGAAGCATAGGGACAAGGGCTTGAGTTACCAACTTCAAAAGCAAAACAGCAAAATGAAATAAAGTTGCAGGTTCATTTTGCAACACAAGGGGGCGCCAAGACCTCCGCTTTCCCCTCTGCATCCAATACCCCTAACAAAGATTTGTTTCTGCAATATTTCGTTATTAATGTTTCTCAGATGGCTGAGGGACTTGCTTCATCTGTTCCGTCTGACGCTTATCTCATGCCTGTCTGTAATGTCCTAATGTTTTCATAATGTGCTCTGATAAAAACCCTCCCCTAACCTAGTTAATAAAAATTGACAGATTATGCAAATACTTGAAGTGTTTTTTTTTTTTAAATTCTTGTACAGAGAACTGAATTGGACCGTGAGTCCATTAAGATGGAATTGCAAAATAGCGTATGATAATCATCTGCATTGTACCTTTTTTTCCCAATTTAATACAAAATATTACATTTAGAAAAGCTTTTGATTCTAAATTTCAAATGCAGCTGACTGAGGCTCTCTGGAAGGGCTGTGTCTTCCTTCGTAAGCAGCTGAAAAGCAGTGACCACTACGGATGCCCACATACATGTTCAGATATACCCTTCACACACAATTCTGCGTACATGAACGTCATACATACTACAAACTTGTATAGACAGGAATAGATTGGGGCGCACATATGACTGAACTTAAGTTCACAACCTCTGCCCCAGCAAACCAGGTTTGACCACCAGTCCCTCAAAAGCCAATTAAAAGAGCCAAATTAATGATAAAAACCAGATTACTCGATAAGGCCACACTGGGGAGAGAGAGAAAGATCCAAGAGTCTCTCCTACTTCCCACAGCCCATCTTCAAGGCCTCTGTCTCAGCTCCAAGTCTCTCCTACAAGTCGTAAGGCCTTCTCTAGTAAACAAACACCTCCTCCAGCCCCTCCCTGCCCCAGGGCTTCAGCCTTTTCCTTCTCCTGGAGACTGCCGGGTAAATTTTAACTTCTTGAGGTTGGTTGTTTCCATAGTCTGATAGTCAAAGAGAGTCACAGGTGTCCCTTTAGAATATATTCATTCTTGCCAGACTGGCAAATTTACACACATACACACACACACACACACACACACTCTACACATTCGAACTATCACACAGGAGTCAGAAATAAACATTGAATGTCTTGTCCTAGCATGGACAAGAACACAGGAGCCACACCTAGAACAAACTTGGGTAAATGTATCCAAAGAACAGCCACGTCTGTGAGGCCCCCAGATGTGGAGGAAGTAAGACAGGATGGTCTGTGGCCTGCCAGCACACTGACTGGATTCCAGGTTTCAAATACAGACCAGAAGTGGATTCCTTTAAGCTAAACTTGCTTCCTGGGTCCTCAGGACCTGGTTTGGAAATCACTGTCTGTTCCTTGCTGGGTTCAGAGCACCCATGTCCCGTGCCATACCACGCTAGAAGTTTTTGCTTGAAAGATTGGGGAGGTGGGGTCGAGGGGTTGCTAAAAGCATCTTGGGAAAACTGGAAGAGTGAGAGAAGTGGTCACACTACCCAGTCCCTCTGAGTGCCACCAATGAGACCAGCCAGCTGTCAGTTCCTTTGTCTGCAAAGCCCTGGGGGTAACGCCTGCTGTGACCTTTTGCCAGCCTCTAGACCAGCGCAAGCTGCAGAGGAAGTTGGCCAGTTTCACCTTACCGGGTACGGATGCCTTAGGCTCAGTGAAGAGTTGCTTCCAGGCAGGATAGGGAGGCAGTGGGGTGTGACTGACTCGGGCCCCAGGCAATAGCACACTCCCGCTTCCTGGAAACCAAACCCAGGTTGGGGTGGGGGAGGGGTTCTCTGAAAGAAGCTCTGCAAAACCCTTCTGGGTTTTTATTCCTGGTCCATCCCCACTCCTAGGCCGAAGAAGCGTCGCTCCTAATGAACTTGTGGTTTCGCTTTTGTTTTTTGTGAAGGCCAGGAAATTTAAGCCACAAACTCAGTGATTTCTTGTAGGAACCCTAAACCCAGCTGTAGTTTAAGAAGCAAGTTTTGTGCTTCGTGTGAAAGTTGTTTTCAGTTGCAATCCTATCTCTGACGCAGCGTTCACTAACTGCCCCACCTCACGCTACTGTCGTGGGAGAAAGAGCAAAGCACTCCCTAAATTCACACAGAAAGCCCACGGGACTCAGAGGGGTAAGAAGCTAAAAGTTGGGCCCCACAGAGCCCAACCGAGCTCTGGCAGGTGGAGTGAGAAGCAAACCTGACAGGCACCAAAACGTTTCGGAATACTATCCCCAAAGAAAACCAAATTAAGAAGTGTGGGAGGAGAGGGACAAAGGTGCCCGGATGTCACCATGAGTCATTTAATGATTCGCTGATTTATTTGTAGGTGCTCAGGGAAGTGCCTCCTCTCCCTTGCCAAGAAGACGTGCCTTTTCTGAGAATGGAGCTAGTGAGATGAAATGTCCGGCATTGTGCGTGCAAGTCCACACACACACACAAGTGCAAGTGCACACACACACACAAGTACAAATGCAAGTGCACACACACACACAAGTACAAGTGCACACACAAGTACAAGTGCACACACAACTGCAAGTGCACACACACAAGTGCAAGTGCACACACACGTGCAGTGCACGCACACACATTCATGTGCACACATGTGCATGCACATGCTCAGTGACGCCTTCCAGTTCCTGCTGACAGAAACTGTTTGCCTGATATTCATAAAAGAATTCACTCAAAGGAGCAGTTGTTCCCGGCCACTCGGCAGCCCGGTCGCCTGAGGCTACTCTTGGATTCATCCTCTCAGGAAGGAGCCACAAACCAAAAGAGCTGCCAAAACATGGGTGGGGAAAGAGAAAGCCAGAGAGAGCACTGTTTTTGTTTGTAGCTTGCTCGGTGAACACATGTCTCTCTCTCTCTCTCTCTTTCTCTCTCTCACTCTCTCTGTCTCTCTGTCTCTCGCTCTCTCTATCTCAATCCCTACCCCCAAGCACTATGCAAACAGTCCAAATACACAGATACACTTGGGGGGGAGGGGGACAGTCCAGATCCCCCAGGGCAATGGGGGGGTCTTATTAGATTTTAAAAGTCTAGACGGTACCCCTCTGGCTCCCCTCAAAGGTCCAGAAGAAGCTTAGGTGCCCACATCCGGGACATGCAGGTGTGGTCTCTTCTGTCCCATAGCTCCAGGCTAGTCTTGGGCCTGAAGCAATAAAAGCAAGCTTGAGGTGTGCTCAGAGGAACAGCACTGGCCCAGCACAGACCAGGCCTTGTGTTCGACTTCCAGAGTTGCAGGGGTGGAGGGGCAGCCGAGTGGTAATTAACACAAATGAGAGAGAAAAGTCCCTCCCCGGGGGCCGGCCTGCCGTGAGGAGGGAGGGAAAGGGCAGCCGTTACCCACTTTCCCACGGTGCAAACCCCGAGATTAGGGATAGGCTGCTGGCGGGCTTGACTTTAAACCCGGTCCATGTTCTCCTCAGAGCCCTTAAGTAAGCAGTTTGGCAGTGTGTAGAGTCGGGTTTGTCCCTAGTCAGGACTGTGTTTACTCTACGGATAGTGAAGCCGCATGGGCCCCTAAAAATGACTGCCTGTTAGCAACAAGGGGGGAAAATGTCAGCCAGCAACTTCCAAACACTGGTTATTGAGTCTTTAGTGGAGGCAGAGACACTGGGCCAAGGATCACTTCTCCAGAGGTTGGCCCTTTTTTTTTTCTTTTTTCTTTTTTTGGCTTCTGTATGGCCGCCCATAAAGCTACCCTTCGCTCCTCTGCACCCTGGGGCCTCTTACTTGCCAGGCAAAAGTGACCCATATGATTTAACAGAAACCAGGATAGAGGTCATGCTGCCGGACGGGATGTCATGCACAGCCTTCCTGATGTATTATCTAACTTACAGCTGTGTGCCCCCCTCGCCCCCTCCGCCTTCATCCCCCACCTCCATGCGCAGAATTTAAGTACTTCCTTACATTTTCAGAAGCTGATTGTCAGAGACCTGTATGCATTTGTTTCAGATTTCCAAATAGGTGCTTGCTGACAAAATGGCCCCAGCCGGTAACTCTTGCCTTTGAAGGGGCTCATGTCTTGGGAGTAACAATGTCATGTAAGTGCCTTTTATGTAATCTGACCACATGGGGGCGCCCAGGAACTGGGTTCTGCAGATGAACCAAATGGCTTTCAACTATTGCCTACCCAGGAAATTGAATCAAGAGTCTGTCGGTCTGTTGATTGACTTCTAGAATACTGTCAGGTTTCACTAAAAGAACAGGAAGACTTGAGAGAAACCAGGCAGGCCAGTTGTTATCTACGATCGCCGCAGCCCTCCAAAGAAGATGAGTCTAGTGCATTTCTGTTCCTAGCCACCTTGCAAGAAGCTTTAGGGGAATGTGTGAATGCCAAGCATTCAAGCAGCCTTGACTGCTTCTATCATGCTGCACAACTGTGCCCCGCCCTACACACGCACACGCACGCGCACACACACACACACACGCACGCTCAATTAATGGTCGAATGAATTAACATCTCCATTCCTCCTGTAATAAGGAGATAGCAGTGGTGGTGTTATAGTGGTCACCGCGAACAGTGCAGTGTAGTCTGAAGTTAACCCAGAGAACAAGGCAGAGCAAAGCCTTTCGGGACCAGACCAGGCTGTGGCACAACACCTGTTATATGTGAGGATGCATTTCATTGTCAAGTCAAAACGGTCTGAGAACCAAAGCCAAGGCATCAGTAAGGCACACAGTCAGCACTCAGTAAACAGCAGCCATTCCAGCCCAGGAAAGCCAGCGCCTAGGTAACCGACCCCTCCTCACATGAGCTACTACTGCTAGCCAGAAAGGGTATTTATTTACTGATGCCTTGGCTTTGGTTCTCAGAGACCGTTTTGACTTGACAATGAAATGCATCCTCACATATAACAGGTGTTGTGCCACAGCCGGGCTCTGGTCCTGAAAGGCTTTGCTCTGCCTTGTTCTCTGGGTTAACTTCAGACTACGACTAGTGACAGGTGATAAGTGCCCTTCTAGGCAAAGCGATTATGGGATTATTAGAATCAGTTTCACCTGAGTGTTTAAGTGAGCTCGGCATTGGGAAGGAAGCTACGATGACTGCAGTAGCTTACAGGAATGCCCAAACCAACCATGCCTATGAAGTTTCTGCTAACAGGACCTGTGGGAGCCGAAACTCAGCCCCCACAGCACCATCTCTGTGTTTCATAGACACTGTCAGGTGGTCTAGACCTCTCTGTGTTTCATAGACACTGTCAGGTGGTCTAGAACGATGCCTGGGCATAGCAGATGCTCAGGAAATGTCACTTGAACTGCTAGATTGATGGGCAGACATTCCACAGCCACTAGCCCTGAGAGCAGGTCAGCATATGCTCGAGTGAGCGTTTGACCATGCTAATCACATCTACCTACCAGGTAGCCAGCTCAGCAGCTGTCGATGGATTATCCTGAACCAGTAGCTGCCTCGCTGACCTGACCGAGAGCTTGCTAGTGATACAGGGCCCTCACACTCTAATCCAGACACTCTGACCAAAAGTTCTCAGAGTGGGACCCAGCCACCGGTGTCCCTAAGTAGCCTCCAGGCAATTCCAATGTAGGAGAGATTCAGAAAACCCCTGAGAGAGACCACACCACAAAGCACCCACTGGGTGTGTGGGCTGAGGATGAAGATACCAGGAGCTAGCATGGAGCCACACTAGAAGCCAGGCACTGTGCAGTAAATACCTTATTTACTTCCCATTTTACAGATTAAAAAAACTGAGCCCACAGAGAGTAAGAATGGTGTTGCCCCAGGCTGAAACCCAACCAAAACCATTAATTTTATGTTTCAGAGACAGGGTCGCATGTGTATTGGGCTAGCTTTGAGCTCATTACATAGCCAAGGATGAGTATACACTTCTGATCTTCCTGGCTCTACTTCCTGAGTATAGAGATTACAAGTGCGTGCCACTACACCTAGTTTATGTGGTACTGAGGATCAAACTGAGACTTGGTGCATGGCAGGAAAGGCCCTCTGCCAACTAAGCTACAGCCCCAGTCCAGCCAACATCTGCTCTCAAGAGCCTACGGGAGACACAGGAAGGAAAAGAGAAAGGTTGTGAAGACTGTCTGCGGATGTGAAGTTGTGAGATTGAGAGAAAGCACTGCTCCAGGCCGCTCTGGTGGAGGGTGTCCTTCACAGAGAGAACAGTTGAGCTCATTGAGAAGAATGAAAAAGGCCTGGCCAAGGGATCCCAGAGGAACAGGAAGTGTCAGAGTATAGAATCCTCCCAGAGTGAACAGTAAGTAGTTCAATATGGCTGGCTGGGGAGCGTGCCTTGGAGGCCAGAGATCTTCTAGGGTGAGAAGGAGTCCACTGTAAGAATCTAGAACTATCTATAACCGGGAATACAGTTTCTGTGGCAGACAATGTCTCAGCGTGAGGAGGATTCTGATCCCCAACAGGCAGGCACCCACAAACTCTCTCTCTCTCTCTCTCTCTCTCCCTCTCCCTCTCCCTCCATCCTTCTCCCTCCCTCCCTCTCTCTGTCTCTCTCTCTCTCTCTCTCCCCCCTGTCCCCTCCATCCTTCCCTCTCAATAGGTAGCTACAGGAGAGATATGAGCCAGAGGTGACATAATTAACCTGGCATTTTGGTTTCAAGTAGGATCTAATAAAACACAATTCAGGCAATGTCTGCCAAGTGACTGACTATCCGTCAGATATTAATTACAAAATGCATCACTTTCTTTTTCTTTTTCTTTTCTTTTTTTTTTTTTTTGGTTTTTTCGAGACAGGCACTCACTTTGTCAACCAGGCTGGCCTAGAACTCAGAAATCCCCTGCCTCTGCCTCCCAAGTGCTGGGATTAAAGGCGTTGTGCCACCACCGCCCGGCTGCATCACTTTCTTTTTAAGCTTAAGTCACGACTATAAAAAATATCCACAGCGGGGCTGGAGAGACGGCTTGGTGGGTCAGAGCATATACTGTTCTTGTAGAGGTTACAAGTCAGGTTTTCAGCCACCACACAGGGCAGACCACCACTGCCTGTACGTCCAGCTCTAGGGGATCCAGAGCCCCTTTCTGTCCTCTGGGGACACTGTACTCATATGTACATACAGACCCATATAGAGACACATGCACATAATTTTAAAAAATCTTTGTATGTAAAACAGAAATATCCATTTAGACAAAAACCTTTCAATGAATATAACCATTAAGAAGACACCTACCAAAACATTAATTTCTTTTTTGTTTGTTTGTTTTTGTTTATTGTTTATTTTCGAGGTTTCTCTGTGTAGCCCTGGCTGTCCAGGAACTCTCTCTGTAATGTCAAGGTTTGCTCTGTTGCTATGTATTTTAAATGCTAAATTCTTTACCAGAGGTCGAGGCCTCTAACTGATTTCTCAGTTTACCAGCTTTTGTTGTGTAAATCTTGTTCCTTAATTGAAAATTATGGGTTAAATAAAATCGGCTACAGACAATTACTGGAGGGATTAGAGGTAGGTGGGTTTTGAGTTACCTGGTTGGGGATGGAGAAGTGAGAAGAGAGGAGGAGAAGGAGGAGAAGGAGGAAGAAGAGGAGGAGGAGGAGGAAGAAGAGGAAGAGGAGAAAGAGGAGGAGGAAGAAGAGGAGGAAGAGGAGGAGGAAGAGGAGGAGGAAGCTGTCATGAGGGGAGATGGACCATGAACACAAGCACATGGTCAGGAGAAACAACAAGTATCTGGGGTACACCGCTGAGAAGGTAGCCAGGCCAGCAGTTAAAAAAGGAGATTAGGGGTTACCCTCCACCCCCAGTAATTGTCAAAGCCAAATAAAATAACCACAGTCTGAGTCTCATTTATTTGCAAGCTAGTCGGTGATAAGCTTAAATTGGTTCTACAACAATGTAGACCAGGCTGGCCTCAAACTCAATAGAGACCTGCCTGCCTCTGCCTCCTGAGTGCCAGGATTAAAGGTGTGTGCTACCCACCACCCAGCAAAACATTCATTTCTAAGTGTCAATGTTGGTTGCAATCGGGCCCAGCAATGCACCAGGTGACCCATAGTCCTGATACAAGATTTGGAGAGCTTAAACCAGTTAGAGACTATTATGGGTTGTATATACTCAGCCCAGGGAGTGGCACTATTTGAAGGTATAGCCCTGTTGGAGTAGGTGTGTCACTCTAGGTGCTGCAGGCTTTAAGACCCTTTTCCTAGCTGCCTAGAAGTCAGTATTCTCCTAGGAGCCTTCAGATGAAGATGTACAGCTCTCAGCTCCTCCTGCACCATGCCTGCCTGGGTGTTCCCACTTTGAGTATACTGGACTGAACCTCTGAACCTGTAAGCCAGCTCCAATTACATGTCGTCCTTATAAGAGTTGCCTTGGTCATGGTGTTTAGTCAAAGCAGCAAAACCCTAAGACAGAGACCTTCATTTATTCTTCTGTTGAGTTGAGATGTTAATAGCTGAGAGACTGAGAGCAGAGCAGACAGGAAGCCACCTGGGGCATGCAAGTTCAGTGGGCAGAAGGTTATCAATGCCCAGCAAACATTATTACAGGCCTCTGGCCTGGGGAGAGCACGGCGTTCTCTTGTGTGAAGTCATTCAATCTTTGGGATCCCTTGTCTCGTTCTGTCCTTTTCTGGCTCATTAGAGGGGGTGGAAAAGCTCCTGGTTCACATCCTATTCTCAAGTGTATTTGCTTTTCTGGGGAGAAGAAACCGACCTGCCTTTCACTTTCCTTGGTTGCAACAATACGAAGTTTCCATGGCAACAGATTCTGTAGACACCCAGTCCCATCTCTTGAGCCCCACTCAGAATTCCCAGGAAGTACTAATGACTTCCCACCTTAGAAGTCCCTCACTCTCTGCTCCTTTTCTTGTTGGCCTTCTGCAGAGGCCATCAGAGCTTGGTCAACGTGCCACCTTCAGGGTGATCTGGGGATCTCTGAGATTTTTCCCCAGAGTCAACTCTCCCCAGTGAGCAGAAATGGTATACCAATCTCCCATCTCTCTGTGGGACAACCTATCCATATCCCTTCAGGGTTTGTAGTGGTACAGTAGTGAGTATTCCAGGCCACACACTGTCCCTCATCACTTGTTATGATGACTACTGTTGGTTGTCAATTTGACTGTATCTAGAATGAACTGCAATCCAGAAATAGAGGGTATACCTGTGGTCTGGATCTCCAGGCAGGAAGGCATTCCTTTAGTCTGGGCCACACCTTCTGCTGGAAGTTTATCTAAGGACACAGAGAAGGAAGCTTCTGCTCTTCACCTGCTTGCCCTCCCCGTGCCAGCACATCCATCCATTCCTTCATTGCCATCGGAAGCTACTTCTCTGGGATTCCAGCATAGACTGAAGACCAGCTGAGACATCCAACCTTGTGGGACTGAACAACTACTGGATTCTTAGACTTCCTATTCACAGCCAGCCATTGTTGGGCTAGTTGGATTGAAGCCTGTAAGTCGTTCCAATAAATTCGTGTGTGTGTGTGTGTGTGTGTGTGTGTGTGTGTGTGTGTGTGTGTGGTGAAGATTCTGGAATTTTGGTTTCTTTAAAAAATAAAAAACCACCAAAATTGTACATTTTCATTTTAATCCCAGGTCAGGGTGTGGGGCTGCTTTGCAGCAGCTGACTACAATTAGCCTCATGCTCTACCAGGGGCGTGGTTTTGCCAGCTGTACCTAGTTTCTGTGACTGTGTGATGTTTGGGATTCTGGGAACCGCTCAGATGGTGTATAAATGCTAGGGCCCTGGGAGGCAAGGTGGAATGTTGTTGGTTGGTGTTAGTCACTATTGGTCAAGGTTTGTTAATCAGTCATTCGAAAAGAACAAACAACAAGAAGAGATTAGCTATCCTGATGATGAAAATCGAACTCCCCCCAAGGAACTTGAAGCCCCTCATCTGCAGGAAAGTAGTCTAATGATAACGTTATGTTGCCCCCTTTCGGATCCCTGACGTCATTCAGGGATCTCTTTCCTCTCCATTTTCTTTTTCTTTCTTATCCAGTGTTGGGGTAAAGGGTGGAAGAAAGAAGGACCCACAAAGTATAGATAGATAGATATAGATATATCTATATCAAGATATATCTATATCAAGATATAGATAGATAGATAGATAGATAGATAGATAGACACATACATGCATACATGCATACATACATACATACATACATACATATCATTCCACAAGGTCTGTGACTAGTAAACCCTAATATACTTCCCAAATAAAACACCAGCACCTCAGCTTCCTGTGGCAGAGACTATGTCTATATTAAGGGTCTCAGGAAGCCATGCAATCATAGTTTGATGATGGAAACTGGATATGGCCAGTGGTTTTAAAGTGCTGGAGGGCTGAGAGGGCTAGCCTGCAACAGGGAGGTCCAGAGAATTAAAACAGAATGAATCTAGAGACAGACGGACAGACAGAGGAGGTGTCAGTGTGGTATCTGTGAGCGTCTGTGAGAAACGGTGCAGGAGGTTGCTGAGGACAGCTGGGGCCAGGGTGCCTCAGCAAGTGTGGCCTTTCATTGCCTGGAAGAGAGAGCAAAAATGCACACCTGTCAGTGAGTCCGGGACAGGACAGGCCCAGAAGCTGTCAGCCATGAGGCCTGGGAGAGGCAGTGTCAACAGGAGGTTTCGAAGAGGATCCGAAAGTCACCACAGCATACTCAGGGGCATGGCTGCACTGGGCTGAGGGTCCCAGTCCTTATGCGGTCTAAGTCAATGGTCACAATGGCATGACTGTGGCTTTATCTTCAGAACTGATAAAGCTAGTGTTGGGGTCGTTCCATGATCCCAATCAGCTCTCCTCCCTGCTGGTCGCTGTGCTATTCACAACAGCCGAGCTACAGACTCAGCCTAGATGCCATCAATGCAGCCTCACTGTCTATAAAGGAAAATGGAATTATGACATTTTCAAGAAAATGTCTAGGACTGGAGATCGTTGTATTGAATGATATAAGGGGGACTTGGGAAGACAAATGTCACTATGTGGGAGGGGAGGGATCTAAAGGGAAGTGGGGAGGAGGGGGAGGAGGACCATTGTGAGGAAGGATGAGTAGAGGGGGAGGGAAGGGAAGCAGGGGCAGGTGTGAATAATTTCATAACAGAATCCACTATTTTGAATTCCAAGTTAAAGTTAATTTTTAAAATGATTAAACCCTTAAAAATAAAACAAATACTTATTTAATAAAAAAAAAAAAAAAAAGATCAGAACGGGGTTTATGCACAGGCATAATCTACACAGCGGGAACTGAGTTCTGCCACTCACTAGCCATGTGGCTTTGAGCAAAGGGCTGGAAGTGTTCTAGCGCCTTCCCATCAAAGTCAGGCTAACTGTAGGTCTCAGAGTGGTGTGGGCCTCTCTCGAACTCGACAATCTCCCCAGAAGACCTTTCTGAAGACTTGGCAGAAGCTTGCAGTTCAGCTAACCTGGTGCATGCAACTGCAACGAGATCCTGCGTCACACAAGATGGAAGCCCAGGACCAAGACCCCCATCATGGACCATGGTGCATACACAAGCATTTTGTCAGAATGAGTCTTTGCCATAGCAAAACAGATTCACCTAAAGTCACACTTAAAGGCAAATTTCCATATTTAAATATATTTATTGGAAAGAAAGAGGGGTTAAAAATCGAGGACCCAAGTATCTGTCATGTAGAATGCGGAAAATAAAAGCAAATGACATCTACAAAGCAGAAACAGAAAGTACTAAATATAAAACAGAAAGTCATGAAAAAGGAAACAAAAGCAACATCGCCCACAGAGACATCGCCTCTCGGCTGCATGTTCCCTTGCTTATCCACCCTCTCCCTCATCCATCCAACACATACGGAGACTCTACTGCATATGAAGCCTGTTCTAGCTGCTTATGTGGAGAGCCAAACGTGTGCCTTGGAAGAGCTTGTGAGTCACTAGAGACCGAAAGCAGTGAATGACTCCGTGTGATGTCGGGAAATGGGACGTTCCAAGTTAAAGCACAGAGGCAAAAGAAAAAAAGGAGGTGTCATCCAAAGACAACACAGAGAAGCCAGGCTTGGTGACACTTACCTGCAATCCCCAAATCTGAGAGACAGAGGAAAGTGGGCCTTAAGTTTGAGGCCAGACTGAGGTCCATAAAAAGATCCTGTCTCTGGGTGGATAGGCAGAATACGGGTGATTGAATGACGAGTGGATGGATGGAAAGATAAATGATGGGTGGATAGATAGATAGATAAACAGACAGACAGATGGAAGGACGATAGCAGAAAGGTAATACACAGTGAAGCATGGTCCACTTTAGTTAGCAATCAAAGCCTTCTTTGAAAGCTATCTTTGACTTTCGAACCGTTCAGAAGTCAAGCATGCCTACACAAAGAGGGGGGCTCCAGGAAGCAGGCTCAGCAAACTGTGGAGAGCAAGTCAGGAGGCAACATTCCTCCATCTGCCTCGGTTCAGTTCCTGCCTTGAGCTTCTGCCCGACTTTCCCTTGGTGGCAGAACATTACATGGATAAGTAAGCGGAGATCAGCCCTTTCCTCCCCAGTTGCTTCAGGCCTTGGTCTTCATCACAGCAGTAGAAATAAAACCAGGACAATGTTGTTTCCGGGCATTAGACCTGGAAGAACTTAATACAGAACAATAGGCATGCTAATGCCCCTGTGTTTGTTCAAAAACCACAGAGGGAGGCGCACCTGCTGGATGCTGGTCTCAGTCCAACAGCAAAAGGCTGTGCCAGAGCACACAGTCCAGGAAAGGAAGTCCTGTCAACCTCCCGCTCCCCCTCTCTCCCCTTTTCCCTCCCCTCCCCCTCCCTCTGTATGTGTGCACCACTCTCTCTGACTTTGGCAGCTTTGGTGAGTCATTTCTCAGGAGCCACAGACTTCATGTGTGTTGTTGTTGTTGTTGTTGTCATCGTCGTTACTGTTATTTGTTTGATAAGGGTTTTTTTTTTTTTTATTTATTTATTTATTTATTTATTTATTTTTGCTAGGACTTGGAATTTGCAATTCACTAGGCTGGTTGAGCAGCCAGTGAGCCCCAGGCGTATGCCCATGTCCACCTCTGAGGCCGGGGATTACAGGTACATGCTGCCACATCTGATTTATATCCTCTATTCTGGTTCTTCAAATCAAACTCGCATCCCCATGTTAAGCACTTCACCGCCTTCATACTCCTCCCAGGTCAGGAGTCAGATCTTCAGTGAGAAACAGAGTGGGTCAGAACGTGGGTGTGCCACGGCTCTGAGGAGGAAATGGGGCGGGGGGCGCAGGGGAGGGTCAGAGGCTCCCGGAGAAAGAGAAAGTCCAGGTTGAGGATGAGGACCCAAGGAAAGGCTCGGAATCCCAGGGCGATTCACTCAGGTTGTACAGTTGGCGTTTTGGAATGGAGAGGGCCGGGAGGCAGAGCAGAGTCATGATTATTTACACGTATGACTCAACCTGGAAGTGACCTGTGTCCAGCTGAACATGAAGCAGTTTCTGCACCTTCATTCACAGACTGTTCCCAGGGAGCAGTAGCTTCCTGTTTCCACCGCCGCCTCCTCAGCCTGCGCTGTCTTCTATGTCAATGTGGAATGATGGGCATACAGAAAAAGTCTACAGAAAAAAAATCTGCAGCGATCCTGTCATAAGATGAGGTGGGCGGGCTGATTTCTGGTTTCTGTTAGAAGAGAGGAATTCATTAGTTTACCCTTCAGCTGACTCACTGTTGATGGAGGGTCTGGCTCTGGGGACCGAGAACAGTCTCATGTCACAGGAGGCACTCACAGCAGAGGCCAAGTGTTAGGAGAAGCCTGAGAAAAGGCCCACCCACCCAGCAGGGCGTGAGGCCCCTTGGGACATGGTTGACTCGTAGTCCAGAGCCCGTCACACTAGCTTCACCACACTGGGCTTGACACGCAGCGCCCTAGCCCCATGTCCTGTCTGTAAAGTGGGATGGTTGTGATTATTGTCTGTGATTATATGTCTGTGTATATGTGAGGTGTGGGTGTGGATATGGGCGTGGGTGTTTTGAGGGCATACCCCCATGTGTGTGGGCTCCTGTGGAGGCCAGAAAGAGGGCCCTTGGTTGTCTTGGAGCTGGAGTTATAGGTGGTTGTGAGCAGCCAGATCTGGATACAGGGAACTGAACTCAAGCCCTTTGGGAAAGTAGAAAGTAAGCCATACGTCCTCTCTTCAGCCCCCATAATAGCTTTCTTTAAGTTTTACGAAGGACATGCTAAATGGCGCAGCACAATCCCCCCCTCCCACCCCGCAGGCTATCTTATTTTTGCATAATGCCTTCAGTTTATTTGACATTAATCATATCACACTTATGCAAGTGCTTAGCATGGAGAAGACCCTTTGATATTTCTCTCTCTTCCTCTCTCTTTTTCTGTGTGTGTGTGTGTGTGTTTGTGTGTGTGTGCTCGAGTTCATGCACATGCACACGTGTGTAACCTATGAAAGGCAGAGGACAGCTTTCCAGAGTTGATTCCCTCCTTCCACAGTGGGATCCTGGGGCTCCAACTCAGTTTACCTGAAATGTGCTCTTCTGCCCTAAGGGAGATTCAAGGGTTTCACAATACAAGTCAGTAAGACCCAGCACCCTGTGAGCTGGAGCCTGTGCTGTCTAAAGGAATTTGCAGATTTGGTCATTGAGATAGAGGGAGAGGAAATGAGCTTGCAAGGCCGAACCTAAACCATCACTTCAGCTGTCAGGACGTGTCATGCTCCGTTCTCATTCCACTTAATCTGCAGAGGATTCCAGTGAGGTGACAGACGGTCATCCTCTCACACCCACGAGACAACACGGGACAGAAGAGTTCAGAACTCTCCGCAAGCCACAGAACTGTTAAGAACAAAGATTTCCTAAATAGGTTCAAAGTTCAACAACTAGCTAGCATGGCCTCCAGCCATTTCGGAGACAGAGAGGAGAAAGGGGGTGGGGAAAGACAGAGAAGAGAGAGAGGGAGAGACAGGGAGAGAGGGGAAAGGGAGGGAGCAAGAACGAGGGGAAGGGAGGGAGGGAGGAAGGGAGGGAGGGACGGAGGGAGGGAGGGGGGAGAAGGAGAAGAAAATCTGTTTCCTCAGCCTGTTTTGTAGCTCTTCAAAGTTAACCCGAGGAGACCAAGTGTCCTGGCTTTGTTTCTGTTACTGTGATAAAATATCCTGACAAAATGAATGTAGGAAACAAAAAGACTACAGCTCACAATTCACAGTCCGTCCCAGCAGGGAAGCCAAGGCAGGAGTTTAAAATACGTAGACCCAGCAACTCACACCCAAGACCAGAGCGGAAAGAACGTGGGTGTGTCCGTTGGCTTGCTTGTTCCTTGTTGATGTCTCCAGCCGTCTACAGTTAGGACCTCTTGGCTCTGGAATGAAGCCATTTACGGTGGGCTGGGACTTCCCGTATCAATGAACTTGATTATGACAATCACCCACGTGCACACCCACAGGCCCATCAGTGTGGGTGACCCCTCACTGGGACTTTCTTCCTGATTCTAGGTTGTGTCAAGTCAACGATGACAGCCAACCACCATAAAAGGCCATCACTCTGTGGCCCAGACCATTAGAACACTTTCTCTTTATTCCTCTCTTATCCTCTCCCCTCCCCTCCCCTCCCCTCCCCTCCCTCCTCTTCTCTCCTCTTGTCAGCCCCTTTCCTCCCCTCCTTCCTTCTCCTCCCTCCTCCCACCCCCCAGGGAGTAAACCGAGACACTCTACCCCTGGGTTACAACCCATTTTACTTTTTATCTGTAGACTGGGTCTCACTAAATTGTTCAGAAGACTTCAAAGTCACTCTGTAGCTCAGGCAGGGCTTGAACTTGGATCCTCCAGTCCAGAATCTCCTAGATGATCTGTCGACATCACCAAACAGCATCTTGCAGACTCCAGAACACACAACAACCTCTTCAGGGAAGAGAAAGAGGCAAACAGGGAAGCTAGTCCGCCCTGGGGAAAGTAATCACTCTAGATCCTTCTAGCTACATTGAAGCCTGACATTTGATGTTTCAGTGGGAGGGAGGAAGAATCCCAAGTCCAGGGCCCGCCTGCAGAGGGCCTGCTTGCCCAACTCAGCCAATCTCTTCCTGACTCTGCTCCTTCAACAACAATTTTCAGAGCATGGTTTTAAAAAACAGCTCCTCGGGGGGAACTATAAAAGAAATAATGATTCTGATAGAAAAATCACTATGTCAACAGAAACACGTTGAAAAATAAAAATACTGATTTCCTGTCACCCAGATAGAACCAGCATGGACATCTTCCCTTTCTTATGCATACAGTCTGCTCTGTTTGCATGATCGAACACACTTGCATATCTTTATAGTACTTATTTTTGATAACACGGGGACTAGACAGATACACCTGTTTAGCGGTCAAGAATACACACTGCCCTTCCCAGGGGCCTGGGTCAGTTCCCAACACCCACGTTAACCACCAGTAACTCTGGCTCCTTGGGTTTGCCAGGTTCCTGCTCTCAGAGCTGCGTACACACAGACGTTTTAAAAATAATAATAAAAAAATACTTTAAAGTGTATTCTCCCCGACTTCCCATGACTTAAAATTTCGGAAGGCAAGCAGGCAGGCTGGTTATGTGGCTCATCCCAGCAGCTGGGAGGCTGGAACACGAGGATTGTGAGTTCTAGGCCAGTCTAGGGCACAAGACTCCATTTCAAGAAGCCAGGACTGGGGATTTGGTCCAGTGACAGAGCGCTTGCTACCTATCGGTTTAAAGGTTTGACAGTTTAAAAACGTTGTCGTTTTCTATTTTTTATTTTTAAATAACTCCTTGTCTGCTTCATAGATGGAGACAGCTAATCATAGCTCCTCCCACAGGCCTTCCTGAACGCTGTACGTCAAGCAGCCTGTGTCCCACGTGAGCCTTTGTGTGGAGAATGTGTCCATCTCAACAAGCAAACCATCTTGCTTTCCCACCAACGTCTCTCCTGCATCTGAAGAGCTGGATGCAAACTGCAAGAGCGACCTGGACTGGAGCTGGGTCCCACGGCTCCATACAGAGGCACTGCCTTCCAAGAAGGCAAAATGTCCTGGGGTGGAGCTTGGTCACTGTTTTTCAACCGAACGGAGAGACTTCATCTCACCCCACCCGACCCCGTCATCACAGAAACAACAAGGAATGCTTGCGAGGATGTGGGGAGAGAGGAACCCTCCTGCTCTCTGATGGAAATGTGCAGCCCCTGTGGAACTGCACATGGAACCCCTAACACTGACATCAGAAGTAGCACGGGAGCCAGCTATACCGCTCCTGGTCATACATCACAAAGATACGCGCACATCCACGTCTACTGCTGCGCCAACTCAAGATGTTCCCACCGCCTCCTCTCGCTCCACCCTGTCCTGTCTGGTCCTACCTTCTCTCTCTCATTCACTCCCGCCCACCCCCACTCCTCACCATAACCACCCTTCCTTCCATCCCTCTCTGTTCTGAAACAGCCCTTGCAAAACACCAAATCCATTGTCCTGGGTCCCGAATCAACTTCCGGTTTCACAAGTCATGTAATACAGAAAAGCATCTTCCTAATTAAAATAACGAAACACTTAAGGACAAGGGTACAAGGACCACCTTCTCTACCATTTATCCCGCTCTTGGAGCTGGAGGAAGTGAGAAAGCTAGGCTGATTCCATGACTGCCCCAGCCCGCGGGTATTCGAGACCTTAGGGATGGGGGCGAAAGAATGAAAGGAAGAGACACAAGAAATGAGAGCAAGTCTGGAGTTCTGATCAAGCTCTGAAACTTTAATTCTGGGTGCAGGTTATAAAGACACAGCAAACCAGGAAGTTTGGGTGAGGGTCATTGCTTAGGGCTATCCCACTATTGAATGTGTATTGCCCTAGACCATCCCACTGTTATATCCTTATTGCCCTAGACCATCCCACTGTTGTAACCAGCTCCCAGGAAATGCCAGACGTTCTTTAAGTTCCTGGGACCTGAGACCTGTCAATGTCCTTTCTTAACCTTGTACTGACGAGCAGGTAGATTCCTGGGTTTGACTCCCGGCACATGACAGACTTCAAATTGGCAGTTTAGAAGACTAGGCCTGCCCGGAAGTGGTGGCACACGCCTTTAATCCCAGCACTTGGGAGGCAGATGCAGGTGGATTTCTGAGTTCGAGGCCAGCCTGGTCTACAGAGTGAGTTCCAGGACAGCCAGGGCTACTCAGAGAAACCCTGTCTCGAAAAATCAAAAAAAAAAAAAAAAAAAAGAAAAAGACTAGGCCTAAGAACTGGGCAAGTCCAGCAAGCCCAAGCTAGTCAATTACTAATAGAAAAACAAAAAAAAACAACCCAGGCTCCAGCCTTCATGTCCCATAATGGTTTCAGAATGTCTAGAGATAGAGTAAGCTGAAACTCGTTTACCCAGAATTCCAATGTGCTTTAAATCGGGCCTGCAAACTCACTTGGTTGTCTCTCTGTCTTGGTAATGGGAGACCCCAGCGTGCTGGACTTCTGCAGAATAAAACACTCTTTGAGTTTACATACTATTTGAGTCCTGGATATCATTCTTCGGCAAATCATGGACTCTTACAGAAGGAACCATGTGTTGCTTGTTTGCCTTGGATGTGTGTCAGGGTCTAATATTTTTAACTGTTCCCCAGGCCTCCACAGCACAGATGAACTGTGGCTTGCTTACCTGAGACTTCGTGGAAGAATATTTATTTCTCCTTCACTTTAACAAACAGTGTAGCACAGGAGGACACCATTTACAGTGTCTCCTCTGAAGGGGCCATTCCATTCTGTAGGCCAGATACTGAGAACTGCTCCAAGGCCATGGTAACAATGTATTTCCCCTTCAAGTGAACAGGCGCTGACACCCGCCCCTCCCCCACAGACGAAGTAGCATAAACGTCCCTGCCCAGGCCACTGGCATCCCTCTGCTCTTGAGCGGCACTGGACAGCAGGCTTCCTGTTTTGTTTTCTTGCTTCTGTGGCTTTCCCGTTCTCCTGTCCATCTTTCCTAAATCCTTCTGCGGCTGTCCTTTGCACGCCTGCCCTGAGAGACAGTCGCTGAGTGGGATTCGGATCCCCCCCCCACCCTGCACCCCGGTCTGCCTGAGTGAGTGTATAGACTCTCCTGATTTCCACATCCATAACCTCTCGGAGCTCCATGGAGATACTTTTAGGAACCAAGTAATCCCAGGCCCGAGAGGTAGAGAATGAAAGATGAAGAGTTCGAGGCCAGCCTGGACCACACAAGACCCTGTTTCAAAACAACGATAAAAAATGAAATAACTAAAACCCCAGGGTTTCATCATGAACTCTGTCCCACCAGCACCAAACAGGATTCCACACACAGATCCAGCTCTTGATGGTTTTCTAGGATACAGGAATCTATGCCTAATAGTCTTTTTTTTTTTTCTCTAAGATTTATTTATTTTATTTCTATGAGTACATTATAACTGTCTTCAGACACAACCAGAAGAGGGCATCAGAATCCATTAAAGAAGGTTGTTAACCACTATGTGGTTGTTGGGAATTGAACTCAAGACCTCTGAAAGAGCAGTCAGTGCTCTTAACCACTGAGCCATCTCTCCAGCCCCTATGCCTAATATTCTTAAGAGTTTCTTCTTTTTCCCCATAAGAGCTGCAAATCTAAATTTGAACGTGACCATTCACATTTCCTTAAGAGTTGAAAACAGAGGCCGGGCGGTGGTGGCGCACGCCTTTAATCCCAGCACTTGGGAGGCAGAGACAGGCAGATTTCTGAGTTCGAGGCCAGCCTGGTCTACCGAGTGAGTTCCGGGACAGCCAGGGCTATACAGAGAAACCCTGTCTCGAAAAACCAAAAAAAGAAAAAAAAAAAAAAAAAAAAGAGTTGAAAACAGCTGGGCAGTGGTGGCACACGCCTTTAATCCCAGCACTTGGGAGGCAGAGGCAGGTGGATTTCTGAGTTCGAGGCCAGCCTGGTCTACAGAGTGAGTTCCAGGACAGCCAGGGCTACACAGAGAAACCCTGTCTCGAAAAACCAAAAAAAAAAAAAAAAGGAGTTGAAAACAAATTTAATCCCGTGTGATAAATTAAGCATGCTTGTAGGGTGGTTCTTCTGCCAGGAAGTTAGATGTAGCTTCTTAGACAAAATCACTTCCTTTCCGAAGCCTTCCTCTTCTGAATTGTGCCCTGCCAATCAGAAACCAGCCTTATGATTCTGCCTGAGAGACTGTTCCAGGATGCGGATCCATCTTCACGGCCTCCCTGAATTGTACCATCACAGAGCATCCTAACTGGCTTCCTTGCGTGCCTGTGGGGCACTCCTCCATTCTAGAACACCCTTGCCATCGATGCTGTGACAGGAGGAGTGGAGAAGGAGAAAGAGGATAGGAGAAAGAGGAGGAGGGAAGAGGGAAAGGAGGAGGGAGACTGTTTATTGCTCTTACAGAAGACCAGGGAGGGTTCAGTTTCCAGGGCCCACATCAGGCAGCTCAGAAGTGTGTGTAGCTTCAGCTCCCAGAGATCTGGTCCCCTCTTCTGGCCTCCACCAGCACCAACTACAGGTAGTGTACACACCACACACACACAGACACACACACATACAGACACACAAATAAAAATAAGCTTGTTTTTTACAAAATTAAGTTAAAAATAGATTCTGCCTGATTTGTACTAAGGCTTTTCAAAGCGATAAAGCCTACTAGACACCTAGTCATATCCTGCCTCCCTTCTTTCTTGGTCAGAGAGTAGCTATTGCCATGTGGACGGGATTTAAAACTACATGTCACAACCTCCTTTACAAATAAGAGTGTCATTTAAGAGTTCTCTAGCCAATGAGATGGCAGAAGTGGTTGGTAGGAAAGAGGAGGAAGTGACTAAGGAAATGGTTGGAGCTTTCCAACCATTTTCTTAAAGGTGAAGGTGGATCTTGTGTAGGTGGCTGCAAACCGGTACATTAGGCATGTCCCCCTTCCTGTGACATGGCACCTAAAGGAATGACCTCAAAGCCTGGCCTTTCACTGTCATCTGCCTCTGGAAAGCAAAGATCAGTCTTCCCTAAGCTGCTTGAACCTGTATTTTTCTAGTATACACAGGTAAACCATGTACTGTTCAAAGCTACTTTGAATAAATGAAGAAGAAAGGGAGAAGTGGGGTGGAAAAGGAGGAGGAGAGGGAGGAAGCAGAAGAAGATGGAGAGGAAGAGAAGAAGGATGAGGAGGAGGAGAAGGGAAGGAAGGGGAAGGGAGGAGGGAAGGGGAGGGGAGGAGCAACAGATGAAGAGGGGGAAGGAGGAAAAAGAGATGAGGAGGAGGGAGAGGAGGAGTGAAGAGAAGGGGAAGGAGGGGATGAAGGGAAGAGAAGGGAAGAAGGGAATAGGAGGGGTGGAGGGGAGGAGAAAGAGAAGAAGAGGGGGAGGAGGAACAAAAAAGAGAGGGAGGAGGAAAAAAGTGAGGGAGGAGGGAAAGGGAGGAACACAGAGGAGGGGGAGGATAGGAGAAGAGAGGGATGAACAGAAGAGGAGGAGGAAAGAGGAGGGGAGGGGAAAGAGAAGGGGGAGGAGGGAAGAGGAAGAGGAGTAAAGAGGAGAAGGAAAAGGAGAAAGGCAGATCTTTTCTTTCTTGGCTAGCTCAGTAAATCAGCACAGGCAGAAGGAGGTACTAATTAAGGGATAGCTGTAAATAAATTATTTTACTCATAGTCTCTCATTTCTTCAGGTGTGCTTTTCACTATTTCTGTCTTTTAGCTCAAATAAACTCCAACATGAAAATTATCTTCCGTGCATTTAAGAACACCTACACAGAGGTCTGAATCATTTGCCAAATTTAAGCCTCAATTTTTATTTTCATTTTGGCTGAAAGCAAAATGTTCCTTTTAGGAGTTGGGAGCCTCTCGGTTTCCCACATTCAATGATGCAACTCAAGTGTCTCCTCATTAACATCCTAGGTTTTTCTGTAATCTCCTCTGCTCCATACATTCAAGATAACTGTTATAATCATTAACTTTATCAAAGCCCTGCTGTGCTGTTTCTGAGGACGCGGCCCTTCCAGTAGCTGTGGTTGTGGATTATCTGAGTAATTGCTTCAATCCCTCACTTGTTTTTGAGCTGAGGGCCAGCCTGACCTCGGGGAACGACTGCATATGACTCACAGTCAAAGTGAGAGTTTCATCACTAAATGTGGTTGTGTTTGCTATATCTGTTTTCTCTCTAACAGATTATTCAAATACCATCTGGCTGAAGTCAAGTTGTCTCAGAACCCACAGAATCTCTACCACGGTCTCTGCTGGACCTCTGCAAACTCAGCCATGTTGTAATCTCCTTCGGAGACTATGCAATGATTGCACACTGTAGGCCAGCTTCTCCTGCCTCCTGTCCTCCTGGGACCCTGATGCCTCATTCTAACCACCGTGTGTGCCTTATCTCCCCACCACCATTGCTAAGCCAGAACTCAGACAAGAGGCCACTTCCCCAAGAGCTCCATTTCCTTCTTTTCCTTTTGACACCTCCAGACAAATCCTCAACAGATTCTCTTTCCCGATCTAACACAGCCCCACTGTGTCTTTGGGGACTTCGTGACATCACCCAAGAACGTATCCTTAGAAACAAAATTGCAAAACCCAGAACACCAGGAGACAATTAAAGAAATTTTCAGTGGTGAGATCACAAGTAGTAAAGACTTCTCCATAACGGGCAGCAACTTTCACAGACTCAGCATGCTCCTGAGACAGTTCTGCAAACAAGCTAAAAATACCCTTTCCTGACCGCCAAGGCCAGCGCCATGCAAAGGCCAGCACCTTTAAGACAGAGCCTGTCTTGGATGAACTGTGTGAAGAGCAGGCCACCAGGCTTTGGCTGTCCCCGGGAAAGATAAAGGAAGATGGGTCCAGCAGGGGCTTTCCTTCCTCTCTGTCATTCTCTTTCCCTTTTTCTTTCTTCTCACTCTCTCTCACACACACACACACATTTCTTTCTCCCTTTCCTCTCTCATGTCTTCTTTCTCTCTTTCCTCTCTTTTTTCTCCTCTCCTTTCTTTCCTCTTTTTTTTCTTTTTTCCTCCCTTTCTTCCTTTCTTTTCTTTTCTCTCTTTCCTCTCTCTCATTCTCTGCTCTTTCTTCCCGTTGCAGAGCTGCAGATGAAACAAGAGACCTCAGGCACATCCAATCACCTGCTCCACCTGAGCCACACCCTCAAGCGCATCCAATCACCTCCTCCACCTGAGCCACACCCTTGTCTTAACTGTTACAACTGTTACTCTTGTGGCACCAAGTCTCAAAATTGAGTTCACTTTGTAGCCCAGGCAAGCCTTGAGCTTGTATGCCTCCTGCCTCAGCTTCTGGAGTAGTAGGGATTAACCAAACCCACTTGAGTTTTTCTTCAATCAATAAATTCTTATTGTTCATGATGGCAACACACTCATAATTCCAGTACTTAGGAAACTGGAGCAGGAGAATTGCCACGAGTTCAAGGCTAGCTTAGACTACATAATGAGACTTTGTCTCTAAATAAATAAGTAAAGAAATCTTATTGAGCTCCTCTCCCAGCAAGCTCTGCACGGGGGTCTCAATGTTGAGGTGGGTGGGGTTCTGGCTGGTTACAGTTAACAATGTACCCAGAACCTAAGTCCAACACACTAGCTGCTAGAGCAGTGTTCTCAACCTTCCTACAGTGTATGTTAAGGTGATACCCCCCACACACACCCCATAAAAGCATTTCATTGCTACTTCATGGCTGTAATTTTGCTACTGTTATGAATCACAATGTAAAATGTCTGATATGTAGAAAAGGTGGGGGTCGCGACCCTCAGGTTGAGAAACGCTGCTCTAGACACGTGTTGCTACCTGGAAGTGAATATATAGTCACGAAAGTGAAAATGTCATTTCTCCAATTATATAGCCTCTCTCTTCCGTGTTGCTTGGAGTTCTTATGTCGGATAGGATAGGCAAAGAATACTCCTATCAGTGTAGAGTGTCTGCATGGCGCTGGAATCGATAGTAGGATTCCAGTCGACACTCCTGGATCCCTTCTGCTGGGTCACTCAGTGGCTTTCTCTAAACCTTTGTCTTGTAGGATTGGAGAAGTTAGCACGTTTTCTCCCCCGCCCCTCCCTCTCTCCCTTCTCTCTCTCCCAATCCCTCCCCTCCCTTCTGATCCTCTCCCAGCTATCATCCAATAATTTCAGTAAGAAGAGAAAAACAGCCTAAGTGATTTCACTAATTGTCACTCACCCCCCACCCACCCACCACAAAAAAGCAGGACAGACTTTAGTTCCGCGTTTCCGTTCCCGTCATGCACCACAGCCCGTGTGCTAGCACGGTCCTCGCCCGGACAAGCTGCCCTCATCTCCCCAGCAGAGGGCAACTGCGCTTCAGATTCACGATGGAGAGTGTTTACACAGTCCGGGGGGGGGCGGAGGGGGTGTGTGCGCGCGCGCTTCCAGTGATCATTTTTGTGTACTGAATGGCAATGCAGGGTGCCAGATAATCCAGGCTATCTGAAGGGCAAGCCGTGAGCGCTTGGCGAGCAAGCCTCTTCTTCATAGGGAACTAATGCCTAGCATTCCAGGACAGCACAGGGACCTGGCGCAGCGACTCTGCAGACACTGTTTTGCAGTACTCTTTTTAAGGAGGGAGTGTCAAGTCAAGCTGGAGAAAGCCAGGCAACACTTATGACCCCAGAGACAGACACAGATGTCCTTTCTTGGGACCAGACTGGGGCTGGAGGGCAGGCCTGTCAGCAGCTGGACAATTCACTCACTTTTGCCGCGCCACAACATGACAGTGGCTATAGGAGAGGATACACCAGGGACTAGGGAGGCATGAGCTCCTCTCCAAAGACCCGCACTAGTTCGTCTCTTCCCCAGCGACTCTCCTTCAACATCCCCTCCCCCGACCCCCTCCCCCTCAAAAAGACCCTCAGCACAAAGATATGAAGACAGATACCTGGGGAAGTGGGGGAAGAGAGAAGAAGTAAGGATATATAAATGACACACACATATACAGGTGACACGGAGCTAATTATGTTGTAACTAAAAAGAAAATTAAAAGCAAATCAAGAATATATCTGATATCCTTAAAACATATATTCAGAAGAGCTAGGGACTTTGCTGCCAAAGCCAGGCTCACATCTGTAATCTCATAACCTGATAGTCCGAGACAGGGAGACCGCCGTGAGTTCAAACCCAGCCTGAGCTAAAGAATGTGATTCTATCTGGGGGGGGGGGGGAGTAAAAATAACATAAATTTTATTATACATGAAAAGAGAGCTGGCTGAAGAGACAAGCCCAAAGCCCTGGATCCCATCCTAATGTCCTAAGAAAATAAGGTTTCTAAGACCTGGAGAGATGATCAGAGGTTAAGAGCACCGGCTGCTCTCAAGGACAACTAAGGCTCAGTTCCCACACTCTACTCTGTGGGTAACAATTGTCTGTCATTCTAGTTCCAGAGGATCTGATGCCCTCTTCCAGCCTCTACAGGCCTTAGGAACAACTATGGTGCACACACATATATGCAAGCAAAATATTCATACACATAAAACTAAAAGAATATTTACTAAAGATGTAGCAAAGCAGCACCAGGCACAGCTGAACATGGAGGTTCATCCCTTTTGACTTTGAGCAGTTGGCTTGGGTGGGTCTCCTCTCTGACACGGCCTCTGCTGGCTTCACCTTGATGCTCCTTCATTTTTAAACCTCTGTTCATCTAGGCGAGACTAACGTGTGGCCAGGACTCGGGCCAACACTTTGGCTTCTTTCTGCAGAAATCCTCCAAGTTCTATAGGATCACCAGGAACTGCCAAGTCCACGTGAACCCTAACGAAGATTCTGAAAGTCTTCCCACACAATTCCTGGCAGTGTGTCCGAGATAAGTAGAGCGTGATGACAGTGAAAAGGTGAAAGATAGAACTGCGTGTGTGTGTGTGTGTGTGTGTGTGTGTGTGTGTGTGCGCGCGCCCGCACGCGCGCGCGGGTGTGTGGTGTTGAAGAGTTTGGCCCCCATAGACTCATGCATTTTAATGGTTGGTCCACAGGGGTGGGCACTATTAGGAGGTGTGGCCTTGTAGGATAGGTGTGGCCTTGTTGGAGGAAGTGTGTCATTGTGGGGGTGGGCCTTGTGGTCCTATGCTCAAGTTCTGCCTGCGCAGAAGAGGCAGTCTTCCCCAGTTGCCTTCAGATGTAGAACTCTCAGTTCCTTCTGCGTCATGCTGCCTGGATGCTGCCATGCTCCTGCTTTGATGATATGGACTGAACCTCTGAACCTGTAAGCCAGGCCCAATTAATTGTTGTCCTTTATAAGAGTCGCTTTGGTCATGGTGTCTGTTCACAGCAACTAAACACTATCTCTGTGTGTGTGTGTCTGTGTGTGTGTGGGGGGGGGCACAGTTTGTGTGGTGTCTGTGTGTGTGAAAGAGAGATGGGCATTGTGTGTGTGTGTGTGTGAGGGGGGGGCACAGTTTGTGTGGTGTCTGTGTGTGTGAAAGAGAATGGGCATAGTGTGTGTGTGTGTGAGGGGGGGGCACAGTTTGTGGTGTGTGTGGTGTGTCTGTGAAAGAGAGATGGGCGTAGTGTGTGTGGGGTGTGTACTCACTATGGCCCTCTCTCACACTGGATAGTTACATCAGCAGCAAGTGTGACTCAGGCATACATTAAATGCTGAGGCATCTCTATTGTCACCCTTCCTCTTCCACTTCTGCACTGTCTGTCATTCCCAAACACTGGACAGCAGTCTGGAGGCATCTTGACTCTGCTAGTGATGGAGACATCATGTGTCTGCAAAGGGACAGGGTGTCCACATGTCACCCAGGAATGCAGCAGAGTCACAGAGAAATGTCACAGAACACAAATGGGGAGCATCCAGGTAGAACTAGGCATGGAGTACAGGGAGAAACCATTGGATTCTTTTAAAATGTCAGTATCATAAATGGCGGTGGACACAGCAAGGGGACCTCCAGAGTTCAGGAGCACACAAGGTTGAACACCTAGAGGTAATGGTAAAGAAAGGCTGTACGCAGATTCTCCACACAATTCATATATGTGTGGCCTTGGCGTAAGTTTACGCTTACTGTCAATTTAGAAGTATCTTAAAAGCCAGGGTGAGAACAGCTACAGTCAGCATTCTGTCACTTCGTCACGCTATGGAAACAGCAGCTCCTGACTCACCGTGACGTGTAGTAAAATGAAGTGCCTATATTTGCATCCAAGACAGCTCATCAGTACAGAGTCAAGTATATCTGTCCCTGAGTATTTGCATAAATCACCCCAGGTCCAGGAGCTGGCTTAAGTTTCCAGATAGTGCAGCCATAACTCCGTGTTTTCTCAGGATTCTAGATGTGTCTGAAACACAGGCCAAGCACTCATTTGTGTGGTAAAATAACTGGATAATAAAACCAGTTATATAACATGAAACCTTTTAAAAGCTGAAAGCAGGCTTGTCACCTAGTCATGTCCCTGGCCCTTTAGAATAAGATCCAGCCTTTGCCAGGCAGTGGTAGCACACACCTTTAATCCCAGCACTTGGGAAGCAGAGGCAGGTGGATTTCTGAGTTCGAGGCCAGCCTGGTCTACAGAGTGACTTCCAGGATAGCCAGGGATACACAGAGAAACCTTGTCTCGAAAAAACAAAAACAAACAAACAAACAAAAGGATCCAGGCTTCACTGAAGCTGACAAGGCTCTGATGACACCCAGTGGTTCTCAGCTCTTCTGTTTTTTTCAACTGGAAGATCTCTCCTACCAACTGCAAGCCCTGACCCCTCACACTGCTGTTCTGTAGCCTGGAAGTGCTTAGTCAGACTTCCACAGCTGCTTGTCTCTGCACTGCGAGCCCAGCCCAGTTGCCCCAGCTCTCTCTAGGTACTAAAGGAGAGGAGCACCAACCTATAGGAGAGGAGCACCAACCTATAGGAGAGGAGCACCAACCTATAGGAGAGGAGCACTAACTTATAGGAGAGGAGCACTAACCTATAGGAAAGGAGCACTAGTCTATAGTAGAGGAGCACTAACCTATAGGAGAAGAGCACCAACCTATAGCAGAGGAGCACTAATCTATAGGAAAGGAGCACTAGCATATAGAAAAGGAGCACTAACTACATTGTCATTCCAACATGGGTACTCCCTTCTGGAAAACATGTGTTTTACAAGGGCAGAACCCGCTCTTAAAGAGAACAGCTCCTGACCCACTAGGGTTCTGGTGCTTCCTGTCCCCTCTGTCACCTGGAAGACTGTTCCCCACTTGTACTAAGTATTTCACTTCCTCTGGCACAGACTCAGTTCTCCCTGCTCTGGGGAGCTCTTTCCAGCTCACTCTTCTTTTCTTTGGTGTATTTTTCCTCCTGGAACATTTCTATCTGGATACACACACAGACACACAGACACACACACACACACACACACACACACACACTATAAAGAGAGGCAGATACAGAGCATATATTTCAGAATTTCATCCCACCACCACTGGGCACCTGCACCCTGAAAAATCCCTTGAAAGTCAGGAATTGGTGTGTACGTGCGTGTGTATGCATATGTGTGTGTGTGTATACACACACAGACACACACACACACACACACACACATATATCAATCACTGCATCCCAGCACCTGAGGTCAAGCCTGACTTAATAGATGCTGAATAGTTACTCTTTTACTTTTGTTTCCAGACAGGTCTCAGGTAGCCCAGGCTAACCTGAAATTTAATCTGTAGCTAAGGATGACCTGGAACTTCAAATCTTCCCACATCTACCTCCTGTGCCGGATTCCAGGCATACACCACAATGCTTTAGTTATTCAGTTCTGGGCATCAAATCCAGGGCCTACGCCTACTAGGCAAGTACTCTTCTAGCTTGATAGCCTATACTAATGAGCAGAGGTGGATGCATAGTTAGTGCTCCGTAAATGGACAGATAGGAAGACCAGTGTTGGGAGATTTCGCCTGTCCCAGTTCAAGACCGAGTACAAAGCTACATGTGACTGACAGAGTGTCACCAGTACAGGACAGATCAGAAAAAGACAGCCATAGTTTGCTGTTAATTTAATTTTTTAAAGTTAGCGAGTCTTTTCAACAAGACACTGAAACAACTGGATGTCCACATGCAAAACAGAAGGACTCAGCTCTAAAGTGATGTGTGAACTTGAAATACTGGCAGGACCAACAGCTAGAAAACCCATGAGAGAAACCACAGGAAAACAACCCTGGGACTCTGGATCGCTCACATCATTTTTTCTTTTCCTCCTCCTCCTCCTCCTCTCCTCCTCCTCCTCCTCCTCCTCCTCCTCCTCCTCCTTCTTCTTTGGTTTTTCGAGACAGGGTTTCTCTGTGTAGTCCTAGCTGTCCTGGAACTCACTCTGTAGACCAGGCTGGCCTCGAACTCAGAAATCCGCCTGCCTCTGCCTCCCAAGTGCTGGGATTAAAGGCGTGTGCCACCACTGCCTGGCTTCACATTTTTTCTATAATTCAAAATCCTTACAAAAGTTAATAGATACATAAGCAATTATAAAAATTAAAAATTTTCATCTTCAAAGGTCATTAAGAAAATGAAAAGCATTGGGTGTTATACATGCTTGCAATTCCAGTGCTCAAAGCTGGGGACAGAGGACTGTGAACTGGAGAGTGTCTTGAGATATACTAATAAGACCCTGGGAGGTAAGCAGGTAAGAAGGGAGGGAGGGACAGAGGGAGGGAGGGAGGGAGGGAGGGAGGGAGGAGGGGGGTAGAGGGAGGGGGAGGGAGGGATAGAGGGAGGGAGAGGAGGGAGGGAGGGACAGAGGGAGGGGGAAGGGCAAGAGGATAGAAGGAAGAGAGGAAGGGAGGAACAGACAGAAAAACAAAGGAAAGCCATAGAATAGAAACTAGAGAAAAGGGCTTTTATTTTGAATATAGTTACTAAATTAATCCTGGAACCCAGGAGATGAAGGTGGAAGGATCACAAATCTGAGACCAGCTCAGGTTACACAGAAAGGTGCTGTCTCAAAACAACACACAAAAGCAAAACAAAACAAAAACCCTAAAACAGCTATAAAAAAAAAAAAAAAAAAAAAAAAAAAAAAAAACTGCTCATGACAGAATAAAAAGAAGACTTTATTTGTAACTGAGCCAAGTATTTGAACTGACACATTTTACACAAAGAGACATTAGATTACCACTAAGCAGTGAGTACAGTCATTCAAGGTCACCACCAGTCATCAGGGGGATACAAACGAGAACATGCTACGAAACGCCACTGCACACAGTAGGACGGCTAACCTTTACTGATGGCACCATGCTGACAGGAGCACGAAACAGTTCGGCTATTTCTTGTCAAGAAACAAAAAACGTTGTTTTGTACAGTGGGATACACACTTGGCGTGTGACCCACCCAGTTCATTCCTAGGTGTAATCCAAAAAGACTAAAGACACGCCCACCATTGGACTCAACCGCCCACAGGTGCTCTGTTCACAGGGAACGAACGGTAGCGAGAGTGGGGATCTCTATCGTTTGACTAAATAAAGCACAGGTCCGCTTGACCACAGAAGACCGCTCGGCAATGCCAGGCAAAACTCTGAGACAGCCTGTGAGTCCATATATAGGAAATCCTAGAACAGCCAAAATCATGACGGCAGAGCACATGGGTCAGTGTCACAGTTGTGGATGGTTTAAACGCCCACGCATCCATCGAGATTCAAAACAAAGCTTAGCACTGATAAACTGATTCCTCAACAGAGCACGCGCATGTGGGTGGTGGCAAACATTTCTATCCGGTACGTTCCCTTTATTTTATGACCAACTCAGCAGCTGTTGCTGCAAGTCTCTGCCCACATTCTTGCTGAGTAGCTGGGTCACCTTAACCTCCCATGATGTCACCAGAGAACATAATAACGTTGATGCCCTGACGAAACTGCTTACCTCATCCATGAAGTGGGATCCTAACAGTGCCTGCTTCCTGGGCTTGTCTAGGGAGGGTGTGAGGACATGGCTGACAGGTTCCGTGACCGATGCTCTGTCAACATTAGTCAGCTCCATGGCGGTCATGAGTCAGGCTTTTATTTACATGCCTGGCTGGGATGAACTCATTCAAGGCTATTCCTCTCCACTTACCCACAACGGACCTGCTCCTTACATCCCTCTCACAGATGAAGCAGCGGCAGGTCAGATGGTAAGGCCTAGGGACACACTGTGGCTATCTGGCTTAAGTAGAGATTCCTGTCCAGATCCTCCTGAAGTCATGCTCAGGGTACTGGATTCCAGCTCTTATTCCTGACCCACCAAGGAGTCACTTCCTATCTTCATTAGATCCTTCAATGGCCTCTCTGCCCCTTGAGTCCTCCATGATCTCTATGGCACGCCCCTTATTTAATGTCTTGCTAAAAGCATGCAGGAGGCACTACTGGCTGAGGCTCTGTAGATCACCCTCCCGTTCCTGAGTTGCCCTTTTTGCAGGACGTGCCTGCTCTGGCATTGTACCCCTGGCATTTTTCCTGATTCACAACATATAGTGACCTAGTTGTGTCCATCCTGTTACCTTGTAGGCTACTGTCACCACAACAAAATCAAACACCTGCTTAAAACATTATGAGAGTTTTCTTCTGTAACTTGACTGGGAGCCTTGTAGACAACCTTAGCATGTCACATGCCTGACAGACACACCTCCCTCTTCCCTCCCTCTCCCTATCTTCTTCCCGCCTCACCTGAGCAAAGAACGTAAGCTCCCTGCAAGTAAGACCTGTATCCCCAGGGCTAAGATGATGCCCACGAAACTGATGTGGTCATACGCGCTTAGAGAGAGCTCATCTGAGCCTAAGGCCCAATGCTTGTGGTTTTTTATGGATGGGGAAACCCAGGGAGGGCAAATGTCACCCACAGGCTTACATGGGACTAATTGAGATAAAACCATAGAGCAAGCACTGCATTCTCACACGTCTCCAGCATGTAATAACTTCAATAGAGGTCATTCTCAAAGGGGTACATAGAACTCCTGCTTACTGTGACTCCTGTGGTTCCAGATTCAACGGTAGTGTGTGTGTATATGGGGGTGTGTATGTATGTATGTGTGTGTGTATGTATGTGTGTATATGTGTGTGTATGTATCTGTGTGTGTATATGTGTGTGTGCGTGTATGTGTGAGTGTGTGTGTATGGGTGTGTGTATATGTGTATGAGTGTGTGTGTGTGTGTGTACCAACTCTCTTATTTGTTTCCTTTATTTTGAGACACTGTCTAGTATATGTAACTCAGGCTGGTTTGAATGTGCTGTGTAGCTGAAGCTCATCTAAATTCCTTATCCTTTTGTGTCAGCTCGCTGGGATAGCAAGCGTATATCACCAGGCCTGGTGTGTGCCATGTTAAGGATTGAGCCCGGGACTTGTGCATGTCATGGAAGCACACTACCATCTGAGCCACATCCCCAGTTCCCTGGTCAATCTAAACCCTGGAAATACTTTATGACTCTTCATTCTTGTTTCTGCATCTGTTCACAGCTGTTTCCCTTAATACCAGGAGCCTCACGGAGTAGGTGCGCTTTGAGCCCCGCCAATATCTGTGCAATCCAGGACCCTGTACCTGCTTAGCTTCTGTCTTCCTTCAGGTCAGTCCCATGTCCCTTGCTCCCCAGGGCACCACCAGCTTTCTGGAAAGCTGAAGGGGGAAGATAGTCTTCAAAGCACAGACTGGCACAGAACACGACAGTTATGCAACCAGCTTACAAATCTGTCTTTAGCGTCTCTTGACAGTTAATCCCTGTTTCTGTTTATGTACTGTTCTGTGGATGACTTGGCCTGGAGCATAGTCTCTGCAGGAGAAACAAGTCAAAGACTTCTGCTGCTAATGGCAAAAATCACCACTTCCTGTAGGCAGCCATGTGTAATGGACATCTGATTACACCTGGGCCACTGGGTGGTGGGGTGACATGCCACAGGACAGAACACTGTACACAGCATTAAAGACAGTTGAGAGTGTGTGTCACAAACTCAGAATATGGGTGAAGAGCCATGCAAAGAAGGGAGTGACTCAAAGCAACTTCTCACTTCCTCTATGAAACACCATTTGCACTCATTATAGACAAGTGAATTGCTGTCTTATCTCAAGGAACGCCATAAACGCCTGTGTGTGTATGCGTTAGGGTGTGGGTGTTCACACTCGGAGGTCAGAGGTCAACATCAGGTGTCTTATCAGATTGCTTTGCCACCTTATACTTTTGAAACAGTCTTTCACTGACCCTAGGCTCCCTGGTCAGCCTGGCTGATTTAATGAGGTCCTGTGCAGAGGTGACTAGTTCCCTGAATGCTAGATGCCACGACTGGCTTGTAGCCAGGTGCCATGTCAGGAGAAAAACTGAGTTTGTACATATGCTTGCACTTTGAGACCAAAGAGCAAACTTCCTCTCTGGCAGAGTGGGACAGGCGTGCCCTTCCTCATCTAGCTTCCTTAGCTAAAAGGCTGTGGGATAAAATTCTCAACCTCAGAGGGAATGTCAATGACATCATTTCTTGCTCTGTTACTGCTGCCCAGACAACCTTGGCATCCCAGGCTTGGAGTTAGGTTTCGTTAGTGACAAAGGTCCAGTAAGTCCTTTGTGTTGAGGAAAGGGATGGGAAAAGGGCAGAAAGAAGCCCATCCAAGAGTGCCAGACTCACTGGGCCTCCTCTTGGGTGGAGTGAACCACTGCCCTTCCTACCCTGAAGCAGCAAGGCTAATGCAAACATGAGCCCTCCTCTTGTGAAGTGGCCAGGGTCAAGAGTACCAAGAGATAGAGACCTCAGAGAGGAAAGGACACCCCAGGAACCATTACACTTGGCTTTCCCTTCCTTTAGAAGGAAAGTCATTGGTGCAAGCGGGCACCTTCATGCGATTGACTTTAGGACTTGAGGGATCCTCACTGAATGTGGTGCTATAATATAGAAAAAGGCCATGTGTTGAAGGTTAGTCTTTGGGTGGGGGATGGGGATGGGAGTGGGGCAGGGGGTGAGGAATCTTTAAGGGGTGGAGTCTAATGGGAGGTCATTGGGACATGCCTTCCAAGGGAATCGTGACCTCCTTCTCCCTTCCTGGCTGTGAGGTAAGTGACCTCTCTGTCATATGCTACCTACTGAGATTCTCTGTCTGCCTCAACAAAGGTAAATGACAAGAGAGCATGGTCAACTCTTGGATCCTTGGGGAAACCAAATGGGTGTACAGTCAAATTGTTCTCTAAATAATCAGGTTTGGGTTCATAGAATAGCCCTGTTCTCAGCCTTGATCAGAGAAGCTTCCTTCTGTATGAGGGGAAGTGAGTATGAGATTCGTAATGGCTCAGAGTGCAGAGAAAACCTGCTGTTCAGTGTTCAGCTCTACACACGACATCACCCTCTCCAAGCTGAGGAGACACTGAGGGAGAGGGTTCAGAAAGAACTGAAGAGCTTTGGTGGGAAGGGATGCCGTGAAGTGCTCTCTTCCTGACCAGACACAGCTGTTACACTCATGAATTCATGGCTGCTATGGTTACCTGTAGGAGACTGCACAAGACCAGGCCTGCCAGCATTCCACAGGGAATGAGGGAAGGCTCACGAGCCTCACCCCTCCTGAGGAGATGGGGCAAGTTAATGAGTCTGAGGGAAGGAGGGCATATTATTCCAAGTGTTGCCTTACGAGTTGCCACTGACAGGTAACTACTCCAACCCATCCATGTCCATGCAAACTCAGCCTTGTAACACATGAGCCTTTAGGAGCATTAAAGATCTAAACTACAGCAACATGCTCAAAACAAACAAACAAGCAAACAAACAAATTAATTCCTGCTTTTTTATTCTTGTCGCATTTCATCTAAGCCTTAAATGTTCTTTTGAGTGGAAAAAATAAAAATTGTTTTTAAAAACTGAAAATGAGGGCTGGAAAGATGGCTCAGCGGTTAAGAGCACTGGCTGTTTTTCCAGAGGTCCTGAGTTCAATTCCTAGCAACCACACGGTGGCTCACAACCATCCGTAATGGGATCCAATGCCTTCTTCTGGTGTGTCTGACAGCTACAGTGTGCTCATATAAAGAAAAATGAATAAATAACATTTTTTAAAAAAGAGAATGAGGTGCTTCCAGGAATCTTACCCAGTCTGTTTTTCTCTTAATAAAGTCTACAATAGTCCAAATATTACTTTAATGTCCTTTTTATCCCCATAAGTCAGCCATAGCCTACGCACCTACAGTTAGGGGCAACTAGGTGCCCACTCCAAGCACAGGACTGCAGGCAGCCTTGAAACCTGAGCCCACGGTCATTCATCTGGGACCAGCTTCTCTGAACTCCGCCCTACTTGAAAGCTCCCTGACTTCACATTCTCATTGCCTCTGAGCCTGCTTGGGAGTGGCTGGGAGTTGACTGTCACAAATGGGCATATAACAGAAATAGTCAAATCCACAGAGGGCATATGTACTTCCGGAATTAGATTGTTGTGATAGCAAACAATCAAATAGAGGGGGGCTAAGCAAAACCAGGCAGGGGCAATACTGCTATGTCCACAGACTTAGATTTCACCCCTCTGGGACTCATTGTTAGGAACAATGACTCTTTTAGCTATGAAACACAGAATGACTGCCATGTTTTTAGCTTGTCAGTAAGAACTCCCATCATATATTGGTAAGTATTTCCGCACAAAACGCACTTGGAAGGGATATTGTTTCAAGCCTGGACAAAGCTTACACTGTTGGGCTCCGGTTCCAGTTATTTTAGGCAGGGAAGGGGAATTTCCACAGCTCCCTCCCTCTCAGCAAGCTCTGAGAACCATTTCCTTGTAATCAGTCAGAGTTCACGTTATTTAACAGAAGAAAAAAAAATCCCCTGACTTTATGAATAAAATTCTTTGCCAAACAGCCCACCGGAGAGCATCGCTGTACGTTCAGACAGGACAAAGCCTCGACCTGACTTAGCAGAGGGAAAAGGAATGGAGGACTTTGTGCTGGAATAGAATGCTGCCAGTGCTGCCGTAGATATTGGTATCAGAAAACACAGTGCCAAGCAGTAGCCTATGCAAACCATTACCTCAATGATCTGATTTGCAAGTCTATCATACTGTAGGTAAATGATTCAGCAGTCAATTGATCTATATTAAATAAGTCACAGTACAGGTGGCAACAGATAGGGCAGAAATCCAAAGTAACACACAAATGACAGTTGAGAAACAGGATTTAGACCGTGCCAACCACAACGGAGGAAGTGAAGAATACTACACAAGGTAGGGGGCCAGGGACATTGCTGTCTGGGTAACAGGCTCTCTGCACAAGCATGAGGATCTGAGTCTGGATCCTCGGTACCCACATAAAAAAGATGGCCTTGGTTACCCCAAAGCTGGGTACCAGAGGCAGAAGTTCACTTGAGCTCGCTGGCCAGACAGTTTTGCCTAGTCAGCGAGGTCTAAATTCAGTAGAGATACAGTCTCTGGAGAAGAAGCAATTAAGGGAGACGGCCCGTTATCGCACACCCCTGCTGTGGCGAGGACATGGGCACTCTGTCCTGTGCTACACACACAACAGTAATAGAATAAGTTACACTGAACAGCAATTTTGAGCAGGGACTGGCAACAGACTAAACGTTTTCTAAGCATTAACACTAATGCAAAAATATGAATGGAGAGACTTGTCTGCAAGCAAATGGCAGAGTTCAACACTTGCTGACTGTGCCAAGCAGAGCCTGGGAACCCAGAGAGGCTCACGTGAGTGATAGCACTCACACCTCCCAGTAAAGGAAACACCCACGGGCCACTGGGAAAGCAGCACTTCTGGCCATGAAGAATAAGAACTTTAGCATCTTTGACTCAGGGTATCCTCCCTCCATTCAGATGCTAAACTAAACAGTTTGGTCTCTGAGGTGACAAGGGCCAGGTGGTGGAGAGACCCTGTCATCCAGCCTGTGACTTCTCTGCCCATAAACCGTTGTGTTTTGTGGTCAACTAAGGGTGTGAGCTTGGTGCAAGGGAATTTGTACAGCAAGCAGGAAGCAGTCACATGTAGCAGACACTAGCAATCCCTGGCTCTCCCTCCTGGGATCTCCCAGAGCTGCTCTCTTTCTGAGTAGAACAGGAACTAACTCACCTAAGAAATGGCTCCCTCACCCTTGACGGAACAGCCCTCACAGGCAGTCTCTGACTGTCCCAAGGTGTCAGGCCTGTGAGACTGTGCTGTGCTGTGTGCCCAGAGAGAACACGAAGTAACAACTTCCTTCACCCCACAACGCTGCCCTTGGCCCTTTCCTTACTGAACAGTTGCACCCAACTTCCATAGCCAGTTCCACCACCAGACCTAAAAACCCCACACTCCATAGAGACCCCATGTAAGCAATGTTGTGTTTTATTTAAAAAAAAAAAAAAAGAAGAAGAAGAAAGAAAGAAAAGAAAAGAAGACACGGCATGGTGTGAAGGAAGGGGTGCCTCTGCAGGCCCATGCTGAGGCATCTCTTCCCCCTGAGAGACCAGCCACACGATGGTATAGTATAAAGTTTATTTAAGGCACGGGGAGGGAAGTTAAGAGAGTAGTAGAAACAGAGAAAGGCAGATGAGAGAGGAGAGAGAGAGGAGAGAGAGAGAGAGAGAGAGAGAGAGAGAGGGCCAGGCCAGCCATGAGTATGTGGAGTGAGAGATGGGGAGAGAGATGAAGAGACAGAGGGGGAAGAGAGTAAGAGGGGCTAGAAAGAGAGGAGGGGGCAAACAGCCCCTCTTATACTGGGGCACACTTGGCTGTTGCCAGGTAACTGTGGGGCAGAGCCTAGAAGAAATGCCAACAAGCAAGACATGCTTAGTTGCTTGGTTGAGGTGCTGAGGGTGAAAATCAGCACCTTGCACTTGCCAGGTAAGAGCTCAGCCACCAGCCCGTCTCCGGCCCAGCACATGGTTCTTGTGCCCCCAGGAAGTCCGGGCTCATCAGTTACACAGACATACAGTGGTAAGAGCTCTCACTGGATGGATGGACCTTCTTTCTATCCTTCTTCTCCTATCACAGGACCTCTATGTATCCAGGCCCAAGTCAGGCATTCTTCAGCCATTTGCCGTTGAGAAGAAACTCATCCAGTGAGCATTTCAATTAACTCCCATCTTTTGCCTTCAAGGAAACCAATCCTCACCCCACCCCCAAGTTAATTGGTCTAGAGTTGCACAGCCGTTGACTGTAGAGATAGGGTTTAAGGTGGACTGAGTATGGAACATGATACCCCACCTGTCCCCTCCGCTCCCCCATCCCCGCATGCTCATGCACCCGGACACTTGATCCTCAGTTGGCGGTGCTGTTTGCAGGAGGTTATGGAACCTGTAGGAGGCAGAGTCTGGGAAGAAGTACTTGAGAGGCAGTAGGAGGGCTCTGAGGGTTTATAGGTTTATAGGTCACTTCCTGTTCTCTTCCTCTCTGCCTCCCGAGTGTGGATGACAATGTGGGTTGGCCAGCCCCCTATGGCGGCCACCATTGTATTGCCATTCCCAACATTGTGGACTTGCCTTCTGGACCGTAAGCCCCAATAAACTCTTTTTTTAAGTTGCTGTTGGTCAGGGTGTTTTTCTACAGCTACAAGAAGTAACTGAGGTAGGGTCTTAGCCCGCTCACACGAGAATCCCCACTCTTCCACCCCTGCCCTAAGCCTTGAGTTTGGAAGTCAGTGAACTAAACCCCTTGCTGCTGTCAGGCTTTGTCAACTGTTTTACTAAAACACAAACACATCTGTTTTCACCAATGGTGTATAATTGTTTTGGTTTACGAGGTCAGAGCTGAGTCACTGCCATAGAGCCTCAAGGTCTGGAAAGGCAAAACTCTCTACTACCTGTCCCTGTGTAGAAAAACAGACTCTCTCTACGTCCCGTGTGGCCTCAGTAAGAGGCAGTCTGTAGTTTACACAATGAACTGTTCATTCTCCCATAGCCCTAGAGAAAAATACGCATTTTCTTTCTCCAAAAGAAGATGCTCTAACCAGCCGTAGGCCACTGTAGACAATGGTTACTGGCTTCCCCTGGGAAGAAGGGACAATACGTTTGCTATATCAGGTCCCCACGTGCACTGCAGTCATGATGGCCGGCCTTGTGCCTCTGATGATTCATCTACACACACTTTAAACAGGATTCTAAGGCCACAGAGAAAACTCAGTAGGAAAGGGACCTGGCACCCAAGGATCCTCAGAACCCATGGAAAGGTGAGTGGAGAAAGCCAACTCCGCAGAGCTGCTTTCTGATCTCCACAGAAGCATCATGTTACATGTGTGTGCACACACACATATACATCCATATACATATACACACATACACACACATACATATACACACATAGACACCACACACACACACACTCAGTCTCATACATACAGACAAAACCAATAATAATAAATTAGAATACAATTATATGTATGGATGTTTTGCCTACATGTATATCTATGCATCACGTGTGTACCTGGTACCTGAAGAGGTAAAAAAGTGGATGGAACGGGAGATACAGTGGTCGGGAGCTACCATATGCGGTCTGGGACTTGATCCTGGGTCTTCTGGAAAAACAGCCAGCGCTCTTAACTGCTGAACCAGCTCTCCAGCTCCAATTATTAAAAATTTTAAAAATTACATCCGTTTGTGTGTGTGTGTGCGTGCACTCATGCAAGGAGAACATGTGGAGGTCAGGAGAAAACTTAACTCGTAGGAGTGAATTCTCTCCTTCTACCATGTGAGTTCTGAAAAGCGAATTCAAGTCATGAGGGGCTTGCTGGCAAGTCCCTTTAACCACTAGAGCATCTTGTCATCCCCTAAAACTGTTTAAAATTCGTTTGTGTAGGAGGAGCGCGTGTCAGATGGCAGGACAACTTGTGGGAGTCTGTCCTCTCCTTCCACCACCACATGATCTTCAAAGGCCAAACTCAGGTAGTGGTGGCAAGAGCCCCCACCCACTGAGCCTCTCGCCAGCCAGCAGTTCTGTTTCTTACAGGAATCCTATAATTGTCTTTGTGGATTATTCCGTGAGAGTCGGGAAGGAAGTTCCCTCTTGTGCCGTCCTTCTGGATTCCCGGCTGATGATGAGTGGCTGGCACCTTCTGGGCGCTGCCCATCCCCAGTGAGTTCCTTTCTTCCCTTTATTTGCCGCGTTTCAGGGCTCGGAGATGGAGATCCCCTCCTCGAAGGGCTTTCTGCCCACGGCTTTCAGGCTCTGAGTCTGACATCCTTTCCCATACGCTAATCATTCTTAATGGTGTTTTGTTGCCAGTTCTTTGAACTGTGTCCAGCCTCGCTGCACACGGGGATGTTTAAGGGACCCGCATCCTGGCACTGCTGGAGAGGGCGCACGCTGTGCATCCAGGAGCTTGTGGCTGGTTCATTTTTGTCATTTTCTCAGGGACTAGAATCACCTCGGAAGAGGGAGCCCTCTTAAGGAACTGTCTCCATTGGATTAACCTGTGGGCATGTCTGTGGGATATTTTCTTGATGTGGGAGGGTCCAGCCCACTGTGAGCCATGCGGTGGGCAGGTAATCCTGAGATGTATGAGAAAGCTAACCGAGCAACTATAGAGAACAAGCCCGTGAGCAGCATTCCTGAATGCTTCCTGCCTCTGCTCCTGCTACAGTTCCTGCCCTGACTTCTTCCTTCAAGGATGCCTGTGATGGAGGCGGTAAGCCAAATAAATCCTTTCCTCCCCAAGTTGTATTTAGACACTGCTTCACGACAGCAGCAAAGACCAACTAACCAGGACAGATCCAACGGACAACCCAGCACACTCATCTCCTCTTTCATAGAAAATGTGGGGAACGGAGAGCTGGATCAGCAGTTAAGAGCACAGCTCTTGCCAAGGATCTGAGTTTGAATCCCAGCATGCAACATCTTACACTGTCCATAACTCCAACTCTAGGGTCTCTGACATTTTTGGCCTTCACAGGCACCTGCTCATAGATAGACATACACACACACATAATTTTTAAAATGAAATATTTTTTTAAAACCTAGAACTTTGTGAGTGAGTTATTCATAGCTTAAACTAACAATTTGTTAGTTGCTGTTTCGCTTTTGACTTTTTAAATATAAATTAAATAAATTATATATTTTATTTATAAATTTATACATGATGCAAATAACATAAATTATATAATATAAATTAGTAAAAATATAAGTTTAATATAAATTAACTCCTGAACAAAGAAAAACACAAAGGCTTTCTTAAAGTTTGCATATTTTGACTTGATAGCTTCTGAAACAGACTCCAAGTCTTAGAACCGAATGGAGTAATAAATGCTATCCACCATGAGAACATGAAAGGGTCCAACATTGTATTATTTTGAATAATGATCAGTTCTCATCTAAAGAATGGCTAAAATAGTCATTGTGAGGATTCTGATAGAGTGTGTTCACTCAAAAGCCTCTATACGCATGAAAATAATATGTCTGAAGGATTTCTAATAATGTAAAATATCTGTGGAGCCTTGCAAAGCAAGAAATACATACTTAGAAATTCCACATTTGTGAAGATATACTTTTATCTACAGATAACCTTTTACAAAGGTATATCCAGCAGTTAATATTTGTGGGTTTGTTTGTAGCTATGTGTCCAGAACCTGGACCAGGGTCTCCTAGCTATGGCACTAACAGAGATTTGAGAAAGGTTATTTCTCTGTCATGAAACTGTCTAGTGTGGTTACTCTAACCCAGACGACAGTAGCAGCTGACAGCAGTTGTCACAAACAGTCTCAAGATACCACCAAATGTCTCCTGGGGGACAAAGTTGGCCCGGGTTGAAAACCAGTGGCCTAGAACATTCAGTAAGCATTCAGCGATAGCATGGAATAATTCCATGAATGACAAGAGACTCGAAGTGAGAACTCAGATCCCTCTCTGGTCAGTTTCACGATCTCTTCTCTACACTGATCCAGATTCTCCACCCTGAGCACACACAAGTCCCAATCGCAGTGCCCCAGGGGTGGCTCTAAAAACCACCACAGTCACTGGGCAGCAACATCTGGGGTTCACACAGGACTCTTACTGCTATCAGGTGCTGGGGATATCTGCAGTCTTGCCAACCAAGTGGTGTTATCTGGCTTTTGTTTTAAACAAAATCTATCTAAACTCAGGGAAGCGAGATGGTTCATTTTTTAAAAATGCGTTTCTCACATAGGTTAGGAGTTGTTGCCTGGACAGCCAGGGAACTATGATGCCCCTCTGCTACGGGATGGAAGACCACCTATGGAGTCTAAAGAAGGCATTGACTCTTTCCTTATTTCAGTGCTTGTCAGGAAGCAGCTTAGGGGAAGGATTCAGGGTTTACAAGTATAAAATCCATCATGGGACGGGAGGCCACCGCAGCTGGCTGCTCCAGGATGGCAAGTTCGTGTAGCCGACACCACCTCACGGCACACGTATGACAAAACAGGAAGCAGAGAGCAGGGGGTGGGCCCACTCCCAGTGACGCACTTCCTCCAGCAAGGCTCCACCTCTTAAAAGCTCCTCAACCTCCCAAAACAGCACCCCCAGCTGGAGACCAAGTGTTCAAACTCAGGAGCTTGTGAGGGACGGTTCAAACTCAAACCACAGTACTGAATAGTCATTGATCCAGAAAATAACTCTATGGGCTAGAGAAGTTACAAACAATGTGGTGGTCTTCACTCTGTCCCTGAAGAGTTGCGCAGCCTGCTACTTGGCCACCTGCCCTGCTCAGACACCATGCTGGTGGTGAGGTGGGTGACTGGATAAGCAGTTTCCTGGCTTTGGGTCCGTTTCTTAGAGCACCGAGGTCACCTGGAGTCTGTTTTAGACAGAAAATGAAGGTGGAGTGGGGCAGGGATTAAGAACCCAGGCCGAGGCAGGCTGATAAAAGTGCAGTTAGAGTTGAAACTGTCACCAGTAGATGACATAAATAGGTGTGCCATCTGTATAATGTCTTTATCTAGTGTGGGGACATAGGCTAATGTCAGCTCTGTCAGCTTGCAACCCAGAGCTACCATTCAGTAGTTATGCATTAATTAAACAGGATCTCACTATATAGTCCAGGTTAGCCTTGGAACTAAAATCCTATCTCAACCTCCCAAATGCTAAGATTAGAGATATACAACACCGGGCTTTCTTTGTTAGTTTAAATGCATTCTCATCTATTTGCTCATTTAAAAAAAAAGTTGCACAAGGCATGGTGGTACACACCTGTAATCCTAGCACTTGGGAAATGGAGGCCAGACGATTGCATGTTTGAGGCTAACCTGGGCTACATGGCAAGTTTGAGACTAGCCTGGTCCACCTAAGACCCATCTCAAAATATTAAATAAATAAATATTCTTGAAGTGAATTGTCTTATTGTCATAATTTGTACTTCTTTTTATATTTAAATTCAAGTTGTAAAATAAATTTAAAAATTCAAGCTGTAACACAGACATTCTTTTTGTCAGTTTTTTTTTTCCTCATCTATTCATTTTCTCAATAGTATCTTTGATAAACAGAAACTTAAATTTTCGATGTTTTATAGCTAGGTTAGTGGCACACACTTGTGATCTCAGAACCCGGGAGGCTGAGACAGGAGCTTCGGGAGTTGCTGACCCTCCCACCCCCACCCCCACCCAGCCAAGTTCTTGGCTTGACAGTGGCAGTCTTGGGCTTGGGCTTGGTGGCAGCCTGTGGCTGGGAGCGCAGAGAGATCTTCTGTGGGAGATTAGGCGGCAGCTCTATAGGTGAAGGCCTTCTCCATGGCAGATCTTGATGAAAAGAGAGAGTCCGTGGTTTTAAGGCATTTATTGTCATGTTGGAAGTGGATGTGTAAAACCACACCCACTTCTCAGGGTGGGCCTGAGGTTAAATACCTTTTGCAGGAAGGAGTGTCTGGGAAGGCAAGCTTATTGGCTAAGCCCTCCAGGCACGTAGGTACCTCATTAAAATGGAAATCTGTCTTGAGCCTACGACCTGTGGTCAGGTCCTCTACAAGTGGCAGGGCTTGGGGTGTTGCCCTTATATGACTGATGGCCAGAAATCTATGAGGGGCTGAGGCTAGTGACAGGAGCCTGGTGACTGAGAATCAGGCGAGGCACCTACTGTCCCTTCAGGGTTTCCGGGGCTTTGAGACTCTGCTCAACCAGGGACCAAGCTGCCTGTCACGGTCCCACAGTATCTCAAGTGTGTGATCCCTGATCACTTAGGCATGGCCTGTGGCTGGCTTTGGATGGAAAGGCAAAGGAAGTGATCGCAACAGGGACCATGTGTCCTGTCAGGCCTAACGTGTTCATAGCGGGGGGGGGGCTTGTAGGAGACAATGACGAGTGCAATGCTGGACCCTGACCTCCACCGGTCACCCTGCTGTTCCATGGTCCACTAAGTCATCAGTCCTCACTGCATCTGTCTGTCCATCCTTTCCTTTCACGCTAATTTGAGACTCAGTAAAACCCTGAGATGGATCAGAGAACTGAATGTAAAAATTCCAGTTAGAATTTTCTAGAAGAAAAGATGAAAGACTGTTACGCTGGTGCTGGGGTTTCTCCAGCAGAGACCCTAGTCCACCTGATCCCAGTTTTTATGTGTGTTCCCGTGTCCTTCTGTCTGTTTTTTCTCCATTCCTTATCACCTGAGTTTGGTTAATCCCTGGATCCATACTAGACATCGAATTGCTGTAAGTAGTTTATACTGGGCTTCAGGTGGAACCCAGATGTTGTGCATGGGGGGGGCAAGCAATGCATGGGGTGGGGGGGGCAAACACTCTATCACATGAGCCATGTCCCTAGCCTGACTTTTGTCATGTTCTTTCTTAGGTTTGACTTCTTGTGTTTATGTGTGGGTGTGTGTGGGTTTGTGTGCACCAAATGAATGCAGGACCCTGTGAAGGCTAAAAGGAAGTCAGATCTCTTGGAATAGGAGTCATAGTTCCTTGTGAGCTCCCTGATGTGGGTGAGGAGAACCAAACCCAGGTCCTCTGCAAAAGCAGCCAGTGCTCTTAACCCCCGAGCCATCTCTCCAGTCCATGCAATTCTTGAATTTAGTTGATATATATCAATTAAATAATAACTACACATAGAGTAGGTGATATTTAGATCCTTGTGCATGGCGTCTTATTATCAGGTTGGGGTGGTTAGCGTATGTGCCACCTGAGACCATCATCATTCCTTGTGTTGGAGAGGTCCAAAATCCATTCTCCAGCTGAGTTAAAATACACAACAAATCACTGTGGGTCACCCTCCGGTATTCCAGGGTGACTTACTGTGGGTCACCCTCCGTATCAGTGACTTACTGTGGTCCCCTCCAGTATTCCAGGTGACTTACTTAGACTTATTCCTGGCTAACTGTAGCTTCGTTCCCAAGAGCCATGGTTCCTTATCCCCCATCACCTTCTCAATCAGCAGCTGAACGAGAACTGTTCTCTGAGATTAACTTTCCAAGTTCCCACAGGTGAGTCACATCATGTGGGCCTTGTCTGCCTGCCCAATTCCTCTTCAGCAGAAGATTCTTGAACCTTCTTACCCCCAAGAATGTGTGATGTGTCTCTTCCACTATTTCGCTTTTTATGTACTTGTCTTTGTCTTCCCTTCTCAACTGTGAATCCATATCATCCATATAATTCTTGTCGAGTACAGCTACGTTAATGCAGATCCCTTTGCGGGAGAAAGATTCTGTTCAGCCCCCTTCTACATATTCCTTATGGGATGTGGGCTCACTGTCTTTGGATTACAAGCTACAGAACTTAAAAATAAAGGGAGACCTTTGTCTTTGGGGTCAAGGAGGCCTGGCGTGCTCCATGCTTGAGAGCCCACGCGTTCTTGTATCAGACAGCGTAGGTATAAAACTCACTTCTGCTATTGTTTAAGTTACTAACTGATATGGGCTGCATTGAATTCTTCTGCCTCTGTCCTCCTAGATTAACACAAGACCCTAAAAAGAATTCAACCTTCCAGGACTGGCATGAACACAGTGGTGGCAATAGTAAGGTCTGGCTCTTATTTCACTCCTGATTCTTCTAGAATCTTCTGAGAAACAGACAGGAACGTGGGCTGCAGAAATGACGGTGCTGAGCTGGATGACGCTAAGGAAGACCTTCTGGGGGAGGATGTTTACTTGAAAGACATTTAACCAGCTGTTTTCCAGGAAATTGTCCACTTAGCCCACAATGAGCTCTAAATTTTATTGACTCACCAGAGTCAATAAGCAGGAAAAAGAGGAAAATAACAACGATGACGTAAAGCTGAATAAACTCTGAGGCCCGCAAGATTTACTGAGAATCCTGAGTGGGAAGCGTTTCCCATCTCCTTGAAGGACAGCTCCAAATCAACACCAACATTCTACTGGCAGCCACAAAATGATGTTTAATAGTAATGAGCATCAGAAAACAAATCTAGTGGGGGGAGTCATAAAGCCCCACCTCTCTCGAGAAAGCATAGGCAATTAATAGTGCCAAGAGCAGGAATTTGTGAAGCCCCACCCCATCTTGAGATGCTAACAGCGATTAATAGTTGTGGGGGGAACAGAGACCTTTTCCTTCAGTGGCAGGATCCATGCTCCTGCTGAGACAAATGGCTGTGGGGATATGAACCTTGTGAAGGAAATCGTGGGATGCAGAGCGAGGCACCACAGGCTCCTGAGACTTTCTGAGGAACGCAAGCATTAGATCTAAGATGGTTCCCGGAACACCCGTGAGACAGCAAAAAGGAACCGAGGCCAGGGCAGTGGCTACTTCCCCTTCTTCCTGAAGTCCTAACAGGTGTTGATGCCCTGACTCTGAGTTACCTCATCAGGCTGGGCTTTCATTGGAGCACGGTGACACTGTAGGAGATATGAATGGCCCAGGATTTGAGGGCTTGGGATTGGCTCAAACAGTGTATATAACGTTTATGCACTGGGTAATAAACTCAGATCTGCATGTTAATGCTGGTCTCTGGAGTTGGCTATCCTAGGATTCGTCACATGACTCCTTTACCTCTCACATCCATCCTGGACCCTGTTCCCACACGTGGTAGCCAAGGCAACTTATAGAAGAAAAGTTTACTTGGAGGCTTGAAGCACTAGGGGATTAGAGTCCAGGGGATGGCATAACACAGGCACAGTGGCAGAAACAGCTGAGGGCTCAGAACTACCATAAACAGGAAACAGAATTCTTTAGAGATGGTAGGAGGCTTTTAAGCCTCAAAGCGCACCCCCAGTGACATGCCTCCTCCAACAAGCCACACCCCCTAATCCTTCCCAAACAGTTCCACCATCTGGGAGCCAACTATTCAAACATACAAGCCTAGGGATGGGGATGCCATTCTCATTCAAACCGCCATACTAATGAATACAAAAAGAGACATGAAATTAGAAGAGGGACTAAGGGGGGGAGGGGGTGGGGGGGGTGGAGCCAGTGGACATGGGAAGGGAATAAGAGAGGCTAATGGGAAGAATAGAGTTGTATAATTGAATTGTATAGTTGAATAATAGATGTATATAGGTTTTATACATTTACGAAATGCCATAATGAAACCCATTATTATGTATAATTGATATATGCTAATAAAAACAGCTTTTAAGCCTATCAAATCTCCTGAGAATCCTGGAACAGATATAAATGGATGAGCCACTTAGGGACTCAAAATTTGTGTGTTTATGGTTCTGCGGACTGAAACTGTCCACCCAGTAAGAAGCTGCCCCTTTTCTCCCAAATGGAGCCACCTGTGACTGTGGCATGAAGACTCCCGCTGCTACACCCTGCTCCTCTGGGAAGCAAGCTCTGTCCCTGTCCATTCATCCCTGCCACGGTCTCTCAGGAAGCTTCTTCAGTTCTGTTCATAACCTTCCCTGTGTCCAGTTTTTCTGATGTTGTCAGCACATGAGCCTTCATTCTATCCTGAAACAGCCAGCCTACGCCCCTCCTTCCATCCTTGTTTCCAGGATGGTTTCTCTTGTAAATAATTCCCCTTGCCACTCAAGCTTTGTGAATCCCTGAGTCCCTAGTAGCTGAAACCCAGCAGCGGATCCAAACAGACCTACGCTGCAGGCAAGGAAGGCGCCACCAGCCTGAAGGATCAAAGGTCTCCTACTCACCTCTCCTCCAAGTCCCTGTCTGTGGTCTTTTCCCTTTTAGCTCACCACACAGGGCTTTCTATAATAACAATTGATAACCTGAGCCCCCCAGATTCTGGCGGAAGTATTTGATATGTTTTATACACACACACACACACACACACACACCACACACACACACACCTCGTACTGGCTGCCTGCCAGCAAAGTATAAAATGGCACTTAATATTCTCTCCCTATCGGTATCATTCACATACCGCTTTAGCTGTGTGATTCAGTGACTTTTAATTTAAAAGAAAAAAATCATTTTCCTAGTTATTTTGTAAATGGGGAGCAAGGGTGAGCCCTCTAAGCCCAGCCCTCCCTCCCCACTTTGAGAAATGGCTTGTAAATAACTTTTCCGTTTCACAACCCGCCATTGCAGCTGTGTTCATCTCTTGCTGTTTACAACCGCCTTCCTGTGTTTGGATTCTAAGCAGCTTCTTAGAAGCCCGTGGGTCAGTTTCCCCAGCAGCCAGGGTTTTTCTTTTTCCTGCGTGTTGGTTTTTTTTTTTTTTTTTTTTTTTTTTTGATGGTGGTTTGGGGTTTTGTTAGTGTTTATTTGAAATCTTGGAGTTGTTCCTTCATCATCTGGGCTAACTTGGGAGACCTGAAGCATATCCGTAGTGGCCAGAGCTGCAGAACTTTTGAGATTAGAGCTCTGCCCACACATCCGAGGCACCGGCTGCCTTGCGATTCAGTCCAGGAGCTTCCGAACTGGGTAAAACTGGCCTCGTAGCGTGGCTTTAACTTCTTTGAGTCTCTCTTTCCTCACTTGAAGAACAGGAATTAAAATAACCATTTTAGGAGATTAGCTTGGAGAGAATTCACATGAAAGCCCCTTAAAGAACCAGTTAAAAACAGACCACATACAAGTTCCTGCCGATGGGTACCGGGAGAACTTGCTGGCCTCAGACCTGGGTCTCTGTAGTTGTGCATGAAGAAAAACATAGTGTCAGCTGTTATAAAAATCCTCACTTGGGTAGTGGGCGTGGTGTGTCAGTGAGATAGAACCTGCACTGGGATGGGAGTCAGGTTGGAGAGAGCTAGATAATCCATGTACAGACAATACATGATTACAGGTCATGCAAGGTGCGTCCAAGCCTCTGAAGTGTGTGTGGGCATGTGCCGCGGCGCGCGCGTGTCGTGCGTGCGTGTGTGTGTGTGTGTGTGTGTGTGTGTGTGTGTGTGTGACAACTGAAGAGAATATATATTTATTGCTGGTAGATTCATACATATAGGCACAGAATTTTCTTTTCTGGAGCAATCTCTGAAAGATTGGTTACAGAAATTTCATTCTGTAATAGGAACAAGAAAGGCAAGCGAGAAAGGCCGTCCACTGTTGACTTCATAGGTCCCTGTAAAACCTGAGGTTTCTAAGAGGAACCTAGACTTTGTGGTTGCCTCAAACATCACCGGGCTTTTCTGGGCTACACACTGCTGTTGCTATTTTAATTATCACGTTCTCAACTCTATGCAAAAGGCTGCCAGTTAATGTAAACAAATGATTGTCCATTGGAAGTGTTTGTCTGGCTAAACTAATTAAATATTAAATGTGTGCTTATACTCAAAAGGAGGAAAGGCCATTTACAACGTAAAAGAATTCCCGACACCTTGGTAATTGTCTCTGCCTACTCTTGTGGAACCTACTCTTGTGAACACATTGACAGAGGGTTATGCTTACTTTCAATGGGTATTTATTCACTGCCTGGAGTATACCAGGAAGCATTCTGGGAACTGGTCGCTAAAACAAGGCCCTCAGCCTGGATTATAGGACTTAAATTTGCATTTACAGCAAACAATAAAGCGAACGTGTACTATTTCAGCTCTGGAAATCTTTAACAAGGGCCATGGAGAATGATATGGGAAGGTGGGGGAGGTCTTTCAGTTCAATTTGGGTTTCTTACAGACAGACAGTCCTTATTTTAGCCGTTCACAGACAGCCCTGCAGTGGAACTGACAGCCTCAGTCTCCCGGAAGGAAGGAAGGAGAAGGAAGGAAGGAAGGAAGGAAGGAAGGAAGGAAGAAGGAAGGAAGGAAGGAGAGAGGAGGGAGGAGGGAGGAGGAAGGGAGGAAGGGAGGAAGGAAGGAAGGAGCCAGGCAGACAGAAGCTAAGACTGCTCCTCATCAGCAGATTGGCAGTGGCTTCAAGTTGGGGGCTCAGAGCCAGGAACATCAGGGAGTTTTCCAGACTAACTCCTCCAGCGGTTCCAAGCAATTAATAAAATCACCCATCATTATCTCTCTGATCGTAGGACACAGAGTATGTATATAGGAGTGTGTGCATGCACATGCTGGCACATGCCTATGGAGGTCAGAGGTTGACCTTGGGATACTTTTTCAAGTGAGGTCTACCTTGTTTTATGAGACAGGGTCTCTCATTTGCCCTCAAATTCCTCAATTGGCTAACCTGGCTGGCCAGGGAGCACCCGGGAGCACAGGGAACATCTGCCTGTCTCCTCCCCAGTATAGCAGTTACAAGAACATATCAGCAAGCCCAGATTTTTTTATGTGACTTCTGAGGATCAAACTCAAATCCTTGTGCTTACACTTTATCGGCTGAGCCGTGTACCAGGCTCCCCACCACACAAAATGAGTACTTTTATATATCAAAAAATGGGAGGGGCACCTAGGGGTAGAAAAATGAGTTTCGTTTACACAAGCCTCGGCACAAAGAAATAATAAAATTTAAAATAACTTCTTGTAGAGGTATATTCGGTCACTCACTCCAGAAATTATATAGTGCCTCATGAAACAGATGTTGATGTTATTATGGTATAGGATCATTTTTGTCTTTGAAAACTAAGTAAATGTGCTTCAAGAATGTAAGCAAAGGTACATGGGACAAGTTTTCCAGCTGCCTCTAAAACACTCACCAGTGGGTGGGGCACAGTGCTAGAAGGAACGGAAGACCAGGAAGGGGGAAAAACCCCAGCCTGAGTGTCTTTCCATTGGTAAAACTCTCCGTGCTGTACCTCTCCTGGAACCTGAGGGGCTGCTGGCTAGACTGCCCCTCCTCCTTCCTTTCAGGGTTTCAGTTCGAGTTCTACGGATTCTGTTTAAAATACCTATTTTAGAACAGGTAATTTTTTTTGTCCCATGCCTGGCTGAACTCCAAGAGAGTGTCTTTCTTTTCATGGGACCTAAGGGCAGATGTTCTAGAACACAGTTGTTCAGCCTAAGGGAACCTCTCCTCACTCTCTGGGATGTTTGGCTGTGAGACAGACCTTTTTTTTCTTTCTTTAATTGTCTTGACTGTTGCAGCAGCAACTGATATCTAACCTTTAATGCAGAGGACAGGCTCTGCTCGCACTACCAAAAAGAACCATCAATCCCATAATGTTCAGGATACCAATAGTAGAATCCTGGGTGCAGAGGACTAAAATGGAAGAGAAAAGAGGGTGAAGAAATTGCATATGAGTCTAAAATGTCTGTGGTACCTCCTACCTAGAAACAACCTGATGACTTCTGCCTACCGCGATGCTAGCTGCTCCCTTCTATTGGCTAGTCTCTATTACGCTTTCATTCTGAGGGTATGGCTTCAGCATCCGGCCACCACACAGTAAATACAGGGGAAGCTGGAGGGCCCATTCAATCCTGAGGCACAATCTCAAGAATATAAGGTTTGGAAAAAACTCAAATCCTTGACTTTATTTATTAGCAACAGGCTCATCTGCATATGGCATTCGGGAACAAAGTGAACTTCCCTTGGAATCTTTTTTTCCAGATCAGTGAGAAACAAAAGCTATGCCTGACCATTGAAGCCGGCCCCATGCTTCTCAAATAGAAGACAGGCCATTTAAAACATGCAGCAGTGGAAGCACACACTTAGGAACCCTGTAAGCATTCTATGAAGAGCAAGAGAGCCTTTATGAAGAATAGCTAATATGTATACAATAGGACCCTGTGCTTTAAAATGTTCAACTCTCTGTAAAACAGAATTGAAGAGCCCAACCCCTGAAATTTCTGAGTCTTCTGGAAACATCACTACTCAGCTTCTTAGCGCTGGAAAGATGGTTGTCTAAAGCCAAGATCAGTTCCACCCCAAAGGAACTATGTTTTTACAGTGTTTCAGCCACAACCAGGGGTGGGGGGGGGGGATTTAAAAGAGAGTTAATTGAACACCAAGCTTTGCATCGCTCAAATCCCAATCCAGGTTTCTTCCACACAGCCTGGCAGGAAGCTGGAAGGAATTGTTGGAGTCCTGTGCTCCAAGGTAGAAGAGCTCAGAGTACTAACCGGGAAGTCTGAGGTCTTGAACACAGCATAGTTCCCTTCAAATGGCTCGGGCTTCGTTTGCGTAATCTCTTTCCCCAGGCTCTGAAGCGTCATGGCATTCTAACCAAGAGTGCTTTAGTGGAAGTGCTTTAGTGAATCACCAAGGAAGCAATGAGAAGCCAAGCTCCTCCTGGTCCCCTTTATCACTCATCCTGACTCCCGTTTCTAACTCCCTTGTCCAGTCCCTTTTGGTGTTCCAGGGCCAAGGAGGAGAGTGTAGGATCTCCAAGAAGCCTGCAGAAGTAAACATTCTGCTATACACTGTTTCCTTTTTTTTTTTTTTGTTGTTTTCAACAGGGTTCTCTGTATCGGCTGCCTGGACTCGCCGGTGACCAGGCTGGCCTCGAACTCAGAAATCCCTCTCTGCTCAATGTGGATTAAACAGCGACCGTATTTTTCTCTTGCTTAGTTTTCCCTTTTACCCACCAGCACAGCAATCCTCTCCTGAACAAGACCCCATGGCAGAAACAACTAAATAATTTTGTTAGAAATAAGAAACAACAAATTCAGCCGGGCGGTGGTGGTGCACGCCTTTAATCCCAGCACTTGGGAGCCAGAGGCTGGCGGATTTCTGAGTTCGAGGCCAGCCTGGTCTACAGAGTGAGTTCCAGGACAGCCTGGGCTATACAGAGAAACGTTGTCTCGAAAAACCAAACCAAAAAAAAAAAAAAAAAAAAAAATTCAAGATGAAAGTCCGAAGAATTCATGAAGACAGCAGTCAGATTTATTTTTAAGTTGTTATTTACATCTCCAGGTTTCCCTTTCTTCCTCTCAAACACAAGGGGCAGAAAACTAACAGCAAAAATCAAATGAGTTCTCTCCTCTCTCTCTCTCTCTCTCTCTCCTCTCCCTCCCTCCCTCCCTCCCTCCCTCCCTTCCTCTCTTCTATTACCACACACACATACACACACACACACACACACACACACACACACACACACACACACACACACACATCTGTTTTTTAAACTGTGAAAAGATACAGGCCTTCTGCCCAGGAGAACTTAGGAAGGGGGTGGGAGGGCTGTCCTTTCCCTAAAGTCCCAGGTTGCTACTTGCTATTCAGTACTGGCCTGATCCAAAAGAAAAAAGGAAAGAAAGCTGCCCAACCGGTTTGGCTGCTTCGGCAGGCTGGAGAGAAGTCAGCAGCCTCAGCTTATCTCTGTGACGCTACAACTTGGGCATTCTTCTAAGTAAACGGTCATCCTTTCAATGCTAGCCCATCCTTTCTACTGCGAGCTTTGAATTCGACCGGCTTCGGATTAAGCGCCTCCATGGCAACAAGCTGGCCACACTGCCCTGTCCACCCCACCAGACCTTTCTGTGGCCACGGGGAAGGGGCGGGGGAGTACTTGGAGACACTCGCCATCGAGACCTTGGCTCTCTTTTCAGATCGTAACCGAATTGTGAAACTTGCTCTGAGTCCCGGTGGAACCGGACTTTTGCTCGTGCCCTGCACAGGGTGAATTCGACACCCACCCGCGCGCATCTATCTAGGCGTTCAGGAAGTGGATCAGGGCTCTGCCTCCCGAGCCCTTCTGCTCCAACGCTCGCTATAAACAAAGCGCAGAGGAAG